>OZ012690.1:22572524-22701698 GCA_963942565.1 Maea johnstoni
AAAAACGATGTTGAACCCTTGTGAGACTACCTAGAAAAACAAAGAAAAATCGTTGAAAAATGGAACAAATATTACCGGATTGTAATATTAGCGAATCTGACCCACTGGCTAATGTCGCCAATAATAGTTCCACGCTAATATTTCGAACTTTACAGTATCATAAAATCAAATTAAAAGTCAGATTAGCATTAAAAGTCAGATTAGCTTAATCTTTTCTACTTTCCAAATCAAATTTTACCTGCCCAACAGTTATTTTCAAGGATGACTTAAATAAATTGCTTGATGCAGTTTGATTGACAGCAACTAAATGTGCTACCCTTTTCTCGAATATACTACTTTTAAAAATCTGCGTGAATGTTAAACAAGACAATTTCATATTCATAGATTTTTATCTGTCCTAAAGATTTCACTAATAGAAGGCAGGCCTATAACTGGCAAGCCTTGACACACCCTCCCCCCCCCCCCCCCCCCCACACCTATGAATACTCATTCTCTCAGTACATGGAGAGCTTATCATTGCATCATTTATGTACCCTTGTACCTTTGGGAGTACCCAAAAAAAGCATTAAGGTCCAGCCAAAATCTTAGTAAAGTTTCAAATAGCCAATAGAATTCCTACACATAATGGCTACTTTCATACTGGTTTTCACTGGTCTTCACAGTGATAGCAACCTGAAAAGCCAGTACGAATAAGTTTTTCAAAGTTTGTTTGTTATTAATTTTTAAATCATTTTTATTTCGTCCTCCAACATGTCAACAAACAAGGTTCATGATACTGGTATGCATATAGTAGTCAATAGTATTGCCGACAATATATGTGGCATAATATATAAAAAAGTATCATTTTTTCACGTAAATATTGGACACACGTTCTATATACTGTTTATCAAATAAATATCCTTTTCCTCAAATGCCTCACCAGCAAAGTTAGAACCAAAATGGCTCAGGGAGTCAGGTCAGTAGATGACAATGGTGGTTAAAGGGATAATGGCCCTTTGCCTAGACCACCATGTAAACTTCTTATAAATATTTCATGCACAGATGCTCCCCAACTGAGCGGTCAACTTAGACCATTATATAACAGTACACATCTTATATCAGTAGAACCATTTACTGAGTCTGAAATACACTTGCCTTGGCCAACCTTTCATTTATTTAAAAATACTGCTTATATAATCAATGCTTCTAGAAGATGCTTAGATACCATTTAGATGGGAATTAGAAATATCAACAAAAAATGAAATAAAAATAAAAATCTAGTGAAATGAATCTTATATATCTTCAATATTGATATTGGTATCATATCGAGTATTGGTACCAATCCCTAGAGCATTTAACACTCATGGGCAATCCAAATCTGTTCAATGAACGCATATGTTCAATGTATGAAGGTCCTTTCCTATTATAATCAAGGTGATCAGGGTCTGACACTTAGATTTAAGGCTAGGGGCCTGAAAAGGTGTTTTTTTTTAATAAAAAATAGTGGTCAAAAACAGGATTTCTGGTTAAACATTCTATTTTGAGAAATTAGTTGTCCATTGTACAGAGATGTTTAATGTAGAGAGGTGTTCAATCGGGCAGGTTTCACATTATGTTTTGGCTAGGTTGATCTGGTATTTATGGAATATCTAGGAGAAAAACTATGAAGTGCAAAGTAGAATCTTCATTTATCAAGCAATGATCATTTGTCAATGATTATCTTTTCCATATACTAGTAATCAAAGATCAAATGACTGTGGTAAAATGATTTACTTATTGCTCAAATACAATTAATCAAAACAAAATTTAAGTAATGAATCAGGTTCTAAGATACAGGTAAGGTGATGTATTATACTATATAACCGTTATCAACTTTTTTTCTGACATAATCAAACACGGCTATAGATATACTGATAAGTCAATATTTACTGCTAGGTGGAAGTTCATTTACCAGCTATCTATCAATTTGGCTGTTAACTTCTGCCATATAAATTCTTACTCTGCATTCTATTTTTTAGTCCTTTGTGTAGTTTGACGAATGTCATTATGATAGATTTACTAGCTTACTACTAAACCCTTATGCTGCTGGTAGATAATTTGGCCTATACAAAATCATGCAAAATAATCTGAAAATTTACTGAAACCCTGGCACATGGGTACTCCACTGAGGCCACCCAGCGAGAGCTTTCCAATGAATACCAACATGACAGGGTTAAGATAGTTTTCAAGAACCTTTGCCTTCTTGTGCTTTGGACGAAAGTAGCCTCAGCATCGGAAGGGTTAAGTGCAAAAAACTCTATTCTCTATAGCCACTTTCAATTAAGTAATTTCTTTTGGTTCACCTACATTACATGCACGACATTAGGAAGTTCTTCTCTAGCCATTCAAGTCACTTCAGTACCTGGACATAGCTGAGTTATCCAATAAGATTAATATAACATGATGCGCCTTGACTGCATGTCCTTATCAATATTTAATCCTTCCCCTGATAATGACAGACCTGTTCCTCAGCCTGCTATTATGTAATTGAGCATGATAGGAGAGGAGACTTTAACCCATCAAAAGCAGCATGTCAATTTTGATAAAATCTTGCAGGCAAAAGCATAAAAAGGAAAATATTTCAAGGAGAAATGTTGATCAGAACTTTACCATTGACGCTGAGGCTACTTTCATCCAAAGCACAAGAACCCAAAGATTTTTGAAAACTATCTAAACCCTGTCATATTGGTATTCATTGGATAACTCTCAGATGATTACCCATGTGCCAGGGTTTCAGTCATTTTTCAGCTTTTTAAAAATTATTTTGTTTAGGTAAAATTAGCCACTTCTAACATAAAGGATAAGGAGGGTTGCTGGTTTATTTCTGAATTACATTTCTATTTCAAATATTTTCTAGTAGATGTTTTGATTAATATGTACAATGAAAGTATACCTTGAAACTATGCCTTGAAGTACAAGGATAAAAGGCATAATCCTTATAATCTGGAAATCAAATCCTGTATTTGGCTAAGTTACCCTTGTGAAATAAAGATTATTATTATTATTGTTGTTGTTGTTCGATCGTCAGCCATGAGGACTGGGCAGGGCCAGTGAGCAGCAAAGGTAAGTGTCTCTTTTGTTCCGGGCGTGGCCAGTGATCCGCGCTACGAGGTTTATTATTATTATTTTTATTATCATTATCATTATTATTTTTATTATCATTATTATTATTATTACTATCATTACTATTATCATTATTATTATTATAATTATTATTATTATTATTACTATTATTATTATTATTATTATTATTATTATTATTATTATTATTACTATTATTATTATTACTATTAAAGTACTGATCTGGCCTCTGTGTGGTCGGATGATGATGTCATAGTTCCCCTCCCCAGGCTCCCCTGCCAGTAGCAGTGAGTCCGATTGAAACAAACGCTCATGATATGATCTGCTATGTTTGTTGACATGCAATGTGCTAGAGGTAAAAGTCGTGCCTAGCGACTGCTGTTATTTGGACCGAAACGAGAAACGTACAGAAATATGTGCCCGAGCACATGGGATAAACTTTTCCTTTTATCAACCTATAAGTTTGTACAGCCGTAATTTGGAACGAGACGAGAATCATACACTTAAATATCTGTGCCCAAGCACATGGGATAAACTTTTCCTTTTATCAACCTACAAGTTATTTAGACCAAGACGAGAATCGTACGCTCAAATATCTGTGCCCGAGCACACAGGATGAACTTTTCTTTTTATCAACCCACATGTTCCTACAGATGTCATAACTAAGTTTTATCTCTCGAAAAAGGGGAAATTGGAGGATTACAATATAAACAGAACTGAGGATTTATCAATTTTACCATGGAAAGCATCAGCATTTAGATGCCACTTATAGCAGGGTAAGGATGCATTTGAAAATAATATAAAATATTAATTACTGCTTTTATAGTTTTATGTTTTTAGTTTTATTAGGAAATATCATCTATTGTTCCAGGTTTTATCAATAGCATAATTGCTATAATAGGAGAACTCTATGTGTATGACATTCAAAACAAAGATTCAATTATTTGCTCATTATAAAAAAAAATTCCAATTGGATAATCATCACTTTCAATACTGGTCTAATTGAAATCTAAAAACTGCTAAAGTACTTTCATATTCTTTTTATTTCTAATATGATTTTCATAACTTTTCTGATTCTGATCAACTTACAAGTCAATACAAAAATATGAAGTTACATTAAAATTATCAACTGTTTCTTTCCCTCCATTTTTCGCTACAAATAAATCCACTGTCAATGGGTCTCGATAATGAATTCGGAATTAGGCATGACTTTACCAAATATTTGAAGAAGAGTTATTCATATTGTTCTGATTAATATTTCCCCTTCAAATATTTTCAAAAATATGCATTTGACGGAAAGATTTCATCAAAATTGCCAGGCTGCTTTTAGCAGCTGCAAGTATTAATAGGTTAAGTGAGCATCTTATAGGTCTGTGTGCAAAGTACCCCTTGGTCCACGACCACATTCTTGTACATATATATATTGACACTTAAAAGGGAAAATGCCTTAGCTTAAGGGTGTCTTTTTATAGTTTAGGCATATCTGATAAGTGATCTGAAGGGCCAGTGGTGGACATGGTCAGTGGTTTGGCAGAGGAACACGGAATATAGATTAGATTTTAGGTGGTCAGACATCTGTGACGAATAAAGTGATAGTATTGAAAAGACAGATAGGGAAAGTTGAAACATTCCTAAACAATCAGGGCTCAACAGTACCCGGCCAACCCAGGTAGTCAGGCAGTGCAAGTTAGACCCAAGATCAGAGTCCCGCTAGGCTTTAAATAAAATCAATCAATCAATTAATCCCTGTGTACTGAAGGATGGGAGATATAATCCTCAAATCTGAGGCTCTACTACAGCATTGATAAATTCCTGTAGTTGATTGAATCACCCTTACAATGAATATTCTTAAAATTTGCATTTCATATAATCAAATAAGACATCTGAAAAAATTCCAATGCATTTCTCTTCAGAAAACATTGAAAAGATACATGAAACAAATACAAGAAATGAAACAAATGAATAATTCACAATTTATGATGAATTACATAAAAACATAAGCCCAGTAAGACATCAACATTGTCCCTACATGTGAATGAAAAAGCATAGATATCATATCACATAATCTTTCCAATGATGAGTGGGTTAACCCATTCATGCCCCCCAAAAAAACACCTGCCTATATTTTGGTAGTATCTGTTTAACCATTTTTGTATAATATTTAGAGTAACACTGATCACAACCGTACTGAGAGCTTTCCCTCAACAATATCATCCCTTATGCTGCAGGTGGCTAATTTGGCCAATACAAAATGACTGAAACCCTAGCACATGGGTCCTCATCAGAGAGGACTCAGCGAGAGCTATCCAATGAATACCAAAATGACAGGGTTTAGATGGCTTTCAAAAATCTTTGCATTCTAGTGCTTTGGACGAAAGTAGCCTCAGCACGGGATGGGTTATGTATTTATGCTTACTTCATAAGTTATTTTCAAAAGTATTGTTAATCCAGACCTCACTTTCAAAAGACACCTCCAGACATGAATTGGTTAATTTAATCTTACTTAAGTATAACCGTTTACTGACCCAATACCCAGCGGTGAGTGTTCTGTAATGTCTGGGTTATCTGACAAAAGCAGAGGAGATAGGAGTAGCAATCCCATGGCTAATAAAGCAGATAAGAATCTCACTTTCACCCATTGCCCCAGTGCATCTGGACATCCATCTTCTCCTAGGGCTCTCAATCATTCACGCTTCAGCATTCACACAACCTCGCCCAGAAGACCACAACAAAAGGATTTCAAGTTTGTTTGTCTAAATTTGCAGGGTAAAACCAAAACTGTTATCGCACATCTCATATAAGTGCAAACTCATGAATCTAACTTACATCCAATGACATGCATGCAAACAGGCCTAGAACTCAAACGAATTTTAAAGTTTTCCTATATTTTGTTTTATGATAAGGCCAGTAATATTATTCACATCTTTTAGACGTCTTTAAAATAAATCGTGAATTTCACAATCATTCATTGCCATGTAGGCATGCACAAAATCTGGCCTAAAACCCAGAATAAAAGGATTTGAAGTTTTCCAAAGTTTCCTTATCAAGACAAGCATCATTAATTTCATTATACTTCTGATTTCTTAAAAATACACACATGAATTTCACTTTCATCTATTGTGAGGAACCATTGTGGCCTAGTGGTTACGGGGTCTGTCTCCCAAGCATGAGGTTGCAGGTTCAATTCTTCACTGGATTCAACAAGTGGGTTGGTCTAGTCTGGTCGCTTTAAAAATGTGGGGCTGTGGAGGGCTGTCTAGGGTGCTTCTGCAACTGAAAGACCCCTTGGAAATATTTGTAAAGAGTAGGTAATTTCTTCCCGGTTCAGGGTTTCTATCTCATCGTGATATGACCTAAGCTGTTGAAAGTGACATAAAAACCAATACCCTCCCTTCAGTTCATTGCCAAGCTCACAGTCTCCCATTGAACCTAGAACCTTTTCGCTGCTGGTGGCTAATATGGTCAACATAAAATGATGATAAAAAGCTGGAATATGACTGAAACCTTGGCACATAGATACTCATCTGAGAGTACTCAACGAGAGCTATCTAATGAATATCAACATAACAGGGTTTAGATGATTTTCAAAAATCGTTCAATCCCTGTACTTTGGATGAAAGTAGCCTTACCATTGGTAGGATTAAGTAACACCAGCACTCATCACAGTATGTCCTGATTTCCTTGTGTGGGTACATATTTTGTGCGTGGGTGCCTAGCTTATGCAAGGGAATGAGCTGTACTATTTTTTTACTGATTCTGACAAAACATCTCTAGGTACAATAACACCCCCTCATAAGAAACCAATCCTTTATCTTTTAAATGCAGATTATAAGAAATGCATTTAAAGAGCTATCACATTACCCCTCTGTACACATGTGGATTCAGACTAAGCCTTTTATGAGTTTACAATATCCCATTCATAGCTGGAGATCTTCATGAGAGTGTTTTCTGGACCTATGAGCTATGAAAATAACTTTTGAATTAAGCATAGATTCAGAAAATATTTGAACAAGAGTTATGAGTGAGGTTCTGGTCAACATTTCCCTTCTATATTCTTCTGAAAATACTCTGGTCACAAAGATATTACCAAAATAATTGGACATTTTTGCATGAATGGGTTAAAATACTTTATCAGTTAAGAATAATCCCTCGGATACACAAATGAAGCCAGGTTAAGTCTTTTATGTATTGACTTTATGATACAGTATAGGTTCAGGCTATAGTAAGTTCTGTGTGAATCTTTTCTTATCTCCAACCTTTGTTATCTTTATAACACATTCATGCCAAGATGACCAAAATGATATCACAACTTAAACAACCTCAAATGCGTGAAGACATATTTCAACAGCTATTTAGGATGACTAAACTTGCTTGTTTTACATTCTTATATGCAACTCATTCAAATATTTTTTCATTAAATATTCCTCTTTTTTTACTCTCGATTTGCTTATTTTGTGTACTGGCTTCAACTTGTTACCTGTAGCTTTGATCAGGTCACAGAGTGGGTGATAAGGCAAGTTTATCACCTAAACATGATTACAGGTGTGACAATGTGGTCTACTCTCACCTGTTGATAAATGGGTTTGGAGCTGAGTCAATGAAAGCTGTTTCACTAGAAATAGGTATTAACTACTCCTGGTGCTGATAGTACTGCTACTACTTTTTCTACTACTGCTACTACTTTACTGCTGCTGCTACTGTTTCTTTTACAGCTACTACTACTGCTGCTGTTACTATTACTATTACTAACTACTACTACTACTACTACTACTACTACTATTATCATTATTATTATCATTATTATTATTATTACTATTATCATTATTATCATTATCATTTTTGTTATTACTATCATTATTATTATTACTATTATTATTATCAGTATCATTTTTGTTATTACTTATTATTATTATTATTGTTATTATCATAAATAATTATTATTATTATTATTATTATTATTATTATTATTATTTTTATCATTATTATCAATATTTTTATTATTGTCATTATTATTATTATTATTATTTTTATTATTATTATGATCATTATTATTATTCTTATTCTCATTATTATCATCATTATTAATATTATACTATCATCATCATCATCATCATCATTGTCTTCATACTGCCATAAACCACAATTTGGCAGAGCAGCAGTATCTCCTTCAAGAGGGTGTGAAAAGCAGAGGTAATAGACTTAGACAGTAAATGATTCATGCTAATCTGACTGGGCTTTGTGCCAGAGAACTTAGTGGAATAGAGTATAATATAAGACTTATAAATGAAGTTAATAATTCTTATACCGCACTTGCTGGCAAGCAATAGGGGGTTAGCAAAGGATTTCTAGAGTTCTGGGTGTGTATTAATCCTAAGATTCCTGTCTTAATTCTATAGGAAAAAAACTTAACCCTTCCCTACCAAAATTACCTAGATGGCCTGAGGAATTTTGAATAGGATAACTCTTGGCATTTAAAGCACATCTACCACAAACATATTTTGATCACACCTGTAAATTCTTAGCTATGCATGCTTACTAGTTTTCATTGAGTGTTGTCTCAAGATGGCTTGAGGAATTTTGAATACTTATAAAGATAACTCATGGCATTTAAAGCACATCTACCACACACATATTTTAATAACACCTACAAATCCTTAAGCAATGCATGCTTACTATTTTCCATCAATAATAATAATAATAATAATAATAATAATAATAATAATAATAATAATAATAATAATAATAATAATAATAAGTGTTGTCTGGATGTATGATACTGGCCCAGCCCTGAGGCTCAGCAACTGGATGCTGACAGTTTCTCACCACTGCCTAGTTTGGAATCTGGCTTGTTGCATGTGAGGAAGTTGCCAGTGACGTATAGGGCTAGGCATGGTTTTCATCAGATAATACCTGGACATCTCCTCTCGAAGGCAATTAGCTATCTATTGGCGAAATTTCTGAAGTTGACTGTGATTTAAATTTAACAAATTTAAGTCGCTGGGAGGCAGGAAGTATCGTTGAATTTATTATAAAGATATTGTATCATTTAGGAAATATCGCTATTGAAACGTATCACAAAAAATTTAATGTTGCCATTTTGCCAATCACTACAAGTTGTTATCAAGTTCTAAACCCAGTATACAGGTGAACTTGGATATGACGGACCACTGTACGACGGATCTTTGCATATGACGGACAATATGCTTGGTCCCAGTCCCATGCATATCAAGTATTCGTCATATGTATACGACGGATTTTGCATATGACGGACAATATGCTTGGTCCCAGTCCGATGCATATCAAGTATTCGTCATATGTATACGACGGATTTTGCATATGACGGACCAATTTTCCTGGTCCCATTGAGTCCGTCATATCCAAGTTCACCTGTACTTGCTCTCTGATTGTGTGTCCCACATAATTTTGTAATCAGTATTGAAGTGCTGGCTGATTAGTTTGTGGGGGGTAATGTGACATAACAGACATTTACTTTCAAGTGCAGGAGATAAAGATAAAGATTAGGCTGTTGACTTGCGATAAAAAGGATTAAGATCCAGGTATGGCATCAGCCAGGATTTTTAAAATGCCTGTCCTCAACAAAAATCACAAAATTTCTGCCCATAAAAAATAGGCTACTAAACTACATCAAATCCTTAAACAAAATACATTACTAAATAGATAGCCAATTGTGTCAAAAAGTGCAATTTACACTTCAGCCATGTTTGTTTGGAAAATGTCTGATTATTACCAAAAAAAGTTACGATTGAAAAACTCTCAAACAATAATTTCCCTGTCCATAAATATGTTACATACACAATGCCTAATTTGCACTAATTTTAACTGAATAACCTGGTCCTGGCATGTATGAACATCATTGTACCACCTGCTTTGTGAAACTTGGGTAGATCCTTAGACTTATCTGGCATCCACACGCATAGTTCTTGCTGTCATGTAAAATATAAATCATAACTTGTAACATGTTGGAGTCATTACATGCAATTAGACTAATTGCAAATGCTGACACCAAGGTCGAGCAGAACAACGGTTTGTAACTAATATACTCAATTAAGTAGAGCACGCTCTTAATTATAAATGCCTCAATGAAAAAATCTGGTTAACCCTTTCATGTTCAGAGTTTCAAGATACTCTGAATCGAGTACAAATATCGTATCTGGAGAACAGACAAAACATTGTTTATCATTGGGATTGGCACCTTTAAACCTTTCATGATATGATATCAACCTTTCCATAATGATAAAATATCTAAACAATATTTTTTAACAATACTTAATTTTGTTGAATTAAGCACAGTCAGAAATTTCACTAATGAATAGTGGACTGCCTTTGTTACGTGGTCCAGGTAGCAGTTAAGTCAATTTTATACAGTTAAGCAGTATCAGTATACAATATTTTTTCCTATTAAATATTGATATTTATTATTGTATCAGGTAACAGTACCATTCTCTAGTCCCAGTTGATTAAATCCTGATGGAAGGCCGACAGCTAACCTTTCTAACATACAGAGTGCATGAATGTAACTTGTTTTTATGCATACAGAAAATCATAAAAAAATCACAAGCACTTTATTAATTATAGAAATATTGTGCAAAGATTTATAATGCTATTAACTCATTCATGCCTGTAGCAGCCAAAAATGTCCTAACTATTTTGCCAATATCCTTTTGACCAATGTGTTATTCATAAACTATTTCATGTGGAAATGCTGATCAAGATACAACCAACAGCTCTTCTTCAAATATTTTGAGAAATTAAGCTTTATTCACTGGTTTCTGAATTTCAAAAGGACCATTGATCCAGCTATACACAACACCTGTCAATATGATAGCATAAATAGGTCTAAAAGTTATTTCTACTGGGAGAGTAAATGTTAGTCAAGTTGGTGATAGTTTTTAGTCCCTCTATGACTGAATATAAGAAGTGCATTATTTAAAGGAAATAATAATCATGCAAAATCATTGAAATTGATTTAATGTATAGAAAAATACCTTGAGAAAGTGAAAGTTTAATACTAAATTGTCTGAGAATTGGTACAATATTAAATATCGACACAAAGGTAGTTTATACTTATCAGCGAAATTTCTGAAGTAGACCATGCTAAATATAATAATATTAATATACTGAGAGGCAGGAAGTATCATTGAAAATATCGTAATTTATTGTATCATTAAGGAAATATCATTTCTTTGTATCATATAACTTCAAAGGTGCCAACCCCTCTATTTGTTTCATAAAGCTTTATTTCTTACTGGGCAAGTGAAAATAGTATCCACATGCGCAGGGTGCAACATAGCTTTCAAAACATTACATGCCCAACTGTTCAAGCGGCCCCTAAAGTTTACTTGCCCCGTTGGCACTTCCACTTACCCTGCCACTATGTTAAACAAAGATGAATTACATTGCGAGGACTCTGGCCAAAACATAACCTTCATAACTTGTTCTGCTTGCCCGATTGCCATTTTTTGCCAAATTCACTTGCAATTTGCAACGGGCAAGTGGTAAAGTTGCACGCTGTATCATATCATTGCATCGCAAATCTTTAAAGGTGCCAACCCCTTCATTTGTTTGATAAAGCTTCATCTCTTACTGGCCAAGTGATAATAGTATCCAACTGCAGTGCTGAAAACAGTTTCCAAAGCCTTGGTGGTCAAACGGTCCATCAAAATGAATAGTTTAATGGTCCACCAGAAAAATTAGTGGTCCATATCACTTTGATAACCAAAATGGTAGCCAACATTCATGGTTAATTGTGATTAATTCATGAAGTGTGACAGTTATAATCTATTGTAGAAGAAATGTGAAACTGGATGTGGTCAGAATATTTAGCAGACTTTCTGGGCAAGTAGACTTTTACTAGCCCATTCAAATTTTTGGTAGAAACGGATCGGTGGGCTACGGTACTGTCTATTTTTACCACTGAACTGCCCAACATGAAAAGTTGATCCTGAGGAGTATCTGGGTCCCTGTAGTGGTGGCTGGCAGATGATGTGCAGCCTGCTGAAAGGCTGACAGCCAACCTAGCTGATACAGACAAAAGGTCATGAGTTTATCAAGCAGGAAGATATACAGCAACCCTAAGTGGCTGCTACATGATGTTCTTCTCCATATCTGCTTGTTAAGCGGCACAATGAGATCCAGGCAAAAACACATAGGTATTGTGTTCTACTTATGTTAACCCTTGTGCGGCTGTTGCCTAAATTGGCCGATACAAAATGATGCAGAAAACCTGAAAAATGAGTGAAACCCAGGCACATCTGAGAGTACTCAGTGAGAGCTATCCAATGAATGCCAACATGACAGGGTGTAAATGGTTTTCAAAAAACTTTGCATCCTGATACTTCAGACAAAAGTAGCCTCAGCATTGGAATGGTTAAGAGGCACATTGAAATCCAGGCAAAAACAGATTAAGGTATTGTGTTCTACTTGTTTTAAAGAGGAACATTGAGAAGCAGGCAAAAACATATGGGTATTGTGTTCAACTTGTAAAGAGTCACATTGAGATGCAGGCAAAAACTGTGGAACTTCACATTTACATCTAGAGTAGCCTTGAATTTTAGGCTGTCACAGGGTACAACATAACCACTTGCCCCATTGCAAGTTGCAAGTGAATTCGGCAAAAAATGGCAATTGGGTAAGCAGAACAAAACCCTAACTTGCCCCGCTCGTCAAGTAATATTTTGGGCAGAGTCCTCGGCATGCAACTTACATTTGTTTAACAGAATGGCAGGCAAGTGGAAATGTCAGCAGGGCAAGTAAACTTGAGGAACAGCTTGCCCCCGCTAGGCAAGTAATGTTTTGGAACCTATGTTGCACCCTGTATCATATGTATTTTTTGTCATTTTCTGATATCAGGCATCAAATGGTCAAGGTGGCCAGTGTTGCCAAATTAGTTCACATTTATTTCTCCAGGTGAATGGAGGACTTAAGGTTTGAGTATGATTAAAGATAGGAACGTATGGTGCCATTTATTTGTCATATCTGGTACAACACCATTCGAAGGTTTAAGTCAACTCAGAAGGGAATGGGGCCTAGGAGCCTTAAGTCTATATCTGTAGTGAACATATGGTCTTAGAGCGTTGAACATATCTCATCGAATAAGAAGAGTAACATTCAATGAATATTTTATAAGGGATTGTGAAACCAAACAGGGACAAAGACTTTCAGTCAGTCAAATACTCTTCAAAATATTGCTTCACATTTTTTGATCGGTGACAGATGATTCAGATGAAAATAGGTTTAGAAGCGCATTGAAATCCAGTGCGAAAAAGGAGGGTATTGTTTTCTCATATGCATAAGGACTGTGCTTTTATGTATCCTTGTGCTTTCAGATTGAGTACTTGGCACCATGTTATAAATAAGTTCTACCTGTCATTATATTGACATTCATGTATCCTTCTGCTTTCAGATTGAGTACTTCGCACCATGTCTGACGGTGGTGCAGATATCATCAATACAGGGGTACCTGTACTCTACTGACACATTTAAGTACTACCTGTCATTCTAATGATCCTATTGACGTTCATGTATCTTTGTGCTTTCAGATTGAGTGCTTCTCACCATGTCTGACGGTGGTGCAGATGTCATGAGTTCTGCGGTGTCGCCTGAGAACAAGTCTTATGTCTCTGGCTCCTCTGTGGAGCCGGCCAGTTCTCCCGACACTGGGTCCTCACACCGATCCAGCCTCTCCCGAAAAACATCAAAATCACCCGCCTCTGCAAAGTCTCACAAGAAATGTGCCGAACAATCGGAGCCAAACGACCCATCAGATGAACATCCAAATCAGTCCAGACCAGAAGAGGATGAGATCAATGTCAAAGATTCTCTACCAGCAGCACCAAATGAAAGCGTTATAGATTCTGGTGAGAACAAAGATGAGGTCAGTGAGAATGGTGAGAGTGAGAAACGAGAGGGTGTTGAGACAAATCCAACAGTAAATGAGAACCCACCCGGACCATGTGAGAATGAGGACTCTGCATCACGAGTCCCGGAGGAAACCCTGCCGGAGGGTACATGTGAAAATAAGCAAGAGAGGAGTGAGGAAAACAATGAAGAGAGTCAACAGGAAGAATCTCTTGAATCTCACAAAAATATAGGTGGCACCACTGATATCAACAATCCCACTCTGCAATCTGATCCTGATGAAACTGTCAGAACTGGTGAAAATGAGAACCTTCTGAATTTGACTGAGGGAGAAGTGAGATCTTCAGAGATCAATGAAGAACCCGATGGTGTTAAAGCAGATTGTGTGGAGAGTAAAAGCGACAACTGTGATGAACTACACGCAAATGAAGAAGGGGAAACCCTTCACTCAATCCCAAATGAAAACACTGATGAAGCAGTTGCAATTACTAACACACAAGAAGATGTTAATAAAACGGGCGAAGCAGAGTACCTGCAGCAACAAAAGCTGTCACAAATCTCTCTTGATAATGCAAACATGGAAAAACAGGCACCCGCTGAAGATGAAAATCTTGTTATAGACAATAATTCAGATTTAGTTGAGGATCCACATAAAAATGCTGATAATCCTGTTCAAAAGGATTTCATCGCAGATAAAGAACTTTCCATTTTACGGAAGACTCCTTCGCAAACAGAGGATGAGATCCACCCCAAGTCCAAAAAGGCATCAAGGGAGAGACATCCTAGCAGTGGGAAGAAAGGAAGAACAATAGAAAAGAACAATAGATCTGAAGAGGAGCCCCGGATTTCCTCAGCAACCGCATTACCTGAGAAACATACCAAATCGTCACAGCGAAATGGCTCCTCCTCCTTAAGAGGGACGAGAGGGTCCACTGAGGATAATAATAGTCGGGAGGCAAATTATTCCAGATCGTCATCCGCAAGAAAAAGTGCAAAATACAGGTTGGCGGAACAACATGGTTCTGCAACTGCTAGTGCATCAGGGAGGAGATCACGCTCAAATGGTGAGAGAGTCGGCACACCAGTTAAACCAAACTCGGGCTCGAAACCGAAATCTGCATCCCGGGAGAGAATGCGAACTCCAGGCTTGCCGACTCACGCACACCTTCCTGGATTGACCGGGGAAAAGCCCCCGATGGGAGACGCCAAAAATGAGGTGTCTAATTTTGCGGTTCTTTGCCACATGTTGCTGGATGGAGGGAGGATCGCCATGCGGGAAGTCTTCGATAGCATACACCCTCCCATGCTGTTACAGGAACATCTCGGAAAACCACAGGTAGGAAAATTAATCAGACTACTTTAATTAACCCATTTCTGTCTGAACTGAAGAGCGCACATAGCCTGAATTACAGTAAAGTTAGAAAAATATTTAAAAAAGCCTTATCAAACCAAACAGGTATACAAAAACTTAAATCATATTCTTCTCAAATTTTGACTTTTTACCACAATATTTGGTATCAGAACAATATATCCCCGGATAATATCCCCCCGGACAATATCCCCCCAGGACAAAACCCCCCCCCGGACAAAATCCCCCCGGACAATATCCCCCCCAACTGAAATCTTTAGTAAAACTTGTGTTATTAAAAATCCTTTTTTTAATTCCACTGTTTTGAATTATCCTAAAACATGTGTTAGTAAAAAAAAATACTTTTATTTTTAAAATTCCAGTGTTTTAAATTATCCTAAAACATGTGTTAGTAAAAAAAATATTTTTTTCTTTTAAATTCCAGTGTTTTAAATTATCCTAAAACATGTGATAGTAAAAAATCTTTTAATTTTTAAAAAAAAATTCCAGTGTTTTAGATTATCCTAATACATGTGTTAGTATTTTTTTATTTTTTATTCCAGTGTTTTAAATTATTCTTTAACATGTGTTAGTATTTTTTTTTTTAAATTCAAAAACAATTCCAGTGTTTTAGATTATCCTAAAACATGTGTTAGTAAAAAAAATTAAAAATTAAAAACATAAATTTAAAAAATATATTTTTTTACTGACACATGTTTTAGGATAATTTAAAACACTGAATTTTTATTTATTTTCTTTAATTTTTTTATTAACACATGTTTTAGGATAATTTAAAACTCTGGAATTAATTTTTTTTTTTTACTAACACAAGTTTTACTAGAGATATCATTCGGGGGGATATTGGAACAGGGGGATTTTGTCCAGGTTTTTTTTTGTCCTGGGGGGATACTGTCCGGGGGATATTGTCCTGGGGGATATTGTCCTAGAACCCAATATTTCTATTTGTGTCAGTAAATATACGCTCCAGATTAAGTGGATTAAGTATATCTTTCTAATCAAATCCTAATATGAATAATACTGATGATGATGATAATAATAATAATATAAATAATAATAATAATAATAATAATAATAATAATAATAATAATAATTATAATGATAATAATAATAATAATAAAAATAATAATAATAATAATGATAATAATAATAATAATAATAATAATAATAACACTACTACTACTAATACTTATTAGATAGGTATTAGATACAATACCAAATACCAATATCGAAACGGAAAAGTATGTATTGTTAAGTTTTGAAGTACTACTACTACTAGTGATGTCATTGATATGAAATTTTATCAATTCGATTAATTGATATATTTTTCGATTCGATATACCATAACATGCTCCTAGGGCACAATAATTTATAGGGATGTCAGTGATATCCCTTTATTTTGGTTGGATACCCTGTGTCTTGGCCATATGCCTGAGTAATGCACATCATTCCTTCCAATTTCTCTTACAAAAGCCATAGAAAATACTTTAATATTTAGTCAGAGTTTCACTTTGCATTAGTTTAACAGGAAAATGTCTGGGAAAAGTGTATTTTTTATTAATAATCATACGCCATTTTGGGGGTACAGAATATCGATTATTTCGATTCGATACCCAACCATTCGATTCGATTTAATTGACAAAATGAAAATGTCGATTTATCGATTTGTTTACTATTGATGACATCCCTTACTACTACTACTACTACTACTATTAAATTAATACTACATCCATCAACACAACACTATACAAATATCATATTAAGCATATTTTTGTTAATAAAATGGTTCCTTCTCTTTTCAGGCCTTAAAGACTATAACCCGTTTGAAGCGTCAGAAGATCATGACTCTAAAGCAATGGGAGGTGCTGTACCCAAAGAAAAAGATGATGCCTTCCTCGGAAAATATTGACATAACCTTAATGTTCATTCTCCTGAAATCTGTGTGCCACCTTTGTCCCCCCTATCCGAACGGCTGGACGGAGCCCCCTCTATACTCAGACAAGAGCATCTCCGCAGATGTGGCCAGGTTGATGAACTATCGCAAAAACATGGTGGAGAAAAACGGCGTCAATGAGCAGGAATTTCGGGAACTCTGGACGCAGATTACAGATGTTTTAATAAGAATCGGTGGGACGCCTATCAATGTTATGATCGAGCGCATGAATCAAGAGAAAATCAGCGCAGACGCACAGGTTTTGTATATTCGTCAATTTCGCGATTGGCACAAGCAGGAGTGTGATATTGCATCCAGGGAGTCGGAGATCGCGGCCTTTATCAAACACCGCGGTAGTAACAGCATGGCGTACGTGAAGAGAGGGGCGCCACCTGCTGCACAGCAGGGAAACAAGGCCGAGGCAGCGACGGCGGACCAGGACAACCAATCATCGGCAGGCACCAGTCGCAACTCCAGCGCGAAGGAGGGACCATCAAGAATGAAGGAACGAAAGGCAACCATAGAGGGGGAGGAAGGTTTTGATGATGGTGAGTTCTGTAGTTGAAAATGAAACTGCAATTTAATGAATCGCAGTTATTTGTCAAATACTAAGCCATTCATTTGCATAACTTTGAAAAATCTCATCAAATTAAAGTAAAATTGGAAAAAAATCAAGATGCATTGATACACTAAATAAGGACAAAAATTTTCATTCAAATATTACTCACAATATTGCTCCTATAAAAAGATATTTCCATATAAGTCTGACGGTATGTTTGTTCTTGCAGTTTGGGTTTAACAAATAGCTACCTTGTGCCTACTGGCGTCATTTTTTTCTATACATCAGAGGCAAAATATAAACTTTGAATATTTAAGATAAAGATGAAAGAATTCAATTTCATTCAATAATGCAAAACTATTGTTAGCTCACATTGTTGCATGCTCGCTATTGCCTAATATATTCATAAACAAGACAATATCCAGTAAGCTTAAGCAAATACATGCTCTTTAGATGATTTTTATAATAATATTGCTCACTTTAATGTTGTGCTTTTCCCTAGGTAGGTGCTAACTGCTAACTTCAAAATACAAAACTACAATTTTTTAAATACTGCTTATTAAATGAAGCATTGTCAAAATCAACTTCTTATTCGCTCTGTCCTGAGTTTTGTTTAAAGGTATTTAAGTATGCTACATCTATACATGTTGCAGCCTAAAATATCAACAGTTAAAACCTCTTTCATTAGTTGTAAATCATAGATATTTTTCAAATCTAAGTTTTTTTTTAAGGCATTCAGTACGTTACATCTGTATGCCACCCTAAAAACTAATATATAAAACCTCGTTTTCGTAGTGGTAGTAGTGGTTTGCCCAAATCGAGGTAGGTAAAATCCTTCATATGATCACATATAATCAGTCATGCTTTATAAGAGATTTCATATTTTAGAACTCTGAAGTAATTTTGTTTTTAATATTATCTTATGCTAACTCTACCACTGAGTGATAAAAACACTATTTTCTTATAATATCTATGATAAGGAGACGTATTTAGAGCATTTAAAGGCAAAGTACAGTATTCAACAAGGCATAGCACTTTGTTTGCGAATTACATTGTTTGCCACTTTGGCGCCACCTATATGAACGGCATGACTAGTGCCCCCCCTTATTTATTTTGGATATTCAAAGGGGACCTGAAAATAAAAGACTATCCAAGGTTTGATGATTTCTAACTGTGTGGTAATTTTGAAATGGACTTTTAACTTGAGGTGTAAAATTTGCAGATCTAGTGCCCCTTTGGAGCCTCCTATATGGACAGCATGGCTGATGACCCCCCGCTCTTTTTATTTTGGAATTTTTTCAAAGGGGATGTGGCAATAATAGCTCATGCAAAGTTTAATGGATTTCTAACTGTGGGTATTTTAAAATGGACTTGAAGTTTTAGATGTTACTGCCACCTTATTGAATACCCTACTATGCCTCTAATAAGTGGCTAAGACATTCCTTTATCAACATCATCGGTTATTTAGCAACAGTATCACATTTAAAACCAGAAGCCTAATTTATAATTAAGGAGGGTAAATTCAATTCATATTCATTCTTTACTGAAAGGAATGTTAAATTCATGAATGACTCATTCAGAAAATGTGTAAACTATTAAACCTACAACAGCATTTTTCAGCTGCAATATTTATTTTGGCTGATGAGAAAAATAAAGGAAGCATTCCATTATAACCTCTTAAATGGAGGTCTTGCATCAATGACCCATCTAAGTAATGAAGGACTATGTCTATAAATCCTCCCAAAACAGAATTCTTTTTACAAAAATAATTATATAGATATATAGATAATTATATATAATCACATAGCACCTATATTTTTAAATCACCAATAATTTCCTAGTTAAAATCAATGTTTATAGTTTATTGAATGTCTCTAGTTTATTAGATGATAGCCTACAGCTTCACTATAAAGCATGATTATCCAAATAAACATTCAAAAAGAAGTTGGCTTGTGCTCTATGACGAACATGTCTCTTTTAAAGAATGACCATAATAGGCTTTTGTAAAATACAATGAAGTCAAAAAGGTATATTTCAAGTATATAACTGAATTTTTTCACTTCAAAGTAATTGCAATGACATTGTATAAGTATTTTTATGCCTTATTACAATAAGTAAGTGTTTGTTTATGGTATTTATCAGAGTAATTTGTGGTCTCCCCTAAAAATAGGGCTATGGGTTTTACTGTAACCAGAATAATGATAATCAATTCATCTGATAATTAATCAGCGAACCAATTTTTGATGCCAATACCAACATATTGTTATGATCACAAAAAGCCATTGAAAACTTGTGACATATCTATTTTTAAACTAAAAACCATCTAATCCCTGTCATGTTGGTAATCATTAAATAGCTCTCACTGACTACTCTAAAATGAGTACCTATGTACCATGGTTTCAGTCATATTTCATGTTTTTTGCATCATTTTGTATTGACCAAATTAGCCACCACCAGCAGCAAATGGGTTAAGAATCCCTTCAGGTTTTCTTAAATGACAAGATTTCCCCTACTCATTTTTCAAGAGTAATGTAAGGGTAAAATTAGAGATTCTTAACCCTAAAGGTTTTCATCGTATCTCTTTTAGGCATGTCAGAGGTCGACTCGGTTGTCCTTGAGAGAACGGAGAAGACCCTGGTGGAGAACATACGCGCCGAGGAGGTCGTAAATCGGCTCGTCCAGGTCGGTATCCTTACGCACGAGGACAAGAGCAGCATCACGCTGGGCTTCAAGAACAGCGACAAGATGAAGTCCCTGCTGGCGATCCTGCCCAAGAAGTCGTCCATGGCCTACATGATGTTCTGTGAGGCCCTCAAGGGCAAGTACCCCACCATCTATGAGACCATGGTACGCGCCCACCATGAGGCCGTGCGCGAGGCGTGCAGCAATAAAACAGGTACCAAGCTGGGAATTCGGATTCAGAATCTTTCATTTCTCTTCACTTTTTCTACCATTTAGAAGTGAAACTTGAAAAAGTTTGAAAAAGATTTTAAAAAGTGAAATTATAAAAGTAAAAACTTGACTGGTCAGTTATAAATGATGGAGGATTGCCTGGTGAAAACCAACACCTAACACATGTGATCATTAGCAAATTTCTCACATGTATATATATCACATATATCAATCTATCCTCTTATAATATATTCATCTAGAAAAAGGTTCACTTTCAACCTGATTCTCTTCATCAATCTTCCTACGGCTAAACTCATATCCAAACTTTTCTATACAAATGATAACTTTGCAGGAAACTCCCTATGTGTCTCTCTAAATGAATCTTTGGACTCCTATACTCAAATCTAAACTTATCTATGCACATATTGAAATTGTGCTTTTCTACAGACCTGGAGTGATACAGAACTATGGCAAGAGTGGGCCATTACGAGTTTGAATACACTACAAATGTTGACTTTGTGTTTATTTCAGACCTGGTGTCATACTGTACTGTAGCACCTAAGGGTCATTGCCTATATCTAATTTACTACGTTTATACTCAAATCCAAACCTACAAATGTTGATTTTGTGCTTATTTCAGAGCTGGTGTCATATAATACTTCAGTATTAAAGAGCCATTGCCTATATCTAATTTTCTACTTTTAGACTCAAATGTTGATTTTGGGCTAATTTCAGACCTGGTGTCATACTGTACTGCAGCGCTTAAGGGTCATTGTCGTGTTGTCTTTTCCCGAATGTCCGTTATCCCATGGCACGACTATGTACAGGTGGATCTGCTCGACTTCTATATACCACAAAACATATGTGATACTCATGGGTAAGTAGGGGAAAATACCAATACTCAGTATGTTACTGATTAATAATAATAATAATAATAATAATAATAATAATAATAATAATAATAATAATAATAATTATAATAATAATAAAAATAATGATAATAAAAATAATAATAATAATAATAATAAAAATAATAATAATAATGATAATAATAATAATAAAAAAATAAAAATAATAATAATGATAATAATAATAATAATAATAATAATAATAATAATAATAGTAATAATAATAATGATAATAATACTAATGATAATAATAATAATAATGATAATTGATATTTGATATAGCACCCTATTTGAATACCAAATAAAAAAGGGAAAAGTACTGTATTGTTTAGGACAAGCTCTGCATTTTTAGTACTGCTTATAAAATCAACTTGCCTACAGCCTAGCAGTTTGCTATTTGCTAGTGAACTCTTTGAAGTAGACAGTGCTAAATCTAACAACATTTGCCAGCTATAATATTTGAAGATATCAATCCTAATGAGTAAGTCAAAAAAAAAAATATCCATGAGTGTGTGACTTAGTTCACTCTTCAGGACTGTTTTATGTAGGTAAATTTTTAACCAACAACTCATTCCCGAAAAATTGAGAAGTGGTATTTACAAAAGATTCTCTAGGGAAAAAATATTCTGATTCACAATTGCAATTTATGTGTGTGATGCCCTGATCTTAACTCTTTGATATCTTGAGGTTACCCAGTCTGACACATATCTTAATATCTTGATAACAAATTAATAATTTTGTGAAATTTCTGACTTAAGATATTGTTCCTATTGGGTCTGACAATAATATCTATACATTTCTGTTCAAATATTCAGTTTAAAACAAAAAATAAGTTCTTAATACCAATAAAGTTGTATGGGTCCGACAATAATTTCCATATATTTCTGTTTGATGATTCATGTATGGTTTAAACAAAAAATGACTACTTAATATCAATAAAGTTGTATATTTCCTTATCATCTTCTCTTCAGGGTTCCTGTGAAAGTCAATTGCCTTTTCAAGTCTGTCGGGAAGTGCGACCATCCTCGCCGCATCCTAATAGAGGGAGCCACTGGTACAGGCAAGACCATCCTGTGCAAGTATCTACTGCACCAGTGGGACCAGGAGGCAAACGTGTTCCCCGAGAACATCCGCATGGTCTTCAAGATCGACCTGCGGAAGGGGCACTCCCTGAAGGATGCCATGTTTCAGCAGAACGTGCCCACCAACTTCCGGCTGACGAAGGACGAGCTGTGGCACATTGTAGTGGTCAACCAGCATGACGTACTCTTCATCCTCGACGGCTACGACAGCTTGACCACGCTCGACCCGGATGTCGAAAAACTCCTCTCAAAGAAGATCATGAAGCGGAGTGCTCTGATCCTCCTCTCCTCATTACGACTTCTCCCTCCGATCCTACTACAACATTTTGATTCACGTCTCGTCATTCTCGGCCTCCAGCAA
Organism: Maea johnstoni; assembly: GCA_963942565.1. Lineage (NCBI taxonomy): Eukaryota > Metazoa > Annelida > Polychaeta > Spionida > Magelonidae > Maea > Maea johnstoni. Next base: position 22,595,603 of record OZ012690.1, read on the forward strand.
ACCAAACCCGCCCAGCTTGTCAAGAAGTACACGAGTGTCATCAAGAACTTCAGCGAGTACTTCAGCGATCTCATCATCCGCATGGATTTTGACTACGAGGAGTACGACGCCCAGTTGCGGAGCTTGGCGCAGCACCCGTTCTTCTGTCTGTGCATCTGTGCGATTGTTGAGCTGCGTGAGGACTATGAGGTGTCCACGCCCACGCAGCTCATGCAGGACATGGTGTACACCCTGCAGCACCTGTTCTGCCAGCGGCACGGGATCAAGCTCATGGAGGGCGGCGAGGTGCCCTACGAGGTCCAGGACACCATTCAGCAGCTCGAGGAGATCGCCTACGACGGCATCATGAACAAGAGGATGCTCTTCCCGATGGAGGAGCTCCAGAAACGCTATCTCAACCCGTGGCTGTTCTCCATGGGAATACTCCAGAAGGGTTCTTCGTCCTCGAAGGGATCAGCCGATGATTATTGCTCGTTTGCGTGTAAGCTCCTTCAGGAGTTCCTCGCGGCACGGCACTTGGCACGGAAGGAACCGCATGAGCTTCACCAGCATTTGGACACTCTTGTCTCAACAACCTCGCTGCAACAGGTCTGTGCTTTCTTCTGCGGGCTCGTCAAAGAAATCACGGACGATTACGAGGAGGAGGAACCGGAGGACGAGGAGATGGATCAAGAAGATGTGCCTGCTCCACCAATGACCCCGAAGACACCGGAAAATCCACCAGAGAACATTGGAGAGGATGACACCGAGACAGAGGGCAGGTCATCAGAATCTCCCAAAAATGATACCTACATCCCAAATACCTTCAGGACAATACTGCAGAGAATGTTCCAAAAGTATGCCGACCGAAACTGTAACCTTAAGAATAGTTTTAGTGTGAAGAGCACAGATTCTAATCACAGCATCCTCTCCAAAACTGAGGGGCGCCTTCTGAACCTCCAAGGTTGTCTGGAGAGTCTAGCAGAAAGCGATGGAGATGAATACTTTGCAGACATTCTGGTCCAAACATTCCCTTCGAAAATTTATATGCGAAGTCGGGATGTGGTGTCTGCATTGGCATACCAGGGACTTGCGCACATCCTCAGAATAGATCCCGTGACAATCACAGAGCTGAGCCTGCGTTTAGATACTATCAGCCAGTACACCGACACAGCCCTGTCAGAGCTTGCCATGGGTCTTGCGCAAAATACTAAAGTGCAGAAACTTAAGTTAGTATGGACAGTCAAAGACCTACTGGTGCAATTTCTTAATGGCGTTTTCCAAGAAAATGCAGGCGTGCACCACCTTGTTTGCATCGACGAATCCAAGGCCGGAGATTGTCGACTCTCTGCAACGATCTGGGACGATTTGCACAGTGCCTGCCGCAAGATGCTCCAGGTGCGAACCTTCGCATTCGCTGGTTGCCGGAACCCGACTCTTGTGGGAGCAGTGCTACATAACCTACCCAGCAACATCGAGAAGCTTGATCTAACTGGATGTGACATCAACACTACTGGAGCCGACGAGCTAAGCGAAAAGTTCGGTCGCAACGATTCCCTGAAGCTGCTGGATCTCACGAGCGTTCGTCTCGAGAGCACCATCATCCTGACTCTCACGAAAGGCCTGAAGATCAACAAGATGCTCAGTCACCTGATTATGCGCGATACTCAGATCGACACGGGTGGCGTGGCCTCTCTCAGCGAAGCCATCAAGTTCAACAAGGGACTAAGGAGCTTGGATCTTAGCAGGAATGATCTGAACAGTGAAGCCTGTAGGATCTTAGCTTATGCCCTAAGTATGAACCGCGGGCTCGCCGAAGTGGCCATCAAGGGCAGCAAGAGATTGGCCGATGGCAATTTGCACACTACAATCCTTCAGAAGGAAGAAATCCTAGGGATGTTTGGAATCAAAAGGGATATGAGGAGTAGTTCTGCCAGTCTCAATAGCGGGAGAAACTCTTATGTGAGATTAATGTAAACAGCAAGGGTTTCATATTCAAGTTAATTTACTAAGATGCAAATTTGTGCACAGCGAAAAATGCTAGATTGTGCACCTCTGTAGTCCAGTACACTGAGTATTTTTTCAATGCCTGACAAATCGCCTGACATAACTCATAAACAAGAAATCTGTGAATGGAGCACCTGTGTACCGTATGAGCACCAAAGTTGGTCCTATTATAAAATAAGAACCTTTCTATATGAAGCACAGACCTACAATTAATGCCAACAAGGAGATCAACACTTTCTCATTGTCATTTAGTATTAGATCCTTAGTAAAGACATGCATTTGATCTACAATAGAGAGACCATGGTTGCTGCACTAAATGTATATGATATGAACATGCCAGTGCAATATAGTGATTTGATAACCTTGCCATGATATATATGTATATATATATATATATATATATATATATATATATATATATATATGTTGCAGCCCAACTTCCGATCCAGCCCATCTTAAGATGGGCCAAGCCCAACTTCCGATCGGAAGTTGGGCTGGATTTTGCTGGCCCATCTTAAGATGGGCTACCCAACTTCCGATGACCCAGATAATACAGCAGCCCAGCCCAACTTCCGATGGCAATGATTTTTTATTAAGTGTTCATCTAGAAGTTTATAGCTTTGTTGGAATATTTGTTTATTGAATTTCATGAGACAAATTACTTGCATTTTATTGTTAAATCTTTACTTAACACTACTGAATACTTCTGATTATGCTGAAATTTGAATATAAGTTGATTACAGATTCTTTCCTCTCCTTTTGTAAAAAAGACTAGAAAAACAAAACAAAGAAATAATTATTCAAACACAACAGATTAATTTACAAGTGTATTGTTTCTTAATTTGCTGGATTCCAGAACCTGTTAATTGCAATCCTTGATTGATTACATTCTTTTCTGGCTTCTAGTATAAGTATCTATTACATTATTTATAATAGATGTCTGTAAAAGTATAAACATTTCATAATAATTAGCCAATTAAGGTAACATGGTACATCTAAATTACTTTTCTTTATCTACATTCAGGATGAAGGGCTTCTTTCTGACACATCTTAATAAAGGTCTCAATTTTAAAAGTTCAACGACCAGTTTTCTGATATACTCATTGCTCTTCAATATTTAAAAAATAATTCAAACTAAAACATAAATATTTCTCTCTTCCCTCTTTTACTATTGACTACCAAAAAGATAACTTTCTCAACTGCTTCATGCAAAGTATAAAGTTGGCCAATCCAAGATCATAATGTCTAAATCTTACTAAATTTGGATCTGCCAAAGTTTAATATATGTGTCGTTTAGGTACAAGTACCAATTCAATCTGCATACACCTTATCTCATATCAATTACAACTTGAACCATGTATGTTCATTTCTTACTACCTCACCTCATCTAGATACTATAAGTGCCCTGCTCTGATGAATCTTGATAAAGGACACAATGTTTTTGTAAATTCTGACAAGTTTTTTGTCTATTTCTACTGCCCTGCCAGTCACATGAACCTCCTTAATTAATGCATTTACACTTATTTTGGCACACATGTGATTATATAATTATGTCAAGAATTTGCAAGGGGTTAAAGAATACCTAAAAATACTAATAAAAAAGCTTAAAAGACAAGAAAAAAATTCACTTTTCCCTTTTTGGGTCATTAGAAAAATACCATTGCTATTCCTTCATTCAAATTGTAAATGATTCATCATCTAGCTTATGTAATGTAAGAGCACACAACCCATAAATAACAAAGGTAGTATTGTGCAAATTATCTAATTGAATTAACTTTGAATTACATTAAATCTGAAGTACCTTAAAATTCCATATATATGACTCTTTAATTTGTTGTAAAAACATGATTCTTTTATTTCGTTTTTCTGCTTACAATCAGCAATAATGTTTTGAGTAATCAGGTTATTCTAGCTACCCATTTAAATTTATTTCTTTGAATAATATTATCTTGTAATTTAAAGTGGATGCCCTATGAAAGAGTTAAAAAATCCATATTTATAAGAGTGCAAAAATTCATATGAATATTCATGAAGGGTTACATCCTGGTATCTATAATGATCGGAAGTTGGGCCAAGCCCATCTTAAGATGGGCCAGCCCAACTTCAAATGACCTACATCCTGGTATCTAGAGATCGGAAGTTGGGCCAAGCCCATCTTAAGATGGGCCAGCCCAACTTCAAATGACCTACATCCTGGTATCTAAAGATCGGAAGTTGGGCCAAGCCCATCTTAAGATGGGCTAGGGGTCATCGTAAGTTGGGCCAAGCCCATCTTAAGATGGGCTACCCAACTTCCGATCGTAAGTTGGGCCAAGCCCATCTTAAGATGGGCCAGGATCGGAAGTTGGGCTGCAACATATATATATATATATATATATATATATATATATATACTTTTTATTTCTTGCATTGCACAAACAAGTATGCTTAAATAGCATTGAGTCCTACTATATCAGGTAATCTAGAATCCTGACCAGGTTTGACCATGTTTGCAAGGGTTTGTATTTTTATCAGTACTTTATTTTGAAAAATGAAATACACAATATAACCATATAATTTTATCCTCATCTGTGACAATTTCTCTCGTATCTAGTCAGATTTTTCATTGGACCACAAGAGGGCTGCCTTCAGGCTCAACCCATAGAGCTTTAGAGCGAAGTTTATTTTCATACTGTGTTTGCTCATGTATCATAGATTTGCATTAAGAAGGGCCAAAAGGGAGAGGTCTTTGAGGAATCCATGTGGTATACATAATACCGTAAATTCTCGGAAATATTGACCACCCTAGGAATTTGGGCAACTATAACAGCTTTACAAAAATAATTATTGGGAAATATAGGCCACCCTCGATCTACCACTGATCGCCATTTCCAGAATTATGGACCCTGCTGTAAATCTCCCTGATATGACAAAATTTTGTCATTTTTTCCAGAAAACATGGGCCACCCTCAACCCATAAAAATTATGATTATTGAAATAGTGTTGCAAAATTACTGAGAATTTACGGTAGGTGCAATACATTACAAATTATTCATCTTGTTGAGTAAGTGGTGTCTCGTAACAAGTTTTCTCTATAAGGCTCTAAGGGAGCACTACTGCATACAGCTTTAATTTCGAATGCTAAAAATTTCGCTTTGCAGCCTTGCTGGAGGGCAGTTATGCTATGTTTAATTGGCACATTCAAGCACTCACACTAAACAGATACAAAGCAAGATACTCATTCGAAGGTTGTTATTTGGGCGCTAGCACGAGGAGCGCGAAAATAGCAAAAATTAAATGCCTGTAAAAAATACCAGTTATACAGTTTGTAATCTGTTTACCTGTGGCTGTTATCCACCTCCCTGTCATATCTGTACTTCAGCTGCTGCATCAACACATCAGGAGTCAGGCACCTGAAAATAGAGAGTCAGGATTTACAAACATGTACACAGGGAGTCTGGGCTGCATCATCTTAACACCCAAACCCTCAAAGATCACCCCTCTGGATCAACATTTATTCGTGAGAAATTTCTCAAAATATTAGTTCTTAGTAAGAATCAGGATCCACATTTATTTGTAAGAAATTTCTCAAAATATTAGTTCTTAGTAAAAATCATGACCAATACATCAGGAGTTAGGCACCCGAAAATTGAAAGTCAGGATCAACAAGCATGTTGGCTTTTCTTATGGGTTAAACAGGGGTCGACTGAAAAACATAAGCACTAGTCTAAATCCAGCTTGCCAAAAAATGGTAAAGGTCCAGAGCAATTTTTAGTAGAAAAAGCCCCTGAAAATCCATATTGTCGAACCCTGGTCAAAACCTTTAATCAATATATTGGTATGCTTCTGAATATGGATTCAAGCTTTTTTATAAATAGAATGCCAATCAGGACTCATTTGCTCTTATTTATCAGACGTGGAAAATATCTATGTTTGCCTTCACACAAAAAATAATTAGAAGGATATTTGGCGAAGAAGAAAACAAAGAAAAAAGAAATAAAATGGCCTTATCAATCTATGGTTTCAAATTTATAACCATAAACCCTTCCTTTCCTAACCTTTTTAGTCTGTAGGGTCCCAAAAAGTTAAAGTTATTTTGGATTATATCTTTAAGCCTGCTAATACAAAACTGGCTGAAACCCTGGCACATGGGTACTCATATGAGAGTACTCAGCAAGAGCTATCCAATGAATACCGACATGACAGGGTTTAGACAGTTTGGATGAAAGTAGCCTCAGCATTGAAAGGCTTAACAGAATACAAAAGATGAGATGAATCCCCCATGACTGAAAAATGAGTGAAACCCTGGCTCATGGGTACTCATCTGAGAGTACTCAGCAAGAGCTATCCAATGAATACCGACATGACAGGGTTTAGACAGTTTAAAAAAAAGCATCCTTGTGGTTTTGATGAAAGTAGCCTCAGCATTGAAAGGCTTAACAGAATACAAAAAATCAGATGTATCCCCCATGACTGAAAAATGAGTGAAACCCTGGCTCATGGGTACTCATCTGAGAGTACTCAGCGACAGCTAACCAATGAATACCAACATGACAGGTTTAAGATGGTTTTCAAAAATCTTTGCGTCCTTATGCTTTGGACGAAGTAGCCTCAGCATTGCAAGGGTTATCATTACTTACCTGCCTGCAAACTGGTGAGGTAAAGCAACCTCCATGGCAGCAAGTTTCCAGACCAGCCACCGATAATGGTTATAAATCCAATCTTTCTTCACGAGGCTGGGATCAACGCCATCCTGGGCAAGAAATGCTCTGAAAAGAGTACATTAACCCATCATCATCAAAGTTTTCATGTGTTATATATAAATCATGGTTATAAATCCAATCTTTCTTCACGAGGCTGGGATCAACGCCATCCTGGGCAAGAAATGCTCTGAAAAGAGTACATTAACCCATCATCATCAAAGTTTTCATGTGTTATATATAAATCATGGTTATAAATCCAATCTTTCTTCACGAGGCTGGGATCAACGCCATCCTGGGCAAGAAATGCTCTGAAAAGAGTACATTAATCTATCATCATCAAAGTTTTCATGTGTTATATATAAATCATGTTTATAAATCCAATCTTTCTTCACGAGGCTGGGGTCCACGCCATACTGGGCAAGAAATGCTCTGAAAAGAGTACATTAACCTATCATCATCAAAGTTTTCATGTATAAAAGCTACTCTAAAAATTTTGAGAAAAAAATTATCACTGAATTGTGAATACATTCTTTGCCCTCAGAGCTCAGTGAAAATTCAAGTTACAACTCAGTACAATGGAACTGAGGCGAAATGAAGGGCAATGCAGCTTTTAAATCTGATTAGGAAAAATGAAAATATGCAAATGAGGCTTAGAGTTTGATACAGAATCAGTGATGTGATTCTTCAAATTTGATCCAAAAGATGGAAAACATTTTTCATTTGTATGATTACAACATCAAATATTATCACATTCACTCTAGCAACATCCAAAGAAAGGCCTGATTATTCTAGTGATGTATTTCTGACCAAAGCATATTGAAAATATTTGAAGGAGAAATAATGTTAATCAAATACCAGCCAACAATCTCCCTTCAAATTTACTTTGATTTCCCAAACCATTCAAAGTTTATATTTAATCCATTAATGCTCCTAGCAGCAAAAAGCAGCCTGACAATTTTGATGAAATTATTCAAAAAAAAGCATCACAGTGAAAATATATGGAGAAATGTTAATCATAACACTAACAACTCATTTTCAAATATTATACTAAATCATTTTCAATTCCCAAGTGATTGTCATAAGTATTATAGACCTAGATGACAACTTCTAAGGGAACTCTTTCAAGCTTTTATAATCCTTACTCTGAGAATTGTTCTTTTCCTGCACACCCCTCATCGTCCAAGATGAGCGTGGTGCCATCCCCGACAGTCACCACCCCTTGGAGCAGCAGAGAGTGGCTGAGGTGCTCCCAGCCCCGGAACCTGTACTGCTCAGCATTTCTAGACCTCACCTCAAGCGTGGAGGGATGGACACCTAATGTGAATAACTGAAATGAGAAGATAGAATAGATTAATCAATAGACTATAGTGGATCAGGTACTGATATCAGTGGTGGTTTACCAGCAAAAAAAATAAAACTGCAGAAAAAGGGCTTTTCTGTTATTAAAGTTTTGCACCATATATGAAGTGATTAGTCAGGATAAACAACATTCAAATACTTTCCAAAATATTTTTTACATTTCAGATTATGTATGCAAATGATGTAAATGAACTTGTGAGCATTCAAAAATGTTAAAATCTAAAATTTTCATGCTTGTAGTGCCCAAAAATTGCTTCAACATTTTAGTGATATTCCTCTTAGAAAAATAACTTTTGATGGAGAAATGTGAATAGAAACTACTCCAGGTACTCTCCATAGCATATGCTGCATATCTATGATTCATTAACATGAACAAAGAGTTTGACCATTTATCAATCAAAATTTAGAAATAATCAGCTATATATCGGACAGTGACAACTGACTCTGGGAATATTAACATTGATTATAATTGAGTATCAAATCGATTGATCAATCTAAACTTTGTATGCGTAATCGAGCCGAAATTTTCCAACGATTCCCAGCATTAGAACAGTTAATTTGACTTTACCTGTTGTTGTGTATATTGACAAGGTCTCGTGTCCTCACAGGCCTGTCTGAGCGGCACACAGGGCTGGTTGGTGCGCTTCCTGTAGATATCGCCGGGGATGGGTCTGATTGTGAGTCGTTTCTTCCTACGTATCACAGCCTCCTGTTTCATCCTGGCCTCCTCAAGCTGTAGCAGCCAGGCAGCTTGCGCCTCACTTCCTGCAGCAGGTAGACCGCGATCTGATTGGTCCAATGGATGTGATTCATCGTCGCGATTGCTCTTTGAATCCGTAGAATCCACAGGTACCATTCCAGGAACCCCAGGGTGGGAGATCTTGGAATTCATGGTCGTAGAACTACCAGCATCTGAACTCGAGGACCCTTCATTGTGGTCAGATTTCGACATTGCCAAACTAGTTCTGTCATTGGGATTTACACTTATTGTATGATTTTCGGCAGGAGTATCGATTTCTCTTGTTGGTTCACTGTTTGAGTGAGAAGGACTCTTACCGGTATGACAATCCTCAACAGAAGGTGAATTAGGAACACATTTGCCAGCTCCTGAGGGGGAGCTCACATTGTTTGTGCAGTTTTGGATGTCAAAGTTCTTTGTATTCCTCTTTATAGGAGGCTGGAATCCCAAAGTCGTTAGATGTGTCTCATCTTCATTTTTCAGTTCTCCCGATTTCTGTTTGACATCAGTTTTATAAGGAGTTTTGAATGAGGTACCTGCAGAGCTAGGCTGCGTATTGATATTAGAATTGGAATCGGAGGTTTTTCCAGGGTTGCCAAACTGTTTGGTAGTATTACGAGTGAATGCTGCCCGATCCTGGTTTGTATTGACAGGGGAGTTGAACGTCTTATAGCTGGTTGGACCCTTCCACCTAAAAAGTTTGAAACAGAATTATTTGTTTGGCATAATGAACAGCTATCAAAATATGTACATGTCCATGTGAGTGAACATCACAAAAATCATACTAAATTTACACACATGAAAAGTTGAAATTAAACCTCTGATGAGTGATAGGTTCTGCAAAACAAAAGGCCTAAAAAAGGTTGTTTGTTTCCTGTAACCCTACCCTAACAAGTTTTTACTCTGAAAAATTCCCTACCTTTAAGATTTTTCAGCCCTTCCAACTCCCAATTAACATAAAACATGTATAAAACACTCATTTTTGAAAAAATAATAATAATTACCCCCCCCCCCCCCCCCCCCCCCCCAAATTTTACCAACCTACCTATCCAATTGTTTTCGTACCGTTACAGGAAACAAACAATATTTCTTCCTAGGCCTATGCGGAGTTTTCTGTAGATGTCAGCCCCCATTACACCAGGTGTATTTTCTTACCTCATGCTGTTAGGAGTCACATTCTGAGCTGGTCCAGTGACTACCGGCCTGATAGAAGTTACCGCACACTGCCCTCGATCCTTAAGGTTACCTATAAATAACAAACAGATTAAACAGTAAATATCAAGTTAATCTACTTTTATTATGACCTTTCGTCTGTGTCTGAGAGTTACTAGTGACTTTGGGCCTGACAGTGATTTTTGTCGGGAAGTCTGGTTTCCTCCACCACTCACAAATGGCCAATCATGCTTGAAAAAGTGAGGGTAAATAAAATTCTTAATTCCAATGTGCTTGAATGGTTTAACTTGACTTCAAAACTCAAATCTCAGGGCACCCAATATTTTTTTTGTGAGTAACTTCTTAAAATGTCAGTTTCAAACATAAAATGGAATTTTTTAACCTTAATATAAATCCCATGACATCGTATATGGAAATCTTATTTCAATAAGTAATACATGTAAATGGTTGTTATCTGAGTATATTTTGGTCTCCCTTAAAAAAATAGGACGCCCAAAGATTTTACAATTGGCAATTTTAGGCACCCAGTTTCAAAATCCTGGCTTCAACCCAGATCTTAGAACAAGACTGCACTTGGCCTAACTTGTGAAGAAGGGTTTTGAACCTTCCAATGCCAAGGCTATTATCATCCAAAGCACAATGACGTAAAGCTTTTTGAAAACCATCTGAACCCTGTCATGTTGGTATTCATTGGAAAGTTCTCGTTGAGTACTATCAGATGAGTACCCATGTGCCAGGGTTTCAGTCATTTCTCAGGATGTTTGCATCATTTTGTAGTGGCCAAATTAGCCACCAGCAGCATTAAAGGATTAAAGTTGAATAGGTTATTAACAAGTTGATTGACGGGAAATATACAAATGCTGTTTACCTTCAGGTGTTGTGTACATTGGTTTCATCCATGATTTACTTGGGAGCACCTGGTCTTCCTCTGAATAATAAACAACAGAAATATTCACCAAAATGCAAAAAAACAATCAATGCAAAACCATGCCTCAATTCTGTAGCTTGGCTTTATCATTCAAATGTAAAAAAGTGTAAAAATAATCCAAAGAACATGTTACTGTATTTACTACAACAAAAAAACTAAACGGAGGCATAACATATTCTAACAGATATTTGTATCAGTGAGTTCCTACTGCAAGGAATTATACAAAAAAGTTTTTGTTATTATGAAATGACCAACTTTTTTTCAAAAATATTTGAAGTAGAAATGTTGAGGCTAACCTAATTTTTCTTTGGGGCGTTACAGGAAACAAACATTTTTGTTAGGCCAAAGGACACATCCCTACCTTCCAAGAGCCGATTATTGAGATTCCTCTTCACAGTGGAATAAGCGTTGGTGTTTCTATGCGGGGTGGTCGATCTTCCATGCGCAGGCTCTGCGGCGGCAGGAGCAGGACTGAAGCCATCATCGTCTTCCAGCATGGCACGCATACTCTCAGAGATCTCAAACGAGATGTCCATCTTCTCCGCTGGCTGCTCCACGACGTCTTCGCGAGATTTATTATTCACATTGAAAACACCCAATGCTGATTCTGGTACTGTCTGTACATCCAACTGCCCTGGTGCTTTCATGTTATTGGAGGATGATTCTCGATGTCCAGGTACTTTCATGTTATTGGAGGATGATTCTCGATGTCCAGGTACTTTCATGTTATTGGAGGATGATTCTCGATGTCCAGGTACTTTTGTTTTATTGGAGGATGCTCCTAATAAATGTCCCTGTACTTCAACATTATTCGCAGGCTGTCCCGTTCGAGGGAGATCAGATCCAGTCCCCAAAACTGCATTATGTGGCCCTGTGCTTGATGAAGAGGATAAATTTGCTGTCTCACAGGGATCAGTGCCCAGCACACTTCTGGCAGCTTTCAGAGCATCATCCGACACATTAACTCTACTTCCAGTCCCGGTGGAGAATCCCAAAAATGGGAGTCCCAGTTCTGAGCTCGAATGATGTGGGGAAATGTCCTTGTTTCTATCAAAATGCAACGTATTTGTTGATGGTGTGGCTTTCTCATTATCCTTACTCAATATGCTCCTTGATTCGTTAAAGCTTTTCTCAGACATGACTTCCTTTGATCCACTTGCAATAGAAAATTCTTGGCCTGTATGTGGTTTTGGCTCATCTCTTTCTTCATTGTCATTTAAAAAACTTCTAGCAACCCGAAGACTCTTTTCAGATACAGCTACTTTAGTTCCACTAGCAGTAGAAAATCCTTTAAATGTTTGTGGTGTTGACGTTGGTTCATTTATTTCTTCATTGTCATTTAGTAAACTCCTTGCAATGTTTAGGCTCTTTTCAGAAACTGCTACCTTTGTTCCACTAGCAGTAGAAAATCCTTTAAATGACTGTGGTTTGGACATTGGTTCATCTATTTCTTCATTGTCATTTAAAAGACTTCTTGCTGTCTTAAGACTTTTTTCAGATACAGCCACTTTAGTTCCACTTGCAGTAGAAAATCCTTTAAATGACTGTGGTTTGGACATTGGTTCATCTATTTCTTCATTGTCATTTAAAAGACTTCTTGCTGTCTTAAGACTTTTTTCAGATACAGCAACCTTCGTTTCACTTGCTGTAGAAAACCCTTTAAATGACTGGGGTTTTGTTGTTGGTTCATTTCTTTCTTCATTGTCATTTAGAAATTGTCTTGCAACTTCAAGACTCTTTTCAGACACAGCCACTTTTGTTCCACTAGCAGTAGGGAATCCTTTAAATGACTGGGGTTTTGACATTGGTTCATTTACCTCCTCATTGTCATCTAATAAGCTTCTTGCAATTTTTAGACTCTTCTCAGACACAGCAACTTTGGTTCCACTTGCAGTAGAAAAACCTTTAAATGACTGGGGTTTTGACATTGGTTCATTTATTTCCTCATTGTCATCTAATAAGTTTCTTGCAAGTTTTAGACTCTTCTCAGACACAGCAACTTTCATGCCACTTGCAGTTGAGAATCCTTTAAATGGAGGTGTTGATATTGGTCTCTCAATTTCCTGAAATTCTCCTCTGTTTTCATCCTCCTGTGGCATTGATTTGCCTCTCACTTTAGTTCCACTATTAGGAGAATAATGTGGCTTCATTGGTGCCCTTTCCTGTATTTCACCATCAGCAATGGGGGAGCCATGCTTTGAGGACACACCTTGTCCACTGCCTGGCTCAGAATCCAACAAACACCTTGCCTTCTTCAGGTTTTCTTGGGAAACTTTCACCAGTGATCCTCTAGCAGTGGTGAACCCCTGGAAAGAGTCCATCGAGGGAGGAACAACATTTTCCTTTGTATTTGTATCATTTAGTAGACTTCTTGCACTGCATAGACTCTTCTCCGAAACCCTAACTTGCCTACCGCTTGCAGTGGAGAAACCCTCAAATGTCGACCTGTTGGGTGTGGATGCTTTGAGATTGTTGTCCCCTTCAGCAGTACCTGTGGCCTTATAAGAAATGTCTGATAAGTTCTCTGGTGATTTTCCATTTGCATCATCAGATGTGCAAACTTTCTGGTTGAATTTAGAATCAGTACAAACTTCTATAGCAGCCCCCTCTGTACCCTCAGCCATTTTTGAAGTTACTTCTTCTGTTGCCTGGATTTCTTCGCAACTTTCCAGGATCGCTCTGGCCTTTTTCAGACTGCTTTCAGAGATAGTCACTTTCGCTCCGCGTGCAGTTGTAAATCCTTTAAAACAGTCCTCACCATGGAAATCTTTCCTCTTAGAAGGTCCTGCTTCAAGAATTAAGCCAACGTCGCTATCTGATACTGTTTTTGCTTGAATCTCTTCCTCCACTCCTAGCTGTGCTCCCTTGGAAATTGGATCTTCAACTCCCAGTTCCAAGGATTCCCGATATGCTTGATTTTCAGCAGGAAAAGACTCTGATGAAATCACAGAAGAAAGGTTTCCATGAGCGTTTTTTGTCTCATATTTGGAGTCCTTTACAGTTGTAATGGGATGCACAGTTTTTATTTGATCTTGCATTTCTACATCTTCACAATTTTCTGTTGAGATTGACGAGTCAGGCAAAGCTGTTGATAACTGTTTACTGGAAATTTGGAAACTCTCGGATTGAAAGTATCTTTCTTCTCTATCACTTAAAACTGCATTGCTAAGGCCCCCAGCAGTGCTTCTCTCTGTTGATGCTAAGTTTGCTTTTGCGTCTTCCCCCAAATTATCCCCTTCCTTCTCTTTGAGACTGTCCATGAATGCTTTAGCTTTAGTCATTGCCTCAACTGAAACTGACACATGCTTTCCTCCTGCTGTCTGGAAGCCTTTGAATGAAGCCACTGAACTACTGGTAAAAGATGGAGGATTAAAGTCTATGTCTGTAGATGTAGAACTTCTTAAAGGACTGGTGCAGTTGGTTTTCTGATGAGTACCAGTTAAAGGAGTGGTACATTTATCCAACTGATAAGTTGTTGTTAAAGGACTGGCATGTCCAGTTATCAGAGGGTCTGCTCTTACGGGGTTACCATCAGTCAATGTAATAGCATTTGTTAAAGGACTGGTGGGGTGAGTCATGGAGAGAGTGGTTCCTAGAGAACTGTTGCTCTTGCCTGACCTTAAACGGTCTTTGTGTGATATAAGAGTGGGTAAATGATGGTGCCCTGGCTGCACTGCACTGTCCATCATCTGACTGAAATCATCGTCCACACTGAGGAACGCTGTCGTGCTGTCTGTGATCTCAGCCAGCAGGGTACAGGTCAAGTCATCCAGACTATCATCAAATCCATCTCCCTCCTCTTCACCGGCTAAACTTCTAGGTTCATTTGCCTTGGCCTTGGTAACATGCACCACCTTTTGATTTGATGGAGTCTTTTGCACTGAATCAGCATTTGCAGCTGTTCCTGTAACACTCTTCTCTTTACCAGAAAGTCCACTAGATTCATTAGCCTTTGCCTCGGTAAAATGCACCACCTTTTGATTGGATAGTGTCTCTAGCACTGAATATGAATTGGCAGTTGTTCCTGTAACTCGCTTCTTTTCACCGGAAAGTTCACTAGATTCATTAGCCTTCGCATCGGTAAAATGCACCACCTGTTGATTGGATGGTGTTGGTGTCTCTAGCACTGAATATGCATTGGCAGTTGTTCCTGTAACTCGCTTCTCTTCACCAGAAAGTCCACTAGATTCATTAACCTTTGTCTCGGTAATGGGCACAAGTTTTTGATTCAAAGTTGCATTTGTTTCTGTTACATCATACACTTCACCATCGACACTGCTGGTTTTCTTAGACTCGTCAACATGCACTGTTGTCGCTAATGTCTTCGGATCTGGTGATGTCTTTCTACCAGTCTTACTCAATTTGCTAGAATTTAATGGAGTAGAAGGTTTGGTCATTCTGGGGCGTTTGAATGGTCTGAACCCTTGAGGCAATTTACTGTAGTCTTTGACTGGTAATTTAGGTTGCGGTGTCACACGAGGTCCTGAACTTCCAACAACAGACTTCAAAGTCTTTCCTTCAGAACTATCGCTCTCCTCCTGTTGGGAAATCGTCACTTCTTTTGATTCTGATTTTTCTTCAGAAAACTCAAGTTGTTTCTCTTGTTCCATTTCTGTATCTATCACTGCCATTAACCCTCTAGCTTTCCTCTTCGCCTCTTCTGATACCGCAATGGTCCTTCCACTGGCTGACAGGAATCCACCCATTGAGACCATCTCAGTCTCTCTCTTGTTGGGAACAGGTGTGTGTTTTTGCGGCTGCAACCTAACCTTGTTCCCCTGGCGTGTTAAACTAGTATTTTCCTTATGGTGAGTTTCTTCATTAGGCTTGGGTTGTGGAGTGTTTTCATCAATGGTGGCCACCAGTGCTGTGGCTTTATCCATTGCATCTTTGCTGACCGCTATGCCTCTGCCACTGGCCATTGTAAACCCACCCTGAGGTCTCATAGCTGCCGTAGGTCCTCCATGCTTTTCCTTATGGTGAGTTTCTTCATCAGGCTTGGGTTGTGGATCGTGGTCCTCAATGGTAGTAGCCACCAGTGCTGTAGCTTTATCCATTGCATCTTTGCTGACTGTTATGCCTCTGCCACTGGCCATTGTAAACCCACCCTGAGGTCTCGAAGCTGCCGTAGGTCCTCCCTGCTTTTCCTTAGGAAGAGTTTCTTCATCGGGCTTGGGTTGTGGAGCAAGGTCATCAATGGTGGCCACCAGTGCTGTAGCTTTATCCATTGCATCTTTGCTGACCGTTATGCCTCTGCCACTGGCCATTGTAAACCCACCCTGAGGCCTCCTATCTGTTGTAGGTCCAATCTGCTTTTCCTTATGGTGAGTTTCTTCATCTGGCTTGGGTTGTGGAGCAAGGTCATCAATGGTAGCCACCAGTGCTGTAGCTTTATCCATTGCATCTTTGCTGACCGTTATGCCTCTGCCACTGGCCATTGTAAACCCACCCTGAGGTCTCGAAGCTGCCGTAGGTCCTCCCTGCTTTTCCTTCCATTTGTTTACAGTAGCATCCTCATCTTGAGTGTCTCCGATTCTCATTGGTAGACCGCAATCCGCAGAATATGAATCCATGACAGATTTCCCCGACACAGCACCATCACATATTCCCTGTATGGCAATTTCTTCATGTGAATTTGTGGTTACCGAACCAGCAAAGTCTCTTTTAATGGGAGATCCCTTCAAATCTTCTACAGAGTCCAGCATTTCTTTTGCTTTGTCTAAAGATGCTGTACTGACCTGAATTCCTTTTCCACTAGCAGTCTGGAAACCCTGAAATGTTCCTGAGAAAGATGCTGCCATCTGCTGCACAGTACAAGTCTGAGGTTGTCCCTTTAGGTAACTCTGTGGCTGCTCAAACCCACTAGCTACCATTAGCTCACTAGCATCCTTTGCATAGTTGCTTGAAATAGCAAGATTATCAGCACAATCACCAGACGATGCACGATTGAACCTCAAAGAACTAGCCTCATTTTCCTTGCCTTTTGAAGAGGCAGCAGCGGTGACATGGTTTCCAGCACTACTACCACGATTGAGCCTTGAAATACTAGCTTCGTTTTTATCATCATTTGTGGAGTTGATTGATATGTTATGGTTTCCAGCACCAGCAGCTTCTGTCACACAAGAAATTTCACTATTTTTTGTACTTTTACCGCTGTCTTTATCAAATTCATCAAGATGATCCATTGATGTCTCCTTCCTTTCACTACTGTAGATCTTAATACCTTTTGCACTAGCAAATTTCATACCACATCCTTCATTGGTTCCAACTTGATCACTATTCCATCCATTGCTCTTAAGAGTCTCTTGCTTTCTGCCAGGTAGATCTCCATCACAGCCACCCATTAAAAATGCACCACTCTTATTACTATTCCCAAAATTATTTGGACTACTTTCTGAGGACCTTGTGGGTGTGGATAAGTGTCTGTTAACTAGAACTCTGCGGGAATTAACAGCGTTTGAATGTATGGACGGTAGACTTATACCCTCAGGTGTGCCAATATCATGAGTGGATGACTCTCTCTTTGGTCCCATTACTTTGCCTGCAGTTATATTTCTAGTAGTTGCAGCGATGTTGTCATATTTTCCAGGCAAAACGGCTGAATCTATTGTTCTGATGGATGAATTTATTGTTCTTATGGGTGAATCTATTGTTCTAATGGGTGAATCTATTTTTCTTGTTCCTATGGGTGAATCTATTGTTTTTATGGATGAATCTATTGTTCTCGTATTGTATTCTCCTGCTGGGCTCATGTGCAACATGCGTTTTGGAGAGTGTGTTTCATTATTGGTGTATCGCACTTTCCCAGAGAGCATTATGCTAGGAATTTTGGCATTGTTGTCACATTTCTCGGACAACTCATGGAAATTTGCTGTGTTTTGTTTTAGCTCTGTAGTAATCCCCTCCTCCTCCATATCATCATCCTCTAGGAATGCACTCATGACTTGATCGATGATATCATTTGCATCCTGCCTTTTGTTATCAACTCTGTTGATTTCATTACCCTGCCGCTGATTCACATTCTCTAGTTCTTTTCCAGAAAGTATCGTTGCTGCTGCTTGGACCGGCTTGGTTTCTGTTTCATGGCATTGGGAGGTGGTACGATACTCAGCTTGTAATGCAGAAATTTCCTTCGCCTCATACTTTCTGCTAGGAACCATTGGAGGTTGGGTCAATTGATTTTTAGATTGTACTCCTTTCTCCCCCCTGTCACTGGGAGAAAAGGGGGATCGTGTAAAATTCTCTCCTTGTATTTGTAATGGGGGGCCTGTGCCACTGGATCCATGATAGGGTGAAGACTTCAAGCCAGTGGTAGTGGTTTCTAAAAATAAAGTGAAAAAGACATGGATCAAAAAGACATACCTATACACACATGTGAATGAGAGTACAAATGCACACACATGAATAAGAGACTAGTGAATTATAATGATACCAATTATCAGTTTATTTTTCTTTGGCGCCCATTCCAGCTATAATGTTCAAAAGCACTTTATAGATGAATGGTTATTAAAGAATTCCCCTATGTATGATCAAAGTGGCTAAACACAAGCTCTACTGAGTCTAATCCATTGCTAAAATAACAATATATATATATATATATATATATATATATATATATATATATATATATATATATATATATATATATATATATATATATATATATATATATATAACTCATCCAGTAGCATTCACCAACATACTAGAGTTGTTTCATAAAGGAACTCCATAAGCAGATTACATAGCACACAAAATAAATGAATGAACTTAAAACATGTGATTGATACCAACTTAAAATGTCTGAGGCACCCCAAGACAGCCTTTATCAATGCATCAACATTTAACAATAACAATAGTGTCTTTTCTCTAATTCTCTATTTTGAATGTTTGACATAATTTAGTCATTCTCATACCAGCCCACTCAAAGCCATCTATGAGGAAGAATAAATTACAGCTGCACTCACCACTCACAAACTCGAGTGGCTCGAGCCCTGGGCCAAACTCGCCAAGCTCGAGCTTTCAAATCGTGAGCTCGTCTATGTTGGGAACACAAACGTAACACAGAGCACCTAACACACATTATAAACATACATAACTGCTTATCGCGGTCATGTCTTCTTTACATTCAAGCAGTGTTGAGTGTTATTCTGACCTTTGTACCTCGACAGCATGTTTTAAAATTAAATAAACATGGCAATGTAAATAAATTTCCGACAATAAATATTTATTTCTTAATAGCTGGGGTGGAAAAAAAATATTCTTTTGGAAAATCGGAACGTCCGTGAGCTCATGA
This sequence comes from Maea johnstoni, assembly GCA_963942565.1. NCBI lineage: Eukaryota > Metazoa > Annelida > Polychaeta > Spionida > Magelonidae > Maea > Maea johnstoni. Next base: position 22,614,763 of record OZ012690.1, read on the forward strand.
GCTCACGAGTCAAATGGGTGGTGAGCTCATGAGTTGATCTCCCTCCGTGAGTGCAGCTCTAGAATAAATGTGTACCTATTTTCTAGTTAATGTATATACATACCTTTAAGTGTCTGTTCTGAAACTGCAGAATAAGCATAAGGTTTGAAATCGGGATATCCTGATGTGGAAGCAGTCAATGTAGAATCTCCATCCTTTGCAAGACTCCCATCTTCTCCCAGCTGTTTAGTATAGGAGGTAAAGGAAGTAAACCCTACAAAATAAGACATTGTCAGACTAGCATGAGAAAACATGTTAGGAAACAAACGAACCTTTATGAAATACTCTAGCTAAACCCTTTTATATACAGCATACCATATTAATATTGACATTTAATTAATGCATACTTAGTGCACCCTAGGAGTACGCATTTATCAAACGAGCACCATTATTTGGACAGCTTATCCATATGCTAGTATCTTAAAACACAGTTGCTATAATCTTACGTTGTCATTGAACATCAGTACACAATAATTAAACTGCGTATTAGAGGTAGCTGCCTGCCGAGCGTGTTATTTTATATGCATAGAATTGAGACAATATACAGTATGCTATTCCGGGGCTAAAAAGTTCTTAAAGATTGCAGTAGCTAGATGTTGGACTATTAATCCTCAATACTTAGAAGTAGTCCATTCACCTGTTTTCGTTAGAATTAGTAGCCCACCTAACGACTAAACATGACTTTTACTAACTTCCCATGCATAGATAGAAAATATCATCTATCTAGAGGCACTAATGATATTCAAAAGATCATGTTACTAATAGAAAATTTTCGATGCCCATAATCAAATGGCTGCTCTCACTCTCTTAGGCAGAGTGGGAGATATTGTGATAAAAAAGCGGCATGTGAAATGGACATCATAGGTAATTTTTAGCTGATTACCTGATTTTCTTTTCCATTGAGGTTGGGGAACCTTCTTCACTGAGGTTTTTTTAACATCCTCCTGCACATCTCTGCTTGGTTCTGTCAGATCCTCTCCCACTTCTATCAAAACTGGCTTACTTGTAGAATCTTCTTTCTTTTCATTATTCGTGGAGGATTTAAAACCAAAGACTGACCTTGGACATGTGCCTTTGATTTGACTGTTGGAGGGATAGGAAAATTTACCCCTTTTTTTGGATTTCAATCCAGTTCGCAATACAACAGGACTTTTCTTAGTCATAATGGTATCACTGTTAGGAGGCAAAGACAAGTTTTTTGCTGAGCTAGTCATCGGCGCAGAAAGAAGTTTGGATGGCATAATCTCACCCATTGCATCAAGTCCAGAGCTCACCTTTGGATCCAATAGCTTATTCTCACAACTGCCCTTATCCCCTTGTGCAAGAATATTTTCTTTAGAGGGGTTTATTTTAGAACTGCTTTTTGGCAAAATGTCTCTGATTGGTTTACTAGCATTCCTCATAGTTTCTATAATCCCTCTATTCTCTGGAGGATCTGTGGTACATGTACCTAAAGCAGCTTTCTTTGATGGACATATCACAGGTTTTTGCGATAAATCATTCCTATCATTGTCAGAAGTCTCCTCATGAGATTGGAAATCAAATTCCCCTATGTGAAAAACTGCTACCTGCTCATCCTGCAGTTCCTCCCCCTTTGTCACAGTTGGTGGATGATCACTCTCTTGCACATACTGTTCTCCAGAGTTTCCTATCTTGTGAAATGTGATTTGTGAAGCCAAATCAGATTTCCCTGTAAAAGCCTTCCTTTCTGCTTTCTCAGAAGGATAGAGAGAGGGAGGGTCTCTTTTCTGTTGTTTTCCTAGATCTTCTGACTGGTGACATGTGACTGTGGATTTTCCTGCTAGAGATATCATCCTTTTCTCTCCTTCAGACGATATTTCAAGATGCTCTCTTTCAACCTGTTTCCCAAGTTTATTTTCAGTTTCATCCTGGGTTTGATATGCGGCTGACAAAGTCAAATAGGAATTTTCAGTAAAAGTTGTTCTTTCACCTCTAGCATGGACAGTAGGATGGTCCGCGTGTCCCATTTTTCCTAGTTCGCTCTCAGTTTCGTCCAGGGCTTGGCACATGGCGGACAGAGCAGTGGGCGAGGTCTGAGAGAAGATTTCCATCTCGTCACCTTTGTGTGCAGGGCTAGTTTCCCCACAGGACACAGACAATGCCGGCACACCGCTCCTACTGAATATCTTGCCATTTGGAACATCCACCAAACTGTCATTTGAGGACACATGTATCTGAGACCCATTAATGTTGTTAGGAAGCTGAAGATTTTTGGAAGACGTATCATTCGGTTGAATTATGATATCTTGTTTTTGTTTCCTTGAATCACCAATGTGAAAAAGCTTAGATTCTTCAAAGCGGGGTTGCCTCTTATTATCAGTCTCAGATAAGAACGACTTTTGTTCTGGTGTGCACTTACCATTCAAATTCACCTCAATATCTATATCGTTATTCACATTCACTCTTGCCTGTATTAAACCAGAGCCAGCATTCTCACACATTGAATCCCCTGCCACAGTATAACCCACTGCAGCAGATTTGTCTTCATGATAAGCTTGAAGAGCAGGGTCAGACACAACATTGCTTTCGAATAATTGTGCATGTGAAGGTAAATCAACAAGACCTGTAGCTGTGTTTTTACCACCAATGTTCTCATCAGCCGAAGGCTGTTTGAAAACTTGTAAATTTGAAGTCATTTCTTCAATCACTGCCTCGTATTCACTAACTTTCCGTTTCTTTCCTTTTTTTGGGGCCATTTTTTTGGTGCTTCCACATGACGGTGGTGTGTTGAATATTGCCATTGTTACCTCAATATCCGAACTAGGTGGTGGTGAATTGAAAAGATAATTTTGTGAAGAACCAATTTTTCTTTTGTTTGTATGAGATTTACATTTCTGCAGCAGTTTATAATTTTTCACGTCCTTCATTGCTGGATCCACATCATCTTGATCGACACCAGTATTATCAATAACAGTAGAAGGCCCTTCTGGGGATAGGATTCCAGATTCAATCATACTCCTGGCATTGAACGGTTCCTCTTGGACTGGGGTTGAATCAACCTGTTGCTGAGACAGGAGCCCATCCATCTCAAGCCATTCAGATTGAAGATGAGTTTCAGGGGAACTTTGAATGTCAGAATCGTCCCCAGGCAGCAGCTGTTGTATTGATGGTGATGGCACATCATTGTACTTTGTTAGTCTCAGATCTCGCTGAGAGGAGTTTGAGACATCCTGCGATGCGTACTTGTTCACAAGAGTCCGCTGTTCCGCCCTTTCTGGATTCTCTGGATGAGCATATCTTTGCGAGCACTGGGACGATGATACTGCGCCCTGCACAACGCCAGAAGTAACTTCTATCCTAGCCCAGCTCTCCTCTTCTGCATAATCAAGGTCCTCAGGATGGTCCTCCTTGAGGTCCCCTTCATGATCCTCTTCTTCCAGGTCAATTGTGGCATTCAGGTTGACCTCAAACTCCTCCGTTCCTTGAGACATCTCTCCAATACTGGGTGAAAACAAGGCTCGAGCTGGGCCCTGGAATACAGTATAGGAAAACTTGAGGCATGCAAGATAGTGTATGAGAAACACATAAAGGCATTACGAAATCTATTTACAAATTCTCACAACACACTGCCACACACATGCATATGCACACACAAACACACTTGTATATGTTTTTAAGGCCACTCCAATTTAATTACTTGTCTTACGAGCTCTTGAGGCAGGAAATGAGCCATTTTGGAATATAAAAAAGTCGAAAATGTGGGTTTTTAAAATTTATTTTATTTTTTTCAGGGTCTGCCGCCTAGGACTGTTAGTGAGATGTTTCTAACAGCCTATTCTTAAATAGATAATATCAATCAATCAATTGATCCCTGTAACCTGAAGGGTGGGAGATATACATCCTCAAATCTGAGGCTCTACTATAGCATTGATAAGTTCCTGTAGTTGATTGAATCACCCTTACAATGAATATTCTTGAAACTTGCACTTTTGTTTTGGAGTCTGACAGAGAATTTGTAAACCACTTTTTTCCTTAAGACACAAAAGTCAACTTTTTTTTTTTTTGGGGGGGGGGGGGGGGGAGAATTTCTTTTCTAAAAAAAAGCTTGTAAGACAAGTAATTGAATTGGAGTGGCCTAATGAATATTCATACATGCAATTGTGATATTGTTAACTCAAACTACTTATGTTAATCTTTATAGATTAACCCTTGTCACGCTGCATTGTCTGGCGGGGGCTAGGGCCCCAGAACTGTATTGTTTTTTTGCAACAAATTATGTTGCATTGCTGTTGCGCTGTCAGTGGGGGCAGTTGCACTGCCGGCGGGGTGTAAGTTTCCACAGCCATAAAATGCAAAATATTCAAAAAATTTGAAATAAAAAAATACTACCTGAAACTACTGTTCTTGTTCTTTTTAATAGTATGTTTTTTTTAATAAGAACTAGTAGATAATATTAGGAGAGATCAGTATAAAACTAAGGAATAGTAGAATGCATGCAGATTTTGAAAAATGATTACTGAAAAGCAAGTATTTATAATTCATTAGCCCCACTTTAGCCTGAGATTTCTTAAGTTTTACATGAGTATCTTCTCATGAAAACCATATATTCAGAATCCTTGTCAAAAACTAATAAATAGGCTGATGACTATTATTTGTTTATATGTTTTATTTTGTTATGAACCATCCTAAAGTAAATGGAAAGCAAGTAAATTTTGTCAGGAACGAATTCTGAGAGCGCATCAAAATGAATTCTAAAATTTCAATTACCTCAATTCGATAGCGCTATAAACCAATGGAAAAAAGAAAATCTGAAATGTAAAACATTAATATATAACACAATTCAAACGTCCTCAATCGACTCATGTGATTTTTATTTGAAAATTCTCAAGTTTTGCACCCCAAATCAACACTTGAACTCAAAACGAAATTGTTGATTTATGGCCGCCATTTTGTGATCTGAAGTTCGCTAACTTTCTGGCGCAACAACACTGGTATAAAATTCCCATAATAGTTAAAACCTGCAATAGAAATACAAATAAATACATATGGCGATTCCCTACCTTCTTATCCTCCTTATGTTGTCTTTATTTTGTGTTGAACCATCAGTTATAGCCTTTTTCGAAGGCTTCAAACATTGATGGTTAACACGTTGTCAGGACTTGTAATCTTGTTTACGGCAAATTCGATTTCTAAATCCGTTTGCCGTAAGCAATGCACCTACTTGCATTCAAGTCTCTATCTTGTCAACCGCCCAATAAACAATTCAGAAAGTTATATATTCAAATAGATATGTTTCTTGGCTTTCGGAATATGTAAAATTTATTCAGAAACAAACATGGAAAGTATTTATTACGATTGTGTAAAGTGCAGCGAAAATCTGAAAATAGACCGATATTTCAAAATGGCGACTGAAGCGAGTGCGAAGGAAATTGCTTCGCACTTGTTTTAAAACGATCTATACAGTTACAAAACAAATTTATTTCGAAAAACAAACATCATATTCTGATTCCCTGACATCCATTTCATGCAAATATTAACTTCATTGAATTTAAGATGTCAGGGATGAAGCAATCGCGATCGTTGGAAAAACCGGAAGTGGTCGTAAATCTGCCGACCGGCCGGCGCTGTGCCGGTCTTGACAAGCCAAAACTTCGTTTTTTTTTCATTTCTATCGATCTTAAATGAATAATACTAATGTTTTTCTTTGTCAATTTGACAAGGAAAGACATGTGAGAATAGGTGAGATATTTATTTCACCTATTCTCAAGTTATTTCGCCATAACAGCTGAATAACTTCTAGCTGTCTTCTTGATTGTACGCCACACTTGATGTATGAAATGTGGCGTACAATTGAGTGTTCATTTGCCCGGAATATTCCGGTCTCAGTTCCTGGGCCCGTGGGGACTGAGACCGGAATATTCTGGCCGTAGCGTGACAAGGGTTAAGAGAGAGGTTTTTTGGTGGGATGACTGTAAGCATTTTATGAAACTTACAATTTGCCTCTTCCACATGTCATCAGACAGTGACTTCTCTTTCTGTACAGTGCTGCCACCTGGAGGACAAAAATACAACTAATTATTAACATTCTGTACAGTGCTGTCACCTGGAGGACAAAAATACAACTAATTTTATACAGACTTAAAATTCATTTTTTCCATGGAGAGCCAGACTTGTCTGAAATGAAAGTAATTAATTCATGGATAACGAAAACTAGGTGAAAATGTATTGCACAAAAAGACTATATATTATGATGCTTTCTCTCGAATGAATTAATCAACATCATTGGATTCTTTACCCTGTACACATGCCAGATCACCAAAGTTCAACTGGATTCATAAAAGCTAAAAAATCCCTTTTCCTACAAGATACAAGGCAAATGAAAAGAGTAGTAATATTAGAATATTTATGCAGAAGCAAAACGTTCATTTATATGATAACATATATAGGACTGAGGTTGGTAACAAACTTGCAAAAAAAAAAATCAGTAATGTTTTTACAAATACTTCCAGAGTCAAAGAGACATGGGCCTGTCCTGAATGCAGAGTGGTCTAAGCAGGGGTCAGGCTTTGGTTAAAAATCCTAAAGAGACCACCAGACTTCAGGTTTTCAAATGGCCATAGCCCCAACCAAGATCTCATAGCCTTAGATTTTCAGAATGCTGCAGTCCCACTACAGTCCTTCACTAAATACAATTATTAAAGGCGTAAGCTATCTTTTCACTGTTGTACCAGAGGACAACTGATGTGTCAAATGGTGTTCTTCAACTGATTTTATCCTTGTTATTGCTGTGAGCATGATCTTAAAATTTAATTTTTATTGTAGGCAGCCGTCATACAAAGGCAAATATCATTACAGCCCCTATCATTACAGATTTTTTTGTAGCCATTGGCTATGGGGCTAGTGGCTAGCTAGACCCCTATCTAAGGCATCGGCATTGATTGCTCAGTCTCTCGCCACTGGCTTGGTTCATGTGGAAAGGTTGCCAGTGACTTGGGGTTAGGCAGTGATTTTCCACAGGTTCATTGGTCTTGTCAACCACTTAAAACAGGCTTTTCACAATTTAGCCTCTAAATATGCCAGAATAAAAATGACAACAATTCCAAGTGACAACCTACCACTAGTTCTTTTGCTCAGGTCAGGATTCAAACCCTGGCAGTGGTGAGAGACAGCAAACAGACAGTGGCAAAGACTTAGAACACTTGTTATCAGGACAGGCCCTTGCAAGAGATAACACATAGGGCTGGGGTTAGTATCAAACATTCAGAAATGGGAATCTGTATTGTTTTTACACATGCTTCAAAGATTCCGAGTGACAACTTACCAGTAGTACTTTCGGCTTTACTATGGGGTGGCGTAGCAAGAGAACTAGACCAGGAGATATTGGAGGAGTTTAAATCTGCCCCCAGACTGGTTGCCAGTGTCTGCGGCGTGCTCTGACGATCAGCAAACCCAGGGCGGAACAAACACCTCAGCATCTGTGGACTGGGGGAATAGAGAGAGAAGACCATGGTCAAAACATGCTATCAAAAGAAGACCTTCAAAAGAAAAGAAACTGGACCACAGTATTCTTTAACTCAGTTAACTCAAATGAAAACTCTTTAGAGTTTAAGCCATTCATGTCTTGGCTCCCAAAAAAGGCAAACTATTTTGATGACATTCCTCTGACATTTAGGCAATATAAGGAGATTGCATTCAACAAAGAAATGAAGAACGATAATTGGATTAGCATGCATTAATTGACTATTTATATATAGAAGTGCGGCATGGTACCACTATTACCCCTAAGAATTTACTAGCCCTACCTGAATACCAGCAAGTCTGACATCCTTAGTTAGTTAAATATAATAAATAGTTAAATAACAGATCATGTGAAGTAATTGACAATTGCAATGTCAAAATAAGCATACTTAAATGGTAAATATATTCAGGCCTGTCCACGCTGTCATATTATTGCCCTCTTTCTTTCACTGCTTGCATGAGTCGATCAATAAACTAATATACTCATAAGAGCACCTGCTAAATACGCTGACAGTCAGCAGGTAAGATGTTGGGCACGGATTATCAAATACTTCCAGCTGGAAGGCAGCTGCTAATTTGTACCTAGCAAAGCAACAGCCTTAAGGCGACGGTTACTTGATTTATTGCTTCCCGGATCCGCCGATCAAAGTGGAATAGACCCGACAGGAAAATGAATGTAATCCCCCCACTTTATTTTGAATGAGATAATTCTGCTCAAAACTTACCTTTCATCATCTAGGAGCAGATGTTCAGCAAATGGTAAAAAGCTGGTGTTTCTGGTCTCATTCTCTTGGCCATTCAGGCGACCAGAATCTATTGGCGTGAACTGCCTCTGACTGACCCTCCTGGCAGGGTCTGTGAAGGGTGTCATCTGAGTGCTCTGCAGGGGGTCCCTACACTTAGTGGGCTGTTGGTTTTCATATTGAATAGGAGTGGCAGGGCTTTCTGAAAACATCAGGTAGGAAACAGTCAGCATGCAATGCATGATTTCTGAGAATGTATCAGAGGGAATCCCAACATTTTGCATACCTTTTTGAATTGGGATTTAGATGAAGAAAAAATAAATATCTGAATTACAAAACATTAACTTTTTGTATAATTCAAACCCCCTTAATCACCCTTTGAATTTTTAAAGTGACAAGTGTCATCTTGACCGGGGATTCCTTTGAAAATAACTTGAAAGTTATATGCATAAAATAATTTGCAAAATATTTGAAGGAGAGTCATAGACAGAGTTCTGAAGGACATCTCTCCATCAAATACTTTACGAAAGATTTTGTTAGAGAGATTACAAAAACAGTCAGGTGGTTATATATATATACATATATTCATACACACACACACACATATATATATATAATAATAATAATAATAATAACTGATATTTGATATAGCGCCCTTTCCACCTATAATGTTCAAAAGCGCTTTTGAGTCATTGGACAGTTGTCATGGTCCATATAGTCAATTAAACTCCTTTCGTAATAGCACTGTTTTCAGCTGTTTCTTGAAGTTTTGCACACTATCAGCAGCCTTGATGTTATCAGGGAGCTCATTCCAAAGGCGTGGTGTATAGGCACAGAATGCTCTGTCACCAAACCTTTTCAGATTAGTGAGTGGTATCTGTAATAAGTTCTTAGTGTTTAATCTTAGGGTCCTTGTATTGGCTTGTTTGACTAACAGTTCCCTCAAGTATAGAGGGGCACATCCTTGCATGCATTTGAAAGTCAAAAGAATCTTGAACTCAATCCTTTTCCTGATGGTCAGCCAGTGAAGATCTTTTAGAACTGGTGTAATGTGATCATACTTTTTGGAGCCACTAACCAATCTAACAGCATTGTTTTGGACTTTCTGGAGCCTGCATAGCAGCTCATCGGTGATTTTATACACACACATACTTTTATAATATATATATATATATATATATATATATATATATATATATATATATATATATATATATATATATATATATATATATATATATATATTATAAAAGTATGTGTGTGTATAAAATCCTATACTTGTCTGACTGGTGGACAGGCATTGTTCCGTACCATTTACCAAGCTCTTGACCTGCTTGGCTTTCCTTGCGGTGTATCCCTCTGGGCTGAATAACGAGGGTGAGGCCACATGTGGGGCTGCACCAATCAGGGGTGTCCTGAACCCAGGGTGGCATGGGGTTCTCGTCCCCACTTCAGGGTGTCCACAGGCAGCTTTGCCCTTTAAAGCCAATACTGTCTGATCCTGAAACCAGTTTTCCTGAACGGGACCAAGGTCTGAAAATTGTGTCAAAAATCGATATTTTGTTTATTGCAAAAAAAAAGTCATTTCCCTAATGATACTATCATCATTAGGCCTAGAAATAAATTGTTTGTTTCCTGTAACGGTCCAAAAAAATAGGGTAGGTAGGTTGTTAAAACAATTTTGGGGGATTATTTTTTGGGTCAAAAATGTGTGTTTTATGCATGCTTTATGTTGATTGGGAGTTGGGAGGGCAGAAAAAACTTTAGGGTAGGGATTTTCTGAATAAAAAATTGTTAAGGTAGGGTTACAGGAAACAAACAATTTTTTAGGCCTTATCATATTTTTTTTATCAATCATTATTCATTCCTATGGATGATGTCATTTATATAAAGATGGTTTATGTTTATGTGTACTCCAAACTTAATCTATTTTTTTTTTGGTTTAGTATTTATGAAAGAATTTATGGGTAACCTACATAATGAAAATTTAGGTAAAGTAGTACTTAGCAAATAAATGTGGTCAAATTGGATTTAAAATAGAATATTTTACATTAAAAATCTATACAAATACTAGAATACACACTTTGAGCACTTATAACTGTTGTTGCACAGCATTCAATCAAATAAATTTAGCTTTCAGAAAAACAAATACTACCATATTTTTACTATCTGAGTTTTTGTCAAAAGTATTAGAAATCCAGATGACAATTTCTGGAGGAACCCTTTAAAAGAGTTTATGGGTTACCGTCATTTCGCGTGTATAAGACGCACTTTTTTACACTAATTTATACACTCAAATCGGGGGTGCGTCTTATACACAAAGCTAGAAATCTAGGGTGTTTTACATCGAGTTACCAGGCCACTCAGAGATCGCCAATTACAATTATAATGCGGCCAAGGCAATGCCCATCAATGTTTGCCTCGTCATTGATGAATTGTAATTACCGAACCACTCTTTGGTAGAATTAACTGATTACAATCCATGTGACATGCCTTAGACAATGGGTAGTGAGGACCGACATAGCGTGATACGCATTGATGTCACGGTGATGTCACATTTCACTCATCTCAATGTGCGTTTTACTGGCTTTCTAACGTTATTCATGTGAGGATTGATTTCCTACAATAATTCCGAAAAGGGGGTGCGCACTATACACAAAGCTAATGTCTATACATCATTTTAAAGGCCTGGACAAGGGGTGCATCTTATATACGGGTGTGTCTTATACACGCGAAATTACGGTAATCCCTGGCATAGTTCTGGGCTGGGTTATAATATGGTCTTTAACACCGTCGAACACTGGTCAGGCCTCAACTCTGATTCAATATGTTACTGGCCCAGTAGGATCTACTGGTCCTTCAAAATTTCTACTGGTCCTACAAATTTTTCTTTAACATAACAATAAAGAAATACATTGCATAAAATTCACTGACAACATTTTATCTTTATCTATTTTATTTTCATTTATTACAAAAAACATTTGGGGACATTCTTGAGGGGAAACTGTTTTAAAACAAGAATGTCCCTACTGGCCCAGTAGGACCAGTTGAGGTCGATATTACTGGGCAGCGGTTCACTGTAGCATCGAGCCCTGCTGGTGGTAGATAGGCCTTATAATGGTCTCACCAGGAAAATCAACACTCTGGATAAGGTCTGCATAGCACTCCATCATTGGTTTCCTGGGGAATCCTCCAGGGGGCACTGCACCCTCACAAGGCTCCATTATCATCAATTCCTGAAGAACATTAAGAATAAAAGTATAAGGAACATCACATAATCATTATGTACAGTGAAATATCATATAATACATGATCACCTCCAAAGTGTGAACCTCCACTTTTGAATACATGTACATGCAATATGCTATGTTCTACTTAATTAGTTCTACTCGGAATTAGTTTTAATTAGTTCTAATCCTGACAATTTTTTTAGCTGGCTTAAAGGTCTAACTTCCAATTACAACCTCCATTCAAATGTAGGTATTTTCTCTGCTGTTTTCACCTGCTGGGCACTCTGCTAGGGCCTAAAAAAGTTGTTTGTTTCCAGTAACCCTACCCTAACAAGTTTTTATTCAAAAAAAATTCCTACCCTAAAGTTTTTACTGCCCTCCCAACTCCCAACGTAAAACATGCATAAAACACACATTTTTGACCAAAAAAATAATCCAAAAAACATTTTTTTACCGACCTACTTACCCTATTTTTTTTCGGACCGTTACAGGAAACAAACAATTTTTTTTCTAGGCCTAGATACATTACATGTTGTAATAATATATCAATGATATTCTGTTATTCGCACCTTTTCGGTAATTGGGTACTAGAGGTCTAGAGTGCAAAACTAAGTCATAGTCTATATGACAATTGCTCGCTATTACCACCCACTAACTTCATTTTGTTGTATTTTTGGAGCTTAGTTTCATAGCAAAAAAGCTGACAACTTGCCTGTAAGTCCGCACCAAGTTGATTATTCGTCTTACGGATGCGGCGACTTTGATTTGCCATTCTAAGCAAAAAAAAATTCAGATTCCAATTTTATTTTTATTTTCTTAGCGGCGACGAAATTTAAAGCCAAACATCAAAAGAAAATCATCCTAAGTTGATCGGCAACATGCTCTGCTGACCCCCATCTGTAGACATAGTCAAGTATAATTCTAGGTGTTGCCTTTTCTGATTAATATCAATTGCCAGTTTCATATAAATCCATGAATTAGAGGCAACAGAGTAAGCATGGATATATATAATGTTGAGCAAAACTAACCATATATACATTTAAAAAAAAAATAGGTCATTCTTCATCCTTTTACAGCATCATTTTGAAACAAAATGCTTATATATAATTGCCACATGTTAGTGTCTTAATTCTTCTTTCACCTTTCTCTTCTCTTTTGTTCTTAGTTATGTACGTTCATAATAGAGAGATTTGTAGTGCAGTTAGTGGTGTCCATTTTTTCTTTTCAGGTTATACTCTCACAAGATCAGACATCAGCAGGGTCTTAGCCAGCAGGGTGTCCGGGTGTCTTTTTGGCACCCTGGTCCACAAAAAATACCTATTTTTAATAGGGGGAAAAGACACCCCTATATTTTGGTCAGAATTTTTTGAAAATATTAATTACAAGTAGATATTTCAAAAATGTATATTCTTAAATGATAACTAGAACATTTGTTGAAGAAATAAAGCATAAAATTACTTCATTTGTCAATGTATATGGTCAGTATGATGACTTATTTTGTTTTTTTTAGAAAAAAATATAATTCTAAACGATCTCCATTAGGCTATAACTGCCGAGTACTTGACGACGACATCATATTCGGCACATGATCATGCTATTGACAAATCAACAATCTCGTTACATGCGAGCGCCAAGCGTCTAAGTAAGCTGAACAGTGAGAGCGCAAAGGTAATATAATGGCCGATACAATACGATCGGCACTCATTGGGGTGTGCTTTAAAGCGGTAGATTGCCGGCATCCCTTCTACAGAAAATTTTCCCAACCTGAGCCTCTACCCACACCGTCCGCTTAATCGGAAGAATACGGTAATGACCACAGGGGCTTGTATCGTTGAGCGGTCACTCGTGAGTCTGAGGCTGGTACTATGAAATTTCTTCATGTCTAAACTTGTGAAGGCAGTCAGCTCACTTTTACAAGATCACAGGAAAGCGTGAGTACTCAGGAAGAGACAGAGACAATGCAGGAGGCATCACTGAACACTATGATTCACCCATACCAACATCAGATATTGGGCCATATCACAGTAATTGTGACGGAGAAGTTAAAAAAATAATTTCATTTTACCTATATAAAGTGATGATGTACTGAAAATAGACATCCTAAAGAGTACAAAAATTTTTAAAATCATAACCTAAACCCCAATACCTCACAAAAAAATTGACTTTATACCTCAAAATTTGTTTTGTGTGTGTTACGGACGGGAAAGTGATTAAAATCATTTTATTTTTGATAGGGTTGTCAGAAATACACTTTTTTGGTGTGTATTTGTAAGTGGGAGGCTGAGGTTCATTACCACAGAACATATTTGATCTGGTGATCAATCATCAATGAGGTATTGAACTGTTTTGATTGCCATTTTTCCGTCCGTAACAAAAAACTTAGAAAAGTTTCTATAAAAAGTTCATTTTAAGTGATAATGTAACAACTTTTGGAATCCTCTTACTTCATCATAAGGCATATTTATTGATGTAACAAATTTGTAGAAAATTAATCACACAATTGGTTAAAATGGAGTTTGAAAATTTTCCGTCCGTAACATTTAGTGCTGTTACGGACGGAAAAGTGATTGGGACAGGAAGTATGGCTGGAAGGTAAAAATCAGGGGATCAATGACAGCTATGGATTTTCAGTGTGCATCTCAATAAAGGGTTCAGGGCATATCCATCTACTCTCTATGGGTTGAGGAATTTTCCAAAGAGATCCATGTTGTTTTAAAGGTATGATATACCTGTAGAGAATATGCTTACACTTAGGTAAGGACCTTGGGTGGATGAGTAATTAATTTGAGTATGGACAACTCTGTTTCTTACATGCATTACTCAGCATAATAGTTCCAACTGATTTAGCTTAGATGCTTCCTTAAGATTATAAAGCTGAGAAAGTTGTGATGAGCATCATTTTAGTTTGTTTTCTCAGAGGTAGATTATTTCACTCACCACCTGGTCAGTGGTCAGTTTAATCACTTCCTATACACATCAAGGCTGTTGACCAGTATAGCCCAGACAATGTGGATTCTGTTTTTCCTCCACTTCCCCTTCTCATCTGACAATACCTCTGATTCTCCAGCCTGGGGAAGAGGAAAGGGTTGGAGGGAAATTGCATTTACCCTGATTAAACCTCTGATTCTTTTGTCTTGGGAGGGAGGATGGGTCGGGGGGAAATTGCATTTACCCCGATTGACTGAATAGGTGGCTTCAGGATTAAGGATGTAGGGTGGAATGGAAACTTATGGCATCTGCAGACAGGATGAAGGTGTCTAGACAAAGAGTACACCTGTACATTGTTTAAAAAAATAGATATCCTTAAACTATTTTAAGAATTTGTGGGAAACTATGGCATGCTCTAGAAGTTCATGATTAGCTGAATGTATGGTCAATTGGATGATTAAGACATTGAGTCATGAAATGTAACAGACATTGCTAACGCTGTCAATTATTGCTAACATATCTATATTGTGAATGAATTATGAATGTGTAGTAAGCAAGAGTGTCCAGTTTGCTAAATACTTTGAAATACCTATGTGATATTTTCTATTCATGTATATTTGATCTTATTAACAGTTGGCTATTTTTTCTGGCTCAGATCTAACATGTCTATTGGGTGAATGGAGAAGTGTATTAACATCTGGACAGTATTGGATATGAACTGAATTGGCATTCCTATAAACCAAACATACATATCTGATCATGAAAATCAGTTGTATTTAAACCTGTAATAGCATCACTAATATGTGTGTAATTGCACTTGAGATTTTAGTACTGAGATCTAGGGTCATAGCATTATTGCAATATGGAGGCACACCTTCATCATACCACAATCTGGTTTTTAAGAATCCACTCTTCACTTACTTAAAATACTGTATACAGTTATTTTTAATAATAGAGAGAATGTAGGGTTCTTGTTTGAGAGTTTTCAATGTTTCAGCCACAATAATTTCAGAACCTGGAATTGAAAGTGTCAGTCTCTCAGCTAAATCTGAAGAAATTTAGTTTCTGGTATCATTTTGTCTGTAATTTATCATTTAGACCACTGATCTATGAATAACTTTGTACAAAACATTCTTAAGCGAGTCTTCCATATGACTATTTTCAATTTTGAGTGATGTAATGAAATTTTGACCTCTTAGAGATGTTTTATGTATGGAATCCTCCCCCTTCTCCACTTGCGACGAAAGTTTTTTCAATAAGTTCAGGGAAACTTCCTGATATGGCTGTTTAATCTCATAGATATACCATTCTAAAACACTATTATAAAAAAAGTTTGTTAAAAAAATTTGAAAAAATAGTATATTTTAATGAATTTATTGCTGTTACGGACGGGAAACTCTGCGACGGAGGTTTTAGATACCTTCACAAAAACAGAAATCCTTCTTCAAATTCTGAAGAAAATTAAAGTTTAGCATATTGGCAATGTAGCCAAGATCCTCAAGTATCTATTTCTGCATGCAACGATACAAGCCCCTGTGGTAATCAGGTAATGACTAATGCATTTGCAACTACAAATCAAATGTTTTGTTTATTGTGTTTTTCAAGGCAGGATTGGACTGATCAATTCTATTGTGTTAGGTCAGTTGTCTGAGTCCCAGTCACTGACTACGCATATATCAGTGGTTATTTAACCAATGGCAATCATGATCATGATGACAACATCGATACCACTTCAACTTGAACTTGTTGACTTTCAATCTCCTGGGACTGTAAAATCGCTTCATACCATGTATGACTGGCTCCCAATCATAACATCAAATAAATGGTTCTAACAATGATAAATAAATTTCAAACCTTGCTCAAGATCGGTCACGTAACAGGCATCATGCATCGTGTCTATCCAGTTGTATGTACGACGCAAACAGATCCTCATCCGACATGGAGGCTGCCATTTTTACTTTTCCCGCCAAAATGATACGATGTAAGCCCTAACTTTCTCTGTTTAAATATGTATATTATGAATGTTTATTGTATACAAGGGATTAGAGATGTCTTTTTATACAATTCTTTCACGTAATGTTAATTTTGGAAATGTACCGATAACTTTCTGATTTGTTTATAACATTTTACGACAATCACAAAACGGGCTGTCATGTTATAAATAGAGGTGCCTTACAACAACAGTGCAACTTGCACTTTAGCTGACACTCTGTCGTCTGCTCAACCACAGGTGCCTGGCTCAGCTACCAGAAGTGCTGTGTTGTACAGTTGTTTTTCTTTTCCTCACAGCTGAACGTCAGTAACATAAAGACGACAGTCACCAAGAACTCTTCGGAAATATTTCATCAGCGAGAAAGCAAGAAGTCTGAGGATTTTTCTTTCTTCGAAATATTTTATTAGGAAAATAGTTAATCATGGCATGTCCATTCTCTGGGTGAGTAGCTTTTGAAATCTATATATGTGATAATCATTGCCATGCCTTTTTAATCGCACATTCGTTGGTTTAATTGTTCATTACATTTGGTGTGAGATTTTCACTATTGATACTATGTTTAATATTCAAATGATACTTTGTAATACAAATGGGAAAAAGATACAATATTAACACCATAAACTTAAAGGCAAGGCTCTGACTGGCAACTGTTGAACTGAGGGTGCAACTATGATAACTTAAGTTTATATAAGGAATAACTTACATTGTTCAAGTGGGATGCATACAGATTTTGTTTAATTTTAAAAGTTGAAACAATTATTGTTGTGTACAAGTGACAATTAATCCAACTTCTGTCCCTGTATAGTTGTCTAGCAATTGTGAAAATGTCTTAATATTGAAGTGGATATGTTAATTGCAAAAGGGATGATCACTGAAAAGATTTCATTTTTATCAATATTTCTTGTTTATTGTATATATTGTATCAACACAATATCTTGAAATATTTTCTGCCACATATTTGGACTGCTGAATTTACAATGGTACCTAATTGTTTTGTTATATTCTTTCTCAGAACGCCAGTATACAGTAAACAGTCCATAGGGGGTGGTAGTGGTGGAAGTGGTAGCAATTCAGACAGTAAAGATGGTGGAGGCATGATATATGGGGAATATCTTATGGTAAGTAAACCTTATTTTAATGATAAATTCTTTTATCACTTTATGTATTGCTGTTTATCATTGCGTGAGACTGAGAGTTGATCATTTTTATCATTAGCCAAGTTGTTTATCGGTGTTGGGAGGTGATTTACTTTTTTGAATAGTGTCATTGACCAGGGAATGAAAGGCTTAGGTCAATGTCCAAATTGTTTATTGGTGTTGGGAGGTGATTTACTTTTTTGAACTGTGTCTTTGACCAGGGAGTGAAAGGCTTCTAAAGGTCAATGTCCTAATTGTTTATCGGTGTTGGGAGGTGATTTACTTTTTTGAATAGTGTCATTGACCAGGGAATGAAAGGCTTAGGTCAATGTCCAAGTTGTTTAATCGGTGTTGGGAGGTGATTTACTTTTTTGAACAGTGTCATTGACCATGGAGTGAAAGGCTTAGGTCAATGTCCAAGTTGTTTATTGGTGTTGGGAGGTGATTTACTTTTTTGAACAGTGTCATTGACCATGGAGTGAAAGGCTTAGGTCAATGTCCAAGTTGTTTATTGGTGTTGGGAGGTGATTTACTTTTTTGAACAGTGTCATTGACCATGGAGTGAAAGGCTTAGGTCAATGTCCAAGTTATTTATTGGTGTTGGGAGGTGATTTACTTTTTTGAACAGTGTCATTGACCATGGAATGAAAGGCTTAGGTCAATGTCCAAGTTGTTTATTGGTGTTGGGAGGTGATTTACTTTTTTGAACAGTGTCTTTGACCATGGAGTGGAAGGCTTAGGTCAATGTCCAAGCTGTTTATCGGTGTTGGGAGGTGATTTACTTTTTTAAACAGTGTCATTGACCATGGAGTGGAAGGCTTAGGTCAATGTCCAAGCTGTTTATCGGTGTTGGGAGGTAATTTACTTTTTTGAACAGTGTCTTTGACCATGGAGTGAAAGGCTTAGGTCAGTGTCCTTGAAAGACTACAGACATATGTTGACCGACTATTTTGAATTACTCTGTTTCATCTTTATATCTCTGTACGGTATAGGATCAAATTCCCAATTGACTTACTTTTTTGATTTAGAAACTGGGTGTCAATTGTGAGATTTTGGGGCATCCTATTTTTCAAGGGAGACAACAATATACTGAGATAACTTCTCATTAAAACCAGGTATATATATATATCATGATAAAATGTTATGGGAATTATATTGAGGTTGAAAAACTTCAATTACTAGTATATGCTTGAAATTGACATTTTAATGAATTACTTCACAAAACATTTGGGTGTCCTGTGGTGCTATTTTTGAGGTTTTGTGTGTCAAAAAGATGCCCAGCCACCCTGCTGGCTATATATAAGACCATTCATTCAGGTATGAGGTCAATCCATGGTCTTAGACACCCAAACCCTTAAAAAGCACCCCTCAGGCCACCCAATTTTCTTTAGTGAGGAGTTTCTTAAAATGTCAATCTCAAGCATATAATTGATTTTTTTTCTCCATATATTTCCAATGTCATTGTTGCTTATGGTTTAAATCTGAATATATTGTGGTCCTCCATAAAAGTCTGGAAGCCCCAAAATCAATTTTGGGCACTTAGTTTCTAAATCCTGGCTAAGACCCTGGGTCAATCCATTTGCTCACATGGTTATGCAGTCTCCAGAGGGAGAGGTCTGAAAACTAATTAGCACATCTCTTTATATAGAGGAATATTTGAAATATACACAAGGAAAAATTCCATTTGCAACATTGTGCAACTTTTGTCAAAGTATATTATATGTCTATGAATCATGGAGTTCTTGCCCAAGTTGAGACATTTTATAGTTTGACAAACATCAGGGAAATATTTTACTTATCTCTTTAAAATTTGAAATATTTTTTTGTGTTTTATTTTCATTTTTACTCATCCTAATCAAATATTTATTCTTATGAAAAGTCTATATTCATGACTGTATTTTAGTCTAAAACCAATCTCACCTGGTGATCTTTACAGTTGTCACATGTTTCTAAAATATATTTGAAAAGAACTTAAGGAATTCAGCATTGATTCACAAATATGTGAAGGAGATTTGTTAGCTGGATTTTGATAAACATTGCTATTAATCATATGATTTCCTAAGAAAAGAAATCTCTGGTCTAAGATATGTCACCAAAATAGTCAATTTATCTTCTGGGTGCTACAGGCTAAAAGATGGTTTTAGAGATGTACTGTATTTAGGCCTAAAAGAAAGTTGTTTGTTTCCTGTAACCCTACCCTAACAAGTTTTTATTCAAAAAATCCCTACCCTAAAGTTTTTTCAGCCCCCCCAACTCTAAATCAACGTAAAACATGCATAAAACACACATTTTTGACCAAAAAAATAATGCAAAATATCTTTTTTTACTGACCTACCTACCCTATTTTTTTGGGACTGTTACAGGAAACAAACAATATTTTTTTCTTGGCCTTACTGTACAATGCTATATTTCAACCACACAAAAGCCCTTGACATGTGATTTGAGTCAGACATCAGATGAACTCAGCCTTGTAACCTTGTACCACGTGTACACCATTGAACCAGTTGGTCATTTTCACCCTTGACTGAACACAATTAAGTTTGACAGACATGTGACAAGATTGACATTGTACAGGTTGTTTAAGTCCTAGTAGGTCTCGCAGGCCAGCCTTGAAACATCTGACCTACATCATTATGCAATGAAAATGGTTTGGTTCAGTCATTACACAACGGCTGGACCTTAGTTAGCTAGCAAATTTGGTATGTTTATATAGCAAATGAGAACCTAGCTAAAGTTCCATGGCAGGAATCGGTAATGTCTGTTATGTTTGTGATCACTGAACATTTGACCTTTTCCTTTGGCCTTAAAAAAAATGTTCGTTTCCTATTACGCTACCTACCCTAATCTTTTTATTGCCCAAAGTATTATTATTTTCAAAAAGCAAGGTCAAAATTTGTAACTGAGTCATATTTCATGCATAGTATACAAATGAAATTGAAAAAAGAAAGAAGAAAACATCACATATCAGCATATAATACTAGTTCAGTGAGTTTGAATAGATCTAGATACCCCACTACTTTAGATGCTGCTATTTTGCTTTACATTTCCATCTAATGCAGCATGGAGGAGAAAAAAATATATGATGAAATAGAATAAATTTCCTGCCTACCTACCCTATTTTTTTCTAGCAATTAATAGGAAACTAACATTTTTTGTTAAGGCCTTATTGAAATACATCCCTGCTCAGTTTATTTGGAATGGGATTACAAGGTTATCCAAATAAATCCACACAGAGTCCCAGCTCTCAGTTGCCAGAACATTAGTATAATATTCCTTGGATCAAATTAGTCCCCATAAATCCAAAGTTTTCCTAACCTACATTATGCTACAAAAAGTTTGGATTGGTCCAGACGGTCTAGAATATTCAACATGCTATGCCTAGTATAGTTTGGATATGTTTGGACTTTAGAAAAGATATTTATCTGGTATTTACAGATAATTTTCTGAGTGTGCTGGAACAATCCTGGAGTGCAAACGTGCATGAAGGATCTATGTACTACAAAAGAAGACAATATTCCGATTCAAAATTCATTGTGTGATGTGGCTGAGTACTTTTGTTGAACAGGGATACAAGAATGGGCTTTTTACAAAAAATATTACTCTATATATTACTCTATTTTGATATTTTGTTCAAAGTTGTTGGACCATGCATGTGCTCTAGGTGTAAACAAGTTGAACAAGTGCAGCTAGTGCGCTCATAGCAAGCACACAGTGGAAGCAGAGAGCCTCTCTGCTTCTACTGGCAGGTTTATGTCTGTTTTGCCTTATCTTTATGATGTTCATCATACATCATACCAGCCATGTAGATTACAACAGTTCAGGTCATAGTTTGATGTTCTCTTTATGTGTCTTTCACAAAGATATATAAATACAGTGTTAGCGATAGGGTCAGTTGCATCCACCCTAATATCAAGGTCCAGATATCCTGCGTCCTGATCATGGGCCACAAATGAGTGTTGACTATCTATGCCAACAAATGTGGTCACTTAGGGGGTAAGGGGTTAAATGGGTAGATTTCTTTATCCAACATGTGAAGTTGAGTTGATTGTGCTACTGCTTACAGTTCAAAGAACTGTTGTGAATAGGAAATATATGGGTTCTTAATGGGAATTTTATGCGAGAGGACGCAGACACTTCACACCTCTGTGACCTACCACTTGACTATGCGTCAAAAGGATATGTGGACAAAGGATATGTGGACAAAGGATATGTGGACAGTGTCCTCGCCATCCCTGTATATATACACATTAAAAGAATGAATGCTAAACAGTTACTTGTGACATCAGATAGATAACTTTCATGAAAATACCTTGGTAATAAAATAAAGCTAAAGGCAAGTTGAATTGTTTTTATGTGGGATTTGGATAATTGGATGACTTCGGTTGGATATCAGGCCGGAAAGAGTTTAATTTCTGGGATTTGGATTTGTTGTAACTTTTGGTAAAATTGAGCCAGTCACTCAAACAATGAAATTGGAACTCAATATGTAGGTCTTTCACAGTTGTGGTTATAACCGACCCTTTGAAGCATGCTAATCAGTGAAAGTTATGTGTCCTGATGCCACAAGTAAGGCATTCGAACATCATGTTTGGTTCATGTGACCTCTTCGCAATTCAATGACTAAATAGTGTAGTATTACCTCTGTAACCTCATCACATGTCTGGCACTTATTGTCCAGGAACAAAAGGAGGGGAAAAGCCCCATATGCACTCATGCAACCAGGTGACCTGAAAGGCTTTTATATATATATATAGATAACAGCTCAAATTCAACACAGCGGGGTGTTCTCCCTTCAAACTTAGAGCACTCTCATGGGGCCTATTTCACTAAGCCGGTCTATGGGGACCAGGTTTAAGTACAGAATCCAATTTCAATAAGAGGTCACAGGTGTGATATCAAGGAGTCCAAAAATTTGGCCATGGAATTCAAAGAAATTGGTCATTGCAGGGCTTAATTGACACTTATGGTGAACCACTGACCCAAAGGCAGTAAAAAAATCAAAAACAGCTTCAGTCCAGTAAAAGCATACCTTAACTGGTCCTACAGGACCAGTAAACATTGAGGGACATTCTAGTTAACAGGTTTCCCCTTAACAATATCTCCAAACCTAAAAGAACAAACAATGTATGTAAAAAGACAAATAACTCAACATTGAACTGTCTTATGGCTCAAAAGCTTTTTAAAAACACATGTTCGTTTTGCAATCTCTTGAGCCCATCTGTTTTAAAGTCTGGCATGTGCTGGTTCAAAATGTACCTACAAATAAGGCAATTATTTGTGTGTATATTATTTTTCGGCACATCAAATGCCTGAAAATTTCTTGGTGCACTCCATAAAGCATGCAGAATATTATATCCAGATTGTTGTTTTTTGTTGATTTTTCATAAAAAATTTGCATGACATTTGTAAATAGAAAAAAGTTTATTCTTGAAATAAATGAAGATGATATAAATAAAAATAAGTGTTGTCAGTGAATTTTATGCTGTTTTTCTTGTTATGTCAATAACACCTGTAAATAAAAACATTTAAAAAGTCATATAATTGATATTTAAAAAGAAGAATTACTAGTCTTTCTGGTCCTACAGGGCCAGCATTAGTTTAATTGGTGACCACAGCAGTTAACCTCTCATCGCACTAAAACCCTATTTGATAATAAGAAACATAATTGATTTAAATCAATATTGGCAGTCTGAGTTGTTTATCACAACGGAACACAACTGCCCTTACACCAATAGGGCATTTATCCTGGCCTTTGGTCTATATAACTGTACGAATTTCTAATTTTCGTCACTTTTTCTGCCATATTGTTGCTAAGTTGTGACTAGCCAGTTGTGTGTGGTGGAGGAAACTGGAGTACCCAGTGAAAACCACTGCCTAACCCCAAGTCACTGGCAACTTTATCTAATGCCCCAGTCGGGATTCAAACCTGGGCAATTGTGAGAAACAGGTAGCAGTTAGTGGCAATGCCTGAGACCACTTGGCCATTAGCGCAGGCCCTACATGACTGTTGTGCCAGTAGTGAACACAGATTATTGATATGTAAAATGGTATGTAGTTACCATAGATATGAGCATTGACAGAATATATAGCCGGGTTGCTTAAACTATCAGCTCTTGGGCATGATATTGTAATATCAGGGCTTATGGAGGTCTAGACTCTGTTTTCCAAACACATAATTACACATCTCTGCACGGTGAAAATGAAAAATAGAATGGGTGGTACTTGGACACTCCTTGAAAAAATTGAGTATGTTTATAAGACAAATTACTCCTATACTGAATGATAAGATCCTTGGCTTCATGCTCCCATTTTAACCCATAAATGCTTGCAGCAGCCAATAGCAGCCTAACGATTAGGGGTCCATACCGTTAAAATTATACGGTATGGTACGGTTCCGTTTTTTTTTATACGGTTCCGGTATGCTAACGGTATCGATACTGGTTACTTTCTTTACTTTGTCGATGTTTTTGGACTAGCACCATGTAAAATAAATAGCGTGGCCCTCTCCACACTTTTCCAAGTACTACTGCGCGCGTTAGTATCTAGCGTATACAGTTAAAATGGAGGCCGTCACTGGATGACGCGATCGCGATGTATTTTCCCGCCGATCCCGCGTCTCTGCACTCTTTTCCGCATTGCCTGCTATATCAGCAGCGAGGCATTTTATTCATAGTACCGGTAAAAAAGTACCTGCTACTATTTATACGGTTAATCACCGGTATTTTCGGGCGGGGTATCGGTACCCTCACGGTACGGGTATACCGGTGTGGACCCCTACTAACGATTTTGATGAATCTTAAAGACAAAAGCATAGTTGGGGAATATTTCTTGGTGAAATGTTATTTAGAACATTACCAATAACTTTTCCTTAAACTTTTTTTAAAAATCATTCCCAAATTCTAAATTATTGTCAAACATGTTGCATATCTATACAACAATTCCTAGACAAACACCTAAGTATTAATGGTTTATCTCTTGCGCGAGAACCCTTCAACTACACTCAAAGCTAATAAGTTATTATAGTAATTGGCCCCGGTTGTATCGTCCATTGTTGTTGTTATAACTCGCATTAGGCATTACTCATGGCTGAATGCTTAATTTTTTCTGTATTTATTTTCAGTTGGATAAGTTACTATGTGCCCAGGAGTTGGCGAGTGAAAAAGCCGGTGAACCAGTCCACGATGAGCACCTCTTCATTATCACCCACCAAGGTAAGATACACAATAACAAATGCTGGGAGATGTGGTACAGAGGGGTTCAAAGTTCAATCCCATACCGGGGCTAGTAGGGGTTCAATTCCTCTATAAACTTGGGCAACCACTAAAAAACCGTCAGCCCACGCTCTTTATTGGCAGTGACTATACTAGTATGGAGAGATTACTTTGTAGTTTTATGACCTACTTAAAGGATGTGACTAACTTTGAAAAAAATAGGTATGCATTCATTTTGGGGGAAAAGACCAACTGCTTCCAAAGACTACATTTAGTTTAACCAGTCAATAGTCTCTTTCCTAGCAACCTTGATTATATTTTGATTGTATTTCAATATTTCAAGGTTAGTTTTTCTTTCTATCCAAAGTTATTTAGGTATATATCCAGAACCAAATGCATGTTAATAATTTGATGCCATAGAAAGCTCTGTCTTAAAACTGGTTCACAGCTTTGGGAATTAATTAAAAAGCAATTTTTTATCTCTGAAACCATTGCTTGACCTTGTAGTTTGATTATGTACACTTTATGATCTGATTTTTAACCAACTTGTGACTAATTTACTTATTTGCAAAATCAGGTCACAAGCGGTTGGATGTGCTTGACATGATTAGTCAATGGAGATAATATATGAATTCAATTCAAATTGTTGTTGAAGCACACTAGTAATTAGATAGTTAATATAAGTTATCAGTGGATGAGATAGGTCAATGTATGCATACACCAATACTTAAATGCTGCTCTGCCTTAATTAAGTTCAGAAGAAGACTAATATTAGGTCACTCATTATCAATTTCTTAAGTATCTAAAACCTCAGATGAACAGTCAGTTATTTCATAACATAATATTATATAACAAATTGATGATTGCACACATGCTTTTATACATGAGATACATATTATGGTATTCACATGATAGGTTGTTTGTGCTATGGATAAACAAATTATATAACAAAGCATACAGAGATAGTCCAGGTACACTGATACACTGAATAGTAAATGGTACATGTGTGTGTTCAATATATTTGCAGCTCTGATAGCAGAGGAATTATATTTGTTCACCATAATCTTTTCACCATAATCTTTTAAGTTATTTTCAAAATTTGTGGGTTTATGGATATCAGGTTGTACCGCACTTTCAAACAGGGCGTAACTAATATTATTTGGTACTTTGTCTGTTCCCCTGTTAATACTGCACTATGTCTGACATCTAAGCATATATCTATGGAGATTGCTATAGCAGGAAAAACATGATTTGTGGGACTTGTGTTGTTTTACATATAGTTTACCTATTTAGATATTGAAAGGGCCCTTGAAGGGTCAGATTTGATAACACACCTACTCTATTTCCGTAATGAGGGACTGTCTTATCAACCACACATTATTGACACAACTGACCTTTCCAAGGTTAAATTCATTTCAAAATCTCCATATGAGGTAAACATTTATTTAGTACAGACATATTTATAACAGGAGAGCTACATGTTATCTATTAGAAATACCATGTGCTGTGCTGTTTATTTGAATTCATTGTTAATACCATGACACCAAATACCATGGATTTGAGAATTTCATTTAAAGTTATTAATTTTATCATATTCAGTGATCAGCTTGTTGTAAATAGCGAAGGAAGCTGAACTTCTGGTGAAATCCACAACTTAACCCCAAGTCACTGAAAAATTTCTTACATACCTAAAGCTGTTGAGCTGCATATGATAAGGCCTAAAAAAAGTTGTTTGTTTCCTGTAACCCTACCCTAACAAGTTTTTATTCAAAAAAATCCCTACCCCGCCCTCCGTCCCCCCCATTCTCCAATTAACCTAAAATGTGCATTAAACACACATTTTTGACCAAAAAAATAATCCCCCAAAAAATATTTTCAGACCGTTACAGGAAACAAACAATTTCTTTTTTTTTAGGTCTAAATAATATGATAATTGAAATGCATGTCCAATTGAATCCTAACTGCATGGTTTTGCATGATTTTCTTGTCTTTGTAGCGTATGAATTGTGGTTCAAACAAATCTTGCATGAGCTGGATTCTGTCAGGAAACTTTTTGACTGCAGTGTAAGTACAAACAGGGGTGATTTCTAGGTCATTCAAATCCATAACTGACAAGTAAGGGGAAGACACAAGGTTTAATTGTCTCTGATATTTCCAAATCTTCTGAAGTCCAAATTCACCTAAAATGTTCAACAATCCCCCATGCCTTAAGTGCTGTATGTTTTTCTGCATTAAATTTCCAAGAATTGTTTTCAGTCAAATTAATGAAATTTGTTAAATTCTTGCAATAACATGCATTGAAGTGAATATTCCTGTCTTCCACTCTGTCATTATGGGTGGGAATGGTTAAAATTGATTATCCAACAATTATATTGTTATATGAGATTAATATCATTGGAACCAGAACTACAAATAATCCACACTTGATTAACGTTATAATGTTTTTATAAAAACAAACAACTACCAGGTTATGTACATGGTGCTGATTCTTTACCAGTAAAGCTTCCAGATGCTGCCAATCTGTGTATCTGTCTGCACATCTATTCTCTCTTTCTATCCATAGTTATCTACTTATTTAACTGTCTCTCTATTTATCTATCTATGCATTCATTCATCATCCCATTCGTCTATATCTATACTGTATTACTCTTCCTATCTATTCTTTAGCTATTCATCAAATACATGTTTTATGTTATAGGTAACATAGATGGCTTGCTTTTCTATATTGGTAGTGGGTTATACTACTAAGTTACTAATAATATAACCTAAACTGTAAATGTTTAACCACTAGAGTAGAAATGAAAGGTAGAGGTGTAGATCTGTATCGTTCACGGTTGTGCTTTTCCCATCAAAAATGTCCCTTGACTTAATAGTATTGAGGTCATGTATTTTGGCTCTTAAGGATTTGATTTTAATTTACTGATATTTTTACAGCTGTCACAGAAGGATGGGCGTAAAACAGTAAGACTTATTCAAAGATTCCATTGCATCCTATTTCATAGCTGAGGGAAAAAACCTTTTTCCAAAAAACAGCATTAGCAGCATCGTTTTTCCTATTCCCTTCCCAAGTTCCATTCAGAAACGTTCCCACAGATCTTCTAGGTACTAGGTGCTTGGTGGGAGAAAAAAACCTGTAACCCTAATAATTCCTATATTACTGTAAAATTGGTGACATCTCTCTGTCAAAATCATCTTTTGGAAAATAATAGATGGAAAGTTGTTCATTATACAGTGTCTACTACTCTTATATTATATGTTGTTATGCTCTGTTCTTAAATTATTTACAAAAGCATAATAGATCCAAGAAACTTATAGAGAGCTCCATGCATGGATGTAGCTGGGGAAACAACCAGTTTATGTATACATATATATATATATATATATATATATATATATATATATATATATATATATATATATATATATATATATATATATATATATATATATATATATGTGTGTGTATATTTAATTTGAAGAGGACATTTGTACTGTATTTCATGTACTGATGAGCTTTTGACAAATCCTAACCAGAGATGGCAACCAATCCCATGATATGCTTAAATTGCTTTATCTATTCTAGAATTCGTTTTCTCGGGTCATTTAACCTTTAAGTCATTCATATACGGAACGTAAGAACAATGCTTCACCAAATAGCTCAGTTTTGAAGAATATTTGATTATTTTAGTTCTGTTAGAACAATCAATTTATCACCAAAGAATTTCTAAACTATCCTTCAACAGGATGGTAATCTTAAGATTTTTAAGAAGTACATTGGAGATAAATATGTCATTTAATTATTGAAAGTTTAATTACTTCTTTGATTTCTGGACAAATCATATGTTTTAAATGTACTGTAAATCCTGTTAATTTACCAATGTTTTAAATTTGCCAATATTTGCTGATCGGACTTGATTGATAAAATAAGATTTGGAAAATTCTGAAAAGCTTCGGATTGGCAAATCTACAATATTAGTGGACGAAGTGGATGTTGTGTTCTTTAAGCTGGGTCTAGGTCATCTAGGACAAATTAACAAGGCACATTTATTAAGTTCTGATCAAGGGTGTGTAAGGGGAAATTGTATTTGATACAGACTAGTGCCTGTTTGTTGACTTCTCTCGTCCAAAGCTGAGATGAAAGCATGAACCAACTTGCGCCAACTTGATCGACTCAACAGGTTAATCAGTATTAAGTTCAATCCACCCTACCCAACCCCTTTTATCATTTAATTATAATGTAATTAAACTTCAAGTAGATGTGCCACTCTATCCTCTTGGGGGTACTAAGATAAGATAAGAATTTTTTTCATCAAAGTCTCACCTAGGTTCTGTAATACTGTCTATGTGAGAACAGCTAACTAAACATGGATGACCATGTTCATTAAATTAAGTATACAAATGTATTAAGATTTTGGCAAATTCTGAAAAAGCTAGATCAAATTTTGGATACAGCAAATTAACAAGATCTACAGTAAATATATTCTTTACCTTTGATGATTTATCATTTTATGAAATGAAGTATTATATCTTTTTAGTGTGGTTTGATGCCAATTTTGAAAAAAGATACCAATTAATCATTAACTATTCATTATTTTGACCAGATGATGGTTTAATTGCTTTATAGAATCATCACAATCTTTTGGTAAAACCTCATTTACTTAATATTGTAATTTTGTGAAAATTTCCTGTTTTACATTAATTGTTGGACAAGGTTAAAGGATCATGGAGTGAGAGCTCTGCTCACATCATCTTAGATGAATCAAAGAATGGATATGTAGCGAGATACTATATCCGATGTAGTGAAGGCCTGGCTATGCTAGGGGCCAGTTGCACCAACGTGACTCAGGCTCAAACTCAGGCTCAAGTCTCAACTTGATTGTCTACAACAATAGCATCTATTGTTGGAGACAATCAAGTTAAGACTTTAGCCTAAGTTTGAGCCTGAGTCACGTTGGTGCAGCTGGCCCCAGGGGTCTGGAATCTGGCCTTAGCTTGACGTCACTAGGAGAAAAAGACCAATGAGGGCTCTCGTATCATTTACATTACAGAAAAACTTGCGCAATAATATGCTCAGAAAGCCACTTTTGAGCTATTCACCACAGCCAGCCTGTTCAGGTTGACAGGCTAGTTTCATATCCACTTGTTTTTATTATCTAAGACATCATGCGTGTGCCATGTGATTACTGTCTGTATTTAAGTGCTTTAAGTAGTAGCATGTGCTGCTTGCTTGTGTAGTGTCCCTGCTCGGTGTCTCTTCACATCCCATCAGGGGCGTAGCCGCCTATGCGTCCAGTGTGTCATTTGGACACCCAGAACACTGTCGACTCAACAGTTTAATCAGGTTTAAGTTCAATCCACCCTCCCCAGCCCCTTTTATCATTTAATTGTAATGTAATTAAACTTGAAGTAGATGTGCCACTCTATCCTCTTGGGGGTACTAAGATAAGATAAGAATTTTTTTATCAAGAGTATTTTTTTTTCATCCCAGAACACTGTTTTTTGACAGTTTGGACACCCAAAAATTTATGTAAGAATTTGCTTATGATGACTTCTTTTAGAAGATAGAAGATGTAGAAGCTGTAGTGTCACTTTTATAAGACACACAAGGCAGTTACTGGCCTAAAAAAGCAAAATCTGTAAATATATAGAGTTTATTTTATTAGTAGTGTGTACTTCGTACCACACTTTGGACACGCAAAAGTCTATGAAACCTCTATTTGGACACCCTGTTTCCAAATATTGGCTCAGACCATGCATCCCATCTCCAGTGGCTACGTGTGTGCAGTCACCCTCTCCATATCGGCAGCTAGCTGATAGCAGCAGGAGGACGAGCAAAGTAAAGGTCATGAATCCAATTGTACCTTGGACTCCTCCTTGAACATCAATTTCTCGGTCACTGGTTCACAAAATTACTCTAATCTAAAGATAACTTTTTACGCACAAAACCAGCAATGGATGGACTCAAATGTAGTCAAAACACAAAGTTTATTCAAACTGAAGGTGTGACAGAAAGTTTCATGTGTGATGTTAAACCCTTTCACTGCTAGTTTGGTCAAGACAAAATCACTTTTAACTTGCTAAGGCCTAAAGAAAGAAATTGTTTGTTTCCTGTAACGGTCCAGAAAAAAATAGGGTCAAAAATTGGTCAAAAATGTGTGTTTTATGCATGTTTTACATTGATTAGGAGTTGGGAGGGTGGAAAATACTTTAGGGTAGGGATTTTTTTTGAATAAAAATTTGTCAGGGTAGGGTTACAGGAAACAAACAACTTTTTTAGGCCTAACCATGATATAGCCTAAATATGGCAGTAAAAGTGACAAGAATCAAAATTCAAAATCTTCAATTATTGTTCCCTGGAATTTGTGTCTGTATACAAAGACACTCGTGTGAATAAGTTGGGAATAATTTGCTGGAATAATTGAAATGCATATTTCAAGGAGAGTAATTTGTTGGTTTCAGTTTAATCTTTTTCTTTCAAATATTTTCCAACATTCTTTTGTTTGAGGATCTTTTTGCAAAAACGATTTAATCAACCTAGTGCTACCTGCATGAAGGTTGCACAGCAACACCTTTGTACAATGCCAGGAAAAGGGTCATGACAGTTTTTTTTGAGGATGGTTAGGATGCGTTTTGGTACAAAGTCTGTACCTTCAGGCCCTAGATGAAATTAACAAAATATTCATAAATTTGCTGATTATTTTTTGAGTGTCCACTCATGTTTATCAACATTCATAAAATAGTAAAATGTATACCAAGTACAAAATCTTTTCTTATCAATACAGTATAAACTTTTCATTGAATTCACTTTTGTTTCATAGAAATAATGATTGAATTTGATTAATACTGGTTTGAATGAACAGCAATCCTGTTAGTTTCCCTCATATTCAGTAGGAATCACAACTTGGGGATACATGATTTGGTGCATAGTTTTGCTTTGGATTCTGGCACAAGATATGGAGGGTTCTAAGTTTATAATACATTGGCAAGGTTGTGGAAGTGTTAAAATTCAGCATGGTTTATATGTAAAAAATGGTTCAAAGTGTTTTTTGAGAGCACCTAAAATTTTGCTGAAATATCAAAGCAAAAGACTTGATCAATTGATTTCCAATAAGAAAAGGATTAATGAAATCTTTATCAAAAATAATACATACAGAAAATATATTTAATGCTTTACTGGCCATTCTTCTCAAAAGTTTGTCCAATTCAACTGTACTAAGTGGAGATATCTGTTTGCACATTTTGAAGCAACTGACACATTTTTTAGACAACTCCGGTCGTTTCTTTCTTGAGGAATTATAAGATGGCTACCAAATCAGGAAAAAAGATAGCTTGCTTAAATCATATGAGATAAAAAATGGTATTATTTATTTTGTACCAAGATTTTGCCTAGACATTAACTTTCGGCACCATACCAACATTGATATTGTATTTTGTTTAAATCAAAGAAGAGAATGGGGTTTGCTTTCAGATGAGACACAGTTTAAAAGCCTATTTGCATTAAACATTTATTGTTGCTTTGGAATAACCCCTCCCTATTTTCTATTTCAGTACCTTGATGAAAGTCATATGTTGCAGCTGATCAACAGGCTGAACAGGGTCGGCCTCATACTTAGGGTAAGTTGGTACAGTTATTTGTCAAAGAAATATATAATATAGTCATTTATGAGTCTTGTATTTTGGGAACTGTTGTGTTTATGGGCTTCATGGTTACATAAATGCATCATGATAATATGTGGAATTTGTTGAAAATACTACAACTTTATTTTTTTTGCTATTTCTTTTTTTTAAGTATTATTTATCCTTCTTTAAAATTTATATTGTTTATGATAAGCCAATTTTCTGATAAATAAGGTCTCGAATTTTGCAATTTTAAATTTAGTAGGATATGTTACCAATGCCAACAATGGTATGCCAGAATGCCATGAAGTGCACATACACTCATACACATTCATTTGTACATTTTGACTTAGCTAACTTTTTTATTCTTAGTAATGCAATGCTATATATACTTGCATCGAATATTTCAGCTCCTGCAAGACCAGTTCCTCATACTCGAAACCATGACACCCCTAGATTTTATGAGCTTTAGGTAAGTGACGGTTATTGTTTTTTATGTCATTTTTACAGATAATTAGTGTTGCTGACATTTTTTTGTATATTTTAAATGACAATAATTATGGAACTTCTACTGTAGCAGCTGCTCCTGTTTATGTGTGTGTATATATATATATATATATATATATATATATATATAAATATATATATGTATATATATATATATATATATATATATATATATATATATATATATATATATATATATATATATATATATATATATATATATATATATGTGTATATATATATATATATATATATATATATATATATATACTTATAAATCTTTTGTTTATAATCAAATTGTTCCATGTTAAGAGAAGATAGAACAGTAATCAGTGCAAATTCGTTTATCAGTGTGTAGCAAAGTTGCATGAGCTTCTTTTTATATAGGAAGATTCTGTTGAAGTTTTGCAAGGCGCAACACTCTTCTTTACTTTATCCCATTAATGCTTAAAAGCACCTCAAAAATTGCCATCTGATTTTTTTTTTCGTACATTTGAGGATGACTTTGCAATTGAGAATGATTTCACAAACTATTCAAGGGAGAGTTGTTGGTAATGCTTTTTTATCTGTTTATTTTTCAAATATTTTCTCCAACGATGCTTCCGTCTGCAATACTTAATCAAAATTGTCAGTCTGTTTTTGGCCCTGTGTGCACTAATGGGTAAACAAGATTTCAGATAATGTCCTTTCCATCTCTGCTATTTTAGATAGATAGGTGTGTTGATACAGTGGTTGATTAATTGTTGAGGTATGACTTAGGATACTGAATAATGGATAAGCATTTTGAAAGGAAAATAGATGAGACCACCTAGTGTCTGACAATCTGGTCAGATCTCTTTCGATGATGATTCGGCATTTTGTCTGATTGATAAATTTCTTGTCATAACATGTGCCAGATAAACATATTGTTGCCTATAGGTATGGTTTGGGCATATATCTTCCTATGGAAAAGATATATATGTGAGACTGAAGTTTTCTTGTCAATAGTAATATATTATTTTAAGAGGGGAAAGCAGAACTCGCTTATATGGGGCCCTTACAATGTTGAGGCTACTTTCGTCCAAAGCACAAGGATGCACTGATTTCTGAAAAAACATCTAAACCCTGTCATGTTAGTATTTATTGGATGGTTTTCGCCGAGTACTCTTAGATGAGTATCCATGTGCCAGGGTTTCAATCATTTTTCAGGTTTTTTTTTGCATCATTTTGCATTGGCGAAATTAGCCGCCAGCAACGTAAAGTATGAATGGGTTAGACAAATGAAGGTCCCCTGGTCACATTATCTTGTTAAAGGGACATGACAGTGGGGTGGTTAGTTCTGGTACATCATTATTCATCTTGTAAATACTGTGGTCCAGTTTCTTTTTATCAGATGTACCACTCCATTTCACCCTCAGGGTGGGTACTAATCTGTGAGCAAGAGCTATCCAATGAATACCAACATGACAGGGTTTGATGGATCTTCGTGTCCTTGTGCTTTGGACCAAAGTAGCCACTGAATTTTGAAGCGTTCACAAACAAACAAAGAGGAATAAGGGAATCTACAATAAAACCAGTATTCACATCCTGTCTAGAAATTATACAAAAGGGTTTGGTGTATGACATTGCTAGTAACTGTTAGCCCATTAACCCTTATGCGGCTGGTGGCTAATTTTGCCAATACAAAATGATGCAAAAAAGCTGTAACCCTGGCATATGGGTACTCATCTGACAGTGCTCAGTGAGAGCTATCTAATGAATAATAATATGACAAGGTTAAGATGGTTTTCAAAAATCTTTGCATACTTGTGCTTTGGACCAAAGTAGCCTTAGCATTGGAAGGGTGAAAGGACTTACCTGCTAGGAATTTGAATTCTATTCAGGATTGGTTGAGTATTGATAGCCTAGTGGCTTGGCAAAGACAATTTACTCACTGATTGCTCGCTGTCTCACACCACTGCCAAAGTTCCCGGGTTCAAATACAGCTGGAGGCTATGGCTAAACCTGTAAACAATACAATTCTAAAGCAATGGAGACTGACCATTCTTTATGATCTTTGTGGGTACAATGGAAAGGACCCAATAGACATTATTACCTTTTTTGGGAAGTTATTTAGCACTGGAAGGGGGGCTGAAGAATGACAATGCTTGTAGCCAGGGTCTTAGCCAGGATTTAGAAACTGGGTGCCCAACATTGGCAAGTGTAAATTTTTGAGCATCCAAAATTTTAAGGGGGAACACAATATACTCAGATTTGAACTATAAACATGTTTACATTTATCAAATTAAGATGTAAAGTCCTGATACAATGTCATGGGAATTTGTATAGAGATCAAAAATCCAATTATATCCTTGAGATTAACATTTTGAGAAAATTCCTCACTAAAGAAATTTGGGTGTCCTGTTGGGTTTGGGTGTCCAAACGACGCCCAGACGCCCTGCTGACTAAGACTATGCTTGTAGCCCTATTTGAAATACCTACCAATGGGCAAGGTTGGGATTTGTTAATTTAAGAATTGTGCTGCCATAACATTCAGGTGTTTTTAGGCATTGTGCACTGATTGCCTGATGTCCCCTTCCACTGTATGGATTCAAATCTGGCATGTGAAAAAGTTACTAGTGACTTGGCTATTGGTGGTCATTCCCTGAGTACAATGGGCCTTACGAGAAAGTTGCCAGTAACTTTGGCTTAATGTTTTTCACCTGGTATACTCTGGTTTCCTCTACCATTTACAACTGGCTAGTCGTGATTTAGCGCCTTTATAGCAGGAAACGTGATAATAATTAACATAATTCAGAAACCCATGTGTGTTGGAAAAAGCATTATGCAGTATTGAGGACAAGGTGCCTAATTGACACTGTTGAAATGATTGCATCCCTAAATTTCACAAATAATCCTGAAATTAGCATTTTTAAGGCATTGACTTCAGAGGAGGGGGTGTGTTAACACTTCCAATGCTGAGGCTACTTTCGCCCAAAGCACAAGGTCGCAAAGATTTCTGAAAACCATCTGAACTCATTCATTGGACAGCTCTCGCTTAGTACTCTCAGATGAGTACCATGTGCCAGAGTTTCAGTAATTTTTTCAGTTTTTTAGAATAATTTTGTATTGGCCAATTTAGCCACCAGCAGCATAAGGAAACAATGTTTTTCATCTGGTTATTGATATGAGAGATCTGTGTTGTGTAAACTTGATAATTTCAAAATGTGTGAAGTAGGTTCAGTGAACACCATCAAAACCCCATCTCTCTATCTACAAATGACAAGGTGTGATTTCTATGCAACCTTTAAATGATAAACTGACCACTGCAGGTATATGTGTCTGACATGTATCTCTTATCTAGTTTACTTAAGAGTTCCAATGTTTATTCAGCCTTGATTGATGTTGTGCTCTACGTGTTTGTCACATGTTTACATAGATACTGACGCATGCTCTTGATGTTTATGCCTAGTATGATAATGGTATAATTATCATTTTTGAAGAGCCATTCAAAGCTATATATCAACTGGAACCCGTCCTATATGGAACCTAAGTGTCATTTCTACATCCAAACCCTTGTTTAACACATTTTAGATCTACCAAATATGTAGCTATTGAGTCAAATCATTTAATTTTCATGAATATTGTGACACGACTCTAAGACAATGCATTTTCATTAAAGATAAAACGCTTGATGACTATCGTCTGATTATATTGCCATTTCTTCTAAGAAATATTACCAAAAGCGTATGAGTGTCCTGCTTAGCAAATGAGCAGTACCAATTTAAACTTATTCTTCATGATTTTACTTTCCCTATACAACATTTTTCCTAATAGGCATAAAAATGCTGCTTTTTGGGGTTTTGGCATTAATATTTTAATCAGGGATGTACATTACTTAGATGTGTACATTCTCCCTGGTTTGATAAAGGCTTAGGCCTAAAAAAAAAGAAATTGTTTGTTTCCTGTAACGGTCTGAAAAAAATAGGATAGGTAGGTCGGCTAAAAAAAAAAATTTGCATTATTTGTTTGGTCAAAAATGTGTGTTTTATGCATGTTTTACGTTGATTGGGAGCTGGGAGGGCCGAAAAAACTTTAGGGTAGGGATTTTTTTGAATAAAAACTTGTTAGTGTAGGGTTACAGGAAACAAACAACTTTTTTTTAGGCCTAATGGTTAGGCTTTCCAGTAACTAGGGGATATAGGGTGTTATTTCTTGGGTACCCAAGTTTCATCTGCCACTTACAACTGGCTATAGTCATGATTGAGCCTATATGAAATATGTGGAAAAAGAGACAATAAACAGCCTGGGTTTGAATAATGGTCAGGCTTGTAAGAAAGGTGCCAGTGACTAGGGGTTATGGGGTGGTTTTCCCTGGGTACCCCAGTTACAACTGGCTATGGTCTTGATTTAGCCTGTAGGAGATATGTGGGAAAAAGTGACAATAAACAGCATGGGTTTGAATAATGCTCAGGCTTGTAAGAAAGGTGCCAGTGACTAGGGGT
Source organism: Maea johnstoni (assembly GCA_963942565.1). NCBI lineage: Eukaryota > Metazoa > Annelida > Polychaeta > Spionida > Magelonidae > Maea > Maea johnstoni. The sequence goes on from OZ012690.1 coordinate 22,652,109, forward strand.
TATGGGGTGTTTTTCCCTGGGTTCCCCAGTTACAACTGGCTATGGTCTTGATTTAGTCTGTATGAAATATGTGGAAGAAAAGTTACAATAAACAAAACTTCACGTTCCTTGGTTATCAGAGCATGTCACCCAATGACAATCACATCTACATTCTAACCTCTTGCTTTAGGCAAGGTAAATGAGCTTGTTTATTTTGGGGGTGGCATGGGACTAGTACTTTACATACATGCAGCAGTTTGACCCTTTGGCCTTTGTGCGCCAAAACCCCTGTAGCAAAGACACCTTGTCATTGTGTACAGGTAGAGATGAGAGATAACGAAATAATAAATTGTCAATGAAAAAAACTTCTCACTTCAGCATGGTGATAAGTGCGTCAGAGTGATAGATGTACATATTTTATCAGGTGCATATGTTTGTGATAATGAGAAGAGTGTCAGTGTTAGTGGTTTTGGAATAAAGTACTTTCGCTGAATAATGGACACTTAGGTCTAACCCATACATCCTTGGAGAAGGACAAGTGGCAGTAATAATAATGGATACCCTAAACCTATTTATACTTGGAGAATATCCTGACAAGTGGCCGTTAAATAATGGAAACTCCAAACCCATTTATACTTGGAGAATATCTTGACAAGTGGCCGTTAAATAATGGATACTCCCCCTACCATTTGTAGCTTGGACAAGCTTGACTTATTGCACCTTCTACCGGCTTAAGCGTGTACATAAAAGTTGAGATTTTCTTCAATATTTGCTTGGACAAACTTATAATTGCTTCAACTAGGTCACACGGTAATTCGGACGGAATAAGCTACGAAAAGCTGCGCACAAGCCAAGGAAATCGCAGCTTCTGGTATATCCAAGCTAGCTGGTACTTTCCAGTAGAAAGCTGCGCTAACAAGCCAAGGAAATCGCAGCTTCTGGTATATCCAAGCTAGCTGGTACTTCCTAGTAGAAGCTGGAACTTCCCTGGTTCAAAAAATGGTAAAAAAGTGTGGCAGGACGGGGACTTGAACCAGGATCTCCCGGGTGGGGAGCAGCTGTGCTAACCACTACGCCACCGAAATCTTCTTGCATGAAGACTTGCAAATTAAGGCTATATTTAAAAGTTGTACTTATTAGGCAGCAAATTATGCCAAAATAGCATCTAATATTCATGATTATTTATGAATATTCTTAATTCAATATTCAAAATTAATTATGAATATTCATAAATGAATTACAAATATGACAAAAAAGACATCTTTGAATATTCATAATTTAATATGTATATTCATAATTCAATGTTCATGATTAATTATGAATAGAATATTCCTAATTTATTTTTGAATATTCATTTCTTTTTGGATATTGATAGTTCAGTGTTAATTATGAATGTTCAAAAATGAATCATGAATATTCAAAAATGAATTATAAATATTTGTAAATGAATAATGAATATTCAAAAATGAATTATGGATATTCAAAAATGAATTATGAATATTCAAAAATGAATATTTATAATTCATTTTTGAATATTCATAATTCAATTTTGAATATTCTTAATTTATTTACAAATATTTCTAATTGATTTATGAATATTCACAATTCATTTACAAATATTCATAAATAAACTGAATATTGAATATTCAAATATTATGGAATGGTTCTGGAAATGTCTCCCTGACAAAGAATTTCTAATACTCCTGACTAAGAAAAGTAGGTAAAACTCATTTAAGATGAAAAAGCGAATCTCAGTCCCCCCCATTGCAAACACACTTTTTTGGGAAATGAGTCCTTTGACCCCAACCCCAACCCAGACGGCTAAACTTTAAACTTGTGTATTAAAAGATTGTTCATTTGATCATTTCTTTTTCACAATTATAAAGTCCTAGATTTTGCAGCTATCTTTTATCAGTATTAAGAATAAAATACTTTTAGTAAAAACCTTTTCCTACTACAATACTGACAGTGCTGAAAACAGTTTGCTAAGCCTTGGTGGTCAAACGGTCCATCAAAATGAATATCTTAGTGGTCCACCAGAAAAATAAGCAGTCCATATCACTTTGATAACCAAAGTGGTAGCCAACATCCATTTCATAACTGAACATTCATGGTTAATTGTGCTAGATTAATGAATTAGTGACAGTTATAATCTAATGTAGAAGAAATGTGAAATTGGATTTGATGCTTACTAAATTAATGGGGTCAGAATATTTAGTAGACTTTCTGGGCAAGTAAACATAGACTTTTACTAGCCCATTCAATTTTTTTGTAGAAATGGACCGGTGGGCTACTGTCTATTTTCACCACTGTACTGATGGATATTAAAGTACTGGTTTTTCCAGTCTAACCTAAACTAGAATCCAGAACTTAAGTTCAGGCTTACCGCAGCTAGTAGCAGCCAGTAACGCAGCTAGTACCAGCTATGACTTTATGAAATAAAAGTATCAGGCAAGCGCAGCTTATTCCAGCCTCTCTATGTGTAAGGTAGCTTGGAGAAGCATGTACCTACTAGGTATTATTAGCTCAAGAAAAAACAAGCTTTATCCAAATTCAAAAGCTTGGACTCAAGCTGATACATCCTCGCTTATACTAGTATGTATCAGCTTCCAGGCAAGCCGCAGCTTATTCCAGCATCTCTATGTGTAAGGTAGCTTGGACAAGCTTGTACCTACTAGGTATTATTAGCTCAAGAAAAAACAAGCTTTATCCAAGCTCAAAAGCTTGTACTCTAGCTGATACATCCTCGCTTATACTAGTAAGTATCAGCTTCTGGCTTAGAGCTTGGATCTGCAATGGTAAGGGTCCAAACCCATTCATACTTGGAGAATATCTTGAAAAGTAGCCATCTAATAATGGATACTGTGAACCCATTTATACTTGGGGAATATCTTGACAAGTGGCCGCTAAATAATGGATACTCCAAACCCATTTATACTTGGAGAATTTCTTGACATGTAGCCATCTAATAATGGATACTGTGAACCCATTTATACTTGAAGAATATCTTGACAAGTGGTCGTTAAATAATGGATACTCCAAACCCATTTATACTTCGAGAACTCCTTGACAAAAAGCCATTGAATAATGGATACTGTGAACCCATTTATACTTGGGGAATATCTTTTCCTTTTTGAAAACCATTCAAACCCTGTCATATTGGTATTCATTAGATAGCCCTAGCTGAGTACTTTCAGATAAGTGCCCGTTTGCCTTGGTTTCAATCATTTTTTAGGGTTTTTGCATCATTTTGTATTGTCCAAATTAGCCACCTGTCCCGCAGCATAAGGGTTAAATATACTCCTAGAAATACCTGGGTCAACTAGTGGGTCACAAAGATGTTGCCAAAATAGCCAGGTCAGACCACAGGCATGGATGGATGTGTTCACGTACCCTATGCATGGGCTGAAGTGTTGGTTCTGCACACAGGGCCATTCAGGGGTGTCCATCTCTGGTATTGTGGAGCGGTCACCTCAACACCCCAACCTGACACCCCAAACCATTCAACATCAAAATAAATATTTGTATTCATCTCATATGGCCTCACCCAGAGTCTTAGCAAGGAGTTGAACCCAATAATGCTCAAAGTGCCAAAAACGGGCCTGACAATCTTGACAAAAAATTTCAAGGAAAAGGCATACTTGGGAATACATTTGAAAGAGAATTGCCAAGTAGAACAATTAAATATTTAAAATTCTCATTCAGATATTTTGTGAAGTCATTTTCAATATCATAGTTATTGGCAAAAGTATTTTTAGTCCATATGGCAATATCTATAGGAACTCTTAAGCATTAATGAGTTGATAATGCCTGTCTGCAGCAGCAATCACCACACTTTTTCCCATCCTATCATTAATGGGTTAACCCATTTACACTCAGAGCGGCTAAAAGAGGCCTGACGATTTTGGAAATATTTCCCTTTCAAAAGCATTTTTTTGAAAACATTTGAATGAGAAATGCTGATCAGAAGACAAACAACAAATCTCCTACAAATGTTTTGTGAAATTTCGCTACATTCCCAAGTTATTTTCAAAAGTAAGAAAGTAGCAGACAATATTTCGAGGGGAACTCTTGAGTGTGAATGGGTTAAGTATATGGCGTATCTGGACCACCTGGAAGCTAATTCTAAACTCATTCATACTTCTTGCAATTTTGATGTACCGTATTACCCCGCATACACCCCGCACCCCTAGATAATACGCACCCCCTCCCCAAGTCCCTTTCCCGTATGTAAAATACAATTCCCCGTTTATTGTACGCAGGGGGGAGTTGGCCGGCAATTAAGTGACATAGCTATATGTCTGCCCTTGTCTCTCAGCTGAGAGGAGCAAGTCTAGGACACATTCATTACAATTTGATAAGTGTTTGCGATGGTAAATTGTAATTGATACTGATTGGTGCCCATTTGTTGACTTCACTCGTCAAAAGTCGGGATGAGAGCAGAAACCAGCTGGTGCCAACACTGCTCCCATCGGCTGGTTTATCCGTATCAATTTCAATTCACCCTCGCTAGCCCCTTTAATCCCTTGATTATAACGTAATTAAAATCCAATTGTAGATGGATGTGCCGTCCTTTCCTCCTGGGGGTACTTAAATGTTGACTATATGACAACAACTAACGGCTGTCTTTAAGTTACCGCCCGTGGTATCGATGTAAAAAAGTTCTGGTTTATGTACCCGTTGATAACATGCACTCCCTCCTTGACATAGGTGCTGCACTGTATAAAAGTGCGGGGTGTACACGGGGTAATACGGTAATCTCTCTCTTAGATTGTATACAGCATTAATTTGGAGTGCTAAAGATTTCGCTCTACAGCCCTGATGGAGGATATTTGTGCAACTTTAAATTTAGGCACTCAAGCAGAGACACTAAGGAGATACAGAATTTAGTTGAAGGATGTTATTTTGGCGCTATCATGGGGAGCGCGAAAATAACGAAAATTAAATGCCTGTAAAAATACCAATTATACAGTAGTTAAATATACAATATTTTACATCCAAAATTATGACAATTAGCAAATTGTTGGTCACCTCATGACTTTTTCTAACCCATTGGTGCCTGTAGGGCCCAATACCACTAGGCTATTTTGGTGATATCGTTCTAACAAAAGTTGTTTTCAGAAAATATTTGAAGGAGAAATGTTGATCAAAGTCCACCACACAACTCTCCTTCAAATATTTTGTGAATTTGTGATTTTATCCAAAGTTATTTTCAAAATTATCAAAGTTCCAAACAACATTTGTCAAGATCTCCATACATGAAAGTGTGTAAATGACATAGCTAACTTTTCAATGTATTAATAAAAACATCCCAAGCACACTTGGTTTCTGTCTTATTGTTTGAAATATGCACTGTGATTCTTAATAACTTCCACATTATTCAGTAGACTCATGTATTTTTTCTGTTTTATTTAGGAACTATCTGTCTCCCGCCTCAGGCTTCCAGAGCCTGCAATTCAGACTTCTGGAGAACAAGCTTGGAGTCAAATCGGTGAGTGGACTGAATGAGAATTTTGATTTTGATTTTCATTCATCTTTTTTTGCCATATTTTCCATCCGATAAACAGACAGACCCAAGTTCCCTGGTTTGGATTGGAATCAAACCACTTACCCTCCTATGATCTACTTTCTGTAATTACGCAATAACCCATTTATGCCTTTTGCAGCCAATACCGCCTGACATTTTTGGTGATATCCCTCTAATAAAAAGCAATTTTCAGAAAATATTGGAAGACAATTTTTTTTGCAGTATGCTAACTACAAATCACCTTAAAATATTATGCAAATTTATGCCTCGTTTCAAAGTTATTTCCTAAGGTATCAGATTTCAAGACAATACCTGTTAAGGAGATCTCCGGACATGAATAGGATAAGGCTTAAGGCCTAAACAAAAAAGATGTTTGGTTCCTATTACCCTACCCTACCTAGTTTTTGTCCCCTACCCTAAAGTTTTTTTTGCCAATCCTACTGAAAAATGAATTGTTCCTACCCAAAAAATTGCCTCTAACCATTAAATTATAAATTTCTGGATGAACAGAAGTAGGGGCCTACAATTAATGCATATAAAGACAATTACATCAAGGCAAACCTTTATCAAAGCCATCCAACTCCAGGGAATCGTGCAAGTTAAAGAATAAAAATAATTAAAAAAAAAAAAAAATCCCTACCTACCCTACCTATATTTTTTTAGGATTAATAGGAACCAAACACTTTTTTTTTTTTGGCCTAATCGTGACTAGCCAGCTATAAGGTTGTAGGTGGTGGAGGAAAGAATAGAAAGCAGGGAAAACCACTGAATAATCCCAAGTCACTTGGAACTTTCTTACATGTCGGGAGCTGGATTCCAATTAAGATAATTTAACCCATATGCTGGTGGTGGCTACTTTGGCCAATACAAAATGGGGCAAAAAACCTGAAAAATGACTGAAACCCTGGCACATGGGTACTCATTGAGAGCTTTCCAATGAATTCCAACATGACAGGATTTAAATGGTAATTAGCAAATTAGCCCCAGCATTGGAAGCATAGTCTTCATTATTGAATTCTTTCATCTCCATATAATTCCCATTACATTGTATAAGGATATCATGCCTTGTTTTGAGAAATTTGTACATGTTTATGGTTCAAATCTGAGTATATTATGGTCCCCTTAAATTTGGACGCCCAAAGATTTTACAAATGCCAATTTTGGGCACCCAGTTTCTAAATCCTGGCTAAGACCATGATTGGAAGGGCTGAATACCTTACGCATAGGTGAAGGACAGCAATTGGCTAGTGTCCAACACTGTAGGTCACTTTGCTCTCAGAGTAGCCCTTGATAATGGGGCTGAACATAATGGGACTTCACAATACCCATATTTTGTATTCAAAACTGTGAAAGTGATGTATGCGGCACGTGAAAATTGCCTGACCTAGGACTAGTATAGGAGTACTCTATGGTTTCCCTGTGGTTTCTCTTCCATGAAATACTGACATGTGAAATCTTACCCTACATTGGCAGACAAAGGGAATGAAAACAAAAAATCCAAAATGAAATATCCTGATATACATCTTGGGAAAAAAATTAGCTTATGATTTATAGACTTTTTCAGATGCATTTGGGTTTACCAATTCTTGAGTCTATTGCCCAAAAATGACTTTTATCTAAAGCATTTTCTAAAGAAATTATTTCAAGGAGAAATGTATCTCAGCCAATTAGTAATAACTTTTCAATAGCCATTAGTCTTATTTTTCAGATGGAATTGGGTTTACAAATTCTTGAGTCTATTGCCCAAAAACGACTTTTATCTAAACATTTTCTAAAGAAATTATTTGAAGGAGAAATGTATCACAACCAATTAGTAATAACTTTTCAAAAGCCATTAGTCTTATTTTTCAGATGCAATTGAGTTTACCAATTCTTAAGTCTATTGCCCAAAAATTACTTTTATCTAAAGCATTTTTTAAGGAAATTATTTGAAGGAGAAATGGTGTTCAGCCAATTAGCAATACCTTCCCTTCAAATATTTCGAAAGTTATTGCAAACGTATCATAGACCCTGTCGTAACTTTTTCAAGGGAACTGCAACAATGAAATCTTTTTATCATTTTATTTCAGCAACATCGCATCAAATACAACCAACAGGGTTACCAAGAGGTATTTGGTGACAAGGCCTCACAGGATCTAATCAGAGAATCACTGGAACAGCCATCCCTGCTGGAACTGCTCCAGGTAAGATAATAGCTAAATCCATTAATCCATTAACCATTAACCCTAATGCTGCTGGTGGCTGATTTGGCTAATACAAATAATGCAAAAAATATGGAAAATGACTGAAACACTGGTACATGGGTACTCATCAGAGAGTACTCAGTGAGAGCTTTCCATTGAATACCAACATGACAGCTGGATTTCAAAAACCTTTGCGTTTTTGTGCTGTGGACAGAAGTAGCCTTAGCAATGAAAGGGTTTATCCATTAATGCCCGTATAAGGGCTAAAAAGGGCCAGACCCTCTAGGTGATATATTTTACCTAAGATATGTGTCCGAAAATACTTGAAAGGAAAATGTCAATTTAGAAATAAAAGAAAAACTGTGGTTCAAATAGTTGTGTATTCCTGCTTAATCTGTGACTATTTGCAAAATCAATAGCAACATAACCACTTGCCCCGTTGCAAGTTGCAAGTGACTTTGGCAACAGTCAGCAATTGAGCAAGCAGGACAAGACCCTAACTTGCCCCACTTGGCAAGTAGTGTTATGGGCGGAGTCCTTGCAATCCAACTCACCTTTGTTTAACATAGTTGCGAGGCAAGTAAACTTTAGGGGCAGCTAGCCCCGCTTGGCAATTTTTTAAAAACTTATTTTAAACCCTGTAGTCATCCAATTTGTTAAGGTAATAATCATTGTTAAGGTAAATATCTGAAAGGATTAGAGTAGAGGTCTGCATCACGTGATAAAAAAATTGTTTTTGTCCTTTGATTAAAGGACTACTTGAAAATGATGGTACATGTACTTATCGCATTTCAGCAATGGTTGGAGAGAACTCCAGGCGTGGAAGTAAATGGTTTCAATTTTTGGCAGAAGTTCAAAAATGCAGCCAACCAGTGGATAGAGCATGATTTTCTTGAGCCAGCTAAGGTGAGTAATTAAAAAAGGTTGAATTTGATATTATTGTAGTAAAAATGTTGTCTTTCAGTAACAGATTATATTGCAATTGTATAATGAATAAAAAAAATTGTAAAGCAGACTGGTGGCTAAATTTTTGATGAATGATCTACGTTTGCATTATGATTGTGTTTCAGAGAATCATTTGTTTGGTATGTATATTCATGATTCAGGCTTTACCTTTTCTTTGCATAACTGATTGTATTGTATTTGTATTTGCAGAATGAAAAAGACACAAATTTGCAGAAAATCAGGATGGATGAATATGTCAAACAGCGGGTAAGTACAGAAATCTGTGGCAGCCAAAAAAAAGGCCTGACTGCTTAGGATATCTCACCAAATAATGCATAATTTGGAAAACAATTGGAAGAAGAAATGTTTATCAGAACTTGACCTTAATACTCCTATTTGGACATCTGATCTCTTAAATGCTAGTGTCCCACTACACTTTGACATGATAGCTTGTCATTCAAAACCAGTATGAAAAAATTAAACAGCACACCAGTATTTAGGCATCATGTATATGGCTTTAATTTTAAGTGCTAAAAATTTTGCTTGACAGCCCTGCTGGAGGGTATTTGTGCTACTACTTTAAATTTGTGCATTCAAGCACTCAGACTATATATTTATTACTATGTAGATATTTATTTGAAGAATGTTATTTTGGCGCTATCATGGGGAGTTCAGAAATATCGAAAATTAAATGCCTGTAAAAAATACCAGTTATACAGTATATAATTTGAGCATTATTCTTATTCTTATCCTCAGGACACCTTTGACTCAATCTTCAAGCACTCAGACTATATATTCATTACTATGTAGATATTTATTTGAAGAATGTTATTTTGGCGCTATCATGGGAGTTCAGAAATATCGTAAATTAAATGCCTGTAAAAAATACCTGTTATACAGTATATGGTTTGAGCATTATTCTTATTCTTATCCTCAGGACACCTTTGACTCCATCTTCAACCTGGATGTGTACCAGCGCTACGTCGACCATGGCGATCGCCGGCTATCCCATAAGGCCTTTCAGGGCGCCATGATGATCTCCCTCTACAGAGACGAGCCTCGCTTTCACCAGCCCTTCCAGTTGCTCACCATCCTTATGGATATAGACTCTCTGCTCACCAAGTGGAGATGTAAGTATATCGTAATACTGATTGATTTAACCATTCATGCTTGTGGCACCTAAAAAAACCTTCAATCTTTTGGTAATATTTTTTTTTTCGACGAAAGCATTTTTCAGAAAACATTAGGAGGAGAAATGCTGTTAAGCAAAAACACTCTTTCAATTATACAGGCATCTCTGCTTAATCCAAACTGATGTGGACCCTCAATTTCTGTCCGGATTAGGCAAAATTTGGATTATGCATATAGGAATTATATGTATAGGAAGGGACCGGGACTTACCAATTCGCCGGTTTAGACGAAAATCCGGATTAAACAGAGTTGCCTGTATTGTCAATTTACACTGTCTTCTTAAGTTATTTTCAAAAGTTCAATAGGTGCAGATGACATTTTTCAATGAGACCTCTGAGTAGGAATGGGTTATAAGGGATGCTCATCATAAGTTATTGTTCCTTATTCATGTTGTGGATGGAAGCCTTTCTGAATATTGGCATGTAGGATTTTACAACCCATCATAACCAATCATAACCTATTTATATTTTAGATGGTTAAAACTGGGGTTTATGGAACGAGCCAGAAATCCTTCCTACAGGTTGGATTGCAAAGGAACAGAAAGAATTTTGAAAAACATTTAAACCCTAGGGCCTATCATGTTGGTATTCACTGGATAGCTCTTTCTGAGTACTTTCAGATGAGTACCCATTTGCCAGGGTTTCAGTCATTTTTGCAGGATTTTTGCATCATTTTGTGTTTGCCAAATTAGCCACCAGCAGCATAAGGGTTAATCTTAACTACGGATGGTTCTTCTCTAGACTCCGCTTTGATATGTCTATCACTGATAAGCCCAGTTTTATATCTATTTATATTTTAGAGTAATTAAAATTTATGTCAAAATCCAAGTAGTTGGATTTTGATTTGCTGATCACAGCCATCATAATATATTGGTAGGTCAACCCATCATGGTTTAGTAACCGTGTTATAACAAGGTGCTTTTCATCAACTGTACTTACGACTTTGGGTTAGGTAGTGGTTTTTGCCAGGTTCTCCGTTTCCTCTACCATTTAGAAGTGACTAGTCACAATTAAGCCTAAATATGGCAGAACATGTGACCATATTCTACACCCTTATTGATATAGGCATACTTCTCACCAAGTGGAGATATATAAGTATACTGACTGACTACTGGTATATTGGAATTATTATTTTTTTGTCATTTTTTCTGCCATATTGTGTGACTAGCCAGTTTTAATAGATGGAGGAAACAAGAGTACCCGGCAAAGACCACCACCTAACCCCAAGTCACAGGCAACTTTCCCACGTGCCCTGGGTGGGAGTCAAGCCTAGACAGTGTTTAGAGATAGCTAGCAGTCAGTGGCAATGCCTTAGACCACACCGCTATTAGAGCAGGCCCTGGTATATCTTTAAAATAAAGTTTAGAAAAAAAAATTAATGGTATATATGTATATAGAAATAGAGTATGGTTTACCACAATGGTTTGTGTAACCCATTATGATCTGATGATGATTAATTGACAAATTTCAAAAAATAAAATGAGAGTAGAAAATCAAATTTGTGTGTCATCTTGAAATGTGACCATAATATTCTCTTCTTCAGTATTTCTGGTCAAGGGTAGGCAGGCCAGCCTGTGTTGTGATACTGTTTCCATTCATTTGTTTCTTCACAGTCATTGCATTCTGATCGTGACTTTTATTCACCTTTGCAGATAATCACGTGATGTTGGTTCAGCGTATGATCGGGAGCAAGGTTGGAACTGGGGGCTCCTCAGGTTACCAGTACTTGAGATCAACTGTGAGGTAAAGAAATAGCACTGGTAGCATAGTTCATTACCTTCAATACCCTGATGACCTATGTTCATCCTGGTGCATCCAAAGGTTAAGAGATATGATATACATCCTGTGAGCTTACAGCAATCAATTCCTGTTTGAATTAATGTTATGATTATAATTATAATGATGATGATGAACTCGATAATAAGGATAATGATAGTGATGTTAATAATAACAATAATTTTATGATAATGATAATAATAATAATAAAAATAGTAATAATAATAATAATAATAATAATAATAATGATAATGATAAAATGATGATAATAATGATTACATATATATATATATATATATATATATATATATATATATATATATATATATATATATATATATATATATATATATATATATATATATATGTATATATATATATATATATATATATATATATATAATACATATATATATACACACATATACACACACCATTCAGGCAAAGAACACAAGAAAAAAATCAAATATATATTTGCAGGATGTCTCACATCAGCACACACATCTCTCCCTCAAATGTAAAAGCATTCTCTAAGTTATTGTTATAAGTATCTTAGATGCAGACATCAATTACTAGTCAGGAATGTTAAGAAAGGTTTAAGTAGGGCACTATTTGGTCATATGATGGTTGTACCCCACATGTCAGGTGGTAAGTAAGTAAGTAAGTCAGGCAGGTCATTGGGACTGCATCAGCTGACTATCTGGGTCACATGTGCCCATGACCACGTGTGTGGGAGGGGGCGTGACCCAATTTCACTGCCCTGGCTGGTTGCTCAGGTGACAAGTGCTCAGGTGAGCTCGTTAGGGGGGAGGGGGGGGGGATTACCATACAATCACATCAGACCCAGTGCTCAATTTACAGTTCCCTGTTGTTGTTCAGTTCTGCTGCAGTGTATTTAGTGCTGCATGCGGGTCATTTAGAACCAGACTGATGAAAATAGAACATGAATTTTGGCTGGAAGTCAGATATACAAATTGATCCCCTGCTTTGACCAGTATCCCAGGTCATGCACGAGATCTGCTCACGTGAGGTTCACATGGATATTTGTCTAACAGTTAGCCCTAGCCCTAGGTCAAGCAATTATTTTTGCTTTTTTTGAGTTCACCTGGATATTTGTCCAAAAGTTAGCCTAGCCGTAGGTCAAGCAATTATTTTCACTTTTTTTGGAGTTCACCCCCTGTCTAAAAGTTAGCTTAGCCCTAGGTCACGCAATTCACCCGGATATTTTTCTAAAAGTTAGCCTAGCCCTTGCATGGTCATGCATTTATTTTCACTCTTTTTTTTAGTTCACCCCAGATATTTGTCTGAAAGTTACCTTAGCCCTAGGTCTTATTAACATGTTTCCCCTCAAGAATATCCCAAATGTTTTTGAAATAAGTGAAGATAAAATAAATAAAAATAAATGTTGTCTGTGAATTTTATGCAATGTTTTTTCTTTTAATGTTAAAGAAGAAATTGTGGGACCAGTTAGATTTTTGCAGGACCAGTAGATCCTCAGTGTTACTGGTCCTACGGGGCCAGTACCATTTTGAATTAGCGTTGAGGCCTGGCTGCTCATATGCCAGCTAGGGTTTCAGGCATTCTAAAAAAATTAGGTTTTTTGCATCATTTTGTATAGGGCCTATTAGTCCAAACCAACCACCAACCGCATAAAGTTTAAACTTGATGATTAATTGTTTGCTTATATCTTGGTTTCAGTGACCGTTACAAGGTGTTCCTGGACCTGTTTAACCTGTCCACCTTCCTGATCCCACGCCAGTACATCCCTTCACTGAGCATGCAAATGAAGCACCGCCTTCTAATCATGGAGGATGTTATCGAGATGCGATACAGGCGTATGAGTTTCGGCAAGACGGAGGAACACGAAGGTGATGATGACGACATGAAAGAGGATGAAGAAATGGACGATAAAAATAAAACAAAGCTTGAAATCAAAGATGTACCTCTGTAACTGGCTTGTAGTACTTAAGTTAATGTTATTTATGCTACTTTTGTATTGTTTCAAGTCTGAGGACTGCAAGAATATCCTGTACATGCTTAGAATATAGCCATTGAAAAGTATCATAGGGATCTTTGATATATCTGAAAGTAATGAACTCCCACGATATGTGAAGGAGAGTTTTGAGTAGACATTGGCGCCAGATATATATATATATATATATATATATATATATATATATATATATATATATATATATATATATATATGTATGTATGTATATATTTAGAGAGAGATAAAGAGATCCTTGCTGCCAGATCTCCTTGACAAGTGCTGTTTGAGAGAGAGAGAGAGAGAGAGAGAGAGAGAGAGAGAGAGAGAGAGAGAGAGAGAGAGAAAAGAAAGAGAGAGAGAGAGAAAGAGTGAGAGAGAAGAGAGAGAGAGACGGTAGCATATATAGTAGCATATCCATAAGATGTTTTGTTATAAATAAATTTCCAAAACAGTCAGTTTTGGACGTTAAAGGCACTGCATGGTGTAATTTTTATTGTAAAGGATTGATATGGCCGTTGTCATTTATTATGGTCTTGCACTAATGGTCACTTAATGTTGTCTCAAACATGCAAATTAGCATAGAGGAACATTCAAAAGGTGTGTAATTCTATGCAAATGATAGGCAATTTTCTACATAGATTAGATGATTTTATTTATGATTTATATTGCAAGTATATTGAATAGAACATGTATGTTTATAGTATTTTTCTGAATGTATGGTTATGAAAGGTGAAAGTAATTTTATCAATAAGGTTATTCTGTGAGACCAAATAAGGATTGTCTGCTACCAAAAAAAGGTCTAATTCACTTTGAATAATTGAAGGCTGGATTTCGTTACAAATATTAGCATTTCAAGATTGTTGCATAAAAACTCTGTTGTTCGGATGATTTCTTGCACAATTTTCGATCACAGACTCTTGATGAATATGAACACATCTTAGGGTCTGATATTTTGATTTTGTATTATATGTGATTTTTATTTGACTCTCCCTAATAGATAGGTGTTTCTTCTCTATACAGTTGCTCTCTTGAGCAGGTTTGCTGTACATCTAACTGAAGACAAATCTCAACAATAAAATTATATATTCCTGTTTTTTTTGTATGGAATAGTTAGCTTATGTTTAATTCTTATAGAATTGGTTTTACCAAATGACAAGTATGCGTATGCCTCTTGCTGAATGCAGCTAAAACTAGAAGGTATGGATCATCGAAAGCATAATGCAATTTGTATTGTTTACAATTACGTATAAACTTTTTATTGGTTTTGCCTATGATTGGTCCTCTTCGTTGTACCCTTTTGTATTGGATTTGTACATATGTCTTGAGATGCAGTTCATCTTTACTTTCAGAAAAAAATTATGTATGGTATGTGAAATTCCTTCTAGCAAACTCATGTATATTTTTTTCTGATTTCTAGGTGTTATAATTATTATGTATTCCCTGAAAAGGAAACCATATCAGTGATGATAAATGTAACTCCCAAAGAAGCATTATTGAAATTAACATTCTGTAGAACAGTCATATTTCTTTAGCCTTAAATAAATGTAAGTATCTAATTTATTCATAATTTAGTCCTATTACTCTAGCCTTAACCCTTATGCTGGGAATAATTTGGCCAATACAAATTGATGCAAAAAACAAGGAAATAACTGACACCTCAACAAATGGGTACTCATATGAGAGTACTCCGCGAGAGCTATCCAATGAATGCCAACATCACATGTTTGTTTTTCAAAAATCTTTGCATCTTTGTGCTTTGGATGAAAGTAGCCTCAGCATTGGAAGGGTTAAATAAATATAAGAATCTAATTTATTTCCCATCATTTATTTTTATGTCCTATAAGTGTCATGATATAGCTATTATCATCATTTTCCAGTCGCTATCAAATACTCTCTTTGACAATTAACTGGTTGCACCATTTTATGAACAGCACTAAAATATAACAACATCAAGACCAAAGCGGGTAAAAAAGCCAAATTTAAGCCTGTTCTGGATGCTTCAACTAGTACTTCTGGTACTTACCATCTTTACAATCATTTACAGAGTATTGCTGAGTACTCCTAAACCTAACGAGAATGGGGGTCAAGTTTCTTGGTTGCAGCTAACAGTTATTGCTGTAAATAGATGTATATGAAAAACAGCTTCTAAAGGCTTTCTTATCCTTATCATAGGCTGTGATCAGTGATGTTTAATGTGTATTTAGGATAACAATAATTCATTCTTATCTGTTACTGGTATGTTTTAGCAACTTCTAGAAACAAGATTTGGTGTGTAAGTTATCGGTTTTATTGTTCTCAACCTCTTGCACTTGGGAAAAATCTAGAAGATTAATTTCATGTTAAATTCATGAAATCAACATGTATACATGAATTCTTGATTCTATAAATTCATAATCATATAACCTGTCACTTCCCTTCAACTAAATCAGATTATACATTATTGATATCACTAAGTACATTTCAGTATTGTATTTGTTTTATAAAGTCAGTTATTGTATTTCATTGGGTATTGATCACACAACTATATATTATGCACATGTATTTTTATTTAAATAACATCAAATATTGACTCTTAATAATAAAAAGGTAATAGGTATATATGTTTTTTGTCAATTTATTTGGCTTTTGATATTGATGTCATTACTGTTGGGAAAAAAGCTAAATATAAATAAATCAAAAACTTACAGAAGAAAAAAGTGACTATGAATGAATCAATTCAAAGTATTGATGTCTATATCAATACATGCACATTTCTTTGCCAATAGAACTTATTCATCAGCAAGTTAGGTGTTCCTTTCATTCCACAAGAAAGGCATTTCCGTGATTAGTCTTATCCCAAACTCTTAAGGGTCTGTATCCCAAACAAGGATATTTCACAAGTTACTATTTGAAACTCCAAAGGATATAATTATTATAATAATTATTGATGATATTTGATATAGCACACTTTCCAGCTATATTTTTCAAAAGCGTTTTTATATAAAGAAGTCAGTGGACATGTTCATGGTCCATATAGTCAATTAAACTCCTTTCTAAATAGCAATGTTTTTAGCTGTGTCTTAAGTTTTGTGAACTATCAGCAGCCTTGATATTGGCAGGGAGCTCATTTCAAAGGTGTGGTACATAGGCAGAGAAGGTTCTGTCATCAAACCTTTTAAGATTAGTGTGTGGTATCCGAAATAAGTTCTTGGTGTTTGATCTTAGAGTCCTGAAATTGGCTATGTTGGAATTGAATAAGATAAGTAATGAGTTACTACCCCAAAATCTGCAGCTCTCCCAAATTCTGAGTATTTGTCACAAATCACTATCCCAAACAGTATATGTCTCAGTTACCATACAAACACTCTTCAGCCATATTATATATGCTAGGTCACTATTTCAGAGCTCAGCAATGGGGTCAGAAGTTGTGATCCAAAACATCACACCAAATTTGACAAGTTGCTATCCAAACTGTATCATGTATCACAAATCACTATTCAAAAGTATTCTGCATATTTCACAAGTTACTATGCAAAAACTCTGAAACTTTGGTATCTAGTCATGATCCAGAACTCTGCACCATATGGGGTAAATTGCCATCAAGATCTGCATCATTTGTCCCATGGTACTATCTCAAAATCTGCATCATTTGTCCCATGGTACTATCTCAAAATCTGCATCATTTGTCCCATGGTACTATCTCAAAATCTGCATCATTTGTCCCATAGTAATATCTCAAAATCTGCATCATTTTTCACATGGTACTTTCTCATAATCTGCATCATTTGTCACATGGTACTATCTCAAAATCTGCATCATTTGTCCCATGGTAATATCTCAAAATCTGCATCATTTTTCACATGGTACTTTCTCAAAATCTGCATTTTTTTTCACATGGTACTATCTCATAATCTGCATCATTTGTCCGATAGTACTACTAGTATTTTAAAATCTGCATCATTTGTCACATGGTTCTATCCCAAAATCTGCATGATATTTCACTAGTTACTATCCTAAATTCTGAGTATTTGTCTCAATTAGCTAACCAAAAGTCTGTGGTATACATCAGTTACCCTACAGAATGTCACAACCCCAGAACCAAGCAATGTATGTTGTAAATCACGATCCAGAACTTAACACCACCTTTGAAAAGTAAAATAGATTCTATAAATATTTGGTCATCTTTGAGGCATGCTCATGAATTAGCCAATGTTTGTTATAATAAGCTTGAATTATTTTGACCCTTAAGGAAACCTTCAGGGATTCCTAGCCTAAGGATGATTTTTGCAACCAGGCCCAGCTCTTTGAAACCTTTTTATATCCCTGAAAAAGAATTATGAGAGTTTTTGAATATCTTTATGGCAGATTTAATAAGTGAAATGCATGACATGAAATGTAAGATATGTTTTGGGTATTTCCTGCCTTAAAACTTTAACCGGAGTCATATGTACCTATGATACTGCAAGTGAACCTGTTATCAAGTATAAATTCAAAACATATTCAAGAGAAAGTTTTGGGATACGATTTGATCAACTTTTCAAATATTCTCCTAAAAAATCTCTGAATGCAAAGATATCACCAAAGCTGTCAAGATAATTTCGGGCACTTGAAGCTAAATGTGCTAAATTTCAAAGCAAAACAAGCAAACAATCTTGCTGTAACATCTCAATCTCCACTCATTTTATTCAACACTGTGACCATCTTTTTTTTTAATATTCATTACATAAATACATAAAGATAGTATCAAACACAACATAAAAGTAATACTGTGTATCCCCATGTAGAAATGTAACCTTTCTAAATCTTAGAATATTTCTAATTCCTTATCTATTCCTTAAATATTCTCAGCAAATATATGAAAATTAAAGTCTCACAAGTCCTCTAAAATAACATTCTCAGTACACATATGACAACTGCAATACTAACCAGTCTTTCAACAATATCCGCACAAACATGCCAAGGAAAGGTCTAACCTTGTCATTAACAATACCAGCATGTGAGAGGATTGCAAGTCTAACCAGTCATTTAACCCTTCCAATGCTGAGACTACTTTCATTCTAAGCACAAGGTCGCAAAGATTTTCGAAAACCATCTAAACTCTGTCATGTTAGTATTCATTGGAAAGCTCTCACCGAGTACTCTCATATGAGTACCCATATGCCAGGGTTTCAGTCATTTTTCAGCTTTTTTGCATCAATTTGTATTGGCCAAATTAGACACCAGCAGCATAGGGGTTAACAGTCTCAGAACATCTGTGACAGTCATCGGTCTGACTTATCCTCTATCTCGTATGCTGCTGGTGGCTAATTTGGTCAATACAAAAAGATGCAAAAAAACTAGAATATTACCGAAACCCTGGCATATGGGTACTCATCTGAGAGTTCAGTGAGAAGTATCTAATGAATACCAACATGACGGGGTTGATGGTTTTACGTCCTTGTGCTTTGGACGAAAGTAAACCTTTAATATTTCAGCAGTAGTGCCATTACAAGTCTTATATTAGTCCTTTAACATTCATAGCACAAGGAACATATCAAGTGTATTGAAACAAACATACATTACTCAGCTACCATTGTAAGTTCAACCAGTCCTTCAACATAATCAGCACAAGTACCATTTAGGTCTAATCAGTCCTTTAACGACCTCATCTCAGGTACAACATATACAAGTGTTACCTTATAGATTATTAGCTCCATATAAATATATACTGTAGATTCACAAAAGATTGTGCAGAGGAAATTTTTTGAATTTACAGAAAATCGATTTTTGCATTTTTTAACTTTGGCCGCAACATGGAGTGCCAGCTAAACACTTAAAGTGGCAGCACTAATTATTGTGATTTTAATTTTGCATCCGAGGCTAAATGCCAAAAAACGCAAAAATTTAACTAACACAATCTGTTACGAATTTACAGTATACAGGAAGGTACTCTTGGCATACCAGTCCTGCAAACTATTCATCAGAAAGAACTGGTATAATCTACTGGCACCCATTCATTTTAACCCTTACATTGCTGAGGCTACTTTCGTCCAAAGCATAAGAATGCAAAGATTTTTGAAAACCATCTAAACCCTGTCATGTTGGTAATAATTGGATAGCTCTCACTGAGTACTCTCAGATGAGTACCCATATGCCAGGGTTTCAGTCATTTTTCAGCCTTTTTGCATCATTTTGTATTGGCCAAATTAAGGGTTAGCGCTTTTCCATCAGGTGCACACACATGGTTTGTCAAATTTTAACAGATCACTTAGAATAGAGCAGGAGTAGGGTTGGATACTGTCAAAAGTGGATAACATAAAAGTAAGCAACTTGACTTCATTCTTCCTCCAGTGTGTGGCTGGGAGGATCTATAAATAGAACCACTGTTACTGCCATGCCGCTGCTTATCAGATGTTTCTCTCATTAATGGTGCCGGGCCTACATCGCACCCCATACTCGATACTGATAAGACAAGTGGCTAATGTTGTTAAAAGACAATAAAAGTCCTGGACGTTCCGGCTGGGGTGTTCTATATTTAGCCCTTAAAAGAATTTGCTTGTGGATATAGGGATTAAAAGCCATTTCCCGCGAGTTGCTTACTTTTATGTTATCCACTTTTGATACCATTAAAAGATTCCTGTTACTGGTTATTGGTATTGTTTGAAAAAGTACCGTATAGTACCTTTTCATTCCTTAAAGGTACACACAACAATACTAACCACTGTGAAGATATCATCTATCAGGGATTGTCCAGGATCATAAACATGAGTATTCACAATAAAATTTATAAAGTGTTAATGCAATTAAGCACCATTAACAGTACCTTTAAAATACTGTACCCTTTAATAGATACCGATATCGTACTATACCATTTCGTTCTTAGAGGTATCCATCCCTAAGTAGGAGTTGATAAAAAGTTTGAATCAGGTTTATCAAAACCAAAGGAAATATCAGTCAAAAATATTCTAACAATATTGCATTGCTATCAAGATATATCCAGACTTGCAGCATGTGTACACTTCAGATATATATAGGTTATGAGTGTCAAGATGGTTTGACACAGACCTTAATTTATAGAAAACTATATGACCAACTCAAAAATACATCTGAATACATTTGGGTTATCTTACCTGAGAAAGGATTGTATTCTTAAAATGAAGCTGCCATTCTTATTTTAATTTTTCAATTGTTGCCCTAATCATGACCGGAACCCAGAACCCACCGTAGAAGGTACAGAGTTCAAGTATGATGGACATGAAAAAGTTGCCAAAAATTTAGAGTTGGTTGACGGTTTCCCCTGGGCACCCTGATTTTTCTACCACTATCAAATGATGGCTGGGGGAAATTCAGCAAAGAATGGCAGGAAACGTGAAAATAAATGAAACAGAAATTGAATACTGTATCTATTATTGCTATAACAAAGGTGCTGTACGTTTCAATGTATTTTTCATATCTACAGTGTAACTTTCCCATAAACTTATGCTATTACTTAACAGGCAATAAGGTGCATGCTTTAACAAGTGGATAAAGTGACTTATAATTTTCTGCATTTAAAATTTCCTGATGACAGACACATAGTCATTTTAAGAAGAGATCTTTTTAGTATCATGCAGCATGATTATACGTTTCAATCAAAACAAAAGCAAAACACTTAATACTCCTAATAGTTTTCTGCATTTAAAATTTCCTGATGACAGACACACAGTCATTTTAAGAAGAGATCTTTTTAGTATCATGCAGCATGATTATACATTTCAATCAAAACAAAAGCAAAACACTTAATTTTCCTAAATTCAATAACTATATGCATTTCTCCAAATTCTTATCTATGATTTCCATGACGATGACAAGATCAGATACATATACAAAAGCAATTGCTCCTATATATAAGAGCAATAATGAATTGCAATTAGGCAATTTCCATCTAGAATCTGCACATAATTTGGCAACCTTGAAAATAACTCATCAAATTGAGAAACAATAGAAAATATTTGAAAAGGGATCATGAAATCTGACAGCAGCAAAAACTTCCAGTCTAATACTTTTAGCAACATTGCCCTATTATCAAACTTTTTCAATGAGTCGGACCATCTGTGCGATTCACAACAAAGAAATCTGGAAAACAATACATAGATTCCTTATCACCTTAACACCTTGACTATTTTACTGGTATAAATGGCTTATGTAAGAACATATCAGAAAAATCTTAATGGTTACTTCAGACCGGTGAAGAAATCTTTGACTTATAAACTATTTACATACAAGTCCTTCAGATTAATCCCAGGTAATAAACTTTGGATTGTAGGGCTACAGAAAATAATTTGCATTCATATAAAGTAAGTTGTTCTTATATGCGAATATATATCACACAAAAAATAGGTACAACGATAATATTTGGCTTTCACATATTAAGTATTGTCAATCCCTTAGTAATCACACCCATTCTTTTAAAATACCTCCCACTCACTCTGCTGGTGTGATTGAATTATAAAAACTGAGGAAAGTCCAATTAACTCTTATACTACTGGTGGCTAATTTGCTGATACAAAATGATGCAAAAAACCTGTTTAAAACCCTGGCATATGGGTACTCATTCAAGAGTACGCAGCTAGAGCTATTCAATGAGTGCCAACATGACAGGGCTTAAATGTTTTCAAAAACCTTTGCATACTTGTGCTTTGCATGGAAGTAGCCTCAGCATCAGAAGGGTTAAGAGTGTAAATGTTGGCCAACATATCATACTCATTTTGTAAGAACTTGAGTACCATGAGTATTTGCTTATTCATGATGCAATGATACAAAATTAAATGAATAGCATACATAGAGGTTTATATAGTTCTGATGCTGTAATTGAATTATAAATGGAGGTATTTCCCATTAATTGTGTATGCTTTGGCCAACATATCATACTCATTTTGTAAGAACTTGAGTACCATGAGTATTTGCTTATTCATGATGCAATGATACAAAATTAAATGAATAGCATACATAGAGGTTTATATAGTTCTGATGCTGTAATTGAATTATAAATGGAGGTATTTCCCATTAATTGTGTATGCTTTGGCCAACATATCATACTCATATTGTAAGAAAATGAGTACCTTCATTATTTGCTTATTCATGACACAAGGATACAAAACTAAGTAGCTAGCATACACAAAGAGGTTTATATAGTTTCATCACCACTGTCAATGACTGTACTCCTCTATGGAAAAATAGTCCTGGATTTGATCGGCAAGGAGACAGTCCTTAAATTACCCAAAACACTGTATAGTAGAATTGAATAATAACATAGGGGATTTTATAATACTGCTTAACAAGAAAGTTTCACATTTTCAAAAGTATGCAAAATTCCAATTTTCTGATATATATGTCAAATTAACTGCAATATAATCCTAGTATATACATATATCCTCACTATATACAAATGTTTCATGCATCTGAAGTTTGCTGAGGTAATCATAAATTTATGCAAATTTTTCCTGTTTAACAGTATAACTCAGAAGCTCTTCAACCTGGACATTAATGTTTAATACCCCAAGTGAGTTAAATCACAATCACAATTAGCTCAAGCATATGAATGCTAGATTTGAGAGGCATCCACCTCTATTTCACTCATCAAATATACAAAATATTTTCCATAATTGTAGTCTACCTACATCCTCTCAAATAAGTTTGTTTTGAAAACATGACACAACATTTAAACTAGTTCTAAATTTTAAAAATTATCATTTTTAAATCACTAGCATATCAATAAAAAACTTAGACTGCCAACCTCTACAACCTCTACTTTTGTTTTCCCAAAGGAAAAGACTTTAAGGTATACTGAAACCTGCCACTAAATACTCCAGTATCTGAGTGAAAAAGTAAGAACTATCTGGTGTTTTCTAAACCTCTTAAAAATTAGGAATTTCCACAGGATTCAGATTCACTGAAATCTACAGCATTTCAAGCTGAGAGAGAAAACATTTTAGCAAAATAGTTTGTATCATCTTTATATGGGAGATAGTTATTACTTAATTAAAGTGTAACTCCACCTTCAAAATTAAAAAAGATATGTTGTAGAGCTCAATCTCACCTTTCATAGGACACCTTGATTACAATTGTACTCAGCAGATAAACTGAGATGATACCATTTAAAGGTAACTTTATGGGGGCTGCCATGTTTGCTCAGAGGGAACCTAATTAGTGATGTTAATTAGATGCGTGTGATGACATGCTGTGACTTCCTGGAGAGAGTGAGGGAGCGTAGGGGCTAGCTCTAGTGGCCAGGGTCTGACACTTAGATTTGAGGCCAGAGGCCCGAAAAGGTCTTTTGACAAAAAATATTGGCCAATAATTGGATTTCTGGTTATGATACATACTATTTTGGGCCCCTAGTTTGAAAAATCTTGGAGTCCACAGCAAAATCTAGGGGCATATGCCCCTAGGAAAGTTGAACCCTAAGACCGTGACTGTGGACAGCTCAAAAACTGAGCACAAAGATGGTGAATTGTCAAGCTTCCAGTTTGGATGCAACAAAGATTTTCGAAATAAGCGCATGTACCAGTGAAAACATGATCAATATACGGTCTGAACCGCCAAAAATATGATCAATATATGGTCTGTGATAGCCCCACATTTAAAGGCAAGGAACATTTAGATTAAGTGGGGGAAGTTCTGAATGCCAGAAAAGGATGTTCACTGACTTCCCCCTCCAACTAGCGGAAGAATACACTAATAATAATAATAGTTTTCTGTCATACAATAACAAAATTTAAAATATGTTATATTTGCCGTATTTCTGTTTAAATTGTAGGCATTAGTTTAGAAGTGATATATAGCTAATATGAACTAAACATCATCACAATATAATTGGAAGATAGTTTATAGGCTGTCTGGTTTCACAATTGTACTTCAAATACTTGTGTTTTCCTAACAGTAACTAGTCTGACTGCAATTGGAAATAATTGTGCCCAGAGGATGTTTATTGCATTTAACCTCCTGGGTAAAGCATGAGACTATAGAGCAGACGCAATTCCTTTGAGATTAATGTGTATTGCAGTCAATTCCTGAGCAGCCGACACACTCTACATGACAATATACACACAGCTTACTAATTGCAAACTTCCTTTCATCACAAGATAACAGTGTCAGGACATTGTAAGAGTACTAAATACCAGGCTAATTTGTAAACTGGTAGAATCTCTAGAGCCCTAAAGCTCATCCATAACCCCTTTACTGCAGGTCTCTTTTCCCTCATTGCTTTTGCCACACAGAACCTGGTATACCTCTAGAAAATAAAATTGCACCATATAGGTATACACTGAGACAGTGCCTCTGTTTGCTGAGTCTGATACACCACTATCCTCTTCGCAAGTCATTTACTAATGACAGAATGTGTTAGGGTGTTCAGTTCTGAATGGCCCTGAGCAGCCTGGATGTAGCAGTATGATGTCACTTCCTGTTTCTGATAAGCTCCAAGATGGTGCCCCCATGGACCAGCTGAGGCAGTAAATTTGCTGTATTTTTCAAGATACAAACTTAAATATCTCAGTCAATTTGCGGAGTACAATTGTAATCAAGGTGTCCTGAGAAAGGTGACACTGAGCTCTAAAACATATCTTTTTTAATTTTGAAGGTGGAGTTACACTTTAAACAATAACATTTTGAGCCAGTTAACCCTTATGCTACTGGCGACTAATACGGCCGATAAAAAATGTCGCAAAGAAATGGCTGAAACCCTGGCACATGAGTACTCATCTGAGAGTACTTGATAAGAGCGTTCCAATTAATACCAAAATATCAGGGTTTAGATGGATTCAAAAATATATTTGTGCCCTTGTGCTTTGGACGAAAGTAGCCTCAGCATTGGAAGGGTTAATAGCTTTGGGATGCCCACAATTTGGATTTACTGTACCAATGGAGGGTCATGACTTGTGCCATGAGATCCCCAGTTCCTCGGACGTAGCCGTGGAGATCCTGTGCAAGAAACTCTTGCCCTGAGTGACAGGTGAACAGTTCCATAATATTGCTGAAGTTCACCCATTTACACTCATAGTGGCCAAAACAGGCCTGACGCTTTTGGAGATATCTTTTTAACAAAAAGAAGTTTTTGTAAGATATTTGAAGGAGAAATGTAAATCTGAAGCCAAACAACACATCCCCTTCAAATATTTTGTAAAATTTCATGTTATACCAGAGTTATTTTGAAAAGTATTAGAGTGGCAGACGATTCTTCCTAGGGGTACGCAGAGAGTGAATGGGTTAAGGACATGCATCAGGCACCCAAAATTTCTTGCGCCCAGGGTTTCCTAGTCCCCCAGACCTTGTCTGAAGGAGATTTTCATCAAACGGCTCCTGCACTGATTGGGGAGTAGTTGTAGAACTTTGCTGTAGTTGAGGTCATCATAATGGTTGTGGCACGTGCAGTTGATGTCCGCATCCAACTTTAATTGCAGCCAGAGTTTCCCAGTCCCCAAGACCGTGCATGAAAGGGATATTCATCAAAAGGCTCTTGGTCTGCTCTGGTTGAAGACTGTTGCTTTAGTTGTTATCATAATGGGCGTGGCACGTGCAGTCCACACACATCAGGTACCAGCAGTGGGACATGACTGGAGCCCGGCGGTCCCCAGTCCCCCAGACCTTGTGCGAAGGAGATCTTGCAGTCGTTGCGGTTATCATAACGGTCGTGGCACGTGCAGTCCACACACATCAGGCACGAGCGATGGGACATGACTGGAGTCCATCGGTCCCTAGTCCCCCAGACCTTGTCCAAAGGAGATCTTCATCAAAAGGCTCTGGTTGAGAACTGTTGTTGTAGTTGCGGTCCTCATAATGGGCGTGGCACATGCAGTCCACACACATCAGGCACCAGCGGTGGGACATGACTAGAGCCTGGAGGTCCCCAGTCCCCGAGACCTTGTCCGAAGGAGATCCTGTGCAGGAGGCGGTGTGCGATGGAGTAACCACCGCTGCCTTCCAGCTGAGAGAGGATTATCACAACCTGCCTGTGGAGGAGGAAAATAGGTCAGACATTATCACAAGATGCACAACACATCAGACATTATAACGAGATACACAACACATCAGACATTATCACAAGATGCACAACACATCAGACATTATAACGAGATACACAACACATCAGACATTATCACAAGATGCACAACACATCAGACATTATAACGAGATACACAACACATCAGACATTATCACAAGATGCACAACACATCAGACATTATAACGAGATACACAACACATCAGACATTATCACAAGATACACAACACATCAGACATTATCACAAGATACACAACACATCAGACATTATCACAAGATACACAACATATCAGACATTATCACAAGATGCACAACACATCAGACATTATAACGAGATACACAACACATCAGACATTATCACAAGATGCACAACACATCAGACATTATAACGAGATACACAACACATCAGACATTGTCACAAGATACACAACACATCAGACATTATAACGAGATACACAACACATCAGACATTGTCACAAGATACACAACACATCAGACATAATCACAAGATACACAACACATCAGACATTATCACAAGATGCACAACACATCAGACATTATAACGAGATACACAACACATCAGACATTATCACAAGATACACAACATATCAGGCATTTTCACAAGATACACAACATATCAGACATTGTCACGAGATACACAACACATCAGACATTATCACAAGATACACAACATATCAGACATTATCACAAGATGCACAACACATCAGACATTATAACGAGATACACAACACATCAGACATAATCACAAGATACACAACATATCAGACATTATCACAAGATGCACAACACATCAGACATTATAACGAGATACACAACACATCAGACATTATCACAAGATACACAACATATCAGGCATTTTCACAAGATACACAACACATCAGACATTGTCACGAGATACACAACACATCAGACATTATCACAAGATACACAACATATCAGACATTATCACAAGATGCACAACACATCAGACATTATAACGAGATACACAACACATCAGACATTATCACAAGATACACAACATATCAGACATTATCACAAGATGCACAACACATCAGACATTATAACGAGATACACAACACATCAGACATTATCACAAGATACACAACATATCAGGCATTTTCACAAGATACACAACACATCAGACGTTATCACGAGTTACACAACATATCAGGCATTATCACAAGATACACAACACATCAGACATTGTCACGAGATACACAACACATCAGACATTGTCACGAGATACACAACACATCAGACATTATCACAAGAAATACAACACATCAGACTTTATCACGAGATTCACAACACATCAGACATTGTCACAAGATACACAACACATCAGACATAATCACAAGATACACAACACATCAGACATTATCACAAGATACACAACACATCAGACATTATCACGAGATACACAACACATCAGACATTGTCACAAGAAACACAACACATCAGACATTATCACGAGATACACAACACATCAGACATTATCACAAGATACACAACACATCAGACATTGTCACAAGATACACAACACATCAGACATAATCACAAGATACACAACACATCAGACATTGTCACAAGATACACAACACATCAGACATTATCACGAGATACACAACACATCAGACATTGTCACAAGATACACAACACATCAGACATAATCACAAGATACACAACACATCAGACATTGTCACAAGATACACAACACATCAGACATAATCACGAGATACACAACACATCAGACATTGTCACAAGATACACAACACATCAGACATTATCACGAGATATACAACACATCAGACATTGTCACAAGATACACAACACATCAGACATTATCACGAGATACACAACACATCAGACATTGTCACAAGATACACAACACATCAGACATAATCACAAGATACACAACACATCAGACATAATCACAAGATACATAACACATCAGACATAATCACGAGATTCACAACACATCAGACATTGTCACGAGATACACAACACATCAGACATTGTCACGAGATTCACAACACATCAGACATTGTCACAAGATACACAACACATCAGACATTAACAAATCCTGTCTGTAGGGGATGAAAATACACAGTATGTCAGATATCATCATATGATATACACAACACATAAGATATTACAACAAAATACATAGCACATCAGACTTTTTTCAAAAAATACACAACCCATCAGACATTATCTCAACCTACCTGTAGAGAAGGAAAATACACAATACAAGGGACACCACTTACAATATACTTGACCAAAAGGTTTCTTATACGTCTTGAATTGAAACATTCACCTACATTGCATAAAGCATGATATGACCCTAGCTACACACATGGATTGGCTCCTTTAAGATTTTTGCAATACAATGCAATATTGATATTTCCTTAGTGATATGGTATCTTAACGACCTTTCTTAACAATACTTCCTGCCTCGCAGAGACATGTGTTGAATTTAGCATTGCCAGCTATGGATATTTCACTGATAAATAGCAAATGCCTTCGTGTAGACAGGTACATTTACAAATTGAGCTAATTTAATAAATATTCTAAATCTTAAACGGTATACATAGCTCCAAAATATTATACCACCAAATGAGTATAACTCGTGAAACATAATAGGACTACAAAAATAATTTCCATTTTTTTCCATCAATAATCTATCATCATTTAGGCGATACATCAAAAGAATTTTCTCGGACAAGCACAAGTCCGAGCACTAGAATTTAGCGTACCTGTGTAATGGAGGAATGGAGTCAATGGCCTTGAGAGAGCCGCGCGTTGAGACGACGTTGTAGCTGTCTGAACAGTCGCACTGGATCTGGAGACAGTAGTCAGGCATACGGTTCTCTATACATACTACCATACCTGCCCAGCCATGGGTCAGGTAGTATGCCGTCATACCCTCACGACCCTAACAACAAACAATCAGAAAAATATATAAGACAGTAGTCTGGCATACGGTTCTCTATACATACTACCATGCCCGCCCAGCCATGGGTCAGGTAGTATGCCGTCATACCTTCCCGACCCTAACAACAAACAATCAGAAAAATATATAAGACAGTAGTCTGGTATACGGTTCTCTATACATACTACCATACCTGCCCAGCCATGGGTCAGGTAGTATGCCGTCATACCCTCACGACCCTAACAACAAACAATCAGAAAAATATATAAGACAGTAGTCCGGCATACGGTTCTCTATACATACTACCATACCCGCCCAGCCATGGGTCAGGTAGTATGCTGTCATACCCTCACGACCCTAACAACAAACAATCAGAAAAGTATATAAGACAGTAGTCTGGCATACGGTTCTCTATACATACTACCATACCAGCCCAGCCATGGGTCAGGTAGTATGCCGTCATACCCTCACGACCCTAGATGTAAGTCAGAAAATAACGGGGTATGTCATTCAGACAAAACTCAAAAGAAGAAACACAGACCCACAAAATATGTAGACACTGGTGTCATAAATTGCAAACTTTGAATTTTACTATTTTATCGGAAGCTATTGTAGTATTTTTTATTGAATATCATAAGCTATATTACAAATAAAAGCATATCATCAAAAATTCACACTGATATGGTCTTTATTAAAGAAAAATTGGCTTCTACCTACAGGGTAAAAATTCTTCCTAATCTTATGATGGAAATAATAATAATAATGATAATGTTGATAATAATAATAATAATAATAATAATAATTATAATAATAGAAACAAAAAACATGATTTTGATTAAATCAGACTTCAACAATTTCTTACCATATGTCGGTCTCCCTTGGCAACAGTGAGTTGAATAATGGCATCAGCCAACATTGTTGCTGGTGGCGCCATCTGCTCCAACATTACAGCTTTGGAACTATGAACAGACAGTATGTACTCAGGAAAATTCATCTGGCTTGGGACATCTGCAAGAACAAAAAAATATTCAATGAATAGCCAGACATGTGAGAATAACCATTAATTCTTTTCAACTATAAACTGCCCTTTCATAAAGTAATGGTGAAAATTAGAGTTGTCCAAATTGATGCATATTTCGCTGATTGTTTTCAGGTTTTCCGATAAGAAAAAGTAATTACATTAAGATATGTCATTTCTTAATTGATTCACCACATCTAATGTAATTTAAATTTGTTTTTCCCCATCAGAATTATTGAAACTTTGTTGCACGAGCATACCCTGTCAAGATAAGAAGTCCACTTTTATTATAAGACAGATCTATGAAACAAAAATCCCTGCACACACACAAAAATAGGTGTTAAAGCAAATACTAAGAACCTTTAGAAACACCCTTTTCGACATCTTCCTATCACTTTGATAGCAACCATTATGTTACATGCATGAGTTTCATATTAGTAAAATGTTCAACACATGACATTGATTATGTATGTTGCTACCACTAATATTGGGTTACACATTAGGCTGCATGAATTACATAAATGTTGATGGCAAGCCTACATTTTGAAATTTAGCAATGACCAGATTCTTATAATAAACGTCAGCTTAATTCTGCAAATTAGTCACTATATATACCTTTTATTTGACTATATACACATATTCACACGTCTTTTTTTCCATGGATTGTTGCACAACCATTTCACGGATTAATGAAAGAATAACTCACACTACACAAATATGACATCCCAGTGGGGGTAACCTGATGGAATGGATCCCTGAGGGAGGGGGGTGTCACATTGCCTTGTGAGCACAACAGCATGGAATATTGAACCTCCATTAGCCAATCACAGCTTACTATCTTCACGTGAGGTATAATAAAACCCTTTAGTGGATGATTAGTGAAATACGAATCTCACATTTATCTCTTCTATATTACAGTATAGAGACAAAACGTAGCACTAGCTTACCTTGTGCCCAGTGATTGAAGGCTGTGCAGATGACAGTGTACTCCCCAGGTTCCAGCATGGCCGTGGCACCCACAAAGCTGCGTACTTGTCGCTTGCTATGGCATACCAGTCGCCCCACCGCCTGGTTGGGATTGGTCGAAGCTCGCAGCACAATTATACACAGGTCAACAGGGTTCCTGTTCGACTTCTCTGTTCCCCTGGAAAATTCATGTTAACATCATTAACCCATTCACAATTAGAGCGGCCAAAATAGGTCTGACAATTTTGATAATACTTTTCTAACAAAAGCAGTTTTTGGAAAATATTTGAAGGAGAAATGTTAACCAGAATCCAAGCAACAACTCTACTTCAAATATTTTGTGAACTTTTGCTTTATTCCAAAGTTATCTTCAAAAGTATGAGAGTAGCAGACGATACTTTCTAATGGAACTCTGAGTGTGAATGGGTTAATGTATGTATCTCTGTATCTCAAGACCTCAACTGGTCCAACAGGGCCAGTAAACATTTAGGGAAATTCTTGTTAATAAGTTTCTCCTCAAGAATGTCCCCAAATGTTTTTGAAATAAATGAAGATAGAATAAATAAAAATAAATGTTGTCAGTAAATTTTATGCAAGGTCTTTTCTTGTTATGTTAAAGGAAAATTTGTAGGACCAGTAACAACTTTGTAGGACCAGCAACACTTTTGCAGGACCAGTAGATGCTAGGTGCTACTGGCCCTTCGGGGCCAGTAACATTTTGAGTTTACGTTGAGGCTAGCCTAGCTTACTAGAGCTGGCTTATTCTTAACCAACTAGTCACTATTTTGTTACCAGTAAAGTCATTATAGTTCTTTTCAGATTTGCCAGATGGCAGAACTGCTGACTTCTCTTGTGGCTATATTAAGAATAAATGAATACCATAAACTGACATCTGGTGTGGAAGTTAATAAACTGGACTCAGCAAGCACAGTGAAGTTATTAAAGGGGAACTAAAGGCTCACACACATATTAGCTTATATGCAAGTAATACACTTCAAGAATAGGATGCTGTCCTCCTTTATGCAATATACAGAAATACAAATGTATTCAGCCTGGTATCGAGGCTACGTTGAGGCCTAAAATGTGGAGCTTTATTGAAATAGTCGTATAATTCCTACCTGGCTCCTTCCTGGAATAGGCCAAACTCGATCTCCGTTGGCTTGAATACTGTGAGCGTGGCGGCTTGTATGGTGCCTCTGGCGTGTGTCGGGAACTCCCCCTTCACTCTCACCTCACGCCAGTTATCACGTACCTTACAGATATCCACACAGTCAAAATATCTGAAATATACACACCATTATTAACCTTACAGATATCCACACAGTCAAAATATCTGAAATATACACAACATTATTAACCTTACAGATATCCACACAGTCAAAATATCTGAAATATACACAACATTATTAACCTTACAGATATCCACACAGTCAAAATATCTGAAATATACACAACATTATTAACCTTACAGATATCCACACAGTCAAAATATCTGAAATATACACAACATTATTAACCTTACAGATATCCACACAGTCAAAATATCTGAAATATACACAACATTATTAACCTTACAGATATCCACACAGTCAAAATATCTGAAATAAACACAATATTATAAAGATGTCTACACAGTTAAAATACTGTCAACAGAAATCTTCGGTGATACCTTCCCAACAAAGGCATCTCTTATAAAATATTTAAAGAAGAAATGTTGTTCAAAAATAAACAAAACAAATTCCTTTGAATATTTTTTCCATTTTCCATGCATGCCTCATTCCAGAAAATACTGGTCAAGAGGATCTCTCTGACTATAATTTTATAATTAAGAATAATTTTACAAAATATTTGAAGGAAACTTGTTAGTAATTTCCTGATAAACATTTTTCCATCAAATATTTTCTTAAATTTGCTTCTGTCTGCAATATTTCATCAGAATTGTCAGGCTCCGCTGCTATTGGCTGTTGTGAGCATCAATGGGTTGTTAGGTTCACCCTGATGTTATTTAGAAAAAACAGAAAGTATGCCTTTAAATCTCAAGGGAAAAATTATAAATCGGGGAAAAAAATGTTTTTTAAAATTTGGGACTGATCATCAAATTTGGAAGTAAAAATAGTGAGAACTCGACTTAATCATTTAATCGGAATAACACAAGTACTTACTGCATCATATCCTGCAGGGAGATCCAGAAGATGCCCTCAGAGGCGCCGTGTGCCATCAGCTGGTGCCGAGCACCCTCAGGCAGGGTCTGCCACAGCGGGGAGTCGTCCGACCAGTCACCCTTCCAAGAGTAACGACCCCACGGGTTACGCAAGCGCACCAACCTGAAACAGTAACAGCAGAAACTCTCAAACTACAGTATGAAACCCACGATTCTTTTCAATAGGCAGCTTCATTTCTTAAAGTGGGAGGGTTGGGGGGCAGAACTGTTTAAAATTAAAGTGGGGGCAGAGAATTTTAGGATCAACAAGATGGATATCAGGGGATATCAAAATCTAGAAGTAATTGCTGATTCCCCGATTCCTACAAATTCAAATCCTCAGGAGGGGGGGGGGGGGGGGGGATGGAGTTTAGAAGCTAGATTTAGAATCTAGATTTAGTTGCTGTTCCCATGATTGTGAAAATTTCTTTTCAACTATGAAGGAGGGCGGGGGTATGTTGGTATGGACTGGTAGAGAAATTCCCGCTCTTCCACTTTTAAAAGTGGAAAATTGGGGCCTACTTATGGCTGAATAGAGATTTTTTTCAAATCTAATAGTGATCTAGAGATTTTGATATCAAAGTATCAAAATATTTGTAAACTGAAGATGTAAATTGGTAACTAGTCAGTGTTATATTTCAAAGTGACCTAATAACATTAACCAAATTAATACTTTTTTTTTTCGATCAGTAACTTATAACAATGTATTTCATCACTTGTCACAGATTTTTACCTGTTGAGAACAGGCCTTGACACACCGATGCCTGTAGCATGCAAAAATGGCCTAAGAATTTTGGTAATAACTCTGCGACAAAATCAAATTTTGGAAAACGTTTCAAAGAGAAATCTTCATCAGGACAAGACCAACAACTATCCTTCAAATATATTGTAAAATAACTCTGAGTCCCAAGTAATTGTCAGAATTATTCCAAAATAATCCAGATGACAATTTCTTGAGGATTAATTTCTTGAGGATCAATTTCTTAAACATTAATGGGTTAACCTTTGAGCTACTGGTGGCTAATTTGGCCAATACAAAATTATGCAAAAAACCTGAAACCCTGGCATATGTGTACTCATCTGAGAGTACTCAGCGAGTGCTTTCCAATGAATACCAACATGACAGGGTTAAGATGATTTTCATAATATTTTGCTTTTTTGTGCTTAGGACGAAAGTAGCCTCAGCATTGGAATGGTTAATACACACTTACCTGTTTCCTATGACATCCTGGACGTCCAGTACAGAGTAAGCGTGTCGAGGTCGCAGCCCAAGGTCGTGGTATAGGTTATCGTCGGCCCGCATGTTCCCGCCCCCGCAGGAGGCACCCATGAGAAAGCGACTCTCACGAGAACTGAGAAGCTGTGCCCAAATAAGGTCAGCATCAATCACCTCCTCTTTAGGGTTGGGTCCAGATGCTGGAATAATAAAATCATCTTCCAAAATTATGGGAAATAAAAAAGATGTATTTGCTGCTAATATATTGTCACAACTGGCCAATGGGTATAGACAGGGTCTTAGCCAGATTGGTAAAGTTTTTCTTTTTAAAACAGCAGTCACAAATATTTCGCCGGAATAATAAAATCATTTTTAGGGTTGGACTCTGTTAGGAGGTACTGGTACTGGTACCATTATCGTTTCAAAAAGTACTGTAGCATACTGTTTCATTCCACGAAGGTGCTCTTAATGATACTTATCACTGTGAAGTTATTTATAAGGGATTGCCTAGATTCTAAATGTGACTATTTGCAACAAGATTTATCAGGTAATGATGCAATAAAGTTAAGAAGTAGAAGAAGAACCTACGATGAAGCATGAGACTCTCACATGGGGCACCAGTAAGGGTGGCTAGGCCCTCTATACACCTCCCTGCCGTCAGAGACTCATAACAACCATGAATTTTGGCCAATGCCTTTTCAATCAATGGGACCCATAATTGACTTCTCTTGGCCTGGAAAACAAAGAAAAAGCTATAAATAGTATAAGTTTATATATATATGTTTGTTTATATATATATATATATATATATATATATATATATATATATATATATATATATATATGTATATATATATATATATATATATATATATATTTATATATTTATTTATATATATTCAAGGTATCTTGAATTACAGGTCACCTTCATAACTAACTAAGGGAAATATTAAGGGATTCCAAACCTTAAGCAATTTTATGCAACTGTACCCAGAGCCGTAGATGTACATGACCTATACTGTATACAGCTTTAATTTAGAGTGCTAAATATTTTGCTTTAGAGCCCTGCTTAAGGGTATTTGTGCAACTTTAAATTCGCATATTCAAGCACTCAGAGATACAAAGCAGGATATTTATTTGAAGTACGTTATGGCAGTATCATGGGGAGCGCGAAAATAGCAAAAATTAAATGCCTGTAAAAAATACCAGTTATACAATATCACATTCCAACAGTCTTATATACCTACCTGTGAGTAGACCAGATTGTAGCCATTACAAGGCAAGAGATCGTCCACTAGTACCGTTGTCCAGGAGCCATCTTTACACAACCGAACCTGGTACACACCCTCAGGGCAGTAGTTCTTGGTTACGAAGATCTTCTCCACCAGTTCTGGCCTCTCTGCTACCACGGCCAGTGCGCTGAGAAACCTGACAATAGAGGGAGATACCGTGAATTCTTGCAAATATAGGCCACTTTTTATTAATTACGAAATACCCTTGTTTGATGTTGGCCGATATTAGCCGAAAATAGCGATCAAAGCTCAGACATCATGGCCCAAATTTGCCTTTCACGATCGATGGCTGCCGCGATGTTGGGTAACTTCCATTAATCAGGAAGTTATCCAACAAGCTTTCTCGTCAGACTTTACACAATCCAAATAAATACTTTTTGTGGCTGGATTTTAATAAATTCTACGTTTTCTTAAAGATGGGGAGCAGCTTTATTTTGATACATCAATTTGAAAAGCCGTTTATTTGAAAGATATGTGGGAGCGAATAGGTACAATGTCTACCGCGCATGTATTTCGAAATCGAATTCGCCGTAATCATGCAGATTCGCCGTGTTGACCATTATGTTTGAAGCCTTTGAAAAAGGCTATAACTGGTAGTGCATCACACAATAAAGACATGATAAGGAAAATAACATGGTAGGGGATCTATCGGGATATATCAGTGAGATTTTTGATATTTGATGCAATGGGGACCGCGGATAGATTTGGGGTGGCTGAGATTCCCCACTAATTATTTTGTAAAATAATTATAGTGGCTGATATTCCTAGGGTGGCCGATATTTTTCTGAGAATTTATGGTAGGTTACTCTGTGTGTGTGTGTGTGTGTGTGTGTGTGTTTATGTGTGTGTGTGTGCATGCATATGCATGCTTGCTCAAGCGTGTAAGCCTGTTGTAGGAATCATGCCACCTTCCAAAGTTAAGGTCATATACAATGGAAAGATATTTTGGTTTCTTCCCAAATGCTCCTACAAAGTCTCTCATCTGCCAAGTCGCTAGAGGCAGCCTTTCACAATGCCCACATTTATACAGCAACCTGACAAACTATGAATATCAGAACACTAATAACATCTTAGCATTAAACTAACACATTCGATATAGCCAACCCAACGGGAAGGATACAAACAGCCATTATCCAGATTTATATTTCTAGTAAAAAGTTTTGGTATTTTCAAGCAATGTTCATGTTATTTGTTTCAGGACTACTAAAATTCTGGCCCAGTAAAATGTTTGCAGTCTAGCCCTGCAGCGCTAGTGAAGACTTTGGGTAGTGTTGACTCCTGTGTAACACTTACTATTAACCTTTCCAATGCTGAGGCTACTTTCATCCGAAGGACAAGGATGCAAAGATTTCTGAAAACCATCTAACCCCTGTCATGTAGGTATTCATTCGAAAGCTCTTGATGAGCACTCTCAGATGAGTACCCATGTGCCAAGGTTTCAATCCGTATTCCAGCTTTTTGCATCATTTTGTATTGGCCGAATTAGCCACCACCATCATAAGGGTTAAAACTTACCAGCAGTTTCCCAAAACACCTTGAGATATATCTGAGGGTAGTGGAGTCCTGAAGACCTGCCAGGGGACGTCTGACTGGAGCTGGCTGGGCCGCAGCCATTGGTTCACCTTATGAGAGTCCTCACTAGGGTTATAGTACAGAGAGACTGGTGCAGGTGGGAAAGAATCGTCCACAAATTCTTCTCGATTCTGGAAGGTAAAATAAAAGGATTAACTCGAGCTATGCCATTATATGAAGGGGCATTGAAGAGTAATAGACTTGCTGAGCTGACCTGTTGAAATAGTAATAAAACTCACAAAAATTACTTTTACAAAACCGAAAGTAAAACAAATTATATATCGACACTATTTTGAGCCTAACTCTGAATGTCTATGCAATAGGTCTACATTTCAGGTTATGTAACCCACATTTAGATAAGAAAATGAAACTTTATAGTTTTATTTGCGGTTTTAGGGAAATTTCACATATTTAAATACTTGCCAAGCTGGGCAAGCTGCCCTTCAACTTGATTTGCCCCGCCGGCTCATCCACTGGCCCCTCCACTCTGTTAAACAAAGGTGAGTTATAAAGCGAGGACTGTGCCCAAAACATTACTTGCCCGATTACCGTTTTTTTCCAAATTCACCTGCCACTTGCAACTGGGCAAGTGGTTATGTCGCACGCTGTATAGAAACTTACCTCTCTACAAAAGGAGAGTATCCGTTCCCAGGCTTCTCGGGCCTCGTTCTCCTCAATCTTCCGCAACTCATCCATCAACTGGCTCTCCTGCCTCTGAAAACTAGCGGGGGAATTCGCCGGGATCTTTGGTGGCGCCCTCTGTGGCGTCTTCGGACTCCGCGCCTGTCCGCACATGGCACAAACTCTCAGTTTCCTATCATTTGAAAACGTACACGACGGACACTTCCAAGTTTTCGCCGGACTACTTTTAGCGGGTGATGAGATCATTGATACAGATGTATTGATGTCATCTGGATCTGGAATCTTCACCACCTTTTTGGCTTCACAAGCTGCGCAGATGTGGGCAGTGTTGGGGTTCTTGAGAGTGCATTTCGTACATACCCAGGAGTGCTCCCGTTTTAGTGTCTTGTCTACAGCGGTGGGGGCGCTACTGTTCATTTTCGAACCACCACATGCAGAGCACACAGTCGAGCTCTGTTTGTTCAATAGAGTACATGTCCGGCATTTCCATCCACCATCGGGTTTAGCACTATCACTGGAAGGGTTCCTGAGTCTGTTTTCACTCACCCCTGCAGCAGCCTGTTTCCTGACTGTCACAATAGGTGGCGCCTGCTTGTGCGGGATGAAGCGTGCAGATGTCTTTGTAAGATCGATGGGACTATGTGTCGTCCCGTCAACCTCTTTGGGAGTATCACAGATTGCACAAGTATTCGTCCATTCTGTATTGTCGCTATATGTACAATGCTTACATGTCCACTGGGAGGGACCCCCTGCAGTGGCACCGGAAGGACTAGGAATGTCTTTCTTAGGCGAAAGTGGATTTGGTATGGGAAGAAAATTGAAGAGTTTATCGATAAGTGATTCTTCTTTCTGCGGAGAAGAAATGGCAGCAGCGCCCGCAGCAGCAGGTATCGCCCTCTTTTGGTTGGGACCAGAACTAGGGACTACAGGAGCAAATTTCTCCATGGAGAAATCGCTTGGGAATTCTGTGGGTACATTTGATCGCCTGGGTGCCTCACAGACAGCACACCTGAAAGAAGAGAGATCGTTCTCAAGGGTACATCGTCTGCAAGTCCATTTTGTAAGTTGTTGATTTCCCTGAGATGGCATCGAACCAACTGATGCATTTTCCTGAGTCTCTTTCACCTGATCGTCCTTAGCACCTTTAGCGCCCTCTTTTGAGGAGTCTCTGAAACTAGGCCCACCGTTTTGTGAGGGATCGTCATCCACTTCCATAGGAACCTCAATCACTTCCACTACCTCTGGACTCCCCGACTCCTCCTCTTCCATTTTAACCTCTTTATTGTCAACGACCTTCGACCCCTTAACTGCATCTACATCGATTTCCGATTGCTCTCGACGAAAATTACAGCTTATACATTGCTGCACAGGTTGCGGGTTGAGTAGGGAACATTTGGCACATTGCCATTTATCACAGTCTTGGTTGTGGTTCAGATCATCATCATCATCATCATCATCAGCATCGCCATTATCCTCCATGGTTTTATCACAATCTGCTTTCTTGCCGTTAATCTCTGAAACATCCAGGTAGTCTGTAGTCTGGGATCCCCCACCTTTGTGGCGCTGTGGTTGAGTGTATTCAGATGCAGCAGTAGGTGTGGCTGTGTCAGGGGAGATGAGAAAAGTGGGGAGCTCCTTGTTTTTGTTCATTGCTCCTCCACTCTCACCTGACTGAGGTAGATCTGTTGCACTGCAAAAAAATGAAATGAAGTATATTAACACCTTCACATATTCATCTTTGATACAGCCCAAAACAACCTACTTTTGGGAATACTATGCCAATCAATGTGTTTTGTAAATGAGAATAGTTATTTTATTAACAATGCAATCATAACCTGTTATGCTGGATGGGGGGGGGGGGCGGATAGTCCCTCATACTGTATAGATTCTTTGCAACAAATTATGTTGCATTGCTGTTGAGCTATCCACTTTTATAGGCCTAAAAAAAGAAATTGTTTGTTTCCTGTAACGGTCTGAAAAAAAATAGGGTAGGTAGGTTGGTAAAAAAAATGTTTTTCATTATTTTTA
Source organism: Maea johnstoni (assembly GCA_963942565.1). NCBI lineage: Eukaryota > Metazoa > Annelida > Polychaeta > Spionida > Magelonidae > Maea > Maea johnstoni. The sequence goes on from OZ012690.1 coordinate 22,692,586, forward strand.
GGTCAAAAATGTATGTTTTATGCATGTTTTAAGTCGATTTGGAGTTGGGAGGGCTGAAAAAACTTTAAGGTAGGGATTTTTTTGAATAAAAACTTGTTAGGGTAGGGTTACAGGAAACAAACAACTTTTTTTAGGCCTTATGGTAAAGTAAACAGTGACGATGTGTTAGGCAGTGGTTTTCCCCTGGTACTCTGATTTACTCCAACATTCATTGGAGTAAATTTCATGAAGTTAAAAAAGTACCTATAGCAACCTTCTAAGTCTATTTGATTTAGGTTAGCTGTGCATCAATGGCTGTGGGGTCTTAGGTGTTGCACTGACTGCTAGCTGTCTCTCACCACAGCCTGGCTTTGAATCCCGGCCGATGTGTGAAAGTTGCCAATGACTTGGGGTTAGGTAGTGTTTTTCGCCTAGTACTCCGGTTTCCTCCATCAGTTACAACTGGCAAGTCAAGACTTAGCCGCAAAAAATTGGCAGAAAAAGTGACAAAAAGCTAGCAATTCCAAATTCAAAATATGCTATTACGCCTAAAAATTAATTTTATGTTTGTGGTTATATGACCCCTAAAAAAAGGGTTGGTTGGTGAGCTCTTTTTGTTTAAATTTTTTCCTTTGCTGATTGCCAGCAGAAACAATGATGTCTCTGTTGCCAAGTATTCTAATAAGAGGTGGCAATATATAGATATTTAGTTAGGTTGTATTGTGCATGTATGCTTTTTATGTATCAGTGTTGGGCTAATATGATTTATACATAATCCTTGAAGTACTGTGCGATTTACAACAAGTCCCTTGTGTTAGTTGTGTACCTGCAGTTCTTTTGTGTACCTGCATTAAGACCAAAAAAGCTTCAAACAACATAACGATCGGGTGGTCAAAACAGGGTCGGTCGGGTAACCACAAACTGTTTGTGACAAACATAACATTTTTTTTGTTTTGACCTAAGCAATTTCTACCTCTCAGGCTGGATATCTCACTCTGATCCAAAGAAATCTCCCTTTTCAATCATATTTTGCCATAATATACCACAAAAAGACACATATGAACATATTCCATGATGACTTCTATGAGAGGTTCATCTTCAACCCTAATTTTCATGGTAATTGATATACCACTCACTACTAATTGCTATATCCTCCTCAGTAAAATCCTTTTCGCCATTGCAAAATAATTGCAGCTGATATATTGCATCCATTGCTTCCTCATTTACTCATTATTCTCATTTCTAGTCTATGTTTAATGACTTTCAATAATTTACCCTGAGGTGATTTCAGCCAGGGTTAAATTTTGCTTTAATTCACAAGGAAGGGGCTGGGAGGGGGTAGAGCAAACCCTTATAACTGTGTACTATCTAGAGTTTGATGGAAAAATTACACCTACTGTAAATTCTAACCTATTGAACTCAATGACGCTAGGATTATTCATAACTCTATCATGCCTCAGTAAAGAATATCTACATGACTATGTGTGAGTGTATATGTGTATGTGTGTGTGTGTGTCTGGCTCTGTGTGTGTGTGTGTGTGTGAGTGTGTCTGACTGTCTGTCTGTGTGCGTGTGTGTACATGCATATGTGCATATGTGTGTGTGTGTGTGTGTGTGTGTGTGTGTGTGTGTGTGTGTGTGTGTGTGTGTGTGTCTGTCTGTCTGTGCATGCATGTGTGTGTGATGTACCAATTGAGGATATGGATCAGCATCCCTCTAGGCATATTTCCACTAAATTTGCTGCTTCCGCACAATCTTTGACACACTTGCATATATAACCCCAGAAGTTGTTTGTTTCACCTTCTTAAGCCCATAATGCTTTTTGTAGCATCTGCCTCCAAGCAATGAACAATCATAGCCTTGTCTGAACCTGGCCCCGAGCAACGTCAGATCCGGCAGGTCGGAAAGAAAATACCAGACTACATGCTTGGAAGCATGTAAAAAAAGATTATCTCGTAAAGAATTCCTATCCTACCATCATTGCAGAAAGTGCAGTATGTGCTAAGGTTTTGCCAAGTGCTATTTAAACAGGGTTCAAAATCAAGATTTTTTTCTGGGTGCATATTGATGCACACACAAGTTACAAGTTACTAATTTCTGCAATGGAATAGTCTAAGATATATATCAAAAAGTAATCATTATGAGATTGCAAAAATCTTGTAGAACAAAGCAGCGAGTGTGATTTAACTTTATAAGGAAATATATGAGGCCACCATAAAAATATTTGCTTAAAAGGCCTTAGCCTAGCTACTAGGCTTTACTGTGTTTTTACTTTATTATATATAAATGTATGCCTGCACCTATACTACACAATTGCCACACAAGGAAGTTTTAAATGGTATTATTTCCAACGACCCTCCTACTATACCGCAGTGCCATCTATCCACAAGGGATGACATTTAAATATGGCATGGGAAACAGGCTGAAAAGACATTATTATTATCATTATTATTATTATCATTATTATTATTATTATCATTATTATCATTATCATTATTATTATTATTATTATTATTATTATTATTATCATTAATATAATTATAATTAATATTATCATTATTATTATTATCATTATTATTATTATTATTATTATTATTATTATTATTATTATTATTATTGTTATTATTATTAGTAGTATTATTATTAGTATTATTATTAGTATTATTATTGTTATTATTATTATTATTATTATTATTATTATTATCATTTTGCTCACTTCTGTAAGCCATAACTGAGTCGTGCTGAAAAGGAAAGGTTTGAGGGAGGTCTTATTTGAAAGGTGACATGTATAGGCTCATTTTGAACCTAAATCATTCTGATGGTGCATTTGCCCTTGAAGTCCAACATGACACCTAGTTTGCACAATAAATCACCTTCTTCTCGATTTGTTCTTAGCTAGAAACCTGTCCTCTCAACCACCTTGATCTTTCAAGAATAATTAAAAATGTGTTGAAAAAGCAAGCGAACATTAACGAATGTCATTACAAAGGGACAGTGGGTGCAAATTGGCATTGAATAAGCCAAAGGCACCATGGGCAGTTCTTACCATGTTAATTGATATGAATGGCAAGTTGGCAATGCTTATAGCTCTATTAAATTGTTAGAAACCGCTACAACTAATTCTATGTGTCTTTTAATTCTAGTTGAAATATGTTGCGAAATGACGATTTTGCAACAGATTGTAATAGTACTTTTTTGTAGAGCTGCACTCACGGAGGGAGATCAACTCAAGAGCTCACCACCCATTTGACTCGTGAGCTCATGAGCTCACGGACATTCCAATTTTCCAAAGAAATACTTAATTTCCAGCCCAGCTATTGAAAAATAAATATTTCTTGGCGGAGATTTATTAAAATTGCCATGTTTATTTAATTTTTTAAACGTGCTGATGAGGTACAGAGGTCAGTATAACACTCAACACCATGTGAATGTATACATTGAAGATTGTAAAGAAGACATGACAGCGATAGGCAGTTATGTATAATGTGTGTTAGGTGCTGTGTTGTACGTTTGTGTTCCCAACATAGACGAGCTCACAATTTGAACATTTCAGCTCGAGCTCGGCGAGTTTGCCCCAGGGCTCGAGCCACTCGAGTTCGTGAGTGGTGAGTGCAGCTCTACTTTTCCAATATGTTTCTGCGAAGTACTAGTAAAGAATGACGTCACATATAATAAATTTGTAACTTTGTGACTGCAATTGAAGGGGAATGCAGACATATCATCGAGCTGCTCGAGCATTTAAAAAGCTCTGCTTTCTCATCACATCATTTCATTTGCATACCCTAGAAAAACCAGTTTGAAATTGCGCTAGTTTACTGGCCCAGCCAGAATTATAACTTTATTGCCAATAAGGTACAATTCTAAGTTGGGAACATAAAGAATTGCACAATTCTGATACGCACCAGAATATTGCAGTTGTAGCAAAGACTTTCAAAATTGCATAATTCTGATACCCGTCAGAATTGAGGTTTTTAATGTGACCAACATTTTATCAATTTTAGACCAGGAGCACAATGATAGAGTCATGACAATAGTATGACTGGTCACTGTTGGAATGGAGATCCACCACCACACCCTCCCCCCTCCCGCCCACACACACAATTAAGGGCATATGATTTTATGGGTCAAGTGTATCCCTGCTGGGGGGAGGGGGGGGGGGGCTCGAATGGGTTAAAAGTTGGGGGGAGTGCAGGGCTGATGTGGGCCTAGTACTCGAAAAAAGTTGCCCGCAGATCGGGACATCAACATTTAGAGCACACAACTGTGTAGACCCGGTTAGTGTCTCTATCCAGGCCAGCTGTTCTTGATACTGACGTCTATATGGCCTTCAGAGACACGGTACCACTGCATTGTAAAAACCTGGCATCCACTACGGTGAATTCACCGTAGTGGATTTCTCGCGTGATAAGGCGAGTGTCACGGCCAGACTTATACCAATGAATTAAGTACATCTTTGACTAAAGTATTTGCCCTAAGTCGGCAGGTGACAATGGTTGGAATGTTTTATAATCTTAGAAAGAAGTTCTGAAGCGGCAATTTCCGCCATTTTAAAATTCCGATGTATGCTTAGGCCTGACTAATCGAGCACCTGCCAAGACATTAGGAGCGTCTGTTATATCCCCCCCCCCCCCCCCCCCCAAATTCAATAATCATTGTAAATAACAATTATCATATGACTGGTGTGCAAATGCCAAATGGGTGAATCCCACCTATTAGTGTTAGGTCACCCTGTCATTTTTCAGTGCTGCCATGACCAACTATCCCTATTCAAAATATTCAAATTTGTTACAACTCACCATCCACTTCCTTCTGTTTCGGGAGTATTTTCCAGTCTTCCGCTTTCAGTTTCAGTACTGTTTTGTTGTTGACTGTGAGTGGGATTTGCAGGTGGATTAGAAATCGCTGAGGAAAGAAGGGTAGAATCTGACCTCTTATTGCCACAATATAAACATACCACTCTCTCAGTTGGATTAATTGTCGAGCACTCTTTGCAGTTCCACTGCAGTACTGACGCATTAGTACCCATTGCGTTAGATATCTGCCAAAACAGGCACCTGTTAAGAGCACTACACCCCTGTCAGATACATCATCGCCATTTTTTCTGTTGTGAAATATAACGATGACGGTGATTGGTCGAAATATTTTAGGGTGCAATATTTTGTCCAATCCGCGCCGAGATAAGATTTTGACAGCCACATGACGTCACTTTGGAAACCCCCTCCGCCATTTTTGGAGTACTTCCTGTAGAATCAAACTGAAGTCGAGCAAAGTTTTCAGTGTTTGTTTGCGAGGTGGGGATGATAATTTACCCTGGATTGGTGAGCGAAGGCCACGGCAACGGCGATTTCCTGCAGTAATGAATAATTTGGACGTAATTCAACAAGGATGGCTGGTGAAGTCGCCCCCGGAAAAGAAATCTCAGGGAGGCTGGACTTGGAAGCTCGTACAATTCTTTCCAATACAAGCTGTAAGTACATGTACTTCCTCGGGCTTCCCAAGTGGATGTAGTGAACTTTAATTTTCATACATTGCTGATTTCTTTCATGCTCTTATGTCCAAATGCTTCATCGTCTTTTTATTATTGAACAGTTTGCTGGTCACACTTTTTTTCAGGACGCACTAAGTATTTACTTGTTTGGGAGTTTGACAGCTGGTTGACAAGATGATAGCTCTGATTGTATTTCCCAGTGCTTTGATTGAAGTTTATACTGCGCATGAACAATAGGCCTTAGAAGTGTGAATGCATAACTGTGATGGTTTGGGTCAACACATCTGAGTCTTTTTTATTGTTCAATGTCAATTTAACAAACTAAATCAAGAACAGAAAAAAATCAGCCTTTACTAAAATCAAACCAAAAAACCACAAGTGAGACTCGGACAGTTTGGAGAAGACTATTTAAATAATCACTATTCTTAATCTCTTGACATGAATAAATGTTGATAAGGTTGGACAATGTATGCAGATTTCCTTGTACATGTGAATGTGAAACCGTTGTTGTCTTTAACGATGCATCACTTTCTCACTGCCCACGTTTTATGTATCTGTAGTATGGAGGAGCGAGCCCCACCATGACTCATTTGTGTGGATGTTTTTATAGGCTGTATTCACGAACATGAAATGCACTTCAGTGCACAAGAAGAAGACCTATGGCCTACTGTGGAGATTCAGTAGTCTAGGCAAAAAGCAGTCCGGCTTGAGTACCCACTTATGTGGGAGTAATAGACTCAGGAAGTTGAGTGGAAGGTCAAAGGTGACACACCCCTTTAACTCTCGTAGTGATATGCCTGCGTGCCCCCCAACAAACCTATCTGGAGTCGTGCCACATTATGTACTGTCAGTTTCAGCATTCTTAACAGCACTTCAGCCTCAGCTCATTTTCACAAAGGTTGCAAGATGCATTTGTCCTCTGGCAAATGCAGACCTTACATACATGTGTAAAATGTTTGAATCACAATTAGTTCATATCCACAGGCATCGCATACCTGTAACATGAGGACATTTATTTGACATACTTTTTCTTTCTTTTCTGCTACTTTTAAATAAGTTAATAAACATAAGTTTAATGAAATGGTTGAAGAATTATTTGCAGAATAAGACTTAACGCTGCTAGGGGCATTCTTTTGTATTTGATTTATGATGCACTGACATTTTGTAGATCTATTTATATAAGAGTGACTTTTAAAGGTATCTATGTTGTTTTTCGGTGTTTACTACAGTGTACCTAGTTAACTTGGCTGACAATCCCATCACCAACCCTAAGAAGCTATCTTTCATTACATTGGCAATTAATTCAGCTAAAATAATCGCATTCTTTTGTAATCCTGCTGGTAGCAAACTTATCTAGTCCCATTGCAATTGGCTGTGCACAACAGAGGTAATGGCAATTTCCTATGTGGGAGTTGGTCAATCCCAGGAATATTATTGAATGTAGTTCTGCTCCTGGTTTTTCAGGGCCATGTTTTCTTAACTTACTCATGCTTAAACCTGAATACATATATGTGGCTACTTGTTTGCCCATAGTGAGTCATACAATAATTAAAGATGTCTATTTATGAATACAATATATGACACATTTAATGATTATACACTGTATTAACATTTCCCATATATATTTTTTCAATCTGTAGTTTAATATTGCTTTTTAAATCCCAAAATTGATACATGCATAGCTATATCAAACATCTATTTAAGGAACCAAACTTAGTAATCTTTAACCTCAGTGCGGAAAACATGGACTTTGTTCTGTATGAATTCCTAAGGATGGTATGAAGGTACCTGTCACCATGCAGGAGCCCTGAGCTTGTATGTATTTGATATGCATCACTGAGGACTGCTGGTTTGGGCTGGTCACTCTCTGAGACCCCTCACCTTGGTAGACCCCAGGAGCTGGCTTTGGGAAATATAAATACTAATCAATGGGCATCAGGGTCTTAGCCGATATTTGGAAACAGGGTGTCCAAATTGAGGTTTCATAGACTTTTGCGTGTCCAAAGCGTGGTACAAAATACATACTACTAATAAGATAGACCCTATACCTTTACAGATTTTGCTTTTTTAGGCCAGATACTGCTTTGTGTGTCTTATAAAAGTGACACTACAGCTTCTACATCTTTTATCTTCTAGGAAAAGTCATCTTCAGCAAATTCTGACATAAACTTTTGGGTGTCCAAACTGTCAAAAAACAGTGTTCTGCGTGTCCAAATGACACGCTGGACGCATTACGGCTAAGCCCCTGATGGGCATGCTGTGATCTAATCTTGGCTCCACAATAGATGCAGATGTTTGTTGGGTTAGGGTTGTCTTTAGTTTGGTAGCCATCTTTTTCATTAATGTGAATTCAAAGTTTACAACTTAAATTTGCTTTGAAGATGCAATTTGTACCCCATTTGTGGTATATTCTTTTTTTAAATCAAACGGAAGATAATATTCTTTCTAACAGTAAACTTTGAAAAAATCTCTGTCCTTTTATATATACTAGTATAATAGTATATATATATTAAAAAAAACATCAAAACAGGCCAATGTATATAAAAAATCCTTGGAAGAGGTCAACATGTTTATCGTAAGGGCTGTCAATGTGAAGCTAGTTATGTCACATAGATTTTGTACTCTGGTAGTGACTTGGCGTGTCAATGGGTTGTTCCACTGACTTTCTAGGTGACAGAATGCCATTGTGAAACACAGGCTCAATATCATAATGACAGGGAGTTAAGGGCTATGACCATGTAATAACTGTCATTATAGGATGTACTTAGCTTTGCTCATTGTTGCGCAGAACAGGCACATGCTTGGCTGTGAGCAGCTAGTTTTATCATTCACTTCTAGTCTAAGCATCAGCAGGGGTGTCTGCTTCTATCTGCTGAGGGATGCTATCATGTTAAACCCTGAGTTTTGAGAGGAACCCAGGGACTTACAGGGGTGTACCAAGTCTTTACTTGGCTTGTTATCGTGAGAAACAGTAATGCATAGCAATAGTTCAATAACTTAACCACTTGTTTTTATAAATTTACAAATTTATAACTAAATTTATGAATGAATTCATATGTTCAGTTGTCAGCACTAAATCCATGCATGTTTATAGTATAAATTAAAAACCCTCTTAATGTAAATAGTACTAAATACCTAATGTGAAAACAATTTCTGAATCTTTGTGGACTATACTAAAATGTTTAATTTGCTTTAAATAAATGTATTTTTGGGTCAAGTTTTCTTAGCTTTCTAGCATAGGAAGCATTTGTTCTTACTTTGGAAGATGAGCACAAGCAAAGGAATCCTTTTCGATCCTAGCTGACTCTGCACATTTTGGTAATCATGCTTTAATTTGCTTCTGCTAAGTGATCAAACTACAGCTAATGAACTTGTCCTGTTAATCTGTGCATTTACTTCAATTTCCCAAATTTACTCATAATACTAGTTAAACTTGATAATGTGTTAGCTAGGTGACTGACTGCTTTATATTGATACAAAACCTACAAATATACTCTCCAATTTTTTGGTCACTGGACCATTAAAGATAAGTAGACATTTCAAAATGTGAAAATGTAGAAAGGAGAAGCACTTAACCTTATACTTTTTTTGCATGCATATTTATAAATAATTATTCACATTCTTTCATCATTATCTATTTTTATAT
>OZ012690.1:22701898-22736898 GCA_963942565.1 Maea johnstoni
TAATAATAATAATAATAATAATAATAATAATAACAATAATAATAATAATAATAATAATAATAATAATAATAATAATAATAATAATAATAAAAATAATAAAAATAGTAATATTCATTTCAGAAGGGTATCACCGTCAAATACAGGATTTGATTTTTTTGGCTGTGGCCCTCAGATTCCTTTCATGCTTCAGTTGAAAGTTGAAAATTGTTTTTCAAGGTATATTTTTTGAATGATGAGAGAGATGGTACACTGTTTATTGTTTAATAACATTTTGTGATTGGCCCATCTCTCATGGGGCTGCCCTTTTATGGGATATTAACAAAATCTTTTCTTTACAAACCTTCATCTAAGGCATTGTTGAAGTGTAAATTGTCTCGGAAGAGATGGCTGAAATTACACAGTTGAAAACTGCAAATCAGAGAATGTTTCATTTGGAGTTTAGTACTCCTCAGTCAGCTGTTTGAACCCAGTTCCACTGAAAGGCTCACATCATAGGCATGTATTGTTTTTCTTTATTTTGTTTTCACCAGACAAGGTGGTATGCTGCATAACAAAAATACATAGAAGACCTTGAAAGATTAACCAAGAAGTATATAAGCAGATAACATCCTTTGTTATTTGGTTTGCTTGAAAGCTCTAAAGGAATTCCAAATTCCAGACATGTATGCTACAGTACTTACTAGCATTGATGCTCACAGCAGTCAAAAGCAACTTGACGATTTTGAAGAAATCTTTCAGGCAAAAGCATAATATGGAATATATTTGAAGGAGAAATGTTCATCAGATCTCTACCAACAACTCTCCTTCAATTATTTTGTGATATTGAACTTAATTTCAAAGTTATTGTCAAAATTATCATAGTTGCAGACGGAAATTTCTAGAGGAACTCATAAGCATTAATGGGTTAGATACCGCGCATGATGATCTTCCCCCAGTTGACTTTGGTTAATGTTTAGTACTGAATTAACCTTTAGATAGAAGCAAGCAAGCACATACATATGTCAGTGTCTGTGTGCAGAGTTCTGCTGGTACACAAGATTAAACACAGTAATGGGTCTGCATACAACGCACTGAACACAGGTGCCTGGGTAAATTGAACTGGTGCCAGGATAAATTGAGGAGAAGGTGAAATGAACTAATCATTCAGGCCTGGTAACTGAGCTACTCCAGAGAATCCCATGCTAGCTTTATTACACAGCAACTCCTGGTCTGACAACCCCCGTGATCAGTTTGGTTAAACCCCTTCACCTCTGCAGACTGTACACCATGGTCTTAGCCAGCAGGGCGTCTGGGTGTCTTTTTGGACACCCAAACCCTTAAAAAGCACCCCACAGGACACCCAAATTATTTTGTGAGGAATTTCTTAAAATGTCAATTTCAAGCATATAATTGAATTTTTTCATCTCTGTATAATTCCCATGACATTGTATAAGGTTATTATGCCTTATTTTGATAGATTTATAGTTGAAATCTTGAGTATTTAGTATTCCCCCTTAAAAATTTGGATGCCCAGAAATTTTACTATTGCCAATTTTAGGCACCCAGTTTCTAAATTCTGGCTAAGACACTGCTGTACACATTATCTGACTTACTGTGTACGGCTTTAATTTGGAGTGCTAAAGATTTCGCTTTACAGCCCTGCTGGAGAGTATCTGTGCTACTTTGAATTCACGCATTTAAGCAGGATACAAAAGAGGAGATACTATGCAGGATATTTATATGAAGGATGTTATTTTGGTGCTATTTTGGGGAGCGCAAAAATAGCGAATGTAATATTTTGTGAATAATTTGGGAGTAAAGCAAAAGCTTGAAAAATACTTGAATGAGAGTTGTAGGTCTGGTTCTGAATTCTGATCAACACTTACCCTTCAGTTATTTCCCAAAAAGAGCTTTTGTTTAGGAGATATGACCAAATTAGTTAAGCCATTTTAAGATGCTACAGACATAGTCCTAGGCAGCAGGGCTTCTGGGCGTCGTTTGGACACCCAAACCCTAAAGATTCATCCTACAGAACATCCAAGTCTTTTTGTGAGTAATTTCTCAAAATGTCAATTTCAACATATAATTGAATTCTTTTATCTCAATATAATTCCCAGGACATTGTATACTGATAGTTTGCCTTCTTTCACTAAGTAAATACATATTTGTGGTTGTATCCAGATATATTGTGGTCACCCTTAAAAAGTAGGATGCCCCAAAATTTTATAATTGCCAATTTTGGGCACCCCTATTCTAGATCATGGTTAAGCTCCTGGCTACAAGTGTGAGTGTGTCAAAGACCTGCAAGTCCTCATTATTAGCAATCACTGTGACTTGGGGATGATGATGATGATGGCACTTAGTGATGAAGTATGGATGTATTTATGTAGTAATGATTCACTCCTTCTCTCATCTTCCTGGCCCTTCCTCATTTTAACCCTGCTACCTTGCTCGTCAAGTGATCATTATAAATCAGGAACGGTGCACCTCTGTCCTGATATATAAAGCAAGAGTCGTCAGGTTCTATCATAATAAGCTAGTTAGATTCAATCCTCATCAAGCTAAGGTAGTTGCAAGGTCATCATGGTCGTAGCCAGCAGGGCGTCTGGGTGCCTTTTTAGACACCCAGACCCTTAAAAAGAACTACTCAGGACACCCAATTTTTTTGTGTGGAATTTCTAAAAATCTCAATCTCAAACTTATAATTGAATTTTCTCATCTCCTTATGATTCCCATGACTTTGTTTAATTATATCCTGCCTTATTCTGATGAATTTATACATGTTTATGGTTTAAATATTAGTATCTTGTGATCCCCCTTAAAAATTTGGACGCCCAAAAATTTTACAAAGTTCTGCCAATTTTAGGCACCCAGTTTCTAAATCCTGGCTTTAAGACACTGAAGGTCATTGTACAGAAATGATGGGTAGCCAGGTCGATATATAAAGTTTAGGTTATTGTGATTTTACGTTGCTTAGCAGCTTAGGTCAACTGATCCTTCAGCCAGCATTCTAGATATCTTATTTACATGAGACTGGTCTGTTTTATCGGTTGTGAAACGTTTTAAGGGTTTAGTTTCTTTTGAAACAACCCTAACAACCATGCATGTGCAACTTGTATTTCAAAACGATTCATTGTTTTGTGAGCATTTTTATTTATTTATTGCTTTGTTGTTGACAATAACAAAGAACCATTATTTTACACAGATTTTATGGCACTAAATGGCCTTTGTGTGCTGATGTGCCTTTAAGCATCCATTCATTCTTAGGTCATATTTAGATAAGGTGAAGATCTAGCACCTGGGAAGAAATTCTGTTCTCTCCGGGAATAGATCCAGGACCTTTCAGTCTGCATGGATAGATTTTACTAATAAAACTCCAGAAAGGTGTTATCATCGTGATTATTTCTAGATTATATCAGTAGAAAGCAAGGATCTGTCTCACTCTGGGTTCTATTAAGATATTACAAAATATGCAATTTCTATTCCATGTATTGTTACTGAGTAAGTACTAGCTTCTATCCTTTGTTTTATTACAAAAGTCGCTTTTGTTGGAAAGTTGGAAAAAAAAACATCACTGAAAAAATAAAAATAAAAATTGCTTTATTCCGGAACATGTTATTCATATTAAAGTCCTCATATTCAGTAAAAGCTTTACATTTGTTTAAGATTTTACTCATCCACTCCGTAGAATGCATTTAGATATATTTTCCGATGTATTTAAGCCGACGGTGTGGTTCTGGTATCAGTATTATTCTCTCTGATGACAGCTTCCTTGATATGAGCCGATTCTCTTTAATACGACACTGGTTTTAACAGCCATCTGTTACTACCTGGTTCATGCTGTAAATCACAGTGAAACCTTGTGGCAGCCAACTCGTACAATATCACGCTGGTGGCAGCCCGCTGAGCAGGATGTCTTGTCGTGTTAAACTACTCGTCTACTCGCAAGTGGACTGGCATGTACGCATTGGGCTTTGAGCCATCTAGGGACTAAATAGTCTAGGGTCTTGGCTGTCAAATATATATTTTTGATTTACTCTGTCTTAAAAGTATATCTTTTACCACTGTCTACTCCATTTTTCTTAACCAAGTAATCATAGAAAACTTTGGCTAGTGGTGGAGGAAGCAGCCCTGAGGCCTAAAAATATGTTTGTTTCTTATAACCCTAGCCTAACAAGTTTTTGCTAAAAGAAAATCCCTACCCTTAATTCTTTTCCATCCTTCCAACTCCCAATCAACATAAAGTATGTATGAAACATGCATTTTTGGAGACACAAATCCAAAAGATGTTCTTAACCTACTTACCTAACCTGTTTATTATTCTGGACAGTTACAGGAAACACGCTACTTAGGCCCAAAAGCCCATCAGTCAAAAGTGTTTCCTTACCAAGTATAGACCAGAATTTGTAGGAAATCTATTCCTATCATAAACCACTTGTAGAAGCTGTTAAGAAGGACACTACAGTTCTGGGTCTAGGCACCTAGACTACTGGCTAGGCTCTAGAGGTCCACTATGCCGGCTGTACTGGTCAGTCAGTGGTTATCAGTGAACCACTTGTCTCAGCTGTGTAGATGAGCACTATAGGTCTGGGACTAGGCACCTAGACTACTGGCTAGGCTCTAGAGGTCCACTATGACGGCTGTACTGGTCAGTCAGTGGTTATCAGTGAACCACTTGTCTTAGCTATGTAGATGAGCACTATATGTCTGTAACTATGCAGGCTGAGGTTGTCCACTCAGATGCCTGTACTGGTCAGTCAGTGGTCATCAGTGAACCACTTGTCTCAGCTGTGTAGATGAGCACTATAGGTCTGGGACTAGGCACCTAGACTACTGGCTAGGCTCTAGAGGTCCACTATGACGGCTGTACTGGTCAGTCAGTGGTTATCAGTGAACCACTTGTCTCAGCTGTGTAGATGAGCACTATAGGTCTGGGACTAGGCACCTTGACCACTGGCTATGCTCTAGAGGTCCACTCAGATGCCTGTACTGGTCAGTCACTGGTTATCAGTGAACCACTTGTCTCAGCTGTGTAGATGAGCACTACATGTCTGGGACTAGGCACCTAGACTACTGGCTAAGTCCTAGGGGTCCACTCAGATGCCTGTACTGGTCAGTCAGTGGTCATCATTGAACCACTTGTCTTAGCTGTTTATATGGGCTCTACAGGTCTGGGACTAGGCATCTCTAGAGGTCCACTTCGATGCCTGTACTGGTCAGCCAGGCTGTGGTTGTCCACTCAGACGCCTGTAAGTACTGGTCAGTCAGTGGTTATTAGTGAACCACTTGTCCTCCCAGTGTAGATGAGCGCCACATGTATGGGAAACCTGAGATCCACCATCACATGCTGCAGCCTGCTGCACTTCCCTCACAAGACACCAGCTTACTACTAATGATATAGACTAGCTCCTAGTCTAGGGCATAACCAAATAATGCCTTTCTTTATTTAAATCTGAATCTTTTACTTAATTTCCCAACAATACTTGCCTTACATAATCAAAGATGGTGCTTCGGGTGCTCAACTCATTAGATAAAACCATGGAATTGGAAAGATCTCACTTTGGCCACCTGGTGAGAAATTCAGAAACTAAGTCTTTGTAAACTCATTAGGAATTTCTCTTCTTTTCTACTTAGATATATTTAAAAAAAGTGATTAAGTGAATCTTCGCCTTGGCATAGGGCTAGACTTTTACATGTAGTGTAATCCATTGTTGCTTGGAGTTCTAGGAAATGATATGTCTGGATCTATGATACTTAGGGATTAAGTATGAATTCAAACTTTATTTGAAGGACTTCAACATTGTAAATTTGATTAAGTAGTGATTTAAATTTCTCCTTCAAGTATTTTCCTTCAGATGGTTGTGTCAAAAAGGTATCGCCAAAGTGTGCCACAAGGCTTTTTGGGCACCACAGGTATGAATGGTGTAAAGACCAAATCCAACAATAAAACTCGGGACCATGTTAAGATTCAATACAAAGCTGTAGGCTCTATATATCCTGTAGACTTTACTATAACTATATACGCTTGTCAAGAGCCTTTGGTCTTTTCCTATCCCATATTGTTTCGGTCCTTCACTTTAATATTCTATATGGACCTGCAGACCTCATATTCCAGACTACATTTTATGCTTGTTGATAGTTCTTAGTCTTTTCCTATCCCATTTTGTTTTCAATCCTTAACATTAGTTCCAAAACGAATCAACATGCTTCATATATCCTGCATACATGCATTGCCCTTATTGTTATTTAAAAGCCTGTGCCTTTTCCTAGCCTATGCTGTTTTCTGTCCCCAACCTAAGAAGTAATATTGAGCTGCTGGCTGCGTCTTCTTATATCCTTGGGACTACACTACATGCCTACTAAGAGTCTTTGGTCTTTTCCTTTCCCATGTTGTTTTAAGGAAGTGGGACGCAGGATCAATTTCAATGGTTGACAGCTGATCGGGTGCTGTGGTACTGGTGTAGTATATCGGGCACTGGTATGACACACTCACTCACAAACACTGCTGGAGGTCACACACTAAAATGTGTCATTGTGAAAGGGAAGGAAATTGTGGCAGCGAGCTCAGGCCTGGTAGCCTGGTTCCCCGGCCTCGTTATTTAAACTGTGAGTTTAAACTAAACATGATACGGTGTAACTGTAGATGGCAGCACAGTTGTAAAAGATACTAATTATGAAAATGACAGTATTGATTTGATATTTGATATTATGCCATTTATCCATATTGTTCAAAAGTACACAAAATGTAGACCATGGACAAATATAAAGGTCCAGATACTTAATAAAACTTCTCCTCTTGCATTATGTACTGCATCTCATGTGGCTCCACCTGCTGGTCAGAACTGAACTAAACAAGCTGACATCTTTTAACCTAGGGTAACTTTATGATACAGGCATTCAATGCAATACTTGTAGCAAGTCTAAAACCTGGCTGGATATATAAGTGCACATATATAAAAGTGCATTTATGGATCAGGTCTTTGAACCATTGCCAGCAGTGTATGCTTGTTTCTAATGTCTGGAACCCTCGTTCAGTTAGCCATGATATCATATATAGTAATTGAAGGAAGGTTGTAGGTAGACTACTTACTCGTATTCCTCCTTATTTTTTTCTTATGAAAAAGATATTTATTTGTAATTATAAAGCCCTACACCACCTAGCTATTTTGAGGAGATTTTCCTAACAAAAGCAATTCTCTCGAAGTATTCGATAGAGAAATGAGGATCGCAGGCTAATTTAATAAGTTCCCTCAGATATTTTCTAAGTATATGAGAAACTATCAAAAGCAATATCCTTACAAGATATGTCAAGGAGATCTGAAAGCATGAATAGGTTATTGTAGATACAAAACATCACCAAGTAATTTAGCCTTTTTGTACACTGCTTGTGTTTTTAGGGTTAAATATGCATGGGTTATGAACTCTCTCAGGGTAAACCACATCAATTAATACTCGTTTGGCCAAGATCTTAATGAGCCTATCCCCAAAGAATGTTTTTAAAGGCCCGCCATCATTAGCAAAATATTTTTGTAAGCCCTAGACCTTCCCTGTAGCCCGAGGATACGCAGGTCAAGAGCTACTTGCTACAGTGGGAGGCCTGGTGATCCTCACTACATGACACCCCTTCTTAACCCAATCGCACTCAGAGTTCCTTTAGAAAGTATCGTCTGCTACTCGAATACTTTTGAAAATAACTCCGGAATTAAGCGAAAATTCACTATTTATTTGAACGAGAGTTGTTGAGTGGCTTCTGATAAACAATTCTCCTTCAAATGTTTTCCAAAAAAATGATTTTGTAAGTAAAATATTTCCCAAATCGCCAGGCCTATTTTGGCCGCTGTAAGCATTACTGGGTTAAATCTTGCTGAGGCTATTTTCTTCCAATGCACAAGAAGCAAACATTTTTGAAAACTATCTAAACCCTGCCATGTTGACATTCACTGAAGAGCTCTTGCTGAGTACTAACAAATGAGTACCCATATGCCAGGGTTTCAGTCATTTTTCTGCTTTTTTCGCACTATTTTGTATAAACCAAATTATCGACCAGCAGCTTAAGGGTTAACCCTTTCATGGCTTAAGCACCCAAAGATGTCCTGACTATCTTGATAATACCTTTGTGAAGAGAGGTTTCTTTGAAAACGATTTCAAGTAAAAATGTTCACCACGACCCAACCCATAAATATTTTGTGAATTTTTGCTTAATTCCAAAATTATTTTTAAAAGTATTGGAAGTCCAGAGCAATTTTAGCAGAAAAAGCCCCTTAAACAGCCTTATTGTTGAACCCTGGCAAAAGAGGGTTGTGTTTTGAGGATGTAGGGTTCTGAGACTTTTTAGCAGAAAAAAGCCCCTTAAAGAGCCTTGTTGTTGAACTCTGCCAAAAGAGGGTTGATTTTTGTGGTTGTAGGGTTCTAAGACTTTTCAGTAGAAAAAAGCCCCTTAAAGAGCCTTGTTGTTGAACCCTGGCAAAAGAGGGTTGATTTTTGTGGTTGTAGGGTTCTAAGACTTTTCAGTAGAAAAAAGCCCCTTAAACAGCCTTGTTGTTGAACCCTGCCGAAAGAGGGTTGAGTTTTGAGGTTGTAGGGTTCTGAGAATGGGAGAGCAGTGTCGGCGGGTACAGCTGCTAGTCGTCAAGATAAGTTGTCAGTGCTTGGAAGTAGCACTTGTAGGGTCACATGTTATCAGACCTGTCTTCACAAATCTGCCTTTCCGGCTGCCCGGCCTGACCTCATGCAGTCCGAGGGCATTCCCAGAACCAGGGTCTTCTTACCCAGTGCTCACTCAAGGTGTCTGCCTCTGGCTGTTATTTGGACACCCAGTTTTTAACTTTTAGTGTATATTATCCTGTGTCTGGTTAGAAGACGTATCTGCTATCTTACTCCAAAATCTTAAATATATGTTCTGAAAGATATTACTCATTGTCAATTAATGTGTGCCAACTTACTTCCCCTCTAATTATCATTTACATTGCTGTTACACCCTGTATATATATATGTTATATTTTGAATTGTTATTCTGTAGTCGGCCAAGAGCCCTGGCAGCTCGTGTTTACTACGTAAAATTATTACCGACTTAAAATAAAGATTATCTATCTAAATATTGTTGTCTCCCCCCCAAAATTAATATCTGTGGCTGCTCAAGGCTGGTGTTACCAGTAGTGTATCCCTGGTAAGCAGACACTGGCCTTATCAGGCTAATGAGACCATGTTGCAAGGTCTATTTATCCCATACATGCCAGTAGCAACCCAAAAAGCCTGCTGATTATGACAATATATATAGGACCTACAAATATTCAGGAAAAGTGTTTTAACCCTTATGCTGCTGGTGGCTAAGCTTGCCAATACAAAATGATGCTAAAAACCTGAAAAATGATGGAAACTCTGGCACATGGTTACTCATCTGAGAGTACTCAGCGAGAGCTTTCAAATGAATACCAACATGACAGGGTTTGTATGGTTTTCAAAAATCTTTGTGTTCTTGTGCATTGGATGAAAGTAGCCTCAGCATTGGAAGGGTTGAGGAGAAATGTATCATAACCTACAGAGGGCCTAAGGCGTTGCCACTGACTGCTAGCTGTTTCCACTTTTCACGTTCGAATCCTAGCTGTGGCATGATAGAAAGTAGCCACTGACTTGGGGTTAGGCGGTTGTTTTACCCCAGTACCCTAGGTTTTCCTCCACCAGTTACAACTGGCCAGTCTTGACTTCACCGCAATATGGCAGAAAAAGTGACAAAAAACAAAATTTCTAATTCCAAATCTACCCTACAGATGCAAGAAGAGTATCAGGATAGAGAGGGTTAAACAACAATTACACCTTCAGGCTATTATATGCTGAGAACATACTTTGATATGTATACTTTATTAGCAAAACATGACTTTAAACAGCAATAAACTTCTTATAATATATGGAGGTGGGTAGTTGTGAGGTCTTGGATATAAGTAGAGTATACCCTAAGACACTATTTGGGCCCATGTTTTATTCATGGTGGAATTGTCCTTTAAGTATATTATTATCTTTGGCTGCTCCTGGGTGACCCAGGCATGAAAGGGTTAAGTATATTATCTTCTCCTACTGAGTGGGTAGCCCAGGCATGAAAGGGTTAAGTATATTATCTTGTCCTACTGATTGGGTAGCCCAGGCATGCAGATGGCTGTGCTTATCAGGGTAATGGGACCATGATGAATGGTTGATGGGAGGATGTGACAGTGTTAGGATGTTCCACCATAGTTTATCTAATAGCAGCAGCAGGATCTCTCAGCATTGCTTCCTCATAACCTGTGTATACTGTAAAATGGAAAATGTTTGCATGTTTACTAATGTTTATATTTCGTGATTCTGCAGACTTGGTTGTGAAACTGGCAGACATGTAATGGTTAACCCTTCCAATGCTGATGCTTAACTTTCGTCCAAAGCACAAGGACACAAAGATTTTTGAAAAACATCTTTAGAAACCCTATCATTTTGGTATTCATTAGATAGCTCTCACTGAGTACTCTCAGATGAGTACCCATTTGCCCAGGTTTTAATAATTTTTCAGGTTTTTTGCATCATTTTGTAATGGCCAAATTAGCCACCAGCAACATAAGGGTTAAAGGATAGCTTTGATTGAGCAATCCTCCCACTGATTGAAGAGATAATAAGGCTACATTCCTGATCACTCATAAGAAGTTGCTATCTGTGTTTTCAGGAAGCAATACATATCTTTGTATTTTTAGTTACTAGTAGCTACACTAGGCCATGTAGGGCCAGTGATAGCCACTTTTTATGCAAGATTGCACAGATTTATGGCAAATTGATAATCAATTCTCGACTTCTGCTTGGTGTGATCAGTCACTTGCGATTTTTGCACCCATTTGATGGAGTGGAAAGTGCCTAATGATTTTAGCAAACAGCGAGCAGTTCGCCTTGTGCTTAACGCTAGCCAAGGCTTATAAGACTAGTCTGTCGGGTTGGACATCAACACTTTACCATTCTTCACTCTAGTAATGGTCCCTCCAGTAATTGTCTGGATATATGATAAAGCTATGCTTTATCTTGGTACTTATACTTACTCTAGGCCGTGACCGATTACTGGGCCTCTTTTTGTGCAAGATTGCACAAATTTATGGAAAATTGATAATCAATTCTTGACTTCTGCTTGGTGTGATCCGTCACTTGCGATTTTTGCACCCATTTGATGGAGTGGAAAGTTCCTCATGATTTTAGCAAACAGCAAGCAGTTCGCCTTGTGCTTAGCACTAGCCAAGGCTTATAAGACTATAGTCTGTCGGGTTGGACATTAACACTTTACCATTCTTCACTCTAGTAATGGTCCCTCCAGTAATTGTCTGGATCTATGATAAAGCTATGCTTTATCTTGGTACTTGTACCAAAGGTTTATCATGATAAACCTTTGCTTGTACTTACTCTAGGCCGTGACCGATTACTGGGCCTCTTTTTGTTCAAGATTGCACAGATTTATGGCAAATTGAGGATCAATTCTCGACTTCTGCTTGGTGTGATCCGTCACTTGCGATTTTTGCACCCATTTGATGGAGTGGAAAGTTCCTAATGATTCAGCAGACAGCTAGCAGTTTGCCACCACTTTTCCTTGCACTATGTGCTAATCCCATACTACTGGCTTTGGTAATAACCCTTTATTATTTAACCTATTCATGCTTTAGAGTTCCTCTTAAAATTGTCATCAGAATCTCAACAATAACTTGTTTACTAAGAATGACTTTACAAAATCTTGGAAGGAGAGTTGTCAGTGCTGTGGATTAATATTTCCCCTCCAAATATTTTTTTCACCAAAAGATTCTTAAGTTGTCAGCTTCTTTTGGCTGCTATATAAGGAGGTAAATTGTGTCGACTGACCAGACCTGTGCTTATCCATTATGGTTCAACATTAACCCTTATGCTGCTGGTAGCTAATTTGGTCAATACAAAAATCTGGAAAAATGAGAGAAACCCTGTCTTATGGCTACTCATCTGAGAGTACTCAGTGAAAGCTATCTAATGAATACCAACATGACAGGGTTTAGATGGTTTTCAAAAATCTTTGCATCTTTGTGCTTTTGACAAAAGTTGCCTCAGCATTGGAAGTGTTAGTACTGACTCAGGGCTCGAAATTAGGGTGCCGGGAGCCGAGGGCTCCCTTGAATTCTCCTGCGGCTCCCTCAAATGTCTGCAGGGAGCCCGAAGGTGTACTGGTTTCTATATACACAACATCTCTAGGTAGATTTAGTAGATGCAATTGGG
This sequence comes from Maea johnstoni, assembly GCA_963942565.1. Classification (NCBI taxonomy): domain Eukaryota; kingdom Metazoa; phylum Annelida; class Polychaeta; order Spionida; family Magelonidae; genus Maea; species Maea johnstoni. Next base: position 22,714,118 of record OZ012690.1, read on the forward strand.
ATCCCTGGATATAGGGCTGTCATCGATACCGGCAGTATCGATGGATCGCTGGCGAAGCCCTAGCGATAATCGATACGCCAGAAAGGCTGGGGTATCGATTCGCTATAAAAAATAATAAAAAACTGGTTGAATACGTTGCAACTCGTGAAAATTGCCGTAACCAACCAGAAATCTTTTTTTAAAAAGTCCAAATAAGCGAGAACTTACCTCAATTCAAAAACGGAAGTTGAATTGAGGACGGACGATCTCTGGCGCACTACTGCGCAGGTCACCGCAATGCATTGTGGGGTCCCATTGAGACGATGACGGGCGAAGACATATCGGCGCTAATGGCGAGATCGCAAATTATAGGTAGATTTTAGTTATTGTTAGAGGCGGGGATTGCTGGGGAATGAAAATTTAATGCGTGAAAAGCTAATTGCATATATATTAGCCAAAAACCAAGCGTGAGACAATTTCTAGTGTGAATCGATAGCGAATCGAATCGAAGTGCCGTATCGGTAAATATCTTTTCGATTATCGAATCGCTAAAAAATCCTTAGTGATGACAGCCCTACCTGGATAAAGTCTTAACTTCGAGCCCTGTGACTATCACAGCTGTTTTAGACATGAAAGGGTTAATGGCTCCTTGCTGTAAAACATGCATAGTTTCTCTAATAGGACTCTAGACTGGCTCACTGTTCTGGGCTTAGTTAGGATTAGTTTATATGGTCATTAGGAAAGATGTGTGCTATTTGTTTTCTCCCTCTCCATATCTCATTCCCTCCCTCCCTCCCTACCTAGCTCCCTACTCCCTTCACTTCCCTGGCTCCCTCCCTCCATACCTACCTCCCTCCCTCCCTCGCTCCCTCCCTACCTACCTACCTCCCTCCCTCCCTCACTCTCTACCTATTTCCTTCCCTACCTCCCACTCTCCTTCCCTCTCCCCCTCCCGCCCTCCTTCTCCCCCTCCCTCCTTCCCGCCCTCTCCCCCTCCATCCCTCCCTACCTACCTCTCTCCTTCCCTACCTCCCTCCCTCTCCCCTCCCTCTTTTACTCCAGCCCTCCTTCTACCCCTCCCTCTCTCCCTCCTTCCAGCCCTCTCTCCCTCTATCCCTACCTCCCTCCCTCTCCCCTCCCTCTTTTACTCCAGCCCTCCTTCTACCCCTCCCTCTCCCCCTCCCTCTCTCCCTTCTTCCAGCCCTCTCTCCCTCTCTCCCTACCTACCTACCTCTCTCTCTCCCTCTCCCTCTCTTACTCTCCCCCTCCCTCTCTCCCTCTTTCTCTCCCTCTATCCCTACCTACCTAACTCTCTCCTTCCCTACCTTCCTCCCTCTCTCCATCCTTTACCTACCTTCTCTCTCGTTCTCCCTTCATTTTCCTAATGGCTTACTTCACATTGAGTTTCTCTAATAGCATTGAGGGACAGGTTGAGTGAAACAGATTGGTTTCTTGTGCAGCTTTGAAACCCGCTAATGGATTTTTACCAGTAGCCTACCTGACCTGTTCTGATTAAAAAAGCTCACCCTGGGACGTGAGATATTGAAGCCTCGTCCTGTTTACGACTTTCCTGGTTGCGGCGTTCTGGGTTATTTATGATTATTGGCTGCTGTTATGTAGCCATTGATGTGGGTGAAAAGCTTGGAAGATTAGGCGAAGAAAATATAGAATTGTAAAAAATGTAGTTAGTGTTCGGTATTTCATATTATTTTGCACAGAAAGGTGCAACACTTGCTCCCCCTGGGGATTGAAATGGTTTCTATGTGTACAGGCCTGCTAGGGGAGGAAGGTCGTGTAAGCACTTCAGTGGATACAAGACTTTAAACCGAATACCTTTAACACTTGTTAAAATCTGCAGAAATAAATTACGGAATAATGTTGATGTTTGTATTTCTAATGATAAATGCAGTAGATATGTATTGCTTTGCAAATGGTATTTTTTACTCTTTTAAACTCAAACCTTCAGAATTGGTTCTAATGCTATTTATTACTTGTTATTTCTGATAATGGGCAGGTCACTATAGATTTTTTTTTGGACTAAGGGAAAATATTTTGACAAATAGAGGGCAGCCTGGTGAGCCAGTAATTAGGACTTAATTAGGATAGACTTGTGTTTGAGTTGGGTTACAATTCAAAGGTAGACAGGAAAGACAGTGTAGAAATAAGATGTCATCCAGTGGCACACAGTGACCTTATATTTCTATATTGGGCAACCTTTTATTGGAATAAGTTGGCATGATGTGCTACTTATTTAAATGACTTATTTGTTAATGCAAATAATTCATACCTGTGTGTTTTTATATATATATATATATATATATATATATATATATATATATATATATATATATATATATATATATATATATATATATATATATATAATTCTAGGAAACCTCAATTCAGGGCTGCCCACTATGGGCCAATAAGTCATCAGGAATTACTTCTACTGAAATAGAAGTGGAAAAAAAATTGCCAGGCAAAGCATGACGTTATTGCTAGGATAGATGGTACTGATGCTGCCTCTGCTGCTTCTGCCCTTTGCCACAAGCTATCATTATTACTGTCCCTCACAGAGCGCGTGGGAGGCCGAGAGTCTGTCTATTGATTCTCTCTAATGCTGCGCTTTATGCAGAGAAATCCATTACTACTACTAACGGACAGGAAGTAGAAAAAGTCCCTCCTGTCAGGAGTTCAGCTAATGTAGGGCCGATGAAATAATAATGTAGTAGCCTAGCATGTAGGCTATCATGCATATTTTCACCTTGCCTCAGGCCTAAAAAAATAATTAGGAGTTCAGCTAATGTAGGGCCGATGAAATAATCTAGTAGCCTAGCATGTAGGTTATCATGCATATTTTCACCTTGCCTCAAGCTTTAAAAAATAATTGATTATTCCCTGTTACCCTACCTACCCTATATTTTTGGCCCTACGCTTAATCTTTTTATGACATTTTGAATCAAAAACATTGTATTCCGAATGAAAAACCTGAAGAGCTAATCTTAATCTTTGAGCCTGCCATTTATCACTAAGTTTTGTGGTAACTCAGCAACCCTTGGCGATTGTGCTCCCATCTCTATTTAAATGGCAGAATTATACCTACTTATCATCTGGAGTAGGACTGACATTATAGTATGTGTATTCACGAAGTCTGAGAACCAGACATCATTCAACATATATAGCAGATATATAATCCATAGTCCAGATAAACTATACAGGTAGTGTTTGGAGGATGTAGAAAAAATGATCTAAAGCATCGTGTTGCCCATTTTGGACGCCCATTTTCGAAACCTTACAGTCCTAGAAAATTATACTAGCAAATGAATTGTCCACAATCCATTTATTTTAGGGATTATAATTATTATAATTAATTATTATTTTTATTAGGGAAAATGATTTTTCTGGAGAACCATGTTGGGAGGGTAGATTTTCCTGTTGTGAGGCCTGGTGGAAGTGAGTGTAGCTTTCATCATCTGAGATTGTGTGTAATCTACACTGCGTAAAAAGCTAAGTAAACCTGCATGGCAGATGTGTTTCCTGTAGACAGCCATTGTTGGCGACGAGAGTGGCCATGGAAACTTGTCACAGCTAGCCTTCTCCTGTTATACCCACTCTGTTCTGCTTTAGAACAGCATTGCTAGGGTTATATCACTGCTATAGTCTGTCTGACTTGAGTTTGGCAACTTGAGTTTGCCCATTGCCAACAATACAATCTCGCGTGTTTGTAATGTTGGCAATTGTTGCCAATGGGCAAATTTTACAATGGGACCTAATGAGCAAAATTACCATTTTGCCGAGTTAAGACAAAAAGTATGTTTATACATACACATACTTGTGCTCTAAAGAGGTTTGCCAAGTTTGAATGGCAAACTCGCACGTTTTGTCACAAATAATGGAAAAACCGATTGCCAAACTTGAGTCAGACAGACTACAGAAGGAGTCTGTTTGATATATGAAGGCAAGGCTAAGCAGGGTGTTAGGCAGGATTAAGAAACTGGATGCGCAAAATTGGCAATTCTAAGATTTCTAGACATTCAATTTTTCAAGGGAGACCACAATATACTTAAGATAACAACCATTAACTTGTATATACTCGATGAAATAAACCAGAATGTCCATATACAATGAAAGGGTTAATTTGTATGGTCATTAGGAAGGTAGTGTGTTATGTACCTTCTACATAAGGGGAATTATATTGGGGTGAAAATGCTTCAAATATATGCATGAAATTAGCATTTTAAGAAATTGCCTACAAAATATTTTTGGTGTCCTGAATGGTAATTTTTTAGGATTTGGGTGTCCAAATGACACCCAGACGCCCTGCTGGTTAAGACTATTGGGCTAAGTATATAAGTCCTAGAGCACAGACAAAAAGTCCTTGAAGGAGTGGGTATTATTTAGCCAAAAACGGGAAAAAATAGTATGTTGACCTGAAAACAGGAACAATTTAAATCGTTGATTTTTGATTTATACAGAGGCTCTCTCTGTCTCAGACTTCAATTTATATCCATGACTGATTGATATAAAGACCATTTAGAAGATTTAAGTTATATCTGGTAGTCATTATGACTCCTACAAAATTACATGTAACCTTTATAATCTTTTAGTTGCAAATAGTAGCAAAATCAGTTGATTGGCAAAGACAGACCTAGCTAAGCTAGTGTGTGTGATAGTGTGCCATAGGAGTGAGAGAAGGAGCTCGTATGATCACTAGTGGCACCTAGTGGGGAACTAGTGAACTAAGTTGTGGCAATCAGGAAGTTATGTGAGCTCACCTTCATGTGATGACTCGCACTTCACCGACAACTTCCTTGTTTCTAAACTACCAAATGCATCCTGGTTCTCATCAACCACCTGATTATTTGGGTCATATCCTGGTCACGCTATACTTCTCATAAACATGCATAATATCAGCCCATAAATGCTTAGAGATCTTGACAAATGTCACAAGGATATCTTCTACTTTTGAAAATAACTTGGAATTCTGCATTAATTCATAAAAGATTTTAGGGAATATTGTTGGTTAGTTTCTGACGAAAATATATCTTTCAGATGACTTCTGGAAGTTGTTATAGGCAGACAGATACCATACAATGTAATAAATCAATTGGCCAAAAATGCATTTTGTACTCAGGGCCCAAAGTTTGGAATAGCTTAACTGAAGCAATCAGATGTGCACTGTCTTTACCTTCCTTCTAGTCTCGATACCTAAAAGCAATGTACTGTGCTACTTTGTAACCCTGGGGCCCTTTGGCAACTCGTAAACATGCCAGAGGGCATCAGGGAAGATCCTTACCATTGGACTGAGATACCCTCTTTAAATAAAGATTATTGTTATCATTATAAAATTAACCAGTGTGCTGCAAGCATGAATGGGTTAAAATTCTTATCTATAGAACCTGGTATAACTTTTTAACCCCTTTTATGTCTGTAGTGCCCAAATGTTTCAACCCTTTAGTTTATATATATTTTTAACTGAAACATTTTTTCAACATATGTTTGCTGAAATGTTGCTCATAATCCAATCAACAATATATTTTGTGAATCAATTCATCATACCAAGGTATTATTTATAAGCATTAAGTACCATAGGCTTCATAACATCAGGTAACACTTGGCCTGGGTATATCTAGGCACGAATGGGTGAATGACATTGGACCGGCATGATGTTCCTAATTTTGAAAACAACTTCCTCGTTCCTCATCCATCACTAAACTCATCTCTTCCTGGTTATATGTTTGTGTGTGTATGTGCATGTCAGGGCTCAATATAACAGATAGCCTCATAGTCATGACTATCTAATCATGGAAAAATGGCATTTTGGGCAAGCTGAACAAGCCCTCAATTTGCCCCGCTTGTCTATCTAACATTAAAATAAAATAATTTTTAAATTCAGAATTTCTTTTGTCTCTATGTCTTGAGGTTAATCAAGGTAATTGCTATCAAATTGGATGGGCAACCTGAACGCCTGGCGGGACTATCTGATCTTAGGGTCCAACTTGCCCCGTCTGACTACCTGGGTTGGCCGGGTACTGTTAAGTCCTGTGTGTGTAACAGTAAATATGAAATATATATAGATATAGATAAAGATAAAGATGACAGACAGACAGACAGACACTGTGTCTAAACTTTAAAAGTGTCTCATTCTCGTATATGCTTTCTTAAGCAATTCACCCCTTGAAAGTTTACACATTCTTTCACATAACAAGGCATAGTTCTATCTAAAAAAAAAAAGTCATCATTCTTTGAAATGGAAATAGCACCTCCTCAGGATACAATGCCATGAAAAGTCATTGTATCCCACTATCCCTTTAGCCTGAAGTATGAGAGATATATACTTTCTTAAATCCTGGGGCCGCATTGGAAATTTAATCCTGTATTTCATTTTATAACCCTCTTGAGATATAGACTGGAATTCTGACAGACTACATTGTACTTAGCGGTAGTGGTCCATTTATAAGTAAATATCACTTCACTTCAAAGTGGTGATTTATTTTCATTCCAATTTCAGAGTCAGTTGGCTTTATAAGGTAGACTATGTTTATTCCAATGGTGTATTATCATCCTGCTAAGCAAGTGATTGCCACTCATGCTTTAAATAGTTCTCTTGCTGCTGTATAGATGGCGCTTCATTGTGTGAGTGGCCACCTCTCAGTTCTGCTATTTAGTGTGCAGCATAGGATGATTGTGGTCTGGACTTCAAGGCACATGTAAAGTGCATCATATGCTCACATACTTACCATTATGTTTAAAAAATCTTAACCCAGTCATGCCTTTAGCACCCCAAAAACACCCTGACACTGAAGTTGATATTCTTTGATCAGAGGATTATTTGGAAATAGTTTGTGATATTCAATCAGCTCTTGTTGTGGAGGTCTTAAAGGGGGGAGGGGCAATAAGGTTTTAGTTTACTTTTAAGCTTAGGTCATACTTGGAACCAGGAAGGCATTCTCTTCGCTTAAAAGAATAGTTCCAAATTCTGAGAAAACAACCTGCCTTTAAAATCTTTATAATATTATTAATACATTTTAAGCTGTTCACACCATGAGTTCCCTGTATCAAGTGACATCTGGATCTGTGATACTCATGAATGAAAGTAACCATGGAATTAAACGTGACTGAATGCAAAATATTTTAATGAAGTGTGTTGGATTATCGAGGTTTACATTTCTATTTCAAAGGTTTTTTCTTAGAATTCTTTTATCAGAAAGATAATGACATGAATAGTCTGGTATCTTTTGGGTGCTGTAGGCCCAATAAATGGGTTCAGTAATTGCCCAATTTCTGTTATAACACCCATCTTTTATGCTTGGCGCTTGAATGAGTCAAGTAAGAAAGAAGAGGTTGCTTAGATGCTGTGTGGCAAGTGTGCACTAAAGTGTTGCCATATTATAGCATGGTTAACCCTTATGCTGCTGGTGGCTAATTTGGCTAATACAAAATGATGCATAAAAACCTCAAAATTGGCTGAAAACTAGTCGTATGGGTACTCATCTGAAAGTACTCAGCGAGAGCTTTCTAATGAGTACCAACATAACAGGGTTTGTATGTTCATCGAAAATCTTTGCATCCTTGTTCTTAGGACAAATGTAGCCTCAGCATTGGAAGGGTTAAATGCATTGGGTTTGGCCTGTCTTTGTGGAGAGGCGACATAACTTATGCTTGCTGTACCCTCTGCCATGGCTACGAGCACCCAATATCTTTGTCAGCTCTGAATTAGGCAATTGTCATAAACTGGGCCATTTAAGGGGAGGCCATTTTCTCCCGTTGTCATGAGCTACTGAGAGACCTTCCAGTGTGAATTGGAACCAAGAATTTGTGAATGAGTGCATGGGCATGCATGCATGCATGGTTGACCATAAGGTACTTATGTATGTATGTAGGCTAGCAGTGGGCGGAATTGACTACAAGGAAGAGATGGCGTACATGTCAAATAGGAGACTGCATGCTAACCTGTTAGCATCTGGAGCACAGACATGTTCTGACAACTTCTAATATAACTCGTCAAATATAGGAAAATTTGAAAGATATTTGAAGAGGAATTGTAAAACTCAACTGGAACAACAACTTTCAGTGAAATATTTCTCAAAATATTTTTCTGTTATTAAGATACTTCAATATGTGTCAGATCTTGTGTACGCTCCAGATGTAAATGGGCTAACTATTTGCATAACTTTTCCTCTGGAGTACCAGGTACTGAGCGCAGTAGCAAGCCATAAACTTGAGCTTTTTTTTATTTCAAAAAAGTGTAGTATCTATAAATACTTGGCTGAATGTCAAGGTAACTTAATCATCCTAAACCTGCGTCTGCCGTTTGAACTTTTTTGGCTAGGTACAAATCAAGTACACTGACGGCAATGTTTGTAAACATTTTAACTCATTTAGCCCTGGAGAGTATCTTTGACAAGCGTTTCCAGGATTTTGGATGCACTAAAATGATACGTTCATTGTTTGTAAACATTTTAACTCATTTAGCCCTGGAGAATATCGTCTTTGACAAGCGTTTTCAGGATTTTTGATGGACTAAAATGATACTTTCGAGGATAACTTCGCAATTTCACAAAATACTTATTTAGGAAATATGTGGTTTGGGTTATGATGAGACTTACTCTTTTGAAATATTTTCTGAAAAATGCCTTAGTCTCAAAAATGTCACTTAAACAATCAACATTGTGAGCTTTATAGGCAATAATGGGTTAGGTTCCATCTTAGATGAATGAAAGAATGGAAATGTAGCGAGAGACCAATAACTATCCAGCAGTCTCGAATCTGGCCTAAGTGTCATGTCACTAGGAGTCAAAGACCAATGAGGGCTCTCATATCGTTTACATTGCAGAGCTGTGCACCAACATGTGCAGAACATGACTTATGGGCTATTCACTGCAGCCAGCCTGTTCAGGTTGACTGGCTGGTTTCATATCCACTTGTTTTTATTCACCTAAGGTTCCTTGTCCTTAAGTAGCATCTAGAGCAAAGATTAAGTCTGGTTTATCAAGAGCAGGTTATCTTCTTTCAATGTCCTCTGTCTATTTCTACGGTTAGAACTATCTCCCTACCTGCCAAACAGACACCATGAAAATAATCAGAGCTCTGCAAGCATGAATAGTTTAAAATTCTTATCTATAAAACCTGATATAGCTTTTTTAAACCCCTTTCATGTCACTGTCCTCTGTCTATTTCTTCTGTTAGAATTATCTTGCTACCTGCTGAATGTTTTGAGCAATCATCCCATTTATGCTACAGAGTTCATCTTGATAAGTGTTGTTTGAATCTATGATAACTTTTTGACAAGAAAGCACCAATTTATGAAATACCTGAAAAAAAGTTTTTATTTAAATATTTTCTTACAATACTTTCATTAGAGAAATATCACTGCATGGGTCCTATGGGCTATGAGGCTGCTACAGGCATTATAGAGTTAACCTTTCCAAGGCTATTCACAATTAAAGTGATTTTTACCTATTTATCCCTGTAACAGCTAAAACTGCCTGACTATTCCGGTAACATTTTTCAAACAAAAACAGTGGTCGGAAACTATTTGAAGGAGAGTTGTTCATTATAACTTTATCTACAAAACTCCTTCAAATAGTTTAATACAAAGTGATGTTGCATTCCAAAGTTATCTTCATAACCATGAAAGGTCCAGAGGACACTCCTCAAGTAGATCTCTGAGTATTAATGGGTTAAGAGACATGTCCAAAACTTTTGGGACAGTGGGATAAGGGTTAACCCTCTCAATGCTGAGTCTTCTTTCGTTGGAAGCACACGGATGAAAACAATTCTGAAAACCATCTAAACCCTGTCAAGTTTGTATTCATTGGAAAGCTCTCACTGAGTACTCTTAGATGATTTGCCAGGGTTTCATTCATTTTTTCAGATTTTTGCATTATTTTGTGTTGGCGAAATTAGCCACCACCAGCATAAGGGTTAAAGGTCAAGCTTTGCAGCTATCTTATTATTTATTAGAGATCAAGTCATATGCTTCTACTTGTGAGTGATTACGGGTTACAATATCAATCATAAAGGAGCACCACTCCTCTAAAGGAACCCCCTTCTAGGCTTCTACCTCTGATACCGGTAAGGACCACCTTTCTATAGTGACTGCCCGGCCTTATGCGGCCACATGAAGTCCTGACTTATGTTTGCAGTTTCATTTGCCTTTAGAAGGTATTACATACAGTTCTTTTGTGTGCGAAAAATGATGTGGTCTCTAGGTTGCTTTCGAACCCCTGGTTTGTTGTTTGGGTATGTCTGGGTTGTTTGAACCCCTTGGTTGCCATTGTGGGTTGTCTGAGTTGGTTTGTAACCAAGAGATGGTGGGGTTGACAGTTTCAAGCCCTAGGTGTATTATATAGAGTAGTACTGATTTCATTATGAGGATGGCCCTTTAGCAAGAAAGGGGTGTATCAGACCTTGTGGTTTACCAGGTGTTTGTGCCAATATTGGTCGCTACATAAATGTGTAGCATTGTAGAGGGCTGTCTATTGTTCTGCAACTAAAATATCCCTTGGAAATATTTGTGAAGAGAAGGGAATTTCTTTCAGGTTCCGGGTTACTATCTAATCACAATATGACCTAAGCTTTTGAAAGCGACGTAAAAACCCATTCCTTCCTTCCTTCCAATATTGCCCACTGATGTCATAAGGCCTAGAAAAAAATGGTTTGTGTTCTGTAACAGTCCGAAAGAAAATAGGGTAGGTAGGTCAGTAAAATAATTTGAGAAGGATTTTTTTTTGTTCCAAAATGTGTGTTTTATGCATGTTTTATATTGATTGGGAGTTGGAAGGGCTGAAAAAACTTCTTTTTTTTTAGTAAAAACTTGTCTGGGTAATGGTTACAGAAAACCAACAACTTTCTTCATGCCTAACGGTGATGCCCATTGGGTTGGTTTCGTTCCCTTGTCTGTGTACCAGGTCGTTGTGCCGATTTCGCCCACTGCCGGTGGTGTCTCTGGCATGCTTGGCTGGTTCTCACTGTAAGTAACCAGTAATCACCGCTGCCTCCTCACAACCAACACCGGCTCAGTTGCAAGTTACCTTCTTTCACTACGCTATGATTTGCAAGGTTTCTGTTTTCACCGGCATGACAGTACACAATGTGAAATTATAGCTTCAATTCAACTAGTCTGGAAGAGGATAGTACCTTTGCTCATCCCTTGACACGCTACGGAGTGCTCTGCGTTAAGGTAAGGAAAGGTGTTTGATTCTCGCGAGGCTTACAGGTGCTTTTGGATAGACTATCGATTTCCTGAATTATGATTTAACACATGTTTTGGGGTAATGGGTAGGCCACTATCAAACATAGATCACGGTTTCTAAAACTTCTTAATGAGGATCAGCAGTAGGTTTGTGGATCTAAGAAGTATATATACAGAGTTCTCTGCATTAAGGTAAAGAGCGGTTTTGATTCTGGCGAGGCTTACAGGTGCTTTTGGATAGACTATCGATTTCCTGAATTATGATTTAACACATGTTTTGGGGTAATGTGTAGGCCACTTTCAAACATAGATCACGGTTCCTGAGACTTCTTAATGAGGATCAGCAGTAGGTTTGTGGATATAAGAAGTATACGGAATTCTCTGCGTTAAAGTAAAGATTCTGTTATGATTCTGGCGAGGCGTACAAGTGTATTTAGAAAGACTATCGTTTTACTGAATAGCGATTTAACACACGTTTTTTGGTAATGGGTAGGCCATTATCAAATATAGATCATGGTTTCTGAGACTCTTTAATGAGGATCAGCAGTATTGTTGTGGTTCTAAGAATGACTATGGCTCTTTGCCTGAGTAGATGGTTATCAAAATGCACGTCAGTCGTCAGTATAAACTTGTATTTACATGGAATACAGTAACAAGTAGGAAGGAAGATAATTTTTCCTCATCCATGTTTTACTGCTGGGAGATGTATTGTGAAACTTACCATTGTTGTTGTGGTAGAGTTACAGGGATTTTTTTATTGTCTTGCACAGATGGTTTACTTTCAAGATAGCTACCTATTTGCACTAGGAATACCTACCTGTTGTAATACAGTGATATTTACATTCGTTGTTCTGGATTTATAAATGATATTCTTGCACAGATGGTGTGTTTAGGTAATCTACCTGTTTTTTTTAGGACAGCTGACTATTGTCAAGGATAGATATATGATGATAGGTGTATGTTATGTATACCCAGGTACAAGGGTTAGAGTGTAAATTTGTTGTTAAGCCATCCATGCCTCGATATCCCCTTGGAAGGTGTCATCTTGATTTATGGTAATTTGGAAAATAACTTTTTACTTATTTTACATATCTTTACTTATTTGTGCTTCTTAACAGGAGTTTTTTCATAAAATATGGAAACTCCCTTTTACTACTCTCTGAGCATCAACAAAACATTATTTAAATTTCTATTTCTCTCACTGTACAAGTATCTGTAATTTCTCAAGATTCTAACAAAAAATAATAATTCATTAATTCTTTACCCCTCACTCTACAAATTACTGTAACTTGTGGAGTATCTTTTTGAGGCAAGTTATATGGTATAATAGCCGTAGTCACATGATGCTAGTTGCACATAAAAACTCTGCTACGCATCCCTGATAATTTTCCCAGGTCACGTTTGTCTCACTCAGCATAACGAGCAGGCCTGTTTCAGTCAGCACTGTGATGAACGTTTCAGCTCAGATGATTGGTCGATCAGGGTTGCATGTCAGTGGCGGTATGCCGATCTTTGTGCTGCAGACATAACTGGCATTTTTTGCCCTTGTCTCGCTTTACGAGTGCGAAAGGCATCTGTTGAACTAGCTCACGCCTTGCTTGTGCCCAACATTGTATTGGAACTGGTGTCCTCTGCAAACAGTGCTCGCTGTTGTGTACATGGGGCCAGTGTTTGGGGCTATTAGATATGTTATGGGATGGGTGCCACACACTCCTAGGTATAGTGGGCGCCCTGTATTGGGGTACTTGATGGGAACGGTGTATGTATTTCACCATCATAGTATTATAATCTGCCTTTGACTTCACCTATTAATGTCTGGAGATCTCCTTGGCAAGTGTCAATGCAAATGGGTAAATTTCAGTGTTTGAAAGTAGCTACATTGATAAATCAAAATTAATTAAGATACATATTTTTGTACTTGCATTTTGCATAGTGTGGTATATACCTTTTAGGAATGAGGTATAAAACAATGATAATAGTAATAATGATGATGATGATAATAATAATAATAATAATGATGACAATGATAATGATGATAATAATAATAATAATGAAAATGATAATAATAATAATAATAATAATAATAATAATAATAATAACAATGATTATAATAATGATAATAATAATAATAATAATTATAATAATAATAATGATGATTTTCATTATTATATTTTTAAAATCTTACTTCATTTATCAAAATCGATATAATATGGTTACATTTAAAAGATTTCCAAGTTTAGGTTGCATTCCGCATGAATGGACTAGATGTTTTCAGTTTGTTTGTGGTAAGTAGTTGATTGGAATTATAGGTATGCTAGGCAGTTGTTTTGCTCAAAGGAGGTTGTGAATATGATGTAGTACCTAAGGCTAAATATAGGAAAGGCATGAACAGGTTAACCCATTGATGCCCATAGCTATCCAAAAAAGTTCTGAATATTTTGGACGATATCACCCTGCATGACAAAAGCGGGTATTGAAATATAATTACAGCAGCAATGTTTATAAAATCTCAAATTTTAATTCTATGTCAAATATATTGTGAGTACATGTATCTTTTGATAAGTTATTAAAAAAATTACTTATGTTCAAGATTAAATCTTTCAGGGGAAATTCTAGGCAGATATTAGAAAATAGTTTTATGAGCAATATTTCTCAAAATCAACTTTCAACTCTTTATCAAATATATTGTGAGTACATGTATCATTTTCAATGATATTTTGAAAAAGTACTTAAGTTCAATATTAAATCTTTCAGGGGAAATTCTAGGCAGATATTAAAAAATAGTTATATGAGCAATATTTCTCAAAATCAACTTTCAACTCTTTATCAAATATATTGTGAGTACATGTATCTTTGATAAGTTATTTTAAAAAGGTACTTTAGTTCCAGATTAAATATTTCAGGGGAAATTCTAGGCAGATATAAAAAATAGTTATATGAGCAATATTTCTCAAAATCAACTCTCGCTCTCGCTGAGTACTAGCATATGAGTACCAAATTTTTGTCAAATATATTGTGAGTACACGTATCACTTGTTAAGTTATTTTTAAAAAGTACTTTAGTTCAATATGAAATCTTTCTGGGGTAATTCTAGGCATGAATGGGTAATAAATGGAAACCCTTCTCCTCCTAGCATTGTTGGTATTACCTAAGTAGCCTTGGTTCTCCTGGCAGGTAGATGCCTGCCATAGTTGTGGTTAGGCATTGTTTTCTGGGAGTGGGTGGGTAGATGTCTCTCCCTCTTGTTCTCTGTTGGTATAGCTCTAATAGATCCATTGCATAACCTTGAGGACCACTTTTCCCACCGGTAGAAAATAGTGAAATCACACATGGCATTTTTGTGGCTGAAGTGTAAATGTTCTATTCAGAGGGTAATTGGCTCACTTTCTTGTTAAGGCTTTAACCCATTCATGCATAGAGTTTTTCTAATGAGAGTCCTATACTGGGTAGAGTTCTTACTAGGTTAGGCATTGCAAATATTTTTCCGCTTTTGTATTTGGCATCATTTTTATGATTTTCATTTCAATTCCAAATTAAAACATTACTTTTTACAAAAGTATTACTGGCTAAAACTAACTTCATGCACTTGTTTCTTTCTGGTGTGAATTTCAGGGATTCAAACTTGGGTAGTGGTGAGGGTTAGCAAACAGTCTGTTGCAATGCCTTTGACCATTTGGCTATCAGGGCTTGCCCTTTTACTCATAGGTCACACAGATTAAGAAGTGTAGAGGGTAGCACTAGTTTTACCTTAAAGATATCATTTAATTTTTGTTGGCTGCTTCAGGGTTTACTGGGTTAATATAAGTGATTTAAAAATAATTTGCAGTAAGATTTCATGTGTCAGGTATCACTTGTATTCCTACATCTCAAAAAGAAGTGAGTGTCTCACTAGAAATGGAATCCAGAACAAGTTGTCTGTGTTGAGGAGGTTGACAATGAAAGGAGACTTGGGTAGTAGACTAGTAGTAGCCTGAAGCTGTGAATAATGACACTTCTCACCATTCTCCGACAATAACACCATGCTCTCGCCCAAGGACAAGCTCTTTACAGGGAAACATCTATATTTCACATATCTACATTGGCTTCTTAAGAAATAAACCTGATATTGGATATTGATAGTAATGACAAGGCCGGAGCTATGAAGATGTCAGGATGTATTTTTCCTTTGGATTGTTAAATTTTTAATTTTTAAGTTAAATCCAGGTGGTTTATTATCATTTTTGAGATATCGATGACATTTTGAAGTGATGCATTGAAATTCTTTGCAGGAAATAGGTTTATTTGTGTCTATCTATGCCTCTGGCTTGGAATGTTTATTTTTATAACAGGTGTCAATTTTGAAATTTTGGGGCATCCTATTTTTCAAGGAAGACGGTACTTTGCTCAGATTACAAACACTAACAAGTATTTCGAAAATCTTTGCGTCCTTGTGCTTTGGATAAAAGTAGCCTCAGCATTGGAAGGGTTAATGTATGTAGGGTACCATTTTACTTGCGACAGCCACTGACCTGTTGTGGTGGTAATTGACCTCGGGTCAGAGTGCTGTTAGTGATAATTAAGGGGGAGGGCTCTGTCACATCAGCATACTACTTGAAAAACACCCTTCCCACTGCCAAATGCTGACCAGTTCAGTAAGGTTTATGGGGTAACATTTACCTAGTGTTGGGACGATCATCGATTATAATCGATAATCGATCGTTTGCATCTCTTTTACTGATTAATCGATTACAAAACTGGCAATCGATGATATTCGGAATAGGTGACCCCGAGTGGCAAAATATATAACTAAATGACAGGCAAGTTGTCAGCTTTCTTGCTATGAAACTAAGCTCCAAAAACACTTCAAAATGAAGTTAAGGTATGTGCTAATAGCAAGTAATTGTCATATAGTAAGACTATCACTTAATATTAGGCTCTAGACCTCTAGTACCTAATTACTGAAAAAGTGCAAAGAACTGATTATGATCGATAATCGATCGGTTGGCTGCAACTGATTATCGATCATGAAATTGCAACTGATTCCCAACCCTACATTTAACCCATGCATGCTCAAAAGTTTGTGTAGAAATTGTCGTCTGGGTCCGTGGTACTTTTGACAATAATTTTGGAATTAAAAATTATTTTGAAAAATATTTGAAGGAGAATAGTTGGTCACATTTTGATAAACATTTCCTTATAAAATGTTTTCCCAATTAAACTTTCACATGAATGATATCACCAAAATTATCAGGCTGCTTTTGGCCGCGGTGACCATTAACCCTTCCACCATGTCATGTTGGTATTCATTGGATAGCTCTTGCTGAGTTCTCTCAGATGAGTACCCATGTGCCAGGCTGTCTGTCATTTTTAAGGGTTTTTGCAGCATTTCTTTATGATCAAATTAGCCAGCAGCAGCATAAGGGTTAATGGGTTAACTTAATTTCCTGAGCTACTAGGTTGTTTTTCATGATGGCTGACCTTGGGTCATAGGGTACATAATGATAAATAAGGGGAAGATCTGTCTGGGTTGCCATGCCTTTATATTTGAGAAAACCCCTTGCCAGTAAGAAATCTTTCTCAGTCAATTAGGTATTTGGGGGAGCAATGTCACTTGCCTATAATAGCCGCTGGGTTATTTTTTGTGAGTATTGAGTTGACCTTGGGTTATAGGTCATGTCAGGGTCTAAGCCAGGATTTCGAAACTGGGTGCCTAAAATTAGCAACTGTAAAATGTTGGGGTGTCCTATTTTTTTTAAGGGAGACATCAATATACTCAGATTACAACCATAAACATGTCTTTACTTAATGAAGTTATCCATGATATCCTTATACAAGGGCATGGTATTTTTAGTGGGAAGAAAGAAAAAAAGCAATTTTATGTTTGAAAATTTTCAAACAGTTACTCCGAAAATTTTGGTGTGTCCTAAGGAGTGATTTTTTAGGGTTTGGGTGTCCTAATAACGCCCAGACGTCCTGCTGGCTAAGACTAAGGGGCATGTGGTGAATATTGAACCATGCCCGGAGATCTTGATATGGCTCGGCTAAATCTATGATACTTTTGAGAATAATTTTGGAATTATGCATAAAATGAAAACAAATATTTGAAGGAGAGTTAAATGTTAGTGTCCCATTTACATTTCTCCTTTATATATTTTCTGAAGTTACTTTTGTCAGAGAAATATTAGCCAAAGGGTCAATCTGTTTTGGAGGACTATAGACATGAATGATCCCATTGATATTTATAAAGGTTAACCCTCCCAATGCTGAGGCTAATTTCATCCAAAGCACAAAGACACAAAGATTTTTGAAAACCATCTAAACCTTGTCATGTTGGTATTCATTGGATAGCTCTCGCTGTGTGCTCTCAGATGAGTACCCATGTGCCAGGGTTTCAGTCACTATTTAGTGTTTTTTTGCAACATTTTGTCTTGGCCAAATGAGCTACCAGCAGTATAAGGGTTGAAGGACCTTTAGTTGCTACAGGCATGAATCAATCAAAATGCATTCATGTGACTGTCTCGGGTTTTCTCATGGCGGCAGCGGCATATTTGAGAAAACCCTTGTGCCTGGGGATGGTCAGCGCTCTTCTAGATGAGGGCACGAATTAGCCAGCATGAACAGGTGTACTGGACAATTAAGCCAGGTAGTGGACCAGGTGAAAATCTCAGTAATTCATGCTGCATTTCACCTGTTTGGATTCCACTTGACAACTGTGAGGAGTGCATTCCATTAACAGCTTCATCAACAAGGGCTTGAAATGAAAACTCTCATACAAGCAACTTATCTGACAACCTGGTGGCCCAGTGGGCTAAATGATAAAATGGTACACTTTCAGGGCTTGAAATTAGCCTTAGCCGGTAGTAATTGTGACAACCTGGTGGCCCAGTCAGTGGGCTAAATGATAAAATGGTACACTTTCAGGGCTTGAAATTAGCCTTAGCTGACAGCCGGGCACCCTGGGCTCCCTTGAATTCTCCAGCAGCTCCCTCAAATTTCTGCAGGGAGCCCAAAGATGTTCTGGTTTCTATGCAAATCATCTCTAGGCAGCTTTAGAAGATGCAGACGGGCTACCTGGATAAAAAACACTCAATAGCATGCCCTGACTTTCAATTCCCTGGTGAAAGTATGTTGTTTGTCAAGCAAGAAAACATGGCTTACGATCATGTTTTTCTGGATTTATTTCCAAGATTTATTTTCAGCTGTGACATACATGTATACAGGCAGGTAAGGTCTTGAGAGCATGAAGAAGTCAGGAAGGCCAGGTTTGACTGGATGCTAAAGACTTTTCTGGCAACCGCACAAAAAGAGGATGGTGAAAAACCTTCTTGCAGATCTTTCCGTGTTATTTTCCAAGAAGTGTGAGCATTTATGTGGAATGGTCGTTGCACCGTAGATCACGCAGCATGTGCCCACTTTCTAGGTCAGTGGGAGTGAGCTGGAGGAAAACATGGCAATCGTGACTTAGTTAGCTGACGACGTGTGCTCCTATCTCAAACTTTGGGATGTATTGAAGAAAAATGCCTCATGGATCTTCTGAGAAACTAACCTTTCGGCTTTCTCTTTCAAATATTTAAAGGCATTCCCTTATAGAAGTAGTAGTAGTAGTAGTAGTAGTAGTAGTAGTAGTAGTAGTAGTAGTAGTAGTAGTAGTAGTAGTAGTAGTAGTAGTTAAGTAGTAGTAGTAGTAGTAGTAGTACTAGTAGTAGTAGTAGTAGTAATAGTAGTAGATGTGTGCCCCTTTCATAGTCTTAGCCAGCAGGGCATCATTTGGACACCCAAACCATCAAAAATCACCCCTCAGTACACAAATAATTTATGAGGAATTTCTAAAAATGTCAATTTCAAGCATATGAATTGAAATATTGCATATGAATATTATGCATTGTTTCAATGAGTCTATTCTTTCATATTTAGTTTATGTGATTGTCACACAAAGGGGTTGTACACTTAGATTCGCAGACTGCCTATTCTAGTATATTGCAGTGCCATCTCTTCATATTAGGCCTGAAAAAAAAGTTGTTTGTTTCCTGTAACCCTACCCTAACAAGTTTTTATTCAAAAAAATCCCTACCCTTAAGTTTTTTTACGCCCTCCCAACTCCTAATCAACAATAAACATGCATAAAACACACATTTTTGACCAAAAAAATAATCCAAAAAAATATTTTTTTACCGTCCTACCTACCCTATTTATTTTTCAGACCGTTACAGGAAACAAACAAATATTTTTCTAGGCCTTAAGGATGCTCTTCTGGATCTGGTCTGACTTGTTTCTATGCTGCCTTCATTGTTGCTGTCGTTGTTCCTTATGTTGCTGGTATTGTATTTCCCTGTAACTGGGGCAGGTACCACTAAGACTACCATGTGGTGTCTGAGATAAGTGTGCCAGTGGCTGCATATGCTCTGCCCATGTAGCAAATGTGGTTTTGTGGTGGTTTAGCTGACCCACTGTGGTTCTGGCTTGGAATTGCAGCAGTAATAGCAGTTGTAGTAGTAACAGCAGCAGCAGAAGTAGCAGCAGCAATAAGTAGAAGTAGTAGTAGCAGCAGCAGCAGCAGTAGCAGTAGCAGTAGCAGTAGTAGTAGTAGTAGTAGTAGTAGTAGTAGTAGTAGTAGTAGTAGTAGCAGTAGTAGTAGTAGTAGTAGTAGTAGTAGTAGTAGTAGTAGTAGTGGTAGTAGTAGTAGTAGTAGTATGACCAAACAGAAAAATAGATGAAAAATACTGACCACCTGAGATACTTGCTGCATTATCATGGTAAGATATATGCTAAATAGATAGCTCTAACTGCCTAGACTCAGCAGTAGCCTGAGCAGTAGGCTGAGTAAGGTATAGTGCCCCCACCACTATATATAATGGGTGTTAAGTAGGTTTAATGTCTCTCTTAAACTATAGATGGCAGCACAGGTTTCATGAGTTGCAGTTGATAATACAGATACAGACACACTACAGCTGAAGTGTGTCACCTTTAGGATTTATTCAGAACTAAACCTGGAGCGAAAGCAACTCAGGTCAGATCAGTGAAAGAGATAGATATCACAGACTTGTAGCAAGTCTACAGCTGCTACTTGTAGCAAGTCTACAGCAGCAGCAGCAGCAGCAGGACTAGCATAGTCCTAGGCCAAGGAAATATATCACTTCTGTTATAACTTACCTAATCTTTATATACCATTCTAAGATGTCTACCCATATATAGTTCTATATTGGCTCACCAGGTGGCCAGCTTGGGTTCATTTGGATATCTTGATTCTGACTGACCAGTGTGACCACCCTTGGTGCCATCTATCACCAGCCACAGGAACTAACCCTTAGACATTAAGCAAATGATAGAGACTAGAAAAGAGAAAATCATAACTTAATAAAAATCATAGCCTAGGAGCTAGGCTACAGCAGGACCTGCTGCTGGCTGCCTGGCCTGGAGGATTATTAGTGTCGAGGTGGAGATGTGATTTCACAGCCAATGTTGCCGAGCTGATCCAATCTGCCAGCTCTGATAAAGATACAAGTCTTAAGCCTTAACCCTTTCAGGCCTGGTGTTCCCCTTGGAGAGTATCATTTGACCCATGATACTCATGAAGATAACTTCAGAATTAATCATGAACTCACAAAAATTGAAAAGGGAGTTGTGGGTTTACTTTTCAATTGTAGTAGAGACTTCCTAGAAAATCCAGGAATTTTCTTAGGAAAATCTAAAGATTTCCATACATAGTAGTTTATGATTAGTTTCTTAAGGGTAAATGAATTCTGATTAAAATTTCTCCTTCAATTATCTTTTTTGAAAAGGCTCAGGCCACTAAGTTATTACCAAGGGTCCTGATGCTGAATTGAAATTTTTGAAAATACTTTTAATAACAGTTCCTCTCTATAGTATCCAACTACTACTCACTTCTCACTATTCACTACGCCAATGATGTCAGGAAAACAGTTTTGATTGTTTTAGGCTGATAACATATATATATATATATGTATATATATATATATATATATATATATATATATATATATATATATATATATATATATATATATATATATATATATATATATATATGTGTGTGTGTGTGTGTCTTTGTATATATGTATGTATGTATGTATATATATATATATATATATATATATATATATATATATATATATATATATATATATATATATATATATATATATATATATATATATATATATATATAAAATAAATAAATGAATATATATATATACATATGATGCATATGGTATGTGACAGATCCAGACTAGTGTTGTCATGAGAGCTCTTCAGGAGGGAGGCAGGCTTGAATGGGTTAAGTAGAACAGGCAGTGTGTCACTGTATCTGTCGGTGGACCACCAGGACAGCAGCAGGGCTGCTAGCTAGTGCTGAAAGTCACACATCCAACTAGTAGATAGCTTATAGCTCTACTCTCTCTCTCTCCGTCGTCTCGCTCTCAATCTGGGCCTCATCCTCATCCTAGTAGTAGATAGCTTATAGCTCTACTCTCTCTCTCTCTCTCTCCGTCGTCTCCCGCTCTCGATCTGTGCCTCCTCATCCTAGTAGTAGTGCCAGGGGGCTGGGTGGAGGAGGCAGGGACACTGACACGCTGCTCCGCTATTACTAACTAGGGGCTTACTGCTGCTGGTAATTAAGGTGAGTGGCTGAAGATTTTGTTAAGTATTCGGACATGACAGGCCATGAAGGAGGATGTTAGTGCACATTGAGAGGATTAGATATGCTATTCAGACTATCTCAGCACTGTATTACTACTTACTGTAGAAGCTCTCTGTGGAGCGACTTCGTGTCTCTGCAGGCCACATCTCCCAGGCGCTTCAGACCAGAATAACTAGTGTTTAATTAGCTAATTGATTTTTGATATTTAGGAAAAACTTTGATGCCAGGCATGAACTATTAGAGGTTATACTCTTGTAGACACTCACATTATTGTCTAAGTTCAACTCCTTGCAGATTTTTGTTGCATTTTATGAAACTTTCCAGTGCTTTTTAGTAATTTTTCAAGCAACTGCTTGAGGTTTGCAATCGGGGTCTTAGCTAGAGTGTAGAAACCGGTGCCCAAAATTGTCAATCCTAACATATTTGGGCATTCTTGTTTTTTAAAAGGATACAATATACTTAGATTGCAACCATAAACGTGTATTTACTTATTGAAGTAAAGGAATGATATCCTTTATAATACACTCTCATGGGATTTATATTGGTGTAAAATAATTCAATTCTATGTTTGAAAATGACATTTTACTAAATTACTTTTTGATTTTTGAGGGTTTGTGTGTCCAAAATGATGCTCAGTTCGCCTTGTATGCTAAAACTATGGTTACAGTGAAACCTCCAATTGATTTGATTGTTTTTTCACGAAAATATGCCTTAGTCTCTCTATGATGATTTGGCCATCAATGTTACAAAATGTCATGGGGACTTGAGTTTGAGTCATTGCCATGTGACTTTGATTTTGAGTCAATTTTAAAATCTCGGAAAAAGATGGGCTTTCAGGCCATCCATATGCAAATCTATGAGCCACCAAAAAATATCATGCAAAAATGGCCCTTGACAAGCCCTGACTTTATATTTGCCAAATACCAAAAATGATGTTGCTTTTGATATTTAGTGTTTGATATCTTGGGA
>OZ012690.1:22737098-22823033 GCA_963942565.1 Maea johnstoni
ATATATATATATATATATATATATATATATATATATATACATATATATATATATATACATATCAAAATATATTCTAGTAGTTGCTTTGCAGTCACCCCTTTTCCTTATATGTTACTTAAACGCATCTCAAAACACCTTATTTCGATTGTAAGTTACCCTCAATTAATTTTGGTCAGTTTGGGCCAGTAGGCGACTGTGTAAATTGTGTGGTTGAGCTAACAGGACCTCTTGGCATCAAGACCTCAAATCTTACTAGATTGTGTCACTGTCCTGTGAGACTAATTTACCCACTGATCTCATTTAAAAGGCCCAGATCTATTGATTAAAATCCAAATTGTCTATGAAATGCCACCATTGGTGATCCATACTCTTCGGCCACTGCCACCACTTACTCTTATCAATATCTTGTCCATTTAGCCAAGCTGCCCTACAAAATGATTAATATTATATCCAGATATAATTATCGACAACTTAAACAAATTTGATATTGGTGAGAGAGAGACATTTAGTAATTTAATGCAAGTTTACATTTATAGATATATATTATATATATATATATATATATATATATATATATATATATATATATATATATATATATATATATATATATATATATATATATTTATATATATATACATTCAGCAAACTGCTTACCAGAACCTATTTTATTTTGTATTAACCCATTAATGCTTGTAGCTGCTAAGATAAGTCTAGCCATTTTGATGATAACTTTCAGACAAAAATGGAATAGTTGAAGAAAGAAATTGAATTAGAAATACCTTTGAGAACCCATGCTAGAACCGTCATTCAAATACTTTTCCATTTTAAGCTTTAATACTAAGTTATTTTTAGAGTTTGTTAGTTGTAAACTAACAAACCTGTTGCCATCTCATTCCTATATCATGTCCTTGGGTAAAATTCTGTATAGAAACGATCTATGTTCTCTGAATATTTACGTTTTTTTTTTTTAGTGTTTAACATTTTTTTTTTGTTTGGGTGGTTGTGTTTGATGTTTTTATGTTTATTTCGCTTATTTATGTTCTTTAGGGTGTTTTTTTAAAGTTTGGTTTTGTGATTCCATATTTCGCGACGTATTCTGTGGAGGGTAGGTGGTTGTGAACCGGTAGTGTTTTAGTGCGCATGCGGGGGTCATTCAAGGTGTGCATGCATAATTTATGGGGTAGTTGCGCAGTGATCTATTGCGCATGGTTTAAGGTGCATGCATAATTAATGAGGTTGTCGCGTAGTGAGTTTGTAGGTCGTGTTCGTTCTCGATTTTTCGTTTTTTGTTTGTGTGTTGTGTTGTTTTTAGCCAGTTTTATGTTTCACTTCTGATATTGGTCGTAATTTGTTAGTGCGTGTGTGGGTTTTTAGTGTGTTTCTTTGTGGGTCGCAATCGTTTGTGTGGGTTTTTTTTTGTCGGATGCGGTGCTGCGAGACGCCGTCGAATGACGTAGTTAATTGTGTCTGTCGGTACGATCGGGGTATCCCTTGTCACGTGTGTTTGGTGAGCGTTGTGTCTCGTGTTATTGGGGATTCCCCGTATGTCGGTCGTTGATGTTGTTGTTGTGTGGTTATATTATTATGGCAATATAAAGAAACAAGTAATTATTAGCACAAAAACAAACAGACATAAAATAAAACGATTTGAGAAGTGCGTGTCCACGGCAAAATCTATCGCAACTTTTTTTTATCGAGTGCGGCCGTAGTAATTATCGATCAAATGCCTTTGTTCCTTGGTCATTCTGTGTTATTTTAGTAGACATCTAAGTAAAAGATATGTCAAGGAACATTAATATCACAATTTAATTACGGTAATTTGACGATTTGACCACGTGTTAATTGTTAGAACTTGAAAATATTGAATCTGCAGACGGCGTCAAATATACGAATGCAAGATGGCGGCCGCGCCGAATACCGATAGTTTCACTTCATTCACTGACAACAGATATCCCAAAGGCGGGATATCTATAAAATAAACACTTTTGGAAAGCTGAGAATCAGCTTGTTTGGATAATATAAGTTTGCTATTTTTTTCCGCAACCGATTTCTTGTTGTCAATTAATTTTGTAAGGGTTGCAAGATTTTACGGCTCATGGACGAATGAGATGAACGAGCGTAAACTCGCAAAGAATTTGTCCTATAACCTTGTTGAATTGAGGTCTCAAAAATCGATCTCACTTAGGAGGGTACTCACATGAATTTTTGTGTGAAATGTTGACTTTGTTGAGCCCCTGTACTGGTAAGAGGATATACATTCTAGTCAGTATTCCACTGTTCCTATCGATATAATCCAGTGTGTTTATGGTTTAGATAGTTATCAAAAATGTTTGCGTCCTTGTGCTTTGGACGAAAGTACCCTCAGCATTAGAAGGGTTAACATCGAAAATCTGTCATGTTGGTATTAATTGGATAGTTCTTGCTGAGTACTCTTAGATGAGTGCCCATGTGCCAGGGGTTCAGTATATTTTTTAGGGTTTTGCATCATTTTGTATTTGCCACCACCAGCATATAAGGGTTTCCCCATTTGTGCCTAGAGATATATTTGGTTGTATGATGTGTGATGTTTTTACCTAGCAGTGAGGACTCTCAGAGTGGTACAGGAAGTAAGGTATGATGTTTGTACCAGGCGGCGAGAAATCTTGCTGTGATAGGGGAGTGGGTGTGATGTTTGTAACATGGGGAGAGAAGTAGGAATGTCTCTACTGCACTGATCAAGTGGCAGAGTAACCTAGTATAAACTAGTGGCTGATTGAATCTAGGATCTTAGGTTATACTCAGTCAAAAGGATGTTCATCCTTTCTTCTTCTTTCTACACTAGTAATAATACTCTTTTATTTCTCTTCTTCCTTCTCAGTTTTTATCTCTGCTAGTTGTTTTTATAGTTTTCTGAATGAATTGATCACCCAAAAAGCCTTACTATTTAATCCTTTCAAATCAACATCTACAGAATAAAGAATAGATTTATTTTTTCAGGTTTTAAGTTATGCTCCCTGCAAACAAGAATTAAATTCAAGAAAAAAAATTGTATAAAAAACACTGACCATCCTAAAGTAATACTTGATGCACCAATCCTGAATCTGTGTCAAAACTGCACCAAAAACTTAAAAGATTTTAGCCAAAAGATTGGTACTCTTTTGAATGGGTGTGGTTGGGATCCTGTGGACAAATCATGAAATACAATTAAGTTGACCACTGGTGCCAAAGTTAGTTTCCAGGAAGTAAACTGATAACAAACGAATCATTGAAATCAATGAATGTGGAATTGGATCATAAAGATTGATATTCTTTTCACAGGGTTTTAATTTCTTCTTCGAGAATTTATTGCCGATGGGCGGATTTAAATTAACTTTAAGAACCCATTTTATGAATCTTTGTTCTCAGAAAAACAAGTACTCGTTTTCAAATTGAAGAAAATGAAAAATCAGTTTCATCTCAAAATATCAAAATACCACTTTTTTTCTTATTCTCAGAAAAACAAGTACTCGCTTTCAAATTGATAGAAAAATAAATTTAATCACAAAATTTTAACATACTACTTTATTCTTGCAAAATTTGAAAAAGGTATTTTGTAATTAGATCAACTTTAGAACTACAGGTTTATCTTAAAATATAATTATTCAATAAAATATTGATATTGAATTCAAAAACATTCATCAAAATCTTCAAAACAATATATAAAGCACATTTATTGAAAATTCATAATTATGTCATTTCTGAATAGAAAAAACAATATAGAGAAAGTGGAAAGTTCTTTCGACTAACTAGCAGCTATAACTTTTATCTTTTTTTAAATTCTTTAATTTTAAATTCTATTTCATATTTGGCAAATTGCCGACAACTGGATTTGACCTTCCATCTATGTTTCAAGTTCATTGTATAGTATTTGTATCAAACAACTGCAAATTAACTACCATATAATCAACTAAAGAATATTTGAATCCCAGTACAAAATAACCATATGAAAAAGTACATGTAACACAATTGCTGTTCTATTTACAGATACATTTGCACAGTGAATGAGATGCTGAAGGTAGGGAGAGCGGTGGAGACTCCAGAGGCAAGGGCGGGGTGCTGCTGAGGGGCGTGGCAGAGAGAAGACATGCTTGTGCAGGGTTATAGACAACAGAACCAACAGCAATGCTGACAGTACATGATTAGCTTGCACAGAGCATCTACACATAAAACTCACATCCACAAAAACGCCACCAGTCAAGTTCTCTCCTGGCAGGTGTCAGTACAGAGAGATATATTCATGCCAAGAGCAGGAGGATAGGACGCACTGAGGCATTCTATAGGCAGTGTTCTTAATCTATACAAGGAATTTCAAAGTTCACGACCTTGGAAACCAAAAGTTAGGCTACCAGAGATGATACAGGACATAAACAAGGGCCTCTTACAAGATCCAGGATGATATTTGTATTGTGACTAAGAAAATGTTCAGCAACCAGCTCTATAAGGCATGTAAATTTATCAACCTTGGCAAGTTCTGACCTAAAATTCCACTCAGTCCTAAATGCAAACCACTTAAGGGATAAGTATGAATTTGGATGAATTAGTTGATTTAGCTCCACTGGTCAGGTGTGTCTGCAGCAGCTGATGTTCTCCACTCCTCACTCTGACCACTGCTATAGAAGGGAACAGTGTGGTCCAAGTCCCTGCAGCACCTCAAGCCTTATTTCATATACATGTATATGTATGTGTATATATATATATATATATATATATATATATATATATATATATATATATATATATATATATATATATATATATATATATATATATATATATATACACACACACATTCTTGGTGGGATAGAAAGCTTGCACATAGTGGAACCCTCAACACTTCTAGCCAGTAAACATGAATAGAAACATCACCAGAAGGAACAGATACCGAAATAACCCACAAGCTAGTGATATCTTGTAGTTAGCATGATTTTCCCCAGCGGTCAACTGAACATGCACTTTTTGATGGGGGTTGAAGAGATGGATGGAGCTCAGAGTCAAGATCTAGAGCTACCACAGAAAAGCTACTTGTTGATAAAAGTTGTTATACAAACATTTTCTATTTTAAATATATGATAGCTGAAATCAAGCTCTAGCCTCATGCTAACTATGGCTTAAGCTGCATATTTCACAAGAATCTATCTATATAGAATACACAGCTTAATCCTTCAAGATACCTTACACAGTATGTCTTTCACTCTATTGCATCCCTGCCAGCAGCATCCATCAGCTGGCCATTTACATATATAATAGGTACAAAATGATCTCATGTGTGATGGTCCCCCAGCCTGTTAACATCCATATGTATGTTTAATTAGGTTCACAATCGGATGCAATATCTGAAAGAAATTCCTGACCTTCAAACATCTTATTACGCGAACATTTGGCAGATTGTAGCAGGAGATACCCCTCCAAGAGCGATAGGATGAAACCAGGAGAAAAGCTCTGTTGAAACAAGTTTACACAGAAGCAGAATATCACTAAGGATCAAAAAAATTCTCAAAATATATTCCAGCATGACAAATACTTAGGGAGTTGGTGAGCATGTTCTAGTGAATAGCCTGTGGGCCTATTGCCTTGAACATGGACTACCCATCTTACTCCCTATCATACTAGGGCTCCAAGACTATACTATTACATACTAATCAGACCATTCAGAACTGCTAGTCATCTGAACTAGTTCAATAATTATGCTGGATGTGATGATATCAAAAATCTATGTACACGATCATGGGAGTTGTGGCAGTGGTTGCCGCTTCCATACAGAAATGCGCAGGAACTATGAACCTGGGAAACAGAACAACGCTAGTTAGGGTGACTTTCAGAGATGATTTCCATTAACCTTTTTTTTTATTATTTTTTTTTTTGGTCTTAATTTTCGCCTAAGTTCCCATCCCTGGATGTGGATTGGTTACCAGAAAAGCTAACCGACCTCGCAGGTACCCGTCTTGATTCCATGATTGTCGCCTGACTCGGTTGGGGGAGTTTGGGGTGGGTCTTAGGGCTAGTGATCATGATACATATAACACACCCTCCTTGTTCGAGAAACTACTTTGACGCTTACTGAAACAATAACCTTGATCTTCAGCGATGTGACTTAATTCATGATGAAAAATAGTCATGGGTGATTTTAACATTAACATCTTAAACAAAAACCAACAAACACTAAAAGAAAATATGTAAAGACCTGAACACAAAGCAAATTATTACAACTGAAACAAAAAAACAAAACACTATAATTGTCCACATACACACACACATTACAACAGTCCAAGCCTCAGGAGTAATAAAAACATATTATTCTGACCATGACCAAATATTTATCCAACTACAAAGCCTTTGAAGGGACTAACAAGACCACCTTATGATAAACCATCATATACGGAGAAAGTTAAAAATTGCCATAAAACCTATATTGAAGAAATTTAAAATTTGAAAAACAAACAATTAAAGAATACAAAACATCATAGAAACTAAAAATTAAAAAATCAAACAACAAAATGACTTAAGCAACAAGACAAACTCTTGACGCCACCGGCGTCCCTCTTGTTATATATGGCAGTTAGATGGCAATTTTCGAAGAACACTAAGCATCATTGGTTAGACTAAACAAAAAGATATATTCTATAGGTTTTTAACGTCCTAGTCAGCACTAATTGTATTGTACATGTATTTAGCCCTTATATACATCATTTTCAAAGTCTGCCATGTATTTCCCGTATATGTGATACACTCCTCAACCATCATGTTGTTTTTGTATGTCATACATGACTGGCATTTTCGACAGAAATTTCTTTTTGCTCAAGGTTACAAAAGCCATTACTTTTTAATCATTATTTTGATGTTTTTTCTCTTTGTTTATCATGATGGAATTGTTCAATTTTCAAAAGCAATACTTATGTCTTGGTCTGTTTCCAATTTAATATATTCATGCCAGAAATGTTCAGAACCACTTGACTATTTTTGGGATATTTCTTTAATAAAAGGAATTCATAGAGAATATTTGAGGATAGGCGTTTAACTGAACTCTATCTACAACACTTCTTCAAATATCTTGCTAATTTATGCTTAATTATGCTGAAGCCATTTTCAGTGTCACTGATCTCGGCAACACATGACTAAGAGATCTCCGGGCGTCATTGGCTGAAATGTTCAAATACCCAAAATGGAAAAAATACAATAATTTCACTGCCCAAATTTCACCAGAACCCTCCCCATTTACATGTCTAATTGCCTCCAGCATACTTCGAATAAACCTGTGAATTGAGGGTTAAGTCTTAATCATTTCCAAAATTATAAAACAAATAAGATATGAAGATATGTCAGCTCTTGATATGAACACTCTTGCTGCACTCCTAAGATGCTCACACGTCATGGGCTATGCTTGACTGTATAGTACTTAAGGGATTTGTTTTTTTAAACTGCATTTGGTAATTGAAATTGTGTACAGTGGTATCTTACTATATACAAAATGTGTGATGAGATTCGAACGCCATTTTAACAATACAGTTATTGATATGTTAAAACCAGTCCCTTGGATTTACTCACACTGTGTTAAACCCTTATGCTGCTGTTGGCTAATTTGGGCAATACAAAATGATGCAAAAACCCTGAAATAACGACTAAAACCCTGGCACATGGATACTTATCTGAGAGTACTCAGTGAGAGCTATCCAATGAGTACCAACATGACAGGGTTTAGAAGGTTTTCAAAAATCTTTGCATCATTATGCTTTGGACGAAAGTAGCCTCAGCATTGAAACGGTTATGTTTGTTGTATAGTTAATACCTCTCTCCAATACTAATGATATGTCTTTCTTGTTCCCCCAGCACTTCCACCCCCCAGCATAGCGTGTGAGTTACCTGTGCGTCAGGCCGAACCTCTCCCTGTGACCACACACGATCACCTCGCACCTGTGCCCACCCACTCCGGCAGCCCCAAGATCGGCTTCAGTAACATGGACGCTCATTCCAACATCTCGCTCGCCAGTATACGAACAGCCGGCTCCGACCCTTACGTCCCATTGGCCGATTGCTACACAGGGAAACAAAAAGATAGGACGAGTACCGGCTCAGATGTGAGTAAGCCATTATTGGATGGGGTGCCGCCACCGGTGGCGCCACGGGAGAGACGTGATAGTGTACCCGATTCACCAGCACCCCTGCCTCCGCCCGATAAGGGCCGAGGCTCGAAATCGCTGTCGCAGTTCGGGCAGGAGTACGATTACCCTACACAGTCTTATAAAACACACACTGGTGGTGATGAGGAGAAAAATAGTTTACAACGTGTGCCGCCAGCACGGCAGTCAGTGGACGATGTGGATAGTTTGTATAAGATTCCACCAACCAGGTATGGCCCTGGGTGGCAATTGAGTAAAGACGAAAATTATGACATTCCGCCTTCCCGGGCACCCCCGCCACCTGAACAAGGATTACGTAAGGACGGGTCCATGCGGGATTCTAATTCCTCCAATGGAAGTCGGACTTCGGTTAAACCTAGTGACTCGGCCTACGCCACTTCGGATGAGGCTTACGACACGCCCACACAGCGCTACAATGTAGAGGATTTCTCACGAGGGGTTGAGAAGAAACTCTCCCTGCGGACGCGAGTGCCAAGAAGCGGAACGGTACAGGGGGCGACCAGGGACATGTACGACCACCCTCCTCAGCGATCCTTTTCAGAACACGCTACGCACGAGCAGGGTTCTCGGCGCCTGCCAAAGCTGCAAATGCAACCCCTCCCAGTGGAGGAGGAGCCTGGCCCTTATATCAACCTACCCCTGAACAGCAAATCCTACGGGCAGTCGATTTATAAAAACCAAGATGAGGCTTACGATTTTCCCAAACAACGAGATGGTGGCGATGGTCTGATGCTGTCTCCGCCACCGCCTCATCCAGGGAATATGAAAAAGCACAGCTACGCTAATGCGGCATCGGCGTTTGTGGACGACGGGTCGAACGAGTTTTACCTTAAAATGCAAGGGGGCGCCACTGAGTCCACATACATGCATATGAATGACGATAATAACATCGACCTGCGCAGTAGCGTACCGGTGCAGGGTCAGCGCATAAGTGCGTCTTATACGGACATGCAAGGGGAAAACGGGAAAGGGCCAACCACAGATAGCCTATACTCGGTACCCCCACCGAACCCCAAACCTGTGAATGACGGCGAAGGCAGCCCCCCGCCCATCCATAGGCACCTCAAGAGTTGGAAGTTATCGGACACTGTGCCCCCGAGAACAGGTGAGTGTTATTTCTAGATTGGTAATCTGACAAGAAAGAGGGATTGTCCTTTGGAATTTCTAAGCGCTTCTTGGTGCAAGTAATGTAGATCATTAGAAATGTCATTTCATAGTTTGTATTATGAACAAAAATATCTACTGTATAACTGGTATTTTTACAGTAATTTATTTTTCGCTATTTTCACGCTCCCCATAATAGCGCCAAAATAACATCCTTCAAATAAATATCCTGCTTTATGTGTTGTTTAGTTTGAGGGATTGAATGCATGAATTTAAAGTAGCACAAATACCCTCCAGCATGGCTGTAAAGGGAAATCTTTAGCACTCCAAATCAAAGCTGTATACAGTATTTTTAAAAATGTTGTGAAGTTGTAAGTTGACTTGACAGAGTCCATTGATTTTAATCAATTCACTGTGACGTCTCTAAAATTTGGGGTTGCCCATTGAATAATCTCATTTTGTCTCAATATTAGCCAGTTGGAAAAGTGAATAACTTTCCATTCACCCCAAAAATTAAACACTGGAATTTCATCTATTGTCACATTTTCTGCCTTGGTAGTAATGCTGAAGTTATGACTAGCCAGTTGTGTATGTTAGATGGGACCAGAGTACATGAATAAATTCTTTATTTTTTTAAAAGCAACTTTCAAAACACATTCATCGCTCTTTTTTGGTATCAACTAAACACCTGAATGTTACGGCACATACATTGGCGATCAGATATTTCAGTTCACAAATATTTTTTGATGACTTTGTTTCGCACTATTTTCACTTTTTGAATATTGCAGTTCACAAATATATTTTAATGACTTTGTTTCGCATTATTTTCACATAAGAAATATTTCGAAGCACACATTTTTTGACGATTTTGTTTCACATTAATTTCACATAAGAAATATTTCAAAGCACAGATATTTTTTGACGATTTGGTTTTCACATGACTTTCACGCAACAGATATTTCAGGTCAAGTGGACAATGCCTATGTGATGCCACCGCCTAATCCCCAGCCTGTGGCAGGTGGTGGGCCTCCCCCGCCTGTAAACCGCCATCTCAAGTCCTGGAAACTAAACGATCCTGTGCCAGCCCTTAAAGGTAAGACAGGAGTAGAGACAAGGGGAGATTTAGGCCTAGAAAATAAACTTGTTTATTTCCTGTAACTGTCAGAAAAAATAGGGTAGGTAGGTTTGTATAAAAATAAAATTAGGGGGGGGGGGGATTATTTTTTTGTTCGAAAATTTGTAAGGGTAGGGTTACAGGAGACAAACAACTCATTTAGGCCTTATAGGTTGCATTTTCTTAACCCTTATGCTGCTTGTGGCCAATTTGGCCGATACAAAATGATGCAAAAAAAACTGAAAAATGACTGGCATATAGGTACTCAACTGAGTGTACTCGGCAAGAGCTATCCAATAAATACCAACATGACAGGGTTAAGATGATTCTCAAAAATCTCTGCATTTATGTGCTTTTCACTAATCATTGGCAGGGATAAGACACGCAGACCGGTTTTGTTTGATTTAAGCTGAAAAATAGGAAAAACAATGATGGGTTTTGCTCTATGTTATAATAACCAAGTAGATATTGAAGAAATGCCTATTTTGAATGTTGTTTAATGTAATATGATACTGTTTTAGTATTGTCATGGGAACCAAGACATTAATGAAAATGATATTTGAATGAGAAATTTTGATCATAACCAATTACTAGCTCTTCTTCAGTAATTTTTGAAGATTTCTAAATTCATATCATAGGTCCATCTGACACTTTAACCCATTAATGCTTAAAAGATTTGCTTGAAGTCTTCGTCTGGATCTATGATACTTTTGATAATAAATTTTGAATTCTGAAAGATTTTACAAAATATTTGAAGGAGAGTTGTAAGTATTATTCTGAATAACATTCCTCCTTCAAATATTTTTCTAACTAGGCTTTTGCCTGCAAGATTCTATCAAAATCGTCAGGCAGTTTTGGCCGCCGTGAGCATTAATGGGTTAAGGGAGGTCTCTAGGCATGAATGAGTTCAGATATTCATTTGTATCAACTTGTATGTATATATTGCTGCATTCATTATTTTTATTTATTTTTTCAGCACCAGTGCCACCAAGTCGCCAAGAGACCAGTTATGTTATAGCACCTTCGCATAAAACCAGAAGTTTCAAAAAGGAAAAGTAAGTAGTTAAATGTTTGTGTTACCCCATTTAAAGCCAGAGTGCCTGAGGATGATAGACCATACTGAGAATAATTTACTGATAAAATTGAAATATGTTTATCATCACTTTTTCTACTTTCTCAAGGTTAAATCTAGACTATCCTGTTGTTCATGAAGAAATTAGAGTCCATAGGAAAAACACCAACTTACCCCCAAGTCATTGGCAACTTTCTAACATGCCTTAAGCCCAATTCTAACACAGTTTGTCTTTGATAGTCAGAATTGTTTAGGAGAAATGTAAAATTTAATATGCGCAACAATCAAAACTTTTTTGTGATTTGAAGTTCAAAGACTTTTTTGAAAGTACTACACTAAACCAATATGCTGTAGATTCACAAAATATTGTGTAGAGTAAATTTTGAGAATTTACAGAAAATCAATTTTTGCGGTTTTTAACTTTGCGAATTGGCAGCAACATGAAGTGCCAGATATACACTTAAAGTGGCAGCACTAACCATTGCGAATAGTAATTTTTGCGTCCGAGGGCCAAACGCTAAAAAATGCAAAAATTAAACTAAAGCTATCTTTTCCGAATTTACAGTAGGTCAGCTATGGGTTTTACTATTGTAGTCGGATCTTGTAAATTGAAATGCATGGCAGAATCTGGTAAAATTAATAGAAGGGTTTTCTTATGAGAGGAAGTATGAAAGGTTTTAATAGTCTTAACCAATTACTTTTTAGCTTTCTAGACTCGTAGGAGTGTTATTTCAGTGAGTATGAAACAAATTGCATATATCTGTTTTGGTTTTCCAAGGTCGATACAGGCATTAGGGAACTGGCCCGAATATTTCCTACACTGCACCAAATATCCTTTCAGGGTAATGATTGACAAAAATAAAAATGACTTTGGAAGTCCAATGTTTTAAAAGATGAAGTCAATTTTTATCATCCTTTTTTTCTTCCCAATCTTGGCTAAAAAAAAAACACTGACCAATTTCAAGTCGTGTGTGAACAAAAAAGATATTTGAACTATTTCTAAGTTTGCCCTAATCTGTGATCATTGTAATGTGGTAGTAATATTAGGTAAGTGAAAAGAGTCCTATTGGGGTAAAAGCCACGGTTTAACTTCTCACTATGGTGTAGGCATTTCTCCTCCTGGGTTTTCCATTGTGTTTCCTGTACCTGTCTAGGTAATTCTGGAGGGAAAATACATAACTATTTAGATATTTCTAGTTGGTTTCAGGACCCCTTGCCCTACCTTATCCATGCACCCATATGTTTTCCATGATTTGATTTTATATATGCGCATTATGATGTATGGTATCTAGGGTCAGTCCTCCATTCCCCTCGCTATCAATCAGCTTAAATTCTGTACAACTGGTATTTTTTTGCAGGCACTTAATTTTTGCTATTTTCATGCTCCCCAAAATAACATCCTTCAAACAAATATCCTGCATTGTATCTATATAGTTCGAGTGCTTGAATGCGCAAATTAATTTAAATTAGCACAAATACCCTCCAGCAAGGCTGTAAAGTGCAATTATTATTATTATTATTATTATTATTATTATTATTATTATTATTATTATTAATATTATTATTTTTTTTATTATTATTAATATTAATATCATTATCATCATCATCTTCATCATCATAACCTTTATGAGTGTATTTGTAATTTGTGTGTGCAAGCGTAGATGATTGTCAACTATTGAATTTGTTCTCATTTCAATTCTTACATATAAACCAGCCACCTATGGAGATTCCAATACCCATGAAATCACAGATTCTTATTTCATATTCTTCAATGTATAATAAATAATGCAATGGAGATGACTGTCCTTTATAATGATTTTCTTGTCTTTCCTTTCAGCCATATAAACCAGCCACCTCGGGAGATTCCGTTACCCATGAAGAAAGCTGCCATCGAGGAGTGTAGTTCAGACGACGATGACACAGATGGCAGCACCGATGGCCGACGCCCATCCAACGATCACGTCTTCACAAGGCCTCAGGTATGAATACAGTACATACATTTAATTCCTGCACCAGCAGACCGGATGTCTGCCAGTGTCTGGTTGTACAAACACCCATGGATGACATGTCAAGAAGTAAGCTAGGCACATCAGTGACCTATGTAGGTTTCAAATCAATGCTACATGTACCTTCAGTTGTGGGGTCAGGGGCCTGTGGTCACATCCATGCCCAGGAAATTGGGTGGCAATCGGGGGTGCGGTTGTGTATCATGCCCGGGCTGCACACATTTTGTGCAGGATTTAAATGTTATGAGGCACTGTAGGCAGTGCAGTTGCAGCCAACAACATAATACTTGCCCACTTGCCCCAGCAAATTATTGAAAGGAGCTCTCAGGCAAGTACATCTTAGTTTGCACTTGCCAGAATGGGCAAGCTGAATTTTTTGAACACTACCGATTTTTAGATAGAAGATGGCACAAATACCCAGAATTATGCAAACAATGCATAAAATTATAAGGAAAATGGTTGCAAGTCTTTGAATCCATAATAATTTATGGATGCCATTCTAGCATATGTAACACCTTATTTTAGGCATGCCAAAAATCATGTCAGGCAAGTAAAAATCATTAACTACCTGCCAGGCATGGTAAATTAGTTCTGAAGCTTATGTTGGTGTGTGAGTTTCTTATGCCAGGGCTCAACATTAAGAAAAAACTTCATAAGCACAGCAGGGCTAGTTACCATATATTTTACTAGCCCTGAAATATTTTTGCTAGCCCTGCAAATTGACATATTTTGCAATACTTCTTTGGTCGCTGATATTCAAATTCTGCCTAGCCCCTTAGAGCTACTCCCATGTAGAATTTACTAGCCCTGACTTTCAATAACTAGCCTGGGGCTATGGGGCTAGCCTTAATGTTGAGCCCTGTATGCAAATGGGATATTGAGGTGAGGGGTGTGGGGTGCTAAACGATGGCCAACATGGAACATAATTCTTAGTATAGTATTCCGGTGTTCTTTGGATCATTTCTTAATTTGTGACTAGGGAAAGAAGCCATTTACCTTATAATATGACTCTTACAACTTCAACCTTGATTTTTTTTGGAGGAAACGGGAAATTTTTCTTGTATTTCTAACTGTGGGATTTTTTACTCCAGGTGTACGATGCCCCGCCTATCAGGTCTATCCACAGCACGCCACCGCCACCGAAAAAGTGCACCGGAAATGGAAATAGCGAGGTCCAGTATCTTGACCTTGACCTTGAGAAAGACAGCGACGACCCGGAACGAAGCCCCATCCCAATCAGATCTCCAACCACTGGCAACGTCTCGCCCACAGACTATAAGGAGATAGACTTTGTCAAAACAATGGCACTCAGTGAAACCATTAAGGACGTAGAAAGTAAACGCAAAAGTAGTGACAAGGATGGATGAAAAACAATGATGCCTTAGCGCTTTTCTGTTGTTGTTTTTTCTTGTTTTTTTTTAACCTGTATATTTTGAAATGAAAATGTTTTTTTCACAGTGGAGAGACATGTATTTTTGATGGTGTATTTACAAAATGGGCACCGATATGAATTCTACATTTGCCAAATATTTTTGTGATGTGCTGCCACCTATTGGTGGTAGAGAATACTAAAGAGACAGACTAACGTGGTGTGTTATGAAATTCCATTGAAACCACAGCATGGCAGAAATTTGATTCACGTTGATTGATGATGAATTTATTAAAGTGCTTGATAGAAGACAAGAGATTAAACAGTTCAATACCAGCATTTATGATTATTTTTGTCAGTTTATATATATATAAAAATATATATAAATATACATATATATCTTTACACTGTCTAAAAGTAGTATTTACATTGTTTTTCTTGTGTACTCATTGGTGAATGTGGGAACCAAGAAATGAACTACCAGCTATCTATTTTAAAACCTAATAAAATATGTAAAAAGAGATTGCTATTCACTGATAACAAAATATGGTTGCTATGTAACCGCATTCAGAAATGTTTGCTAGGCAACTGCATCAATGTAATTGTCACAGATCTTGGTAGTCTGTCAGATTTATGTGGAAGGTTATAAGTAGTTGGTTAGCTTTCTAATACCATGAAAATAAAATCAGATAGCATGATCCTAGGTGTCTTTGTCAGACATATCTAGCACTTGGCCAACAAGACCCATTTATACCTGCACCAGTGCTTAACATCTGTTAAATCTCTGACAATAGGTATTTTGAAAAAAATATATTTGAAGGAAAAATGCTCATCAGAACTCAACTTGCAATTCTCTGAAATATGTGGTGCGATTCTGTATCCTTCCTGATTTATTTTCACAAGTATCATAGCTCTAGAGAACACTTATTAGAAGAACCCTCAGAGATGAAAGGTTTATATTTTTGAAATATTTTTCTTCTTTATGAGTTATGTTTAAAGCTGTGACAGCATGTGTGCTAGCTTGGTTGCTTTACAAGTGTGCACTGTTTTGAAGGGCTGTCTATGGTGCATTTTAAACTTGACGATCACATAGGACTGTTCTATTTATAATTAATTCCAAAAGAATTTATTCTAGGTTCCAAATTCAATGCGATATGCATTCATGCTTGAAGTCAAATTTCGTTAAATTTTATTTGATGATAATATATTCGATAACCCTTTTATGCCTAGAGTTCCTTATGTAAAATTTACATCTGGAAGTTTCATACAGTGTAACCACAAACTATGACCATCCACATCAAGAAAATGATCAGGTTGTTCCAGGGCTGCTACAGGCATGAATGGGTTAAGGTACTTCTGTAATGGTGTTTATATATTCATTTCTGACTGAGCATGTCATTAATACCCATCAAGTGAATAAGAGGTCATTTTGTTTGATGTGATTATCGTATCAAAAGAGGCCTAGTATCACTAATGCATATATATATATATATATATATATATATATATATATATATATATATATATATATATATATATATATATAATTATATATATATATATATATATATATATATATATATATATATGTATATATATATATATATATATATATATATATATATATATATATATATATATATATATATATATATATATATATATATATCGTGCCTAGAGTTCCCTTTGACAGGCATCTTCTTGTTCTTTGGTACTTCGGTAAAATATGGAGAAAAAATATAAACCTTTTCTATAACTGTATCCACTTGACAATTGAAGGAGGGATGCAAGGCAAGTTCTGTTGAATACTTTTTCTTCATATATTCATTTAAATATAAAAAATGCAACATTTTCCCTGAAGTGTGCAGGCTGCACTTAGCACCACAAAGGGTCCTATTTTTGTGATAAATCTTTAACCAAGTTCTTACCAAATTAGTCACAGGCATGAATGGGCTTCATGCTTTATAAATTTATGGATCATTATTATGATATTCTTGAAAGCATCTTCATACCAGACAATAATTCTAAAAGGAATGTTCAGACATGAAGAGGATAAGGGATTTAGGGGTGTAATTTACAAACAACGCAATATCTCAGTTATACCTGCATGTTTCATGGTGTGATAGAATACTAAGAATAGTCTGTATGAAATCCTGCTAGCCTGTTGACAGATGTGAGGCAAATGTATATCATAACCATTGTTTGCACTTGTTAAAGTATGCACTGTTGAATAGGAGTGTGATCTACAAGTGGGGAAATGCCAGTCCCACTTGTAGTTCCACTTGTGAACTATAAATATCTGTATATATTGAGTTGGCTATTCGGCTATGTTGGACGGCTTACCTGTTAAACCTCTTATTCTGGCAAACCTATGACCCTTCCCTAATCATAGCATTTTCTATGTCTGTGTGTTTGTGTAAAAATATACACACACAAATATATATGTATGTATGTATGTATATGAATATATATATATATATATATATATATATATATATGCATTTATATATATATATATATATATATATATATATATATATATATATATATATATATATATATATATATATATATATATATATATATATATATATATATATATATATTTCATAGACTTAAAAAGGCATACAATGATGTTTCAAAGACTTTCATGAGTAACCAAAATTTATGTAGTGAATTATGCTCTGTTATCAGATGGCTACAAGCCAAACTTGCAGTGGGTAGCGGGGGCAATATTTGGGGGGTGGCCCCAACTTACCACTATCCCCAACAGGGAGATGTGGTGTGGAGGAGAGTTGTAATACATTGGGTGGCTGAAATTATATGATCTTTGAGAAGTCAGCATTTAGGGGTGGCTAGTTCTAATCCATTTATGCCTGTAGTGGACAAATCTATCTCTACTTTGATGATATCTACTAAATTTGAAGATCTTTCTGAAAATGTTTGAAGAAGAAACGTTTATCTGAGCTCAAGTTACAAATCTCCTCTAGATATCTAGTGAATTGATTCTTCATTTATTTTTTCATGTTATTTTCAAAAGTATCAAAGATGCAGACAACACTAACCCAGGACCTCTCCACGCAAACATGGATTAACCCTCATGCTGCTGGCTACTGATTTTACAATACAAAATGGTGCAAAAAAGCAGAAAAATGACTGAAACCCTGGCATGTGGAGTTCTCAGTGAGAGCTATCCAATGAATACCAACCACACCAGGATTTAAAAGGTTTTCGAAAATCTTTGTGTCCTAGTGCTTTGAATGAAAGTAGCCTTAGTATTGGAAGGGTAAACAGTATGGTTCATTATCAAGGAACATGTTAAAGATTTAAACAAGCAAAAAAAAGTAGGAAGAGATTTTTGCACCGCCAAACATATTAACAACCATACATGATTTTCATTTATAACTGACGCAGGAGAATTGTTGTCTGGAAGCTATGATTTACTGGGAAATAGTTTTGGGATAAAGCAAAGGTGGTCATAGATTGTTCTGATATTTTTTCTGTCATATGAGATTGAAAAAAAGGCCTTGTTGGAAAATAAACCTTGCAGTTTGTTATCAACCCTTCTGCTGCTAGTGGCTAATTTGGCCAATACGAAATGCTGCAAAAAATGTCAAAAATCACTGAAACCCTGGCAAATGGGTACTCATCTAAGAGTACTCAGCGAGAGCTTACCAATGAATACCAACACAACAGGGTTTAGACGTTTTTTCAAAAATCTTTGTTTTCTTGTGTTTTGGATGAAAGTAGCCTTAGCATTGGAAGGGTTAAATGGCTGAGAAGATTCTTCTGATAATGATGTTCTATTAATAAGTCTCATTTCTCTGTGGCATTGGAACAGCATTGAATGACATTCAGGTAGTTTAATGCATTAAACTCAGATATTCCTGTGGAATACTGTATTGATTTC
Source organism: Maea johnstoni (assembly GCA_963942565.1). Taxonomy (NCBI): domain Eukaryota; kingdom Metazoa; phylum Annelida; class Polychaeta; order Spionida; family Magelonidae; genus Maea; species Maea johnstoni. Next base: position 22,755,830 of record OZ012690.1, read on the forward strand.
TTTCAAGTGAAAGAGTAAACAAGGTAATAAATATCTAAAAGAGAACTGTCTCTAAGAACCTAGATGACAATGTCTTCTACAAATATTTTTTAGCAATTAATGCTGAACCTCCGTGCAACTGAAGGGATATATATATATATATATATATATATATATATATATATATATATATATATATATATATTTATACATATGTGTGTGCGTGTATGCGTATATATGTATATATATATATATATATGTATATATATATATATATATATATATATATATATATATATATATATATATATATATATATATATATATATATATATATATATGTATATACACTTTGTTTATTTGTGATTGCAGATATGTGACTTCAGAGTAGGGCTTGAGTTCTTTTGGAGTAATTTTTCACTCAGACAAGGAGAGAAATGGCATCAGGTTGACTGGGCTGATAAAAAAAGATGCCAACAGCCATCCTAATCTTATGTAAATTTTTTGTTCCCACAGCCAAACTGTGTAAAATATTTCTATGTAAAATAAACATTTGACATCCTATGTATCTGCCTGCTTGTATTTTCTGCCATATGTTAGTTTTTCTGTGGATACCATGGTTCCCATTCACTTAGACTACCCAGTAATGATTCACTATTATAGGAAAAGCGCCTATAAACAAAATAAAAAGTTACTGTAATGTAAGTGATATGTTCAAATGAAAATATATTTATGGGATACGGTATGATAAACATTGGCTTCTTACAAAATGTAAGAATCCATCTCTCACACCAAAAAAACAATGCATTGCTGAAACTTCAATTGCAGTACTACAATTGCATTAAGTCATCAATGGCGCATCTAGGTTTTCACATGCAATAAATTGAGATGAAAATAACATGTAAATGTGTAAGAAACACTTTTCCAGCAAATTATAATTTATGTAGAGCTTTTTATTTTTTCTGTCCATTAGGCACTTAAAGTGTAACTCCACCTTCAAAATTGAAAAAGATATGTTGTAGAGCTCAATCTCACCTTTCATAGGACACCTTGATTACAATTGTACTCAGAACATAAACTGAGATAATACCCTTTAAAGGTAGCTTTATGGGGGCTGCCATGTTTGTTTAGAGGGACCCTAATTAGTGATGCTAATTAGATGCGTGTGATGCAGTGCTGTGACATCCTCAGAGGCTCAGTCAGTGAGATATGACAGCTAAGAGAAGGAGCTTAGAAGCTAGCTCCAGGTGACAGCTCCAAACCAGAGCACAAAGATGGTGAATTGTCAAGCTTTTGGATGCAACAATGATTCTAGAAAGGAGGTTTTCCATATCTGCCTGTAAATCCACTAAGAATGAGGCACACAAATAGATGTTGTCACCACGAATGTCTCTGCTTAAATGAATAAAATCCTTTACCTGTTGTAAATGAGTAATCAAGTTAATAGCTATTATGAATTAGTATTAAAATACCAATATTACAGTACAATTAGTAGGTGGTTTCTTGGCTTTCTGGTTTCATAATTGTAATTCATTTGCTTGTGGTTTCCTAACAGTAACTAGCCTGACTGCAATTTGTAGTAGCTGTGCCAGAGGATGTGTATTGCAGTTAACCTCCTGGGTATAAAGCTTAGGATACCAGAGTACATTAAATTCCTTTGAGAATAATGTGTAATAATGTCTATTTTATAAACAGGTAGAATTTCTTGAGCCCTAAAGCTCATCCATAACCCTTTTACTACAGGTCTCTTTCCCTCATTGCTTTTGCCAAACAGAACCTGGTATACCTCTAGAATAGACAGGTACACACTGAGACACAGTGCCTCTGTTTGTTGTCTGATACACCACTTTTCCTCTTTGCAAATCATATACTTATAAGAGCATGTGCTAGTGTATTCAGTTCTGGAGAGCTCCAGAGCTCCAGCCTGCATGTAGCAGTATGATGTCACTTCCTGTCTCTGATAAGCTCCAAGATGGTGCCCCCATGAACCAGCCGAGGCAGTGAATTTGCTGCATTTTGCAAGATACAAACTTGAATATCTCAGTCAATTTGCGGAGTACAATTACAATCAAGGTGTCCTGAGAAAGGTGAGATTGGGCTCTACAACATATCTTTTTAATTTGAAGGTGGAGTTACACTTTAAGAAAGTTGGCAGCACCATTTCAATTGTTACAACTCTCCTTTGTTAAAATTGGCAACCCTCTTTCTATAATGTCGAATGATGAACTGAATGACCGAACCTACATTTGAACGCTTTCTGTAATAAAATACATTGCCTTATATTGCAATAAATTATATTGCAATAAGTGAAAATGGTCAGTGATATGGCATGCCGTTTGCCTCCAAATGTAAATATCCATTCTAGTTTTGGAAAATGTTTATTTTAGTGGTCATATCCTTTTTCAGTCCGCTAATTCTTCTCAGTAGTCTTTTCTTCTTCCTAATCAACTTGTATCATAGGTAACTGTTACTTTATGGTTTGACTTTGACTTCATCAATTGCATTTACAGTTTCTCAGCGACTTTTTACGGATACTGATGAATCCATAACTATGATGTTTGGGCAAGATTCAATTAGACGCAGTCTCTCTTGCAAGTTGTTAAGTAATTCAGATGAATAATATGTGTATATATATATATATATATATATATATATATATATATATATATATATATATATATATATATGTATATATATATATATGTATGTATATATGTATATATGTATATATATATATATATATATATATATATATATATATATATATATATATATTTATATATATATATATATATATATATATGTGTATATTTATATATATATATGTATATATATATATATATATATATATGTATATATATGTATGTATATATATATATATATATATATATATATATATATATATATATATATATATATATATATATATTATATATATATATATATATATATATATATATGTATATATATATATATATATGTATATATATATATATGTATATATATATATATGTATATATATATATATATATATATATATATATATATATATATATATATATATATATATATATATGTATGTATGTATATATGTATATATATGTATAATATATATATATATATATATATATATATATATATATATGTATATATATGTATATATATATATATATATATATAAATATATATATATATATATATATATATGTATATATATATATATATATGTAATATTATATATATATATATATATATATATATATATATATATATATATATAATATATATATATACCACTGATTCCCTGCTCTGCATGACAACTAGCGTACATGTGATTATGTATTTCAGGTTATGAACATCACTGGAATCTCAATAGCTATGGGTCTTGGGGAAGCTTGTGATACGCTGTTTCCGCAGGTAGCGTCGCATGTGTAGTGTCTAGGACACCTGCTAATTAATGTCAGAACGCATATAATCATTATGAGTAGCGTTTCAAAGTTCCTGGCATTGTTGTTTTGAATCGGATAATAAACGTCGCTGAAATTGCAATATCTATTTATTCTGCTAATTGAAACATACATGAAACTGAAAAAGTACAGCACTAAATATGTATATATTTGACATACCTAGTAAGGACACTGATATCAACTTAAAGTGTACCTCTATGGTTAAGTAAAGAGATATTTGTTCACAGTAGTAACTTTTCAAGTGGTTACCGTTCTTCATATGCCATTGTGGATGCTAATGGCCATCTATTGAGTATGCACAAATTAGAAAGATCAGGACATCAATGTAATTTTTATTGAATAATAATGCTCTAAAAATCAAAACAGTAAAAACATTAGGAAATCTTGATATCAATAAGATGGAGGGGCCACATATTCCACTTTCACTATCCTTAGTAGCAATGAAAAAGGCTGCTCACATATCTATAAAATATTGATATCAAGAAATGGGAATATATTAAGTAAATGTGCAGAAAAATGGTCTGACAGTCTGTTAGAAGAGATATCGGAAGTTAATCTTAGTCAATATTTTAAGAAAATAGATAAAGATATTGATTGCACTTATTGTCAGATATTTACAATTTAGATTATTGCATAGAAGAATCTTTAAAAATGAACTTTTATATCGTATGAAAATTGTGGATAGTCCAGAATGTCAATTGAGCATGCATTTCTTGAATGTCAGAAAAATACATACATTGTGGCGACAGATTGAGGTCTGGTTAGGAGTGGTATTAAGAGATAATATTAAGATTTTAGATTCAGAAAAAAATATTTGGTACTGCCTACAAGAACTCCATAATTGATACAGTGAGTTGGACCGATTTTCTTCGTTCTTAGATCATGCACTATTGTTTATATGGGTTCCGTAACTCGCAATAATCTGAACGAGCATGTCCTCCATGTTGATATCGCTAGATGCACGGATATCCATAGCTTTTGTTTGCTGTATGTTGAGAATCGTAACAGTAAGAAGCTTAACCTAAGGAAAATAACCCTTAAGAAGCTATCTTAAAGAAAGTAAACTTTGAGAGACTCATCTTACATAACTCTGTAAATGATTCCTTGCATATCATAAGATTGTGTGTTCAATACGGGAAACTGATGGCACCTTAAAGAAAAAATGATATCTGTTAACACATACCAACGTGTGCATGTTTTGTATGGAATATTGTATTATGTATAGGATATGCTATATATACAGCTACATACGTCATTATAGATCTTTTTATGAATACATATTTATTCCAAATGTATATGAATTAATGAGCTGTCCTGCAGTTTGTTATGTCTCCAGGCGGAGCCACTGTCGATGAGGTCCTCTTTGACCTAGATACCCGGATGTGAACACGCATCGCTGCAGCCCTAGTCAAGTCATGGCACTATAATTTCAAGACTTATTTTCTTGCTTTGTAGTACTCGGATAAACCTAAAAGTTCGTATCAGGCTTCAAAAGAGGGTTGCCTATGTTCCCATGATCATTTGATTTTCATAGCAACAAGTTTTACCAAAAACCGGATCATTATACGGATAAAAATGCCTGTGCCCTAAAGGGCTATGTCATATATATATATATATATATATATATATATATATATATATATATATATATATATATAATATATATATATATATATATATATATATATTATATATATGATTTGATTTGATTTGATTTTTTTATTCGGTCTAATAAGATGTATATTACATAGCATTTGGCACACAAAAAATCATATATAACGGTGACTAGATGGAGAGTCATTAACTGCTATGCAATATAATTCTAACCCGACAGGATATATACACTAAAAGTTAGAAACTTATATCCATAGTGGTCCCAGTCTGCCCGCTCAAACTCTCCGTTTTCCGAATATTTCGATTCCAATGCTGACAAGAACACTGACTTATATCAAAAGCTTGCTACGACTTGTGTATTTCGCGCTGTTATATGTGTACTCACTACTCAGTACTACTGTAGTGAACTACCCACTATCGTATCGTCGCACCAAATTCTTATGAGACATCAGCCTTTGGTCGCACTAATTCATATGTGACATAATCTGATACAGTCATCACAACACAATTTGCCAGGTCATGGTTGATAAATGATTTTTATTGAATGGAAAGAAATGGTGATATGGTTTACATCACGTGTTTTTATTTGACAGGCCACCACAGAAAGCAAGACTTAACTATGGGTTAACTTTAATATGTGATAACGTGAATACCTTACAGGTGTTCTGCCACGCCACTTTACATCCCTGTTGTACTGGAGGAATCGCAGAAATTGTTGTTATAGTCTGTCTGACTTGGTTGGGCTAACCGCTTTTTCCGTCTTTTTTTCCACAAGAAGTTCGTTTTTGCCTTCAAACGTGGCAAACCTCTTAGTAGCACAAAAGCGTGTATGTATAAACATACTTTCTGTCTCAACTCTGCAAAATGTTGATTTGCTCATTACATGTAGGTCTCAATGTAAAATTTGCCCGGTAGTGCTCCTAAGAGGTTTGCCAAGTTTGCAAGGCAAAAACGAACTTTTTGTGGGAAAAAAAGAGGAAAAAGCTGTTAGCCAAATGAAGTCAGGCAGACTATAACGTTCTCATATCACAATGGTGAAAGGGATAACTTTATGCTGTAGGAAATTAGATTATTGGGGGGGGGGGGGGGGGGGGGGGCGGGGGTAAGTATATGGTTTCGCTCTATTAAGTACATTTTCAATACTTTGGCAATGTGTTTTATATGTATATTTGTAATTGCCCAGGGGTGATCTTTAACTAGTTGGTTGCACTTTGCTTTGTTTAATGGACCAAGAGGACATTAACTGATGATGGGCAAACTCCGAAATAAGACACCGAATAAACGTAATAAATAACTAGGATCGATGACAAATTACTTAACCAAACAGAATTGAACTTTGGAATATGTCCTATCTAGTTCTGACCAAAATTCCCCGTGGGGAGGGGCGGGGGGCACTTGGGTATTTAGGGGGGCGCATACCTTCGTTATCAAAATCAAATAATACCTCTAAAGCACTGATTTCTGGCCAAAAAAGCACCCTTATTTTAATAAAAACGCTGACTTTTTCCACTAAATAAATACCCTTCTTTTATCAAAACACTGACATTGGATGAACGGGAACACGTATTTCAACTTACGATTTTATAATCCTCTGCGTGTTTAGCAGCAAGTGGCGCCAGCAGACTCGGAAGCCCAGTCACTTCGGGAGTCACTCGCGTCAGAGCCGCGTATGTTTCGTGGATTGTAAGGGGATTTGACCCCCATACTTCGCACCTGGGTACATAAAAAGTACCCTTCTTTTACAAAATCGCGGACATGCGGAGGTCTTGAAAAAAGACCCCTTCCTCCGCGAAACACTTAACGAAGGTGCGGCCCCCCTCTGTACCTGAGTGCCCCCCCCCCCCCATCCCCCGGACCAAAATTCTGGCATCTGCTATATTTTCTGCTTTAAGTATATCCTTACGTTATGTATTGCTAATCTATTTCTCATTTACTCATGAACTACATTGTGCTGAAACCGTTAGATGTTTTATGTTAGCCCCGCCTATACAATCTTTGACACCCTGTTTTTTTCATGGAGTTTCATTGACTGGTTGCACATGCACTTGAGGTTTTATTATTTAGAGAGTGAGAGGGGGGAGGGGGGTTTGCATGATGTAGCAGGTGGATATACGTGTTCTCAACATCCATTTGTGTTATAATACTTGTGGAGCGTCTCTTATGTACTTAATCAGCAGAAAGTATAGCTACGTCACGGCCCATAAGAGTTAAACTGACGCAGGTGGTCGGCCTATTCAGGTATTCACGTTGACGGTTCTAATGTACTCATACAGAAGTAAAAGGACACAGACGGCCCGGGAGACGGCCATGCTTCTTTGATGCGTGGGATGTGTTTTGGTATTGGCCTTGCCGAAGTTCTCGCTATTTCGTCCCATTCTGCAACTTAGGTCATACTGATTGTATGCGATAATGTAACTTATTGCTATGATGGTTTGATTTAACACATTCATGCGTAAAAGTTTCTCTTAAAATTGCCATCTTGATCTCGCTTGCTTTTGACAAAAACTTGAGAATAAAGTAGTCGGCTTTACATAATGTTTTAAGGAGATTCGTTATTTCTCCATTAAATATTTTCTTATTACACTTTTTACGAAAATTATAGGATTTCTTCTAGCCACTGCAAGTATTCATGTTAAATAAAATACGAAAATGGGTAACAACAACTTAGATGGAAATGAACATCCTGCAAATTTGGCCCCTAGGTATGACACGGACACACACATCTGGATGCACTCAAGCGTTGGCCCTTGACCCGGAAGCCGTAGCTGAGGACCGTTTCGATAGTGGCGACATCTGCAGGATTAGTGTGCAGGACGCCTCATTGTAATAGAACCACTGGGCAAAAGAGTTCCATTAAAGTTAACCACCCTAAGGTCCATGACAAAAGGTACTAAAATAATTAGACTTCTGTGCACATTACTAGAGCAAACTATATAAATTTATATATATATATATATATATATATATATATATATATATATATATATATATATATATATATATATATATATATATAATATATATATGTATATATATATATAGATAGATATAGATATAGATAGATATACATGTGTAGATAGATAGATAGATAGATAGATAGATATGGATGTATAAATATATATATACTTATATATATATATATATATATATATATATATATATAATATATATATATATATATATATATATATATATATATATATATATATATTATATATATATATATATATATATATATATATATATATATATATATATATATATATATATATATATATATATATATATATATATATATATATATATATATATATATATATAACTTGTTGCAACATCCTGTAAACGTACCTTAAATAGCATAGACCTGTACCTCACACAGCGTCAGATGATTTTTGCCACGAAGCTGGATCTTTACAAAGCGTGCACTTAAGCGGGTATTGCACACAAGAGACTCAGTGGCACCTTGTCTGATGGCCCCGCTATGGTACATACATGTCTGCATGTTCTTATTCTGTCGAGCATCCTCCAATGTTTCGAAAAGAAGTATGTCAAAATTCGCAAGCCTTTCACCTATAAAAGATTCGTATTATTCAGTATCATTGCATTTTATTGTATATTCATATTGTTCAGTATACAGGCGAACTTGGATATGACGGACTCAATCGGACCAGGAAAATTGGTCTGTCATATGCAAAATCCGTCATATACATATGACACATACTTGACGGGACTGGCACCAAGCATATTGTTCGTCATAGACAAAAGTCTGTCATACAGTGGTCCGTCATATCCAAGTTCGCCTGTAATTATTATATCTTATATTCATAACATTCATAGTATTCAGGCATTATAGAACACCCCTGACATTTCATTTTTTTTACATCGGCAAACATTGCAATGTAGGTATGTTAGTATATCGTGTTAAAAGTCACGTACTGCAATACTGAAGCATAGTGGTTATTGAGGCCAATACAGTCAGCACAATGGAATATGGGATTATAAATAATCTATCCCTACACCTTTTTAGTCATCTTTACACTGAGTTTAGACTTATAAGATATCACTAACGAAAACGGCAACATTATGTACACACATGATACTCCAATTTCGAATTATTTCATTGATTTCTCAGTGTCAAGCGATGGGTTTCCTCGGATATTAAAGTTTTCATGATCATTAACCTTTTTGCTGATGGTGGCTAATTTGGCCAATACAAAATGATGCAAAAAAACTAAAAAAAAAAGTGGCTGAAACCTTGGCACATGAGTACTCATCTGAGAGTACTCAGTGAGAGCTATCCAATGAATACCACCAAGACAGGGTTTAGACATTTTTCAAAAATCTTTGCATCCTTGTGCTTTGGACGAAAGTAGCCTCAGCATTGGATGGGTTAACAACGGGCCATTCACGATTTATCCTCGATATGGCATAAAAAGTGACGATCAAATAAATTCCCATCTGCACTCACCACAGCAGTCCCCTCTGTTTGTGACCTTGACGTGGTCGATGGTATAGTTGCGTCCCAGGTCCACCATCCACCAGGCGGACTGGTCCTTATTGGTATGGGTGCAGGATTTGCCAATGAACCACCTATTATCGCTGTTTCCATCCACAGCCTTCCCCGGCGCTAGTACAAAGGAGTGCTTATAGGTGGAGCTCTCGTAGGCAGGACGATTCAGGGCAACGTTTTTTGTTGCGTCTTGTTGTAGTGCTATGAATTAAGATGCAGGGAATGCGCTTCAAGTCCCAGCAAACAAAACAAAATATAAATGCGGTATAATCAGCATGGTTCAAGTACATCTAGCCTTTATTCAGTGATACTGACATTTTCCTTAACTTCAATAGCTATGGAAGCCTATTAGGACCACTGATTTTAAATTTTATTTTTATTTTTTTCCTTTTTGAAATCCGTAAATCTAAAAAAAAAAAAAATCTTCAAGATGGTCGTTCACAATTGTAACAATTCTGGTATATATAAGCGTACCAGAATTGTTACTCTATTTTAGTTGCTTTACGCAGCCCCCCACCCCCAAAATTTCTTTTTTAAATATCTATGAACGAGGATCTTCAAGTGACAATTTAAAAAAAGAATTGATAGATTTTCGGATTTCAAAGGAGAGAAAATTTAAAAAGAATCAGTGGTCCTAATAGGCTTCCGTAAACACAAGAAGAATGAGTTAAATTGTTGTAAACAATATTTCTTGGTAATGTGTGTTTAAGATTCTACTCACCTCTTGATTGGCTGTTGGAAAGTGTGTTTAGCTTAGTGGTCACGAGGTCTAGGGCATCTTTGAGTTCCTGGATACTATCTTTGAGTTCCTGCTTGCTCTCATCAACACCAGTGTTCACACGGCCCAGGGCATCTTTGAGTTCTTGCTTGCACTCGCCAACACCAGTGTTAACACGGCCCAGGGCATCTTTGAGTTCGTGCTTGCTCTCATTAACACCAGTGTTCACACGGCCTAGCACATCTTTGATTTCCTGGTTGCTCTCGTGAACATTAGCCACTGCATTGGATACGTTCAGCACATTTTCATATATAGTTTTAAGACACCTTTTACATTTTGCTCCACCCTTTTGCTTTTTGGCTATGGTTTCTGGAACCATAGATACTACCACAAAGACAAACAGGGCGAGAATCAAAATTGTTCGGGTCATTGTTGATATTTCTGCAACTAGAAATGTGTCTCAGGACAAACGTCAATGTTTGTATGGCACACTAAAGCTATACTTCATTTATAAAGCATGGCAGTAGAGAATTGCACATGAGGAATTCTATTTTCTTGACCAATGAAATGAAGGTAATGACACGCCACAAAATCTATGCTTTTATCAAATATCATCGCATTCGAGGAGAGTAACATTTCCAATACCAAATTATATACCAATACATATCGCAGTTTGTCTTACTGCAATCAATATTTTCCTGTGGTATACAATAGAGCAACACATGCCGTATATGAAACAGATATAGGGGAAGGGAAATCATTATTTGCAAAATGCAATTTCCGAATACTTTCAAAACATCTGTTGAAAGTGACCCATTTTTGAACTTATATGGGAAATAGCAGTGGGGGGTATTTTCCTCAATTTGATGCTTCTTTGTTCATATTGTAGTGTAATTTCAAGTAATTTGAGGTTTCTGCGCTGACCTGGAAGCTGTCCGGCCAATTCTTCCAACGTCTAGATTACACACATTCGGAATTAAGTCAAAATTGTTGCATACAATATGCCTTATTTCGAGCATAATAACATATGGTTCCTTAAATGCAGTTTTGGAGCAACCATTTTCTATTGTCATTCGACCTAGAGAAAAGGTCCACTGACAGTCACAGTAGGTCAGACTATGAAAAAACTATGCAAGCTTTTAGAAAGATATGTAAAGAAATGACAATTATCATATATTCACGAATTCACCTTATAAAGCAGTGACAGCACCATAAGTAAAAAGAATATACTTATAATCACTTTTCATGTATTGCCACATAGTGATTGAAAGCTGCACTTTCACAAAAAAGGTTTTGACGCTAGTTCTATATGGAATAGTATTAGCATCATCAGGGTGAGGAGTACATCGATGTATAACAGGCAGCAATACAAATCACCACTGGTACATTGCCACTGATTGGAGCAAGAGTGCAATAATACATGAATCATATGGTAGCAATTAAATTAAGCATGATGGTATCTTTGTTTTGAAAGTAAAAGAGATGGCTATCCAAACACAACAGCTGCACCCTATTCGAAGTAACCCAGTAGTCCCATGTATTCCGAAATGACTGATTTTAATATTCTGTCACCTCTGTGATGCAATAACTTGATAGCCCCACCCATTTCAAAATACAATAGCTGATTTCCTAAGTAAGAATGGATGGAGCCCTTTATAAACAGACCACACAGATATTCCCATCTGTCATAAAACAACTGATTCTGTCAGTATTGCTTGACCGCTTTCTATTTAGATTCACCAACCCAGTGGCTCCATCTATCGCAAATATCTGAACGTCAAACACTTATTGGAGACCTTTAATAACTTTCAATGCTCAAAACGTAGCGCACCATCTATCATAAATATGATACTTGTCACATACCTTGTACTTTTTCACTTTTTGAATTTCCTTATATTTTGAAAGAGAAATTTCGAATATTTCTAAATAGTAGTTTTGCTAGAGAGGAATCAAATTTTCCTATCTGCCAAAGACACTCTGTTGCATACCGGTATACTTCATTATATTCCAGACACACAAGCTAGGGAGTTAGCAATGTAATTCAAGGGAAAATGACATTCTATTACATATCACCCTATGAATTAAATTCTGTCCCTAAGTTCCCTCTTTTTTCTGAAGTACTCTTCTGATTTGCCATATATCGTGTATTTTCCTATAACTAAGTTGGCAACATCGACTACACTAGAGGATCACGTGAGTCTGAGGAAAATTAACCCTGAGTAAGTCAGAAATTTTCTTTCTTTCACATCCTCAAATCACTCATTTCCATTCCACTACATATGTTTTACCTTTTGAGGGTTTATTTGGTTCTTGAAAATTCTGATCACTCATTGAAAGTCAAGAATGAAAAATAGCAGGAAAGGGGAGGTCAGGCTTCCCTGTTACTGTTATCTCCTAACCACTGATGGCACAGCAGATGCACTCGCTATGCAAAAAGCCTACATTAGCCTTGGAAAGATGGCTGCCCAAATTGCGTTATCTCATGTCTAATACTAACTCACTCAGAGTTAGGAGAGGTCTTCTTATTTAAATGGTGATATGTATTTAAGTACATTTTGAACCTCAATATGCTCTTGTAACCTGGCACTAACTCTTGCCACAGTGAAGTTCTACACCTTACTTTGGAGTAGTACGCCCTCTCGGTAACCTTGCCCTTACTCTTGCCGCAGTGAAGTTCTACACCTTACTTTGGAGTAGTACGCCCTCTTGTAACCTGGCACTAACTCTTGCCGCAGTGAAGTTCTACACCTTACTTTGGAGTAGTACGCCCTCTTGGTAACCTTGCCCTTACTCTTGCCGCAGTAAAGTTCTACACCTTACTTTGGAGTAGTACGCCCTCTTGGTAACCTTGCCCTTACTATTGCCGCAGTGAAGTTCTACACCTTACTTTGGAGTAGTACGCCCTCTTGGTAACCTTGCCCTTACTCTTGCCGCATTGAAGTTCTACACCTTACTTTGGAGTAGTACGCCCTCTTGGTAACCTTGCCCTTACTCTTGCCGCATTGAAGTTCTACACCTTACTTTGGAGTAGTACGCCCTCTTGGTAACCTTGCCCTTACTCTTGCCGCATTGAAGTTCTACACCTTACTTTGGAGTAGTACGCCCTCTTGGTAACCTTGCCCTTACTCTTGCCGCAGTGAAGTTCTGCACCTTACTTTGGAGTAGTACGCCCTCTTGGTAACCTTGCCCTTACTCTTGCAGCAGTGAAGTTCTACACCTTACTTTGGAGTAGTACGCCCTCTTGGTAACCTTGCCCTTACTCTTGCCGCAGTGAAGTTCTACACCTTACTTTGGAGTAGTACGCCCTCTTGGTAACCTTGCCCTTACTCTTGCCGCAGTGAAGTTCTACACCTTACTTTGGAGTAGTACGCCCTCTTGGTAACCTTGCCCTTACTCTTGCCGCAGTGAATTTCTACACCTTACTTTGGAGTAGTACGCCCTCTTGGTAACCTTGCCCTTACTCTTGCCGCAGTGAAGTTCTACACCTTACTTTGGAGTAGTACGCCCTCTTGGTAACCTTGCCCTTACTCTTGCCACTGTGAAGTTCTACACCTTACTTTGGAGTAGTACGCCCTCTTGGTAACCTTGCCCTTACTCTTGCCGCTGTGAAGTTCTACACCTTACTTTGGAGTAGTACGCCCTCTTGGTAACCTTGCCCTTACTCTAGCTGCAATGAAGTTTTTGACCTTTATTCTGGAGCAACATATTCTCTTGGTTAGCTGGCCCTGACTCTTGCTGCAGTGAAGTTCTACACATTACTTTGGAGTGGTACGCCCTCTTACTCTTGCTGCGATGAATGTCTACCCTTTATTGTAGAGTAGTATATTCTCCTGTTAATCTGGCCCTATATCTTGCTGCAATGAAGTTCTACCTCTGACTTTGGAGCGGTATACCCTCTAGGTAACCTGGCCCCAACTCATGCTGCAATCAAGTTCTACCCTTTATTCTGGAGCAATATATCCTCCTGATAACCTTGCCCCAACTTTTGCTGCAATCAAGTTCTACCCTTTATTTTGGAGCAATATATCCTCTTGATAACCTGGCCCTAGCTCTTGCAATCAAGTTCTACCCATTACTTTAATGTGGTATATCCTCTTGATTACCTGGCTCTAACTCTAGCTGCAATGGGTTTTCACCCTTTATGTTGGAACTGTCTATCCTCTTCAAGGTAACCTGACCCTAACCCTAGTTCCAATCAAGTTTTATATCCTGTTGGTTTTATCAGCTGAATAAACATTTGGAATCTATTAGGATATTGATATAAGAATTGGTAACGTGACTGTTTGTTTAAAGAGCTGCATGCAAAAGGAAACTGATTACATGGCCACACAACAACTATAACATTTCCGATACTAGATTTTCTGACCGCTATTGTCAATAAGTCGTCCTATTAAGCGAAACAATATATATATATATATATATATATATATATATATATATATATATATATATATATATATATATATATATATATATATATATTCAGTCAAGGTTTCAGGAGGTGGCGCCCTCTGTAGGAGCTACAATGAACTACAACTACTGTGGTTTTGTGCTTTGGGAAGTACTCATCAGAGGTTTGTGGAAATGTCTGGAGTTATTGATTTTTTAAAAATCTTAAGTTGGAAAAAATGAGATTTGTGCACGCCCATAGCATAGTGAATGATCTAAGATATATTTAAACCTTATGAAACAGGGAAACCTGTAAAATGTGATCTCAAATGTAGGGAGAATGGTGCTCTAGAATTCTACTAAATTTCATTTAATCAGAAACATTAAGACCCAGTGGGGACGTGGTTCCCAGTCTTGGCATCCACGTGGTGAAAAGTCGAAGTCTAAAAAATAGAGATGACTCAGAGTCAGGTAACTGTCTCTTACCACTGCCGGGGATCGAATATTGACCGAAGCATGTGAGAAACTTAACAGTGACTTGGGTTTCTGCCATCGTTTTCGCGGGGTAGTTCGGTTTCCTGTACCTCTTACAATTGGCTAGTTACAAATTAGCCATAAAACGGAGGAAAAAGGTACAATTCCAAGTCAAAATTCCAAAATCCAAATATATTGTAGTAAAATACTAAAATGCTGACATTAAATTCCCACTGCCTGTTGTATGCAAACGTTTATGTAATATTTTACCCAGGCATATGTGAATGCCTTGGCGAATTGACTAGTGGTATATACTGATAACCCTATGGGCTATTACCCAGAGAATATCCGAGGCTAGGTGAAAGAAGGGGATAAAAGGAGTGGAAAGTAATTTATGTTAGTGGCGCTGGGCACAATAGAGCGCATCTAGGCAAAATATGATAGAGGGTGCTGCTATTACTATGACCAATGAGGCTCTAGTTTCAATATCAGCGCTTACAGCTAAACGCGACTCTGACACGTGACAAGATGAGAGTTCGTTACCTCTGCCGTAATTAGCTTTGACCTGTAACAACAATGACTGGGATTAATCAGGTGCGAAAAGATGCGAAAAAAATTTCTAGACATGAAGTCAATACATGATTTCAATCTCATGCCTGACCCTGGTTTTTGGCCGCTCTGTTCTATAGATAAACTCGCTGCCAAAAAACAGTTATTTACGACATATGAGTAGGAACGTTTTCCCTGTAGTATAATGCCATCTGTTGTGGCTGCGACTGAACCTGACTAATACCTACGGTTAGCCTGCTGCGCAGTCAGAAGCCGATCGCGTCCAGATATCTGTTTTCCCACCTATCGTCAGTGATTCCGAGGGTCTATCTATGTATGTATCTGTATTGATTATCTATTATGGCAATGCATAAAACATACAATACATCAATAATTGTAATGATAGATAATAAGTAAACTACACAAAGGTAAAATGTTAAAAACGCATATTACATGAAAGATAACAAAACACAAGAACTATATTGCATAACTACATATATTATATAAATCTATTGGAGAAAATAAGGAGCACAGTTATCCTATTCCTAAATTCTAGTTCTATAGACCTTACACTGTAAAAATCATATGTAAACATTCACCCTATTTGAGTGCAACTAAGCTACACCTGATTTGGGTAAATTTCAACCCGAACATATGTGTACTGGGTTAGCATTTCCGACTTCAATGGCAGTACATGTACACGATTACCTTTGTGTAGTGGGAGAATGTTTTCCTGCCTACGGTTAGGTGTAACCTGATAATATTGGGATTAACATTTATTTCAGGGGAAGAGGTGATTATTCATTATTGGGATATTACAATTACGATATAAGATACTAGTATATAAATAATACATCTACAATAAAACTGCCATGGCAGTCCAGTTATTGATATATCTATTCTTTGTTGTTTTATCAAGGCTTATACAGTTCTTTTTCTGCAGATGTTCTTCTTCTCTATCTTCTCCTTTATTACAAAATGGTGTTGGTAGGTTTACCACGACTCCTTTTTTATGTTTACAATGAACATGATATGGATATGAATTCACCTTAGTTGAGCGAGATTTTAAGATTATATCTTTACACCATAAAATCCTTCTACAGTAAATGCTGAAATGTGGTTTAGTGTAATTACTCATGGTAGTGCATGTTCTATACGTAGGAAGAACACACCAAGTAAAAATGTAAACAATTCAAATTTCAAAAACATAGTGACTTACTGTTCGAAAAAGTGTATAAAACCAGAGACAATATTCCTACTTAGTTTCTCTAAAACCTCCTAGTAAAGCCCTCTCAACATATAATCCCACTTCAAAATGCCCGCCACAACTAAAGTAACTAAAGGCCCGTTCCCACATCTGCGATCTAGTGTAGCAGCGGCACAGCGACCGCAGCGAATTATGAATCGCTGTGTGATCGCTGTAGATTGACCCAATTCATGTTTGTAGCGACCAGATCGTTGAGCCCGTGACCACATCTGCGATCTAGTGTAGCGACCGCAGCGATTTATAATTCGCTGCGGTCGCTGTGCGGTCGCTACACTAGATCGCAGATGTGGGAACGGGGCTTTAACTTTCCATAGGTCATTAGGGTAACGATAGATTAACGAGTACGTAACGAGTGAGACGATAGCATAACGATTATTAAGATGGCACAGCGACCTCATCGATGGCACAGCGACCTCACAACGACTGCACAGCGACTGCACTGCGGACCATAAGCGACCCAGTGCCCTACTTTTTCAACAGCGATTTTTTTGAGCATGTTCAAAAAAATCGCAACAGATGCTCGGCCACAGCGATCCGCTGCGTATGCGTAGCGACCGCAACGATGGCGTAACGGACCACACCGATCTACGTAGCGGCGGCACAGCAACCGCAGCGATTCATAATTCGCTGTGGTCGCTGTGCTGTCGCTACACTAGATCGCAGATGTGTGAACGGGCCTTTAGAACTGTTATCTATGTCACTGCTCCTTTGTTAGAAGTTATTACCATGGCTAATGGAAACATGTGGTCTTTGGTTGATATGTGAGACAGGAAATATTGCACATATAACATTTCAAGCGGGTTTTCATTTATCAATGAAAGATTATTTGGGAAGGTGTTCACCTAGAAGTTTCTAATTAATGCAATGCTCACCCAAGTTATATAAAGGTTAATCATTTTCAGATCAATGAAACTCCAAACTAGTTGCATCTTTACTGATCCTTCTTACAGTGTAGATATATGTCTTGCATCTATTTGCCAAATGGTACCAAGCTAATCCAGTCTCCTTTACCTATAACACAATTAGAATTAAACAATATACGATCAATTTCATTTTGAACGCTCTCAATCTCATTAATCATCTCATTTCTTTCGTCCTGCCACCTTTGACACTGAAAGTTAAATGCCTTACATCTTCTCTTGAACCCAAATCACCTTAAGTAACGCAATCTCGCAGCAATTGTTTGTCTCTCGCAACTGTCTCTATGGTCATACTGTATACCATGCTTATAATGCGGCAGCTTAATTAATGCGTACATTACAGACATCTAATTCCTGCACCAGTCGACCGGACATCTGCCAGTGCCTGGTTGTACAAACACCCAAGCACATCAATGCCCCACGTAGCTTGCGCACACGTATGTTCAGTTGTGAGGTCATCCATGTGTCTGTGATCAGGAAACTGGGTGGCAATCAGGCGTGCGGTCGCGTACTATGCCCGAGCTTCCCATGCATTTAGTGCAGGAATTAAATGTCTGCACTATACTTTGCGCAGCCATTAAACTGAGACAGATTATTTCGACACTCGATCCGTATGCTAGTATTGTACAACAAACTGACATGATAGCTGGTCATTCAAACACCCGTACGCAAAAATTAAACAGCGCATCAGAGACAGCTGACTGCCGAGCGCATTGTTTATATATTATATCAGAGATATATATGTTAAGTGTATTACAGGTCACTGATTATTATATATGCGCAAACTTTACACTTTACGTTTCCATGTGACGAGGTTGTGATTAGGGGATCTACCTCGATGCCCTGTTTGCCAGCATACCTAGCATAGAGATAGATAGCCTATTGCAAATCATATATGATGTATTCGATTTTATGGAATCATTCATGTATGTGCAATGAAACCTCAGAATGTGAACACCCCGAAAGTGTGATCACCCCCCTATAGTGAACATTTTTTCCCGGTCCCAGTTTTTTCTAATACATTTTAATTTTACGAACAGTGAACACTTTTTTTGCTAGAAAATGGTCCTGAGAACCTCCCATATATGAACATCAGTATACAATAGGTCACAGTCAATTGCATCGTGTGTGAGTTTTTACTGTCCACACTAAATACTTCCACTTTAATTGATCTAGCCAGGTTAAGCTTAGCATCAGTGATTGCAATTACATTTGTGCTGGCTTGTTTTGCTGCTTGAGACAAGGGACTATCACTATTGTGGGGAAAGGAGTGAGTACTGTTGTGCATAGCCTAGTCCTAAGGCCAAGAAATTTATTTATTTGTCTTTAATAACTTACCTTATGTTTATATAACATTATAAGATATCTACCCATATTTAGTTCTATATTAGCTCACCAGGTGGCCAGCATGGGTTCATTTGGATTTCTTGGCCTAGTCCCAAACTTGGTTTACGACCCTACATGGCAATATGTAAATTTATGCAAGATGGTGAAGCTGTCCCAGCAGGGAAGCTAGCACCCCTTGTTCCACAGCTGACTGGGCATCTGACCATCAGCTAGATCAGTAGCTGTGAGGTCTGTTTACTTGGGTCCGGGTGTCTTACAAGAGAACTTTAGAAGATGAATATTGAATTAATGTATTACTTGTTTTTAGGTGAGGTATTTGCAATGGTATACACAGACCAACATATCTTACTTTGCAAAGATGTACCCACCATGTCAATAAAAAAAGTGAAATATTCTTTACCTTGGTAAACATGCCAACATCTAAAAACAAGTATGATATAGTAACTGGAATATATGCTATTACAAATATTAGGGACACACATAAGGGACTGAGCATACTTTGATGAAGCATTAGGAAGTATGAGATCCAAAGGAATTGAGGGTATGTATCATCAGGGTAATTTTAAAGTAGTTGACATATATATCCTCAGTTTTGACCTGAGAGTAGTAGGAGATGTATTTCTCTGGTTTTGACCCCCTGTTTTCCAATTCTTGGGTGAGACACTGGATGCAGGGCTTGAGAATAAGGGAGCTCTTATAGAAGATAATCTGTTAAAGGCCCCTTTCATGATGGTGTCATTCAGAAAATTATAAGCTGCGTATGTGTGGATGTATGAACCTCTGCATCCATTAAAAGGTGTCTTGAAACCCATTTATGCCTTCCCAAATGTTGTAGTAGGGTCATAAGCATGATTATGATGAGTGTTGCTAATGAGGTGTGAAAAATCAAGAGATCCAGTTGGCAGGGCCTCTATAGCAACGCTGGTTTCAATGGGTGCTTCGCTGGTTTCAAGGGGTGCTTCCAGGGAAAAGTAGAATACTAATGAGTATAGCAAATTTGCTATACCCTCCTATACCTTAAGCATAGGGACCATATCTAGGTCAATGTTTGGTACTAGTCTATGGTTCTGACTGACCAGTGTGCCCACCCATGGTGCCATCTATCACAAGCCACAGGAACTAACACCAAAGCATTAGCAAATGATAGAGATTAGAACAGAGAAAAGCATAATCTAATGAAATCATAGACTAGGAGCTAGTCTATGTTGTGCAGTGAATGAAGAAACTTAGGATCAGTTAGTCAGTAAAGGGTGACAATGCTCAAGGTAGATATGAGTACTTTCCTAGGCACTAAGATGCCAAGAGTTAACCTGCCCTTAGAGAAAATGGTGAAGCCGATCCACCGAAGTGGCAGAGGGAAAAGCCAGAAATCACTAACTACAGCTTAGGTGATCGACATATGTGGCTACAGAGTTCAACCTTTTTGATTAGAAGTGCTTATCTATGTCTGCTAATAATAATATATATATATATATATATATATATATATATATATATATATATATATATATATATATATATATATATATATATATATATATATATATATATTTATATTTACATGTTCATTACATGGCATACCTTCTTGGATATTCCACAACTGGTTCTACTTACATTCACTTAAAGACTGATACCTATGTTTTCAATGTTTCCAGTTCAAAGAATGGGGAATTTCCCATTGTTCACTCGGTACACCTTCCTTACACTCATCCATAACTAATCTTCCAGTGTTGCGTATTCCTCGTAAGCATTTTCCAGTCGCAAAATGATAGATCCGCTTCAATGTGCCTCTCATCCATATCTTCTTCTCAATACTCGAGCAATTAGCAAGAACAAGTTCCCCCTCATTGGTCAACGTCATACACGTATCCAAACGCTTAATTTGTCCATATTTGGTAATGGTGAACTCGGGAGTTTCCTGGCAGCACTCAGCCAGGACTAACCTATCGAATGCATCACTGTCGCTATGATTGGCCACCTGTATGCATAGGTTGTTTTCAGTGTTCCGTAGTGTTCCCAAGAGTTGGTCATCGTGGCCAGGGAGTGCTATATATGGTTGGTAGTGTGTGATGAGGGAATCAAATGTTTTGCAGTTCATCTTCTCTCTGCTTTCTTTCATTTCCTTCAGTTCATCACTTTCCTTAGCTGTTAACTGGTGATCGGAGCAGCCAAGTAGCATAAGGGGGATATCCTTGTGTATTTCGTTCATGTAAAGAATGGAAATTTTCTTGATATTACTGCAATACCCTGCATACGTTGATTTATATGGATGGCTTTTTTTGTACAGGTGATAAACGTAGGAACATGGAATTCCTTTGATGTTGCCGCCAGCACAGAGCTGCACTCGCAGAGACAATTCTACATCCTCGCCTCCCCATCCTGTCATCCCCTTCTCCAGTCCACCAATAGCATGGTAGAACTCCGAATTAATTGCCCATGCTCCGCCAGGGGAGCAGCTACTTTTCATTGGCGACGTTTCGTTGTCAGTACAAAAAGGCAACCATCTAAATCCCAACGTCCACGAAACAGCCCCGACTCCAGCACCCGGTACAATATGGTTTAAGGTGTCACTTGTTAATACTCCAAGTCGTGGATACACAACCGCCCTTTTATCCTCCGCCAAGGCTGCAAGCATGGGTTCCAACCACCCGGGACTGACTTCGATGTGACTATCCAGGAAGATCATCACATCCCCCGAGGCATGGGACGCTCCTAGTATGCGAGCATGTGCTGTTCCTCGGTCACCCTCCACATGGCTTCGATAGAGTTTAACGAGGGGCAGTAGTCCTAAGTATTTCTCCAGTGGGTCTTTTAGAAAGGGTAGTTCACTCGCGTCATCCACCAGGATAATTTCGTGTAGAAGCTGTGCAGGGCTGTGTAAGATAACGCTAAAGACTGTGCGCAGCAATACTGACCAGTGTTCATTGACAAAGCCCATTATGACACTAACTTTTGGTGTGTGTTTTTCGAAGTTATACGATAGGCTCTTGCATAATTTGCAGCGTCCATCTGTGGATGTACGGGTCATGGGAATAGCGATGCTTTCATTGACATTCATGTAGAAGTAGTTCTCATCTGTGTAGTTATCAATAGGAAAAAAATGTTGCAAGCATTCAGGCGAGCTTGCTTCCACACAGCAAATATCCTTATCAATGTGACATCTGGAACGAACCTCCCCCAAGAAGTGAGTATAGGAAAGGTAAGTCAGAGCACACACTAACATGCATGTTAGGCATGCCAATTTCTTTAGTCTGTTGGATCCGAATGCATAGGTAAAGATCCACCTGAATAATTTAAGCGAAGTCATCTTAGGTAAATAGCAGTCTTGTAAATCTCTTCCTTCAAAAAACAGAAAAACAAAATGATATAAACACACACACACACACACACACACACACACACACACACATATATATATATATATATATATATATATATATATATATATATATATATATATATATATATATATATATATATATATATATATAAATGCACACACACACACACACACACACATTAGTGCTTAGCTTCTAAGGTAGAAGGTACAAACATCAATCTAATTGGTAATTTCGGTGTATGCTGAATTGATACTTGCATAGGTAATTTCATTTACCTATGTAATTTCCAAATCCGCACCCCTTCACTTCAATAGTACAATTCCCTATTCACTGCAAATCATTTTCAATTAGTGATTCTGCAGCTTCAGGCAGGCTTTTCAATAACTCAACCTTCATACATACATAGTCATATTTGCCAAATGAAAGTACATTATGAAAACATTTAAAAGTTTGAGAGCACCTTTTTATTTGAATACCCCATAGTCTCAGATGCAATATGATGTGTGATAGCAATGCACCTTACTCAAAGATATTAAACCTTCAGTGACGCCTCTTCAAGTCTTGTGATTGGTAACTAACCGATCAAGAAGAATTTTTATCAAAATAGTTGTGATGGATTAATCCCATCAAGGTATCCCTATACTCAATCATGTGCTACCACATTTCTGTAGGAATAATAGGAAAAACACGATTGCCCAAATCATCTACGTTAACTGAAGCGTAAATACAATTTCATAGTCGTCTGCATTTAAAAAAATATTATCCTTATAAATATACAAGCCCTGCGGGGAGTCTGCTGGCAGTTAAATTGCACTCAGAGAACAGATTTATATTGAATGGAAATATGAAATATTAATATCACTGATTCTTCAGTGGCAGGACAACCCTAGAAAAACGATGCGAAACCAATTATCTTTAATCATTGGTTAATGTGGGTTAACAATCAAACATGATGCTCTGGACATGTCAAAGCTTTCACAGTAGTCACAAAAAGGCCCTACCATCCAGATGCATGTGATATCTGCCTAATAAAGGCATACTTTGGGCTAATTTCAAATGGTGAAAATGCAAAAATAAAAACAAAACAACAAGTATTGATTTATAAATTTGTACTTAACTAGAAAGTACCCGCCCTGCAGATAGTAACCATGACATTTGACAAATTGACAAAAAAGATAAAAGAGCACCTAGATATCTGATTGCAACATCACTCATGATTAATTCTAGTTCTATCTTGGACCGGGCGTCTTCGCTTTAGATCCCAGTCAGATTTGAGCGTTCCCGGCATGCTTTGCAGTCTAGTGACGTCACTGTCAATATAGGTGTTCTTCATGTCCTCGATGTAGTTCTACCTAGTCCTTTCAGATGAATTTCGCGATTAAATGGCTATCATACACTAACTCAAATAGTATCCGTGGCAGTGATATATGCGCATATATTGTTCACAGAAGTTTGGAAATTAATCCTTTTGTTTTTATTGAGACATTTCACCACAAACGTGCTCGACAATGCACGTCGTAGCAGTCGCGGTAGACCAAGCCGGTGTGCCGCAAATGCGAAAACTATGTGACTTGTTTTTCATGAATTGGATTAAAAAGACTTCATTTCAAAATGAATATTATGGCAAAACATATAAACAAAATTTGTTTGTTTGTCAATAGTGTCTTTAATGTGCCATTATGAACCTAAATGTAGCTTTATATGAGCTTTGACCTTCCCGCGACGATCTAATACCGCAAAGCATGCCGGGAACGCTCAAATCTGACTGGGATCTAAACTCAACCCTTTGGATCTTGTTTTATCGCCGCTCATGGTATTATAGACCACAGTTCCGCATTTGTCATTCGTCGACCGTGATTGGGTCACATTTTTCGAAAATTATTCACTTTGCGTATGCCACGATATAAAAACACATTTGAAGTTAGTTAGTGGTATACTATTTTTATCTATCTATTAAATTATTGATAACTGTTCTAATGTAATACTTGTGTTGGGAAATGTTAAGAGCTGGTTCTTCATCTCATTTCAAGCATAACTAAAATGACTGGACAAGAGCCAGCAGGAACCATTGACTTTTCCTGAAAATGTGTTTTTAATATAGAGGGTAATAACAACAGGCAGCAGAGAATGTCAGGTGGCGACCTCTGGTTATCTATAACGTAACTAAAGTGATTTCATATTTAGTATGGTTTCATAGTTATCGTTACAATAAAAGTTACCAAAAGAATGTATGCACTCAGGTACAGAGGGGGGCCGCACCCGCGTTACGTATTTTGCGGAAGAAGGGGTCTTTTGTAAGACCTCCGCACGAGACCTCCGCGATTTTGTAAAAGAAGGGTACTTTTTTGTACCCAGGTACAAAGTATGGGGGGGGGGGGGGTGAAAATCCCCTTACAATCCACGAAATATACGCGGCCCTGACGCCGAGTGACTCCCGAAGTGACTGGGCTTCCGAGTTTGCTTCCGCCACTTGCTGCCGCTGAACAGGTTAAAATACGTGTTCCCGTTCATCCAATGTCAGTGTTTTGATAAAAGAAGGGGTGTTTATTTACTGGAAAAAGTCAGCGTTTTTATTAAAATAAGGGTGCTTTTGTGGCCAGAAATCAGTGCTTTAGGGGTATTTTTAAATTTTGAAAACGAGCGTATGCGCCCCCCTCTGTACCGGAGTGCCAAACCCCAACCCCCCCCCCCCCCCCCCGGGAGAAAATTTTAAAATTGGCAATAAAGATCAGATCACCTAGATATCTGATTGCAACATCACTCATGATTAATTCTAGTTCCATCTTTTCAACCCTTTTTATTCGTTTGGCAATTCTTTTAATGGAAAAGAAATATCACTGAACACACAGATATCTCTGCGACCACACACTTAGGGCTACAAAACCTATGTTCAGAAAGCTTGGCTAACAGATATGAAATTGATAAATAAGATATTAAACCGGCTGTCGCACCTGTCATTTGCACTCGTCCTAGTTATTCTCTAGGCTAGGGCTAGGCCGTATTTAGGCAGTTGAAACTGGTGGAGGAATCAGAGAAATCTTTATTTTTCATTTGGCAATTATTTTAATGAAAAAATATCAGAGCACACAGATATCACTCTGACCTCACACTTAGGGCTACCTAACCTATGTACCAAAAGTTCAGAAAGCTCGGCTAACAGATATGAAATTGATAAATGAGATGTTAAACCGGCTGAAGCGCATGTCATTTACAGTCGTCCTAGTTATTCTCCACAAACTTTGGTCATTCAGTTAAATTTACATACTAGTATTTGTTCGTAATTTCTTAATGCTACGAGTATTCTCGGGGTAAGGGTATAGTGAAGGTATCGCATGCTAATTCGATCTTGCAGTTGGTAGGCCCTGCTTACGCTGCCGCGTAGGAGCACGTGAAGACTAGAATTTGGAATTTTCATTTTTTGTCAGTTTTTCTGCCGAGTTGCTACTAGGGCGCATGTAGGTAGGTGTGGCTGATATGGAAATCAATCGGAGGCTTGGTTCCAAGTCTATGGCATCAATATTTCATGCCCCAGCAGGGATTTTAACCCAGAGAAAGTCCGATACAAGGTGATAGGAGTGGAAATGAAAGGAATGGAAAGTAGTATGAAGCTAGTGGCGCTGGGCGCAACACATCGCAAAGGTTAGGCAGGTATGGTAGAGGAATGGATCCGTGCGCCAAAATATGTAGGCCGGTGCACGGATCCATGTCTCAAGGGCAATGGATAGAGATGTAATAGTTATGAAATATGAGGAATATGGGTAATGAGTAAATGCAAATTAGTGATCGTGTAAATATATAACGCTAAGTTCACCTGGGAAAAGAAAAAAAGGTCTGATTTGGAAAATATTTGTTACTGAAATACCATGAAGCTGAGAATATGGGGAATTCAAAAACATTAGTCAGAATATGCCCCCCCCCCAATATGATAGTGTCCAACCCTCTGGGTCATGGACTATTATGATGTATTCAGTTCAAAAGCAATCTCTGTGTGTTTCTCATAACTGGGAATTTGTCATCATGCTGCAAGTGTGATCTGCTACATAAAATTAAAGTTATTTCATAATCATACGTGTATGGTTATCAATTTGCCAACACCTGTAAAATATAATAGCCCACTCCTAAAATAATAAACTAATCTGACCCCTGGTGGCCAGGATTGGAACCGCATAAAATCTCCTGATTTTGGATGGTTGAATGTTAACAGGTATGAATTATATAACTTGGTCAGAAATCTTCAGATTAGCTACTGATTTGCCAACTTTCAAAAATCATCCACCATTCCTCAAGAATAAATTTACTTTCTAGCCAAGAGCCAAGAATTTCATAATATGCTGAACATAGTAAGTATTTGATCTTGAAAGATCACACAATGTCTGGAAAGATCACACAATGTAAATGTTGTTGATGACGACATTTTCAGTTCCAAAGCTATCTGCGTGTTTTTGAAAACTGTGTGTATATTATCATGCAGCAATTGTGATCTGCTACATATACTGAAATTAAAGCTATCCTATTAACACATGTTTCCATGATTATCAACTATAAAAGCCCGCTCCTTAAGCAAAGTACTAACCTGGCCCCTCCCAGAATTGGAACTAAACAAAATGAAACCAAAAGACGCCGCAGTATAGTAAACTGCCTGATAAGTGATATATCCTGATTTTGGATTGTTGAATGCTGACGGGTATGCCAACGTACGTGCACAATATCAATTGAACAATTCATAACACACACGTACCATGGTTTAAGAACTTATGGCCAGTTTAGCGATATTCTCAGAATGAGGCATCTCCGCCGCGTAGACTATTATAGTATACCGTAGGTGTACGTCCTATACATATTTCGCTGTTTCGCTATTCAATGACTTACCGTAAAGTCGTTCCCCTTTTTCGACATATTAGCTAAAAGTACACGGGCGCGAAAATATCCCAAAAATTTTCCCATATATAAGCTTTAGACAATCTTTCAATCGCACGAATGACTGGATTTTTTGGCCGCTCAGTTTCATCAATAAACTCGCTGCCATAAACCGTTATTTACGACGAATTTGTTACTGTCGATTCTCCCTATTACCTAGAACTAGCTGGCCCCTGTGCACAGCACGGGTTTGGATTGTATGTCCTATTCATTGATGTGCAGGAGGTTTAGAAATTTAAAGAAAATTAAGTTAAGGTTTACTCCCCCCCCCCCCCTAAATTACAGAGTATTTTTAAGAAAGTGAACTTTAAAATGAACGTCAAGTAGAAGATGAGAGGATAATCGCTGAGTCAAAGAGAGAAAGAATTACAATAAAAGAGAGCGAAAATCAGCTTCCAATACATTCACAGGATTTCTCGCCCCCCTCCTTCCCTTTTTCACCACTCCCTCCACAACTATAAAAGTCACAAAAGTCTCAGTGGAATATGACATGGACTCGCCACCAGCAGATCTCGCCAGGTGACCTGTGGCATAGGCCGCATTAGGAAGTTCCACTGGTATACCCTGCTTGTAGCCAACAGACACAATATTTTTCAATAGTATGGCCGTTGATGGCCCAAGTGCAGCACTGATTATGCACAGCACGGGTTTAGATTCTTTTGTATAGGAAAAGTTCATTTTTCAGTTTTCAATCATACTTTTATAAGGCATAACTTATATTGATTCTGTATATATTCCTGAATAGTTGTAATTAAGATGATTCTTTAGAAAACCTTGGGCGCACAAACATATGTGCCTTTGCTTTGTTTGGCGAAGGCCAACAATCCATTTTCTGTTTTGATTAGAATGTTGACATGATGACTAACTCAAAAACTTCATTCTTTAGTTGATATCTAGGGTAACAGCTTGAGCTCAAATACTAAACACACAGAGGCTAATATAGATCAAATGGTATTTCCTCTTTTATATATATATATATATATATATATATATATATATATATATATATATATATATATATATATATATATATATATGTATATATACATATATTTATATATATATATATATGTATGTATATATACATATATACATATATATATATATATATATATATATATATATATATATATATATATATATATATATATATTATATATATATATGGGTTTTGATTCTATGTCCTATTCAATGATGCGCAGAAGGTTTAGAAATTTAAAGAAAATTAAGTCAAGGTATATCCCCCCCCCCCTCATAAATTACACAGTATTTTTGAGTCAAAGAGAGAAAGAATTACAATAAAAGAGAGCGAAAATCAGCTTCCAATACATTCACAGGATTTCTCTCCCCCCTCCTTCCCTTTTTCACCCCTCCCTCCATAACTATAAAAGTCACAGAAGTCTCAGTGGAATATAAAATGGACTTGCCACCAGCAGATCTCGCCAGCCGACCTGTGGTATAGGCCGCATTAGGAAGTTCCACTGGTATACCCTGCTTGTAGTTAACAAAAGTCTCTGTGGAAAAGTCACAGAAGTCTCAGTGGAATATAAAATGGACTCGCCACCAGCAGATCTCGCCAGGTGACCTGTGGTATAGGCCGCATTAGGAAGTTCCACTGATATACCCTGCTTGTAGCCAACTGACACAAAATTTTTCAATAGTATGGCCGTTAACAGCCCAAGTGCAGCACTGATTACACTGCAGACAGGTTAGTCACATTTGGCAACACAATGTGTGTACACTGTGCACTGGGCCTTTTGGGATTGTCACTGACTGCTCACTGTCTCTCACCACCGCCAAGGTTTGAATCCCTTGGGCATGTGAGAAAGTTGCCGTTGACTTCTGCTAAGGCAGTGGTTTTCGTCAGTTACTCTGGTTTCCTTCACCACTGGCTAGTTAAGACTTGGCAGAAAAAGTGAAAATATATAATAATAAAAAAGTAAATATATACAATAAGGAGAGATACCACTGCCAAAAGGCGTACCAAGTGTTACCAAAAGAAATCAATACAGTGAGTAGGAAAAGAAACAGAGGAAAATAGCACAAAGTAAAACAGAGAGAGAGAGAGCAAGAAAAAGGACTCCTTTTTCTCGCTCTCTATCTCTCTGAAAATAAAAGGCAAAAAATGCAGGAAACAGAAAACAAATGAGTAAATAAATAAAAATCAGATCGACTATAAACAACAAATGCAGAAATATATATATATACAATAAGGAGAGATACCACTGCCAAAAGTGGTACCAAAAGAAAACAATAGTGAATAGGGAAAGAAATAGAGGAAAATAAAAATGCACAAAGTAAAACATAGAGAGAGAGAGAGAGCCACAGGAGAGAGCGAGAAAAAGGACTCCTTTTTCTCACTCTCGAGCCGAGTAACCCCAAGGGTATCCCATACACCACAGCTTCCGAGGAGTCTATGTGGCTTGTACCACAGTTGACTGCCTTCCACCAATCACAGGCCGAAAAAAGATTTTCATAGTAACAATTTTTACCAATTTTCGGATCATTATTCGGATACAAATACCTGTGATCCAGACCATGTCGAGAGACAGCTAGCAGTCATTGGCAACGCCGTGAAACACACGTCAGTCCACGTAGGACGCGACGCGGTCACAGCGTGTAGTGGGTATCGGGGCTGACCAACGATACCCCTCACATAACATTAGCATTCCCCTCGCGCTCCCGACCTGATGACAGATCGAGAGAGGGAAGGGGAGAGCGCAACAATCATCGATTGTGCTCGCCTTCAATGAGCCAATGATGCTACTTATAGGTAGAGAAAGAGTACAGTAATATGCGTAGGGTAGTTGACCAAATTTTGACTTTTGCAAGTTATTTGATTTAATAAAACTGTTCAACTATAACTTTATCGACATCATAAATAGTTTAGAATATTTCTATTGAAAGAAATATTCTTTTTTTTTTGCACATTGCGGAATTAGGTACCTTTTACACCTCTATGAGTGTCTTTGGATCTTGTTTTATCGCCGCTCATGGTATTAATAGAGCACAGTCCCGCATTTGTCATTCGTCGACCGTGATTGGGTCACATTTTCGAAAATTATTTACTTTGCGTATGCCTCGATATAAAAACACATTTGAACTTAGTTAGTGGTATACTATTTTTATCTATCTATTAAATTGTTGATAACTGTTCTAATGTAATACTTGTGTTGGGAAATGTTAAGAGCTGGTTCTTCATCTCATTTCAAGCATAACTAAAATGACTGGAGAAGAGCCAGCAGGAACCATTGACTTCTCCTGAAAATGTGTTTTTAATATAGAGGGTAATCATATCTTTCTCCTTATAGTTGTAACTTGGTTGTAAGCGCAACAAAACAGGTTCAAATCATGCTTCCACTTAATATTTTACTCACCAAATCACTATCGCTTAAAAAGTCATACTGAAGCTATAACTAGCATATTCTCTTTTTTTAAATATGATTTGTCTTCCCGAACTTAACTTTTACAGTTGAAACCGTTGTAGGTGTACCGCAATTGACTTCTAGTAAATCAGATGTCCCGTAGAATAGTTGCTTGAGCTATGCCAAACAAAGCCAAGCTTTGCACAAACAAAATTTCTAAAGAATCGTCTTTTGCAGCTAGCCAGCCATTTGTCATAACTATCAGAGCTGATTAATGATGGTTCTTCAGAAAATTTTGTTCGCGCAAACAGCTGTGCCTTCGTTTTCTTTGTCATATCAACCAGAGCTGGGCCTGCGCTGATGGCCGAGTGGTCTAAGGCCTTGTCGGTGTATATATATATATATATATATATATATATATATATATATATATATATATATATATATATATATATATATATATATATATATATATATATATATATATATATATATATATATATATATATATATATATATATATATATATTATATAATATATATATATATATATATATATAATATATATATATATATATATATATATATATAGTATATATAATATACTATATATATATATATATATATATATATATATATATATATATATATATATATATATATCTAAACCTAACCCTTACCCTAAAACTAACCCTACACCTAACCCTAAACCTAACCCTAAACCTAACCCTAAACCTAACCCTAAACCTAACCCTAAACCTAACCCTAAACCTAACCCTAAACCTAGTTAGGCGATACCAAGATCACAAGTTCCCATGATGTCATGCGTAAAGTTTGCCAGGACCGCCGTTGTCACAGACTGCTAGCTGTTTCTTACAAATGGAACCGGTTACTCGTGGGGTACTTTGATATTTCTCCACCAGTTACAACTGCCTAGTCACGACTTAGCCGTTATATGGCAGAAAACGTGACAAAAATAAAAATTACATTTGCGCTGGGACTGTTTTTAAGCATATATGGGATCTTTTTTTTGACAGTCCTGAAATTATTATGTCAACCAACAACTCTCCTTCAATAAATAGCTCTCACATGCTTAAAATAAAATTCGAAGGGTTTTGGAATAATAACCATGTCACTTAAGTATAGAATATATGTAAGTAATAACCTGGGCAGCTTGAAATAACGGCAACTCATTTAGTTTAGACTCTTCTCTCAAAACCATGTTTGATCATCTTCATTTAACTGCTCTGAGTTATAAAGTCTCTATGTTCTTCTTGTGGGCAAGCGTAACCAAGCATCTCGAAACTCAAGAAACTTTCTAACTGCATGGGATAAATGCCATAGGAAGCGACTTTATTTGCGAGAAAATGACGAGAAAATGAAGAGTATCAAAAGGAAATATTCCATGCATCTACTCCAAAAGATACTTGCGCAAATGATGAATGCTCAAAAAAACAGAAGAAACCCAGAGTGTATGCACTGTATGCATATGAGCTATTTCTGACAGCAGCAGGATGTGTGAGATATGGCTGCCCACTGAGAGGAGATGGGGCTACTGGAATACACACTAATGGTATTGGCACTTTATGATTGATGGCCTAAAAAGTGTATTTCCTTTCATAAAAGCTGGCATGTATTTCAGGGTTTAGTGCCCCTTTAACTAGTGTGCTGCCATCTACTTATCAGTACACAAACTACACCGGTAAGGACAGTTTGGTTCAAATCACTCTCCTGACGTTGAAGCAAGAACTTATGGATGTATGTGCCCTAGTTGGCGCTGTCCATAAGCAATGGGGGAACCTTTTTGTTAACCTTTCAACATCAGTCACACACATACATACAAACATACATACATACGAACATTAGTATATATATATATATATATATATATAGATATATATATATATATATATATATATATATATATATATATATATATATATATATATATATATATATATAATACTATATATATATATATATATATATATATATATATATATATATATATATATATATATGTATATTTATATATATATATATATATATATATAATATATAATATATATATATATATATATATTATATATATATATATATATATATATATATATATATATATATATATATATATATATGCATATATAGGACGGCACACGTTTAACATGAAACAATGCACTTTACAGTAATCATAGAGTTGCGGTATCTCTAAACAATCTTTATATGTGAATATTGTTTAAGGTTTTTTCTAATTTATGTTTACAATTTACATTTTACGCGAGTGAAGAGTGAAAGAAATTGGCTCTTACCTACCTGGTATGTTCACAATGTGCTGTCTGTATACATGTACCCGTTTTAAAATGAGCAACATGCTGTAGGGCAACACGTGGATTGCGAAGTCAATGGAGCTGTGGAGCAGCTGTGATCCATGCAAAACCTGGGAGATCAGGACAATGTTTACAGGGACAGTACTGAGTACTCTGTTACCAAGTAGGAGGTGCCACAGTGTATTATAATTCATACATGGTCAGTCCTGAATACTCTGATACCTGACCAGTAGAAGGCACTAGAGTGTATTACAATTCATACATGGCCAGATCTGAATACTCTGTTACCTGACCAGTAGGAGGCACCACAGTGTAATGTAATTTCTACATGGTCAGTCCTGAATATTCTGTTACCTGACTAGTAGTAGGCGCCACAGTGTATTACAATTTTTACATGGTCAGTCCTTAATACTCTGTTGCTTGGGCAGTAGCAGGGGCCACAGTGTGTTACATTTTTTTAAATGGTTAGACCAAAAGACCTGAATATCATGTTACACTTAGCAATAAGATAGCACATTTAAAAGATTATCATCCTGCCTCATTGTAATATCGACCCTCCTCTGGGATCTAAATGTGATTATAGCAACAACTGGCGCAGAATGATGTTCAAACAATCATCTTAATTCCCTCGCTGATGCTGCAAGTTCTCCGAGGCCGGATTCAGAATATTTTTCCTTGTGGATTGCTGGCACTACATGGGGGACTACTTGAATGGTGAGTTAAGAATCATACAGCATAAACAGATCCTCTTCATGTAGCAATTGTCTGAAGTGAATGAGCAAATAAAAGGTCCCATGTCCATATGTTAGTCCGGTGATTGACTTAAATAGGATATACATGTATACAATTCAGTAAGGGCTTGTAGTTTGGCTATGGTGCTGCCAATCTTCTAAGTTTCTTGTTGATGTGCATTTTGATGACGAAGAAAATGAAGTCTGCAAAGGAATGCGGCCATTTTAGGGAGGTTGTTTAATGGGACTAAAACGTGTCCACATTAGGAGAGGGGCTTGTCCACATTAGTGGGATCTTCACAACAGAGGAGCTGCACTATATGACGAGAGAGAGAGAGAGAGAGAGAGAGAGAGAGAGAGAGAGAGAGAGAGAGAGAGAGAGCTCCAGATTGTTCACAGAATGTTCAAACACAAATCTCAAACCAATGAAGTATGACTCACTTAGTTCCAGAACGTTCCAGAATAGATCACTAACGTGAGCCTTTAAGTACCAAAACCCTTTATTTTTGCTTGCTTTGGATTGCCCAATCAGCATTCAGGATTTGTACCATGTGACCGGTCATTAAATCCGCATAATGCCCTCTGACGCAGGGCATTAAATGTCACCTCATAATGCCCTCCGGAGCTTATTGTTGGTCTGCACACTATATATCACAAGATACTATTAATAAGACCACAAGAAACGTTGTATGCTGGGAAGCAATAATAAAAACCTTAATAACTGTTCACCAAGGCAGTATGTGTATTAAATGTGCGCCTTCAGGCATCCTGACCAGACCCCGGGCCTTCAGACCTCGGGCCTTCAGCCCTCGGTCAGACTAGGATGCCTTACATTAAATACACATACTGCCCTTGTGAACAGTCATTAAGGCTTTGATAATGTTCCAGATATATGATCAAGACACATCTTTCTGCCACCTGGGCATAACATCCGTCTATAGATACAAACATGATACAGTCATAGCATACTTTTACTGCAATAGTAGGGATAGTGATACATTACAAGACTTGGAGTGGTTTGTCAGAAAATTAATCCATTTATTTTCTCTCCGAGAATAAAGCTTTGAATCTGAATTCCCCCTAGAGAATGAGGAGCCATCGAAGCTGGGTAAATGCCTGTCGAGTTGGAAAATATGATTCTTTAGAAAATTTTGTTTGCTCAAACAGCTGTGCCTCATCTAAGCAGAGGGCCTACAGTGATGGTTGCCACGACAGCAGCCAAAAATCCAAAATGGTCGTCAGTGCACATTATGGTTAGCTAAAAATCAAATTTTGGCTTTTTAAGAATAGGGCCTAATTTTTGAGAATTTTAAAGAATTTTGGCTTTTTAAGAATGAAAGTATATGCCATGGGTAGTGCGTACTTCTCGCGAACGCCAGTTTTTGATATAACACAAAATGCAGTCCGTTGCCATGGCAACAGCTAAAATCCATACTGGATGCCACTGCACTTCATGTTAAGTACGAGTAGCCGAATACCATTTGATGAGAAATTCACAATATAAAATAAATGTATGGATGAATGTGATGAACAGTCACATAATTGTTTCGGAACTGGCTCTCTATGCTCAGTTTAAGTATAAATGCCACATGGGCATGGATTACTATGCTCAGCAAAACAATTTACATTAAATAGATAGAATGATACTATAAAAGTGAATAATGGTAAGTCATTAGATAAAAATTAGAAAATCTTGTGCAAATCAATTCTTGCCGAAGAAACAGAAAAACGAAAAATCTTCACTTGAATTCTATTTTAAGCTCATCCTTCTCAAATTTGTCTCATGATTTATTATTGAAGGAGTAAAATACTCTACTAGCTAAGATTAAACGCAATTTATGAAAAAAAACTACAGAAGACAGCGACATGCTTTAGCGAACTGTGGATGGATTATTTAACCCATTAACGCCAAATATGGGTATCGTTGTGATATCTTCTTCGACGAAGTCATATTTCTATGAAATATATAAAGGAGAAATGCACATCAATACTTGGTTAAACTCTCGTATGGACATTTGTTAACAACCGTACTTACTCTCAAACTATCGTTGATCAGAACTATCATGTCTGGCAGGATCTTTAAGCATAAATGGGATAACATGTTTCTCATGTTCCTTGCGACCATAATCATACGTATCCAATGGCCTTCTGGTTATAATTGCCTAATATATATGTCTTGGGCGTGGTGGAAACAATTTTCTACCACTACGGGGCTGAAATACTCATTAAAGAAATTCCATTCCCAATGGCCATTCTCAACGGTCATTTGGAATCATTTTACGACCATATTTGGTAAAGATTGCCATACATGGAACACTGCGCTACTTTCGTTGCTTAGCAGTGTGTGACATGTGTGTGTGACCTACATGTGGATAGCATATAGGTCGCACGTGCTGGGATTGACCAATTGGTTTGGGTGTTTTTCGGCAGCAACGCTCACTTCCGGTTCATCATCACTGGGAATTCAGCACTCTCAACGTATATTGGGAATGATTCAAAGAATACAGAAAGATTTTGGGAAATTCGTGGATGGATCATTCGATGTTTGTTGTGAGATTATATATCATATATATTTGTCGAGATCAATATAAGTAAGCGTAGGAGAGTTGTTTTTGATGTTATAATGAATATTTCTCCTTGGAACAATTTGCCGATCACAATTTAGCCTGAATGGTTTCACTAGAATATCCAGGCTCCTTTTGACACTGTGGGCATTAGTGGGTAACAGCAGAGTTATCCAAGCATATAGATAGTTCAGTATATCTTGAATCAACATGTCACTTGTGGTTGCTCATCTAAGAGTATATGTATTGGAAGCCGACGTGTGACCTTATGGTTTAAGGATACTATTATATTGAGATTTTCATTGTGGTCATGATAATGGTGCAGTTAGGACGATATCATCGACCGCAGGAAAAATGACGAAGTGCACGGTATGTGATGTCATACTCCAAAACAGTTGATAACTAATAATGTATATATATATATATATATATATATATATATATATATATATATATATATATATATTTATATATATATATATATATATATATATATATATATATATATATATATATATATGTATATTTGTTGTATATATGTTTTGAAGTATGATACAACATATCTCGCAATCAGATGATACAGCCCTCTGATTGCAAAATATAAGTTGTATCCTACTCTTAAACAGTTGATAACGAATTTATCTCATGATTGCTCCCTCGACCTCTGCATAGGTGATAAAATTGAACAAACTCGAAAACTTTTCAAAGGTCTGGTCCTCCCCTATTTCTGCTAAATAGGCCTCTAGTGTTGTTGCTGCATTATTATTTGACCGCTGAGTGTTTCCAGGAATAACATTCATTTTCTTCACATTTCTCCCTCCTCTGACAGGTGTGCAAATCTTCTCTTTTTGGATTGGTTTGGTTCTAGCGGCAGAGAATTGTCTTCTACAGAGGCAGCCATACTGCAATGTTTGGGAGATTGATCATGCAATGCCCAACTCTCCCTACCCTAAAAGCAGCAGGTTAATATAAGAATCCTTGGAGGTTAATATAGGATTCTGAGAGGTTAATATAAGATTCTGAGAGGTGAATTGAAGGAAGTTCACAACACAGCTTCATATCATTTGCCAGTTGACCAATCAAAAGCCTTGGATTTTGCCAATCATGATATATATATATATATATATATATATATATATATATATATATATATATATATATATATATATATATATATATATATACATATATATATCTTCACTGTCTTACTGTTATAAACATACGGAACAAGTCTTTGACATCTAGAACCACCACTATATAACTTGCGGTTGTAAGGTCTACAGTAAAACACATAACAGATGAATTTCGCCATTTTCATTGTGTATGTATTTGCCCTAATATTTCAAATACCGTTCTCAGTTGATACGTCATAAATGCTAACCAATTTTTGATGGGGGATGCTCTATAAATAAAGGAACTAATTTGTTTAGCTTCGAAAATGATGCCCGAATCCGCCATTAAATCAAGACGCTGTATCATCATTGAAATAAACCATTTCACTTGAGCTGGACGAATGGCACTATCGGTAGCGTGTTGGTTGTTATTTAAATACTAGTATCCTAATACTGTACCTCTCGCGGCTGTGTTTTTAAATTTTCTTTTTCATTTCTAACTTAATCTTCAAAAACATTTTTTCTTTTTTTTTCATCAAAAACACAGGTATAGATATCTGTGTAAATTTAATGACAAAATGTCTCAAGAATATTTTGAAATTAGGAGCAAAAAGGATGATTATTTTGCTTACTGAGTGACATGTATCTATATGATATGGAGGAAAACAGATATGAATAGCATATAGGGACTCCTGCACATAAGAAGAATGCAAGGACATTGCAGACAACAAACATAATCCCATAATTTGCTTTCACAAAAGAGTACACTAGTGTTACCCTAGCAGAACCTTCTTTCAAACTTAACTATTGCTCAACACAATCTGACATTTGCAGTGGTCGGTGAATTCAACATGCTCTCACAGCAAATGCGATCTGCTTAATAGAAAAATAATATTTCATTAACATATTTGTATGGTGATCAATTTGCCCACTCCTGTTAAATATAAGAGCCCACTCCTAAGGTGCAATAGAACCTGACCCCTGGTGGCCAGTATTGGAACTTAACAAAATGCCGCAAAAGAGGCTCCAGTAGTGAACTGCATAAAAATATCTCCTGATTTTGGATGGTTGAATGTTGACAGGTATGTGGTGAAGTTATGACAATCTGGATCGATCAGAGGAAAAATGACGGAGTGCACGGATTGTGATATCCGTAGGTAAATGTATACATATTCTATTGATTAGTTGTCCAGAAAAGCATCTTTTATACAGTAAAATATGATCGGTAAAAGATTAAGAGAATGACGTCATTATACGTATCATATATATATATATATATATATATATATATATATATATATATATAT
This sequence comes from Maea johnstoni, assembly GCA_963942565.1. NCBI lineage: Eukaryota > Metazoa > Annelida > Polychaeta > Spionida > Magelonidae > Maea > Maea johnstoni. Next base: position 22,794,728 of record OZ012690.1, read on the forward strand.
ATATATATATATATATATTGTTATTGAAGTTGAATCTATAGGCTAGATTGTGCTTTTACCCTAAAATGGTAAAATTGAAACTTTTTAAATGTATTAACCTTTCACGAAAAGTGTCTAGCAGAAAGTCATATTTTACTCTTGTAGAATTATGATATACTTTAGGAAAGGAATAGAAAATAAAACATTGGAAGGAAAAGCTACAGGATGCATATCTGAATCCAAACAAAAAGCTGCAATACTAGTAGGATACTTTGCAGTGTATTGGAAATGAGTGGAAATGAGAATGAATTATTAAAAGTGCTATATAAGTGACTTTGTTTGATGTTGATTTTTATGTTACAACAAACAACATACATACATACTTTTCAACTTACATACATTACAACTTCTTCATCATCTATGACATGTCAATGTGATACTTTCTATTAAGAGGAGTAGTTCAGAGATACTTGTTCAAATAATTAAACATTTTGAAAATAGAAATGGCAACTAACACATGCCAATAAACGTCACCAATGTTTCAAATCCTACTAAAACATAGAAGGGGAGCCAAAATAGGTATACCTGAATATCTCTCCCAGTGTAGTGTTCATATATCTAATACATTGGGAGTGTGAACTAGTGTTCAATATTATGATAGCGATGCCAGAAATGTATTATACAGATTGTTATGCCTGTATAACCTGTTATAGGTAAGGAGGCTTGGTAATGTGTTTTAAAGCTTTATTCCAAGTCAGAATGATAATACATCAAAATCAACCCTTTACATACCCAACAAATACTCATCATGGCCAATCATACAATCCGACGTTGATAAACCAATCAATGATCACTAAAATCTGCACCTGGTCAGGTGGCACACCTCTGAGCATGCTCAGGGTAATGCTCCCAACTGATCATGCTCAGTGATGTCAAAGCTTGGGTGTCACCTAATACTGGACAGGGTATCCAGACTGGCTATCCATTACTGTTTTCACACCCCTGATAAGGTATAAACACCCCATCAGTGATATGACTTCAAATCAGTTGGTGTGACCCTTAATTGATATTAAGGTGACTAGGTAGGTCTAATCTCCACACAAGTGTTCTATCAGTAAAGCCACCTGGGCATGGCCTGTGAAGATCAAAAGGGCTTCACCCTTAACTGCAATATACCAGATAGCCTAATCATTCACCCTGAGTGTCTGGACTTACCCTAAAAGAATCATTACCACAAAGTACTATACTTAATTATACATAAACCACGATCTTACTTACAAACTACAGTTTCTATATATCTAACACATTTTCTAAGTATATATCCTACTAACAGTTATTTGGGAGACTACAAGTCCATATCTCCTACTATATCCCATTTTGGGTATCAATCCATATATAAGCATGCTAGTCTGGCTAAATACTCAAGATATGAAATATCTCTACAATAAATGTATTGCATAATTTTCCTGCCAATTATATAGTTTGTTGTTACCATAAAGCCATGAGAGCTCCATCCAGTTGGGTATATTGAGGTTTTTCTGTTCAATGTTGATCAAGTCATGATGTTCTTGCGCCAGTCGGGCTGGTACTCTTACAGAATGTTCAGCCCACTGGTAGTCGTTGAAACTCCTACAACTGTTGTACAATATTTTCAAGAAAGGCGAATCTGCTTTGGACAAAATAATGCCATTGTCTAACCATCCAGTTCTCTCCAGACCCATAGTTGTGGCACATCCCAGAATTGCATCAAAGGACTTTAAAACAATCACATCCAGATCCAGATATGTTCCGCCATATTTCATGAGAACTTCCACACTTGTTAACACTCTTGTCATATGTGATATCATGGTATTTTGTCCAAGCATTGGTTGCTATATTGTTTTTCCAATCATAGATAATATTTCCACAACTTTGGTTAAGTTCGGTGTGAGAAGGGCTATGGATAGTACTGTAGATCACTTAAATATAGCGGGAACAATAAGATAGGGGTAATAGCGCTCAGCCCATAACCTCTATTTTTAAATCTCCATCTTTATTAAATTGCCCAATATACATAATGAAGGACATAACAAAAGCCTAGTCATGGGTATGCAGATTGATACTGCATGCAGCCATTAACCACTGCCTCCACAATCTGGCAGGGTCCGGAGGTCAATTACAGTGAGCCCTGATCCCTAGTGAGCCCGACTAACTGCAATTTTATGGTTAGGAAATAGATGCCCCTATCCTGTGGTGTATACCAACCATGCAAACCAGTGGGTAAAATTAACAGTGGGGCTCTTTAGGGCGCTAAAATTAGATCACGCTATCCAGGGCAGTACCGTAATTGCGCCATTTAATGTTCACCCCAAGTGATTTACAGTATTTGTTTCAAGATGCACCAGATAAGGAAACATATAGACAATCTCCTTCAAAGTTTTATCACTGGTTTTTAACCAGTTTGTACCATACAGGCTTTTATGTCTATTTATCCACTTTTCTATGAATTTTGATCCAGGCTTTGAGATAATCATGCTGGCATCCTTATCAAGGCCAATCGTAGTGTCAAACTTCAGTAAGAATTTGAAAGATTTGATGCGATTTAATGGGTAAATTTTCCAATCAAGATATATTCCCCCAGTTTTAAAAAGGGCCTCTATAAGCATAGCTCTCTTCTTTTCCTTCTCATTGTTGATACTGACATTGAGGAAACCCCTAACTGGAGTATACAATGCCTCCTTGATGTTAAGTATCTTCTGTTTGGACTTCTCCCACCATTTCCCAGTGGGTGTCTTGCTCATCCAAAGTATTATCTTATCTGGTTGTATGTGTTTATGGATAGCTCGTAGGAACATATATTGCTGGAATGAGAAGGTTGGGTTTTCTGCATAAGAACACAGGTGAACAGTTTTTGGGACCACCATTTGGGTGCTTTCTGGGAAAACATCTGGAGATCCATAATGAACGTATCTGAAGATCTGCCCCATTGTCGTATCCAGGTACTTAATATCTTCAAGATTATAGTCTTTGTTATGAAATCTGTTCCACAGATGAATGGCATAATTCTTTCTCCAATTGTAGATCTGACTGCCGTAAATTTGATTTAGTTGCATATAGTTTGGTATGTGGAGTGTTGTATGTTCTATGTGTATAAGATGAGGATGTTCTTTGGCCAGTCGGGCAGGTAATAGAACAGAATGCTCTGCCCATTGGGAATCTTTGAAGAAGATATATTGTTTGTACCATGTAGTGAGGAATGTAGCATTGGGCACAGCAATTATGACACCATTGCATAAAGCCATGTTAGACTCAAGCCCCATCGTAGTATTAAACTTCAGTAAGTTATCAAAAGATTTCACTGGTATAACATCAAGATCTGTATATATGCCTCCATATTTAATGACTGCTTCAAGCCTTACAATATCAGTTTGATGTTCTGGGACTTTCACAGGATTACCAAATATGGATGTTGGTGCTTTCCTTTGTATGAGATGAATATTTGGGACCATTCTTTAAGCCTCCCTCCACCAATACCCTTCTGGCAACTTTTCATACCAAAATATGATTTTATTTGGTTTGATGAACTTGTGAGCTGCCAAGATGCTGGTTAGGTGATGAAATCTAAACCTGGTCCTTTTAGAGTCATACCAAGTATAGTGCACAATTTTGGGGACTATGTTTCCTTTCTCTGCAGCCTTTTCAGATTGGCTTTGTCCCAGTGAAGTGGCAAATTGCTCAGATTGCTGCTTGAATTGGTGAAATTTGTTGACAATATTCATAGTTTTATTGACTGATTTCTTGTTTGCATTGTTTTCAGATACCTTTTGCTCCATTATGTTGATTGTTGCCATACTGGTCGTAGTTTTAACAGTTTCACTGTGGTTGTCAGCAATTTGATGAAGCATATTCAGATGGTAATATTCCTTCGTGCTTGCATTCTCGAGAGAGGTTCCTACTGGTATTTCCGTCTTCTGGTGTGGAGAAGATGAATTGGATGATGGAAAGGAAGACAGCACTAATTTGGATGATCAATCAAACGTATCAAAATGGTTGTTCTTGGCAAATAGTTTTATCCACGTTAACAAGAGAAGTATGCACACTGTGCTGAGGAAAATGATACTTCTGCGTAGCGTTAATCTTAACATGGTCATAGCCAATTCTATCATAGAACTATGCTCTCTATGTGATATCACACACTAGCAGAAATCCACCGTGGTCGAATAATTGAGGTTCCTGGCTCCTACGCATACAATCTCTGCTCCGAGTTATGTTGGATCCAAAATGTCAAGTTGACCTCCCTGCTTTACAAATTTGTAGCTTTTGTTGCAACAGAAAATAACAGTTTATAAGGAGAAGAAAATTTTGTCCTGCTCCTGTGTTTCTATCCTGCAGTGATATGAACTATACTGTAAATGAGGAAAACCCTTAAAAACACCAAATAGGAAAATAACAGTAAGCCCCATTGATGCGTCATCAATATAAACCTTTCACAAAGCAACAGATGCATGTGACATAATCTATTTGGTTCCTCTTGAATGCAGTGTGGAGGTTATGGATCAGTCCATGTATTTACTTGTTAACTTTATCAAAGTTATAAAAAAAAACTTTATTAACCCATTCATTCCCAAAGCAGCCAAAAATGTCCTGGTATATGGAAGGGCGAATTAGATATCAGCTTAACCCTTTAACACTTAAGAGTTTCACGTGGAGTTGTCAACTGGATTTACAATACTTTTGGGGGATTATTTTGGAATTCAGAATGATTTAACAAACAAATTCAAGGAGAGTTGTTGGTATTATACTGAATATTAGTCTGAACATGGCTGCATGAATATAATGATCACTGAAACTGCTGCTACCAAAAGCATAAATCATGTCTATTCTGTTAGGCATCTCTTTATTCTCTCAAAAAAAACCCCTTTTTTCCAGTACTAGGATTTATCGATATTGCAATAATCAAAGTCTGCATAGTTCTATGGTAAGCTAATGTCTTAAAAAATGTTCAAAAGCCTATCAGGACCACTGAAAGTAATGCATATATATATATATATATAAATATATATATATATATATATATATATATATATATATATATATATGTATATGTATATATATATATATATATATATATATATATATGTATATATATATATATATATATATATATATATATAAATATATATATATATTTGTATATATATATATATATATATGTATATATATATGTTTATATATATATATATATATATATATATATATATATATATATATATATATATATATATATATATATATATATATATATTCACGCTACTAGTTTTCCTCATGCATGCGAAGTGTGATACACAAGGCTACACGAGCAAGGCAGTAATTAAGTAGCTGTTCGCAAATCTAAAATAAAATCGGAACGAGGATCTTGAAGTGAATTTATTTTTCTAGATTTTCTGATTTCTATATATAATTCTTCAGCGGTCATGATATGCTTCTGTATTGATGGCCGATGGGGCTATTAAAAAACAAGTAAATGGGATATCTTAAGGAGGATTTTGGAAGTATTTACTATGCCCCCCCCCCCCCTGTGGGGATAGTGAATGTGAAGTGTAGTATGTAAGCAATCACTACAGTTTCAGAAATAAAGAAATATTTTGCCAATAAATTAGGCTTTTACTATAGAAAATCCATTGCAAAGATCAGTAGTGGGTAATGAGTGGTTGAGTATATGGCTAAGAAAAAAAAAAAAGAAATGAAATTTCTTGAAAGGTTAGTCAATAAAATTTATAATTCTAAGTGCTTGGAATGACTGAGAACATCTTAGAACATCGAAAACCCTTGGGCTTCTTGGGAACGCTCAAGGCCCCCAGACGCCCGCCCGCTAATACCAAGAACCTGCGGTGCTTGGTGGCCATTTTTAGTTTGGGCACCAGTCAAAATTAGGGCTAGATCTGCGATGAATGCGAGCTTTTCCGAAAACTCGCATTCGACTCAAAATTTGGGTTTTTTCCTCATTACCATATCATTTACATAAAGTCGAATTCGTGCGAATTCATGTGAGACCCTAGCTTAAACACGGCTATTCACAACATAGAGGGCGTCTAACCCACAATCAATCAGAGAATTGGGCGCACGAACGTCAAGCAGCTCAGATAAGCTATAAATAGACTAAAATGGCAGCTCCCAGTACCTCCATTTGTTGTGTGATAGGATGTGTTTAATCGGCAATATACTTCTTGTATGAAGGTTGGCAGTGGTGGGTACCTGGGTTTAGGTACAGAATACCATAAGAAACTATTTGGTCCTATGATTTATTCGTCCTTTAACAGTTCATAGCAAGAAAACACTATTTTGAGCCAGAAAGGGGCTTCGTCGAACCTATTGAACACCCTCCGTATCAGAAAATGAGCTCGTAGTTTAGAGAGATGGGACCGTTAAAATATTAAAGTAAAGTAAACCCATTCTCGTTCAGAGTTCCAAGATTTCTAAGAAGCGTGTCGCCTGGACAATACCTTGCTCAACGCGTATATTTCGAAGAGAAATAAAAGGTGAAATATGTAGTTCCTCAAATACATTTTTCTAGAGATAAGTTTACTGGAAAAATGTATCACACACTTGTTCTGTTCCTTTTTAGGTTACTACAAAGATAGATTATCATTAAGAATTGTATTCATCCAAACACATGCATTGTGGAGGCTAGACGCATAGGGTGCCACAGTGTGGGTCGGTGTTTCTTACTCTCTTCTTCGGCACAACCAGGAAGTAGATATATTGAAACTGAAAGTTCAGGTATGAGACTCCATTGTAATCAGGAGAGTTGGTTCTTGTAACCAAGGCATCATTTAGACAATAGTGAAAACTCTACAGACTTATGGGGCTAGTTTCTACCTGCGGTCCACTTCTCCTTGTAGAAAATATAAAAAGACATGTACTGTTCAGTACATGCACAAGTTCAAGATCTTATTAAACTACAGTACATTTAAACCTTTGTTTTACATATCATACGTCATGTTTATGGCTTCAACAAGATATCTTTACATTCGAACAATACAAAAAATATGAATAATTGTTTGATTTGGAATTTTGATTATCGTAACTTTTTCTGCCATATCAAGAATAAATTGTGACTAGCGAGTTATTATTAATGGAGGAAGCAGGACTGCTCGGGGTAAACCAACGATTAACTTACTAGCAACTTACATACCTCGTATGTGTTGAGAGACAAAGATCGGTTCAAGCGTGGTGCTAGACCATTTTGATATCGGGGTAGGCCCTACCAAACTGGATAACAGTTGCTTCTTCTAACCTGAAATTCACAACATGTTTTTGTCTCTTCTTTCATTGATTTTCTCTGATATCGACGGCATACATACATAGGGTTTTCCTTGAAGAACGATGGATTTTCATAAAAGCTCATTTCCTTGAATTTGAATAGTGAGGAGTGTCTCACTGCACAGTTTGTAGAAAACAAAAAAATGATTTTTGAAATCTTACAAAAACGAACTTAGATTTTACCAGAAGGGCCTTTGAAGTGTATAGACTTATCGTTGATCCAAACAGTTACGTTTATCTTTTCAGTTTTGAGCATTATTCGTGTTCTGCAGTACCCAGTATCAAGATGCGGTGAGAATAGGTCTAGAGACGATGGACGTGATACGCAGAATGGTGGACAAATACCCGGATGTTTTTGAGTGGGTCACAACTGCCCAAGGTAAACCCTTTTCTTGAGTGGTACACTAATGTATTGTATTGCATTGTATCGTGTTGAAGGTGTTGTATCGGTCTGTTTTTAATCTATTCCATCCCATCTTATCACACCTTTGTAGTCATCGTACAACCTACCGCAACAAATGTGAACGCTATTGGAAGAGAATAAAGGACATAACAAATAACAGTTTAGGAAGTTTAACCCATTGACACTTAAGAGTAACTCCAGAAATTGTCGTCTGGATCTAAGATACTTTTGACCATAACTTTTGAATTGAGAATGATTTTACCAAATATTTGAAGGAGAATTGTAAGTCATGTTCTGATCAACATTTCTCCTTCAAATATTTTGACAATGATGCTTTAGGCTGAAAGATTTTATCCAAACTGCCCAGCCGGTTTTGACTGCTGTGAGTGTTAATGGGTTAAGTATAGGAAGTAATGGAATGGAAGTGATATTAAAGTTGACACAATATAACAAAAGGGAATATCAATTGGAAGGAAACGTAATGGTTTGAAAGTTATACAAGTAATTCATGATGAAAATGTATCATTCAGATATTTCATTTTTAGGTAATCATTATCATTTGATCTCTATGTTGCTTTCTTGTACTTGATACTTAATTTCTACCTTTCACCACGACATCCATATTAACTTTTGATAGGATGCTTCATACTTTGCTTAACCCCAATGATATGAATGATTTTCTTGCATTGAATTTTTGGTATATACTTTGTTTTACCAATGTGATTCAAGAATTCACAGAATGCTTGTGTCACTTTTTGTAGTTGAGATACTACAGTTAATAAATAATACATACTATGGTTATTTTCCTATTTCGTCAATTTTTGAAATGGAAACCTAGATGACTACCTTGCAACATTAATGCTTCCCCATACACATGCTGAGGTCATTCTTATATTAGGAATCGAGAACGCCTGGTTAAAGAGAGGCAAAGTTGGCAGTCTTGTTGGAATGGAAGGAGGTCACATCGTTGATAGCAGCTTGGGATCCGTGAGAATGTTTTATGCCCTTGGGGTTCGATACATGACCTTGACACATAGTTGCAACACTCCATGGTAAGACATTCAAATCACCCATGTGTGTATATATATATATATATATATATATATATATATATATATATATATATATATATATATATATATATATATATATATATATATATATATATATATATATATATATATATATATATATACATATATATATATATATATACATATATATACATATATATACATATATATATATATATATATATATATATATATATATATATATATATATATATATATATATATATATATATATATATATATATATATATATACTCAGTATAAGAAAACACAGAAGAAAAAAAGACAATCATGTTCATTTGATTAAACCATCAGCGGTGTTCTTCTAGTAGATGGTGTCAAGTTTGAAGCCGTAGATTGCGAGACCTTTGCCAAAGTACAAAAGTACATTTAAACCTATTCTCAAAGCTAAACTTCTGTGGATTCCTTTAAAATCGAACCAGTGGCGAGCACATGCCATCAATATGATGTCACTGGAATTGTTGATACTGTTCTTTAAACTGATAACATAAATAAAACAGGATGGAAATGTTCCAATGACATTAACTTGAGCATTGTTGTTTTTAGAATTATCTAAGGAATGGCGTCATGTCTTTTAAAGGTATGGGTGAAAGGGAGCAGTTCGATAAGATTTGCATTGTTTAATCCATTGCTTCTCATAGCATCCAAATCAGCCTTACAATTTGGGCGAAATCTTTAAGGCGAATGCAAGGTTTGGAAGATATTTCAAGGAGATATGTTAATCAGAACACTGCCAACAACTCCCCTTCAATATTGAATTTCCAAGTCTAAATTACAATTGAGCCAGATGACTCTTTCTCATGGATATCCTTAACTTCAATGTTTTATGAGGTACACACAGATCAGAATTGAGTGTGATGTTTTTATTTATGTTTCTCTAACACGATGGTGTCACATGTCTACCACGGTCTGAGTACATCATACCACATATTTTGTATATCAAATGTGTGATTTATTTCTGTATAATCGGAGGTAACACACTTCACACTTTGAGTTGATGTTCATTTTCCCCTATGAAAATATAAATATTTATGACCTGCTTCTTTTCAACCAGGAGTAATATTAGTATGCTTAATATCTGCAATACATGGATTGCATATTGCACAATGATTGTACCGCACTATGCTTACAAATTGGAGCAATGCAGTTATAAAAAAGAAGTAATATACTTCCAAATACATTCCGTTGGTATATACCTCCTTAAATTATGTATACATAATACAACCCATACATGCTCAATATTATACTGATTGCACATCTAGATGTGTTCCGCGCACAATCGTTCCAGTGTCATGCAACTGAAAGGTTGTCTATGCTAAAACTACTCATCAGTATTCAAAGTGGAATAATATATATATATATATATATATATATATGTATATATATATATATATATATATATATATATATATATATATATATATATATATATATATATATATATATATATATATATATATATATATATATATATATATATATATATATATATATATATATATATATGTATGTCATGGTAGAAACTGCGATCTGGAAGGAAGGATATATGTATATATATAAATATATATATATATATATATATATATATATATATATATATATATATATATATATATATATATATATATATATATATATATATATATATATATATATATATATATATATATATATATATCGGTATATAATTCAATCTTACTATATAGGTGTGAGATAAATACCTAAAATGCAAGGCCTATATCTAAAATCCAGTGAAATCCAGAATTTTATTTTGTTACAAAATTTCTTTACTGTCGCACATGTTACCAAACATACGGAACAAGTCTTTGCTAGACCAATTTGCAGTCCTTGTTATGAACTGGAATGCATAGAGACCAGCTGCAATAGCTTGAAAATACCCACCACCAGGTGGCCAGATTGCTAGGCATACACGACTTTTGTATCCAGTGGCTTGGGACGTCTGCAATAATGGTGAACAGATTCCTAGACCTTCCTATATAACTTGCGGTTGCAAGGTCTACAGTATAACACATAGCAGACGGATTTCGCCATTTTCATCGTGTATGTCTTTTGCCCTAAAATTTCAAATACCTATCTCAGATGATACGTAAAGAAGACATGGTCTATGAAAACCAATAAACCCTGTCGAGACTAGGAAAAGATTTATAGTATACAGAAAGATTTAGGGGAACTCTGGTGGAGGAACAATTCCATCTTTGGTCAGAGTATATATATTTATTTGTATACGACCACGACATTTTCAGCGGCGGGAGACGCCATAAATAATGGTGAACAGGCTCCTAGAACTTCCTATATAACTTGCGGTTTAAGGGCTACAGTATAACAGGTAACAGATGAATTTCGCCAGTTTCATCGTGTATGTCCTTTGCCCTTAAATTTCAATTACCTATCTCAGGTGATACATCATAGACGCTAACCAATTTTTGATGGGGCAAATCTGCTCTATGATTAAAGAAACCAAGTTGTTTAGCTTGGAAAATGATGCTCGAATCCACCATTTAATTAGGACGCTGCATTATTATTGAGATTTTACTTGAACTGGACCAATGGCACTATCGGTAGCGTGTTGAGCGGTCTTCAAATATCCCAATACTATACCTCTCCCGGCTGTGTTTTTCCATTTTATTTTTTTATTTCCATTTTAATTTTCAATAACATTTTTTTTTCTTTTTCTCATCAAATTTTCATTTTGAACTTTTCAACTTTTCAATATTATGGGAATTATCTTATCATTATTCTAATTACTTCATTGTGTATTGCAACAGCTAAATAATGTTATCCGTTCTAATTTCCATGCATTGTGTTTTATATAAATGAAATCTATGTCTATCATTGTACTGTATCAAGAGAAGAGGTGTGGGGGAATTTTCTTCCATGCTCGGGGTATGATTACCCCACAAAAAAAATCCAAACTTCCCCTATATGCCAGTGAGACAAACATCCGTATGCCATACGCCACATTCTGCACATGGATCCACAAATAACTGTTGGTAGACTCTAAATCCTAGCAAACTTTATGCATGACGTCATGGAAACTTGTGATCTTGGAATTCCTTACCTAAGGTTAGGGTTAGGTTCAGGGTTAGGATTCATGTCCAGGGTTAGGCTAGGGGTTACCTAACCCTAACCCTAAATCTAACCCTAGACCTGATTCCTAACACTAAATCTAACCCTAATCCTAGGTAGGGAATACAAAGATCACAAGTTTCCATGACGTCATGCATAAAGTTCGCCAGGATTTAGAGTCTACCATAACATGACTGTTAGCGGACATCTTGACTGCACCATCCATAATATACACAAGATACAAGAACGGATACAAGAACATCCAAGATAGTTTTAAACATTTCAAACCTTTCTTGGATGTTCCAGAACATACGAAGAAAACCGAAGAACATGGAACAATGTTCGAAGACAGCGTGCCGAATTTTCATTTTATATTTTTATTTTTGCCTCTTCTTGGTATGCTCTGTTCGGGCCCTCGGGGTTCTTCAAAGTGGGAATTCATACCACCGATTTAGGCCTCGGCTCTTTCTGAGACATGATAGTCACAAGTACGCGAAACGGTAAATGCGGTTGTCGTTGTTACTATATAATGCCGACCATGACAATAAATAATAATAATAATAATAATTGGAATTTATACAGCGCCATTTCCATTCATAAAATGTTCAAAAGCGCTGCACATTGCCATAGTTTGAGTCATAGTCAACAACGCCTCCATGGGCGAGCCTGAAAAGGTGTGTTTTGAGACACTTCTTGAAGGCCTGACACGATGTAGAATCCTTCAGGTGTTGTTGAAGCGCATTCCATAATCTCGGTGCACTAATGGAGAAAGCGCGATCTCCAAATTTGGTAAGTTTAACCCATTTACACTCAGAGCGTCCAAAAGAGGCCTGACAATTTTACTTACAAAGTCATTTTCTTGAAACATATAGAGGAGAATTGTTGATCAGAAGTCAAACAACAACTCCCCTTCAAATATTTTGTGAACTTTTGCTTTATTCACAAGTTATTTTCAAAATTATGAGAGTAGCAGACGACACTTTCTAGAGGAACTCTGAGTGTGAATGGGTTAATATACCCATGATTACATTTGTATATGACAGGCCAAGACCGCCAACCACAACACGTTTGTTTTCGCGTGCAGATATTGGTATTTTACGCTTGTTATATGTGATATTTTACGCCTTCAACATGCTATTAGTTGGTTCCTGTATCCATCGTGTGTCGAATAAACGTAAATACTGCACATGTAAAATTGCGCGTTCTATGAATGGCTACGCATCCACAAGAATATACCAAGAGCAATTTATGGTCCTTTTTTTCAGATTAAAAAAATGGCAACTATCTTTATTCTCTTTCCAAATGGATTTTGCTTATTAGGTAATAGAGTCTAGAAAGGTGTGTTAGAAGAAATGGGATGTAGGATATAAGTCCCATGAATCTTCGATCAGATACGTTCAGCTTGTACGTGAATAAATTGTCTCTCTCATTGTTGACTTCACTGAAATCAAAGTCCTCACGTGTGGTCGAATCCATGGCGATTTTGATGAGGTCCGTTTCCGCTTTGACTTCCGGTCTGCGCAGACGCTTGATGCTTGCACAGAATCTACAGAAATCTGCATACAAAGCATCTCCATTCTCCTTTAATCGCTTAAATTTGTCCCAAAACTCCATCAAGGATTCCAATTGGTCCAGATGTGGAACCCTCTGTCCAGCCTTCGAGAGTCTTTGAGCGACATCTATAGTTTTTCTATAGAGGTTTAGTGTTGTTACCTCGCGTGGTATGAGGGAGGGCTGATTGAACTGAATTAGGTTCATGCCGTTCACAAAGGATTGGTGTTTTTGGGTCCACCAAGCGATGTACTCAACTCGTAGCTGGTTTAGCTGGCACAGGTGCCGGTGAGCTTTGACCTTGAGGATATCCAGCTCAAGGTCACGCTCCCTGAAGTTCGTCATATCTCGATAACCACGGCGATACTGCATCTTCCTACAAGCACATAGATCAACCCGAAACTGAAAAAAAAGAAAGGTAGACATATAAAAATGCATGCAATTTAAGTATCATAAAATGGGCTCAGAAGGACATATCTTGGCTAAGGCGAAGGGAAAGAATATATTTATAAACTGTATCCGATAGTTCTATTCAAACCAGCACGAGCTGATATCACCTATAACCTTACCCTAATTCTGAACCTAAACCTAGTCAGAATGACAAAACATGTAAATATATTGTGAGATCGATCTCACAACGCACCCATGCTTCAGTGACCACAATCATTTTAGTTTTGGAGGTGATCTCGCCACTCAGAAATATGTATACACACACACGCACACGTATGTATGTATGTATGTATGCATGTACGTATGTATGTATGTATGTATGTATGCATGTACGTATGTATGTATGTATGTACGCGTTTGTGTATGTTTGTATGTATGCGTTGTGTGTGTGCGTGTGTGCGTATGTATGTATGTATGTATGTATGTATGTATGTATGTATGTATGTATGTATGTATTGTGTGTGTGTGTGTGTGTGACATAAGTCATAATAATCATATCATATCCATTGCCAGGAATTTGGTTTGAGAATATATACTAAGTCATGGCCGGCGTTTAATGGTGACAATAATGTCATGACAATACACTGACCGCCTTCAATTGTGTAGATATATCATTGAATTTAGATTTATGCGAAAGGAGGGGTAATTATCAAAAGCCACTTTGGTCGTAAGGGCAAATGGCACAAACCCTATTCCGAGGAATGTTTTGAATGTTACCGTCGCCATGGTAATTTGATCTTATCTTACTTTTCCACGCATCCTTTCCAAGCCCCTTGGGCAGGGTTAATGACGCGTGGCCAGTTTCAAATCGAGCCTTTGTAAAATTTACTGTTACAAAATGACCGTCGGCAAAAGTGTCTTTCTCTCGCGATACATTTAAACTCTCTCTCTCTCTCTCTCTCTCTCTCTCTCTCTCTCTCTCTCTCTCTCTCTCTGCTTTCAATATAACCATTGGTTTCAATATGTTGCAATTTCTTTAACTGAAACCCGAACAGAAGTTAACTACTGCAACGACAAGGTGGGTTAGCTGCATCTATGATGTAAACCAGCTGCTTCTCAACAAGGGTAAATCCTTGTAATTGAGTCTCTCTCTCTCTCTCTCTCTCTCTCTCTCTCTCTCTCTCTCTCTCTCTCTCTCTCTCTCTCTCTCTCTCTCTCTCTCTATATATATATATATATATATATATATACTAGTATATATATATGTATATATATATATGAATATATATATATATATATATATATATATATATATATATATATATATATATATATATATATATATATATATATATATATATATATATATATATATATATATATATATATATATTATATATATATATATATATATATATATATATATATATATATATATATATATATATATATATATATATATATATATATATATATACATATATATATATTGTTTCATTGTATTTCAATTGGCACGAGTGAATGGACATAATGACTTATTCGTATATGATGAAATGACGGACAACAACAGTTATAACTAAAATGGGTAAATGCATTTACGTGAATTTCTACCTTACTATAAAAAAACTACAAAAATCAATAGACAACTCCGTATCCATGATTATTGCAGTTGTGCTTAACGATAGACTCATCTTTCCTCTTCGCCGCTTTTATTTCACAATTCAGCCTATATGATACACCTACTAAAAGGTCTGCTAATGTGGACTACAATAATATAAGCATCACATGAGTACTATCCCTGCAGGGTGTAAGGTATTTGAAACAGAGTTCCTATCAAGAGTTATGAACCGAATATTCACATATGTAGAAGAAAGATCAATAGAAATGGAAAGTATCTCATTTTCCAATTTATTTGCTCTTTCTTAATTTTGTGCCCATTTCTTTGTGTCGTTTTTTCTTTGTTAGTGGAGAAGTTTTTTTCGCAACTTCTAGATCAGCATAACTTCGGAATGAAATCGGAATTGAAAAAGGCAACGTAGTCTCGAATCTTCCCGCACAAAGCGTAGCTAGGGTTGGTTATGAGATTAATCTGTGATAGAATAGAGAGAGAGAGAGTCATCTTAAAATACTTACATATGTTATAGCATGCACTCCTTTCCTCATAACTCGACGAACTATTTCTTTCTAATCCATCACTTAACTGAATACCTGGATCTGGTCGAAATTCATTGTGCATGTCTATAGCTAAGAATATTGCGAAGAGACGACTGTGGACTACCAACTTTTGAGTAATCAGAAACAAATACTTTTTACAATAGCTTATTCACATCTGGGTTGGGACTTACCTTAGTTTCAGCACTAGTCTTCAAGTTCTTCACAATTCCGTATGAAACCTTGTACGGAGTCGCCCTCTGTTTAACAGTTATCTTTTTACACTGTCTGCCCCCCTGCCCCGATTGAAAGTGATTCTCCAATGTTTGGGTAGTAACGCTTACTTAGCGACCCCTTACCATTGAAAAGGTGAGAGTGATCTACACTTTGATCTTATCGTATTTTAACACTTAAATCGCCAATCGTAATAGGGAACGTTGAATTTTTACTTTTACCTACTATCTGAAACTCGTACACTCGATCATTAATGATTTTAAAAAAGCATTTGATCCTCTGTGGTACTGTTTTAACTGTACACGATTCCACGTCAGTATAATATCTACACGTTTTATTCCATTTTTAAAGGAAATTCGTTGTGTATGTGTTAATGTTTGCAGTTACTCTCTGATTGCACCGCCTTCTATTTACCCCCCAGGGCCTGCTCGGAATGTCGAAGGCAGCGGTGCATTATGGGTAGTGAAAAAAGAGAAATTCATGGCTGACCACTCAAGCGTGCTATGTATCATTTCACCTAGTAGTTTTCAATCCGTTTATATGGGTAAATATACTGATAATCTATAATTGTAAAGTTGGTATTACACCTCTGGCAGAATTTTCGGTTCTGTTCTTTTGCGCAGTCCATTGAAATTCACCTAGACCTTAGACGAAGGTCTCAACATCGAGATTCGTGTCTAGACGGCAGAAGTAAATCGTTTCCATTGTTTACCTTTTCAGATTCGGAGCGCATACGCAATCTGACGAATTCGAAAATAGTTCGACGTCTTCCATGATGTCCAAGAAGGTATAGCAAAGTACGAGGAAGATGTCAAACAGTTCAAAGGAAAGTACGAGGAAGATGTCAAACAGGTTATAAACGTTTAGAGAACACGTAAAACAGGGTATAAAATGGTTAGCGGAACATATGAAACGGGGTATAAAACGGTTAGCGGAACATATGAAACAGGGTATAGAACGGTTAGCGCAACATATGAAACAGGGTATAGAATGGTTAGCGGAACATATGAAACAGGGTATAGAACGGTTAGCGGAACATATGAAACAGGATATAGAATGGTTAGCGGAACATATGAAACAGGGTATAGAACGGTAAGGGGAACAGCTCTTCCCATATATCAGTTCATAAAGGTGGACTTAAGCGAACCGAGTAGCGTGTTTAGTCCATTTATACCGTTGTTTTAACCCTTCCAATGCTAAGGCTATACTTTTGTCCACAGCACAAGGATACAAATATTTTTGATAAACATTCAAACCCTGTCATGTTGGTACTCATTAGAAAGCTCTCACTGAGTACCCATGTTCCAGAGTTTCAGTCATTTTTCATTTTTTTTGAAATCATTTTGTATTGGCAAAATTAGCCACCAGCAGCATAAGGGTCCATACGAAGCATGCATGTTAACACCGTTATATGCATAGGCGGCTGTTTTTTTGCAAGGAACAGGTATATTCACATTACGTGTGTGTAAATACAATATATATTGATCACTGACAAGAAATGATGCTCTGTTGCTAAACTATACATAGATAGGTGGGGGCTGCTGAAGAATGATGTAAGAGCTCAATATGCAAAGGTCTTCAGAATACACAGGTGTTCATTGTGCACCATTGCTCAATGCATACATATATCCAACGCACACAGTTGTTCAACGTCCGCAAGTGTTCCATTTACACATGTGTACAATGACCAGTAAATGGTTAATGTACACGTATACATATGCTCAATCTCGGGCAGATATTCTATAGCCTGGAGTTTGTTCGCAATAACATTTGTGTAAGAAATCCTCATCCCTGCCTTTCGGCCTCACCCTCGGCAAATTGTGAAGATATCACATACTACGATTATAATATTTTACCTCTCCAAAGTCTCAGCTTTCATACAATAAAATACATAGTTTATTGATGTTTTCTTGTACATAGACCAAAGTATTGGTCAATCTTTACATGGAAGTTTAACTTAAAGAACGCAGGTCCCGAGCCCACCTAATGCTTATGTATCTATTTATTCAGATTCTCAACACATTTTGCAGTCAAAATATTTGCAATTTTAAATTGGTAATACATTTTTCTCATTTGGTATTATTCTAAGTGGAAAAATTCATGACACATCAGGAAAAGTAGGAATCAAAAATTCTCCAAATGTCAACTCTCAAAACATTTTGCAGTCAAAATATGTGCAATTTGGAAATTGTGATACGTTTTCCTCACTCGATATTATTCTAAGTGGAAACATTCATGACAGATCAGGAAAAGTAGGAATCAAAATTCCCAAATGTCAATTCGGCCATTAGTTAATCTTTTGGCGACTAACGATAGTTTAATTGTTATTTGATGATTAGAGTCGGTGACATTTTTAGATCCTAGTTGTCCGTGACCTACCGTATGTGATTTCCATGCAGTTTTCAGCAGTGCCTGACCTCTCATTCGTCGTTATCTACAGCTGTTGCCTTACAATTGCTATTCAATTTGGAACACGTATTTGAATCCTTTATATTGCAAACCATGTAAGTTACATTTCTTCCTGAGCAACTCTCTCTCTCTCTCTCTCTCTCTCTCTCTCTCTCTCTCTCTCTCTCCCTCAGGTTCTAAATTGACATAAGGCACGTAATAAAGTTACCAGTGACTTCAGTTTTTACTCTCTCTCTCTCTCTCTCTCTCTCTCTCTCTCTCTCTCTCTCTCTCTCTCTCTCTCTCTCTCTCTCTCTCTCTCTAAATTGGCCTAAGGCATACCATAACGTTGCAAATCACTTCAGGTTTTACCCCTGTAGCCCGAAGACCAGAGGGCAGCATATTGAGAGTACAAGAGGTTTTGAAATCGATACACAGAGAAATGACAACAGTTGAATACGAAATTAATAAAAATTTACAAGGGTCGATACCGTTCCAAATTAATCATCAGTCACCTTTATGGAAGTTATTGTGAATAATTTGTTTGGCAATGCACACCTTTATCAGGTAATTGTTATGGTTATCAAAGGCGGCTTTAAAAGCCTCGATCCACAGCAGTACGCAGTAAGAAATGTCCAGATGAAATATGCCACATCGCAGCATTTTTACCCACGCATCATGTGATGTAAAGTGGCCTTAATGATTTACGTGATACTTTGTTGTTTATTGCCAATGTGCTACCGAATGTTCCTTTATCCATACAATAGCTTCTTCCTCGTATTGTTGTGATACTATTTTTTTGAGAAGATCACATAGAGTACACGGTCGAACACAATATCCAGAGTATTTTTATTGTGGTTCCGGGTCGGTTATTTCATAAGTAACTGAGTGTTTCATTCAATTAGTGGTGGTGATAAAACATGTAAGAGCTCCTTCGTTTGTCAACCGGAAGTGCATTAGCCCTGTCCTAATCGTTATCGATTGCACTACTCGAGCGAATATCTGCAGCACTGTGAGCGATCCCGTCTTCCGCGATTGCTACACGACTATGCGTGAGCGGGATCTATGTGTGGAGAGTGCTCTCGAGCAGTATTCTGCGACATGGAAACAATAGCTTATTTTGCTTCTGTCGAACAAATACTTTACTTGTTGCCAAAAAGCCAAACCTATCAAATATTCTAAAAACATGGTTTTACAGCAGCAGGTTTTTATTATCTTTTTTAGGTAGCAGTTTGTATATATAGTCCCTTTTCTGTCATTTTCAGCTTAAAGACGTGACTAGCAAGTTACTAATGGAGGAAACCGGAGTACCCTAAAAAACTACCGACTAACTGGAAGTGGGAATGGTGCCACGTGCATGTGGTGGCCGATCAGTATGTCGATCAGTAGGGACACAATGCAAAACATAATTTATTGTTCACCCTTATGCTGGTGGTGGCAGAAACGCAGAAAATTGAAACCCTGGTACATGGACACTCATCTAAGAATACTCAGCGAAGGCTATCTAATGAATACTAACATGGCAGGGTTTAGACGGTTTTCAAAAATTCCTCAGTTGCGTCCTTGTTCTTAGGATGAAAGTAGCCTCAGAATTGGAAGGGTTAAGCAAGCTCACAATCTTTTTATCGAGCACATTTTGATCATTTGCGTGATAATGACATGTATTAAATCAGGATGCACAACGTTGCAATTTTTAATTCATCACTTTTTAGTGGATCATTTTTTCATTATTTACTTAATAATATCAGGTATTATCGGCGGGTTTAAAATGTTGTATTTTCAATTCTTCCCTTTTTGGTGGGTCCTTTTTATACCGTTCAGCAATCTTTAGTGGACATTCCAGTTTAAGGAATGCATCAGTAGTGTGTGTACTTATTATCACAATACTAATAATCGACGTCCTTTTGCAATGAGGATCAATGTCTTCATGACCATCAGACCACGTTAATCCCCGGGACTGCCATTATTTAGCAATCATCATGATGTAATTCATGTGCGCATGCGGAGAACAATAGTGTCAACTCAACAAGCAGTGACCTCACATACAGATTAGCCTTCGCAACACCAAATCTTTTCTTAAGGGTGTTAGTTGCTTGAAGTGGCAGGAGGATACCTTGCAACAAGATGTGGGGACACCTGCATTCGTATGTCCTGATTCCTGGGGTTTTACTACTTCTCACACAGCCCGTCCACACAGGTAGGTCCTATACGAAGTGTGCATTTTTGAACACATTTTAGCATTTGCTTTGGTGATATGTACTAAAGTATTTTGTGTTCTGAAAAATTACTGTCGAAAAGACTTGAATGAGACACATGATACAAAAGTGCTTGTTTTTATTTATCTAAGGTGCAAACATACTAATCGATAGATACTTCGTATACAATATCTTCTACTATCTAAGGAATCGTGCTGTGTCCTGTGTCCAAAACATTAAATACAACATTTACGCACAAATACAAAAACGCTATACATGAATACATTTATAAAACACACACGCACACACACACACACACACACACACACACACACACACATATATATATATATATATATATATATATATATATATATATATATATATATATATATATATATATATATATATACATGTATGCATACATAGGTGCTTACGTACATGCAAGCATACATACATACATACTACAACCAACACACAGAGACATTAATACTTGCATTCATACATACACACGTACGTATGTGCACACATACACAAAAACATACAAACGTACGTATGTACATACATACATACATGCATACATACATACACACATCTTTACATACTTAATAACATACATTGCAACACACAACACAAGTGCAGTAATGAACGCAACGCTATTTCATAACATGAACACAGCACTTTTTCGTCTTACCTTTAGAATAGCACAAAACGAAACATAGGCCTGTAAGGAACGCTCTTTTATGGATTTTTCGCTTCTCCCTTTTTTTAAAGTTTCTCCCTATCAAGTATCGTATGCATTTCAAGATCATATTTTTGAAAATAGCTTAGTAACCAAGTACCAATTCTAAAACTGTTGCAGGATACTTACTGTTTACCAATCATGTATTTCCAAAATCAAGTCAGAGATAGTGTAAATCACTTAAATATGGCGTGAACATTATATAGCGCAATTACGGCCCTGGCTAGCGTGATCTAAGCAAAGTGGTGTGAACGGGAAAAGCAGCAGCAGCAAGTTCAATTAAGAATTTGATAAAGATGGAGATTTTACAATAGCATATATGGGCAGAGCGCAAATATCGCTATGTTATTGTTCCCGCTATACTTAAATGATTTACAGTATACAACCAGAATAGTCAGGATAGTATCGGGTGCTTCATGTATAACTGAGTTAATTCGTATCGAGCAACAACTATTAGTTAGACTTTTCCTGTTCTCATCTCATTTGTTTGTTTGATTTTGCAGAGTGGTCATGGGTGGCTTTTAAAGGTCGCATGTACTCATTCGTGGACGATGCCAAAAGCTGGGCGGACGCAAGACTCGCTTGTCAACAAAATGGCGGAGATCTCGTCCAGTACGATACTACAACGGAAAGTAAAGTCACGTTATTTATTGTTTGTTATTGTCGATCGTTTTTAACCGAAATCCCGTAAAATGGGTAGCAGGCTATTGTACTATTAAGGAGTTATCCTTTGCCAGGCTACTTATGGTGCATGGTGCATTAATTGGTTAAGACGCATCACAAAAAGATAAGAATGCGTATCAAGAACCATCAACCGTCAAGCGTAGTCCTGTCCGGTGACGCATTTTGCTTATGTAGGATAAGATCTTTACTGTACAGAACTGTATACAGCAAATTTTGCAATTTTAGTAATTAACACATGTTCTTCATTCTATGAATGTTTCCAATAGAAGTTATTTTCATAATGTACTTAAATTCTATTTCATTGGTACCTCCAAAACTCATCCCCCGGCAAGAGTCATCCGGTCGACCGGTTGAACATGTCGACCGGTCGTTTAGATCAAATACCAGTACTCTTATCTCTATCTATGGCTCATCGGCTCTCTATTTTGTGTTACAGAAACCTATGTAGAGGGGTACCTGAACAGTAGAACAAGCCTGTCTAAGAAGTGGTGGATCGGCGTCAATGACTTGACCACAGAGGGAGACTACAGATGGCCCGATGGGACAGCTGTCACGCAATTTGATTGGTTCCCAGGTTTGTCCACGTTTTATATTGTAGACAGGAAATCTTCGCGTTTTAAAAGCAAGCGAAAATCCTATTTTGCTGATGTACACGTCAACTTAATTTCGCAAGTTTTAGTCACACTGGTAAAACGTGAGTCCGGTTTTTTTTATATTGTAAAACAGGAAATGTTCATGTTTTAAAACACATGAGGATTTTATTTTTTCGGATATATTAACTTCATTTCTCGATTTAGTCGCATTGATTATAGCACAAAAAGATACAGACAGGAAGATTAATTCCTCCTTTTTGAATAGTCACAAGAGATCTTTCAGTTGCATAGGTACAATGCAGTGGAAGCCCTCGACGTGAACACCCCTCTAAGATGACCACCCCCTAAAGTGACCGCATTTTGCCAGTCTCAAAAGTACTTTCCCAATTATTTTTATAGTAAAGCGAACCCATATAATTTGACAAGTTGTGGTCGGTCCCACAGGTGGTCACTTTAGAAGGGTTGCACTCTACATTATTCCTCCCTTTACAACGCCATACATTTACACAGCAATCATAATAACCTCACTAACGAAGATCTAGCGGTGATTACTCGAGAGCCAAAGAAACCGAATAACTGTTGACTGATAGTTTTAGTAGGCGGGATTTAATTACACTATCCCTCCTGGTCAATAATTATATTTATTATACCTCAACGTATATTAAGAGTCATTTCATAATTCACCCTATCTGGCAGAAAAGGTGGAATAATAGCACAAGCAGGTGAATAATTTTGCCAGTCAATAATCTACCCTATCCCATGGTTCAATGGTGGCTGGGCGCTTTTAAATCATAAAACAGGATAAAAATTGTGGCGGGCCAGGTGACAACTAACTATCAATAAAACTAAAATAACTATGATATTAGCTTGCCGAAACATTTATCAGGTGGTTATAAGAGTTCTTCAATGAATATGGCGACTTCAATAATATATTTAAGTATACTGTATGGTGCACCGGTGCACCTATTCATCAGACCGGTTTATTAAATGAATGCATTTTTTGCTGCCTGCATAAACAGATACATGCGGCAGGCAAAGATGGTTATTGCTGTTTCATTTGCTTGTTGGGTCCAACTCGAGGAAAAAAGGTACAGATCCATAACAGGACTAGTTGATTCTATATGAATCTCTTGATTCTTTTTTTGAAGCCAGGATATTTTCAATGAAATTTTGATGGATTATATTTATAGTAGTGAGCGATAATAGTGAATTTTCATTCAAAAGATCGTCTACAAAGCAGATCAGCTTGTTGCTGCACAGCATATTTTCAAAATGTCTCCGTTTGGCAGTGCTACCAAAGAAGATATTCAAGACTTACATGCCTAAAAAGACAGTTTAAACACCAAAAAATCAGTTAATCATTCTGTTAAGGTTGTGAGGGAGTACTGCAGGGAGAAAGGCAGCAATGTTGAGTTTGAGAAGTTGGATCCAAAGGAGTTAGATGAGTATTGGAGTTATTCTATGTTGATCTCAGGAAGAAAAATGGCGAACTGTACAAGTCTAGTGCATTAAGCCTTCATATTAAAGTGATTATGGTATAATTGAAGTAAGCCGTAGATAAGAAACTATGATATTCATACATTTTGTTATTACCCTTCATTAAAATATTGAAATCAGCTCTTAATTTGGTAAGTTCCTCGCTGAGCTCTTATTTAATATCAATAATGTTTTTTTCCTCTGATCAAAAGGGCCGTAAGTCTACACAACGGGATTGATCCCTACTGTCAATTTCAAATTCGAGCGTGGCATCGTTTGTTCTTCTCTCGGATGGACCATTCGCTAAATTAAAACCTCCCTAAAATCTTAACTTGTGCAATTCGCTAAATATGCACATCACTATAATTTCCTATTCTTCAGTATATATATATATATATATATATATATATATATATATATATATATATATATATATATATATATATATATATATATATATATATATATATACATGTATATATATATATATATATATATATATATACATACATATATATATATATATATATATATATATATATATATATATATATATATATATATATATATATACACATACATATGCATATGCATACATATATATATATATATATATATATATATATATATATATATATATATATATATGTATATATATATATATATATATATATATATATATATATATATATATATATATATATATATATATATATATATATATATATATATATATATACAAATATATGCATATATATATATATATATATATATATATATATATATATTTATATATTTATATATACCTGTTGAAAGTGTAAAGCGTATGTATACCACATATATATCTGATTGAAAATGAACTAGATATCTGTCACTGATTGACTGGGTTTTTTACGTCAATGCCACATGGACATAGCTGTATAGTTCACGCGCTGTTGTGTAGGCACAGGCTGTGACATTGGTGTGTATATGGTAAAATCCCTTTATTATTTTCACTCAGTTGGGAAAATCGGTCGATATCAGAATAGCAAGTGGTGTCCTAGTGGCTGGTCAGCGAATTAAACAATCTGGCCCTAAGTATAAAACTTTGTGTAGCGCTTGCGAGATACTTGTGGTTAAGAATACAAACGGAGAACCAAGTACTTTCTAACAACCAGCACATCCAAAGCATTACGCAAAGCTTTATACTTAACGCCCCTTTTCGAGGCTACAAAAATGTTCGGTATAAGTTGAGTGCTTTAGTTCCCTCTGTCGCCGGCAGGGGTGCTTTTAATATGCATCAATATCCTTAGCCAGATGGTAAAATACAAACAAAGGCCCTGTCTGATGGCCGATTGGCATTGCCACTGAGGGCTCGCTGTCTCTCACCACTGCCCGATTTGGAATCCCTGCCGGCGCTTTTGAAAAAGCTGCCAGTGACTTGGGGTTGGGTGGTGGTTTTCGTCGGGTACTTCGGTGTCCTCCACCGCCTACACAAAGCTAGTAACGAATTAGCCCGAATACGGCAGTATGTAATTCGTACGCTTTAAGTCTATGAACATCCATACCGTGATTTGGTCCTTCATGAAATGTAAACTCTATTTTTTCGCTATATCACTGGTATTTCAGGTTTGTATTCTGCCTTTCGCCTCGTGATGGAGAGTGTCCAGCCATCTGATGCGTCAAGCAGCCAAAACTGCGTGGAGCTCAGGGCCGAGTATTACGTCACCGTCAACGCCACCACGTACGTTCTACGTACCGCTGCACGTCAGTACTGGAACGACGCTCCCTGCTCAACGGCACACGGCTTCATCTGCGAGAAGACAGGTAACGTAAAGATCTTAACCCTTCCAATGCTAAGGCTATTTTCGTCCAAAGCACAAGTCAGAAAATATTTTGAAAATTGTATAATAATAATAATAATAATAATAATAATAATTGATATTTGATATAGCGCCCTTTCCACCTATAATGTTCAAAAGCGCTTTAGAGTCATTGGACAGTTGTCATGGTCCATATAGTCAATTAAACTCCTTTCGAAATAGCAATGTTTTCAGCTGTTTCTTGAAGTTCAGAAAAAAAAGAAAAAAGTTATGAAAAAAGGTCATCCGAGTCGGCGAATTGAACCCGTATCGTCCACGTGAGAGCCGGACAATTAACCTCTAGGCTACGAAGCCAATCCTTGATAGGCGGCGAATTTATAACAATGTTTTCAGCTGTTTCTTGAAGTTCAAAAAAAAAAGAAAAAAAGTTATGAAAAAAGGTCATCCGAGTCGGAGAATTGAACCCGTATCGTCCACGTGAGAGCCGGACAATTAACCTCTAGGCTACGAAGCCAATCCTTAAATAGGCGGCAAATTTATAACACTAAGTACAAATGTCGTACCAAACTGGAAGTTGGTCGGGGCGCTCTCGAATCATGTTTATCATTTGTTAAATACTAGAACCCCCCCCCCTCAGGTAAACTTGTGATTTCCTGAGTAACTGATAAGGTGCAAAGTGGCCGTGCTTATGCTCCTTTAATACAGAGTCGATCTTTCCCCATGCCACTCTCATGACAGGCCTATATACGCTGACCGTCGTAGAGCCGAGTCTGGTCACGACTGCATAATGAAAAGTGAATATTTGCAATTCATAAATGAACTATGAAATTCCTCATTCATTTATCAATATTCAATATCAATTATGAATGTTCCAAAATGTCTTTTTTGTCCACTTTTACATGCCATTTTGGTCACCACATACTATCAAATTCAAATAATGAGTGCTCCCTTGGAAGTGGTGAAGGGGGACATCTAGCGGGAGAAGGGCAAACTATGTGGAACAGCAGAGAAAATATATTTAAATATTTTTTTTCTGCTGTTTTTGGAAAAACGATGGAGAAAATAAATTTAAATTTATTTTTTCTGCTGTTTTTGGAAAAACGTTGGAGAAAATAAATTTAAATTTATTTTTTCTGCTGTTTTTAGAAAAACGTTAGAGAAAATAAATTTAAATATATTTTTTCTCCTGTTTTTGGAAAAACGTTGGAGAAAATAAATTTAAATATTTTTTTTCTGCTGTTTTTGGAAAAACGTTGGAGAAAATAAATTTAATTTTTTTTTCTGCTGTTTTGGTAAAAAAAACGGTGGAGAAAATAAATTTAAATTTTTTTTTTCTGCTGTTCACACTTGCACCATCGTACATATTAGCCCCCAGTAGCATAAAAGAGTTAGAGCTAATTTCTACATCCGCAGGTAGTGTGGGCGTATCACAGGACCACATGCCCGACTGCCACCTTGGTACAAGGACACAGCCAAGTCGTCACGCACGTGGTGTCACAGCTAACGATGAATATTGCACACATCTTAAGCCCTGGTCACATCAGACTAAGGCCTCCGTACGGCTGATTGATCGCATGCGTCCAAAGTGCCGTGAACGGGTCGCATGCGTCCAGTCAGAGATCTTTCATTTGTGGTCACATCAGAATTAGCCGTGCGGCCGGTCGTGAGAAATTTTACAATCACGGAAATGTTTAAGGGCAGTTCCATTTAAAATGTGGTGGGGGGGGGGGGGGGAGAAGCGCAAGATCTTTGTAGGGGGGGAGGGGTCGAATTTTGAATTATTTTACCCCACCTCCCCCCCCCCCGATTTTATTTTGCGTAATATATATATATATATATATATATATATATATATATATATATATATATATATATATATATATATATATATATTTATATGTATATATATATACATATATATATATATATATATATATATATATATATATATATATATATATATATATATATATATATATATATATATACATATATATATATACATATATATATATATATATATATATATATATATATATATATATATATATATATATATATATATATATATATATATATATATATATATATATATATATATATATATATATATATACTAGTAGTATATATATATATATATTATATATATATATATATATATATATATATATATATATATGTACATATAAGATATATGTATATATATATAAAAGTGTGTGTATGTGTGTGTGTATG
>OZ012690.1:22823233-22865733 GCA_963942565.1 Maea johnstoni
GTTAGAGGAACATATAAAACAGGGCATAGAACGGTTAGCGGAACACATAAAACAGGGCATAGAACGGTTAGCGGAACATATAAAACAGGGTATAGAACGGTTAGAGGAACACATAAAACAGGGTATAGAACGGTTGGAGGAACATATAAAACAGGGCATAGAACGGTTAGAGGAACACATAAAACAGGGCATAGAACGGTTTGAGGAACATATAAAACAGGGCATAGAACGGTTAGAGGAACACATAAAACAGGGTATAGAACGGTTAGAGAAACACATAAAACAGGGTATAGAACGGTTAGAGGAACACATAAAACAGGGTATAGAAGGGTTAGAGGAACACATAAAACAGGGCATAGAACGGTTAGAGGAACAGATAAAACAGGGTATACTGAACGGTTAGAGGAACATATAAAACTGGGTATAGAACGGTTAGAGGAACAGTAAACAGGATATAGAAAGGTTAGCGGAACATATGAAACAGGGTATAGTTAAGTAAGTGGAACATAGAACGGTTAGAGGAACACATAAAACAGGGTATAGAACGGTTAGAGGAACATATAAAACAGGGCATAGAACGATTAGAGGAACATGTAAAACAGGGTATAGAACGGTTAGCGGAACACATAAAACAGGGTATAGAACGGTTAGAGGAACACATAAAAAAGGGTATAGAACGGTTAGAGGAACACATAAAACAGGGCATAGAACGGTTAGAGGAACAGATAAAACAGGGTATACTGAACGGTTAGAGGAACATATAAAACTGGGTATAGAACGGTTAGAGGAACAGTAAACAGGATATAGAAAGGTTAGCGGAACATATGAAACAGGGTATAGTTAAGTAAGTGGAACATAGAACGGTTAGAGGAACACATAAAACAGGGTATAGAACGGTTAGAGGAACATAAAAACAGGGCATAGAACGATTAGAGGAACATGTAAAACAGGGTATAGAACGGTTAGCGGAACACATAAAACAGGGTATAGAACGGTTAGAGGAACACATAAAACAGGGTATAGAACGGTTAGAGGAACACATAAAACAGGGCATAGAACGGTTAGAGGAACATATAAAACAGGGCATAGAACGGTTAGAGGAACAGTAAACAGGATATAGAAAGGTTAGCGGAACATATGAAACAGGGTATAGAACGGTTAGAGGAACACATAAAACAACGTATAGAACGGTTAGAGGAACACATAAAACAGGGCATAGAACGGTTAGAGGAACAGTAAACAGGATATAGAAAGGTAAGCGGAACATATGAAACAGGGTATAGAACAGTTAGAGAAACACATAAAACAGGGTATAGAACGGTTAGAGGAACACATAAAACAGGGCATAGAACGGTTAGAGGAACATATAAAACAGGGCATAGAACGGTTAGAGGAACACATAAAACAGGGTATAGAACGGTTAGAGGAACACATAAAACAGGGCATAGAACGGTTAGAGGAACACATAAAACAGGGCATAGAACGGTTAGAGGAACATATAAAACAGGGTATACTGAACGGTTAGAGGAACATATAAAACTGGGTATAGAAGGGTGAGAGGAACAGTAAACAGGGTATAAAATGGTTTGAGGAACACATAAAACAGGGCATAGAACGGTTAGAGGAACAGATAAAACAGGGTATACTGAACGGTTAGAGGAACATATAAAACTGGGTATAGAACGGTTAGAGGAACAGTAAACAGGATATAGAAAGGTTAGCGGAACATATGAAACAGGGTATAGAACGGTTAGAGGAACACATAAAACAACGTATAGAACGGTTAGAGGAACACATAAAACAGGGCATAGAACGGTTAGAGGAACAGTAAACAGGATATAGAAAGGTAAGCGGAACATATGAAACAGGGTATAGAACAGTTAGAGGAACACATAAAACAGGGTATAGAACGGTTAGAGGAACACATAAAACAGGGCATAGAACGGTTAGAGGAACATATAAAACAGGGCATAGAACGGTTAGAGGAACACATAAAACAGGGTATAGAACGGTTAGAGGAACACATAAAACAGGGCATAGAACGGTTAGAGGAACACATAAAACAGGGCATAGAACGGTTAGAGGAACATATAAAACAGGGTATACTGAACGGTTAGAGGAACATATAAAACAGGGTATAGAAGGGTTAGAGGAACATATAAAACAGGGCATAGAACGGTTAGAGGAACAGTAAACAGGATATAGAAAGGTTAGCGGAACATATGAAACAGGGTATAGAACGGTTAGAGGAACAGATAAAACAGGGTATACTGAACGGTTAGAGGAACAGATAAAACAGGGTATACTGAACGGTTAGAGGAACATATAAAACTGGGTATAGAAGGGTTAGAGGAACAGTAAACAGGGTGTAGAACGGTTAGCGGAACATGTAAAACAGGGTATAGAACGTTTAGCGGAACATATAAAACAGGGTATAGAACGGTTAGAGGAACACATAAAACAGGGTATAGAACGGTTAGAGTAACACATAAAACAGGGCATAGAACGGTTAGAGGAACACATGAAACAGGGTATAGAACGGTTAGAGGAACATATAAAACAGGGCATAGAACGATTAGAGGAACATGTAAAACAGGGTATAGAACGGTTAGCGGAACACATAAAACAGGGTATAGAACGGTTAGAGGAACACATAAAACAGGGTATAGAACGGTTAGAGGAACACATAAAACAGGGCATAGAACGGTTAGAGGAACATATAAAACAGGGCATAGAACGGTTAGAGGAACAGTAAACAGGATATAGAAAGGTTAGCGGAACATATGAAACAGGGTATAGAACGGTTAGAGGAACACATAAAACAACGTATAGAACGGTTAGAGGAACACATAAAACAGGGCATAGAACGGTTAGAGGAACAGTAAGCAGGATATAGAAAGGTTAGCGGAACATATGAAACAGGGTATAGAACGGTTAGAGGAACACATAAAACAGGGTATAGAACGGTTAGAGGAACATATAAAACATGGCATAGAACGGTTAGAGGAACATGTAAAACAGGGTATAGAACGGTTAGCGGAACACATAAAACAGGGTATGAAACTGGGTATAGAAGGGTTAGCGGAACAGTTAACAGGGTGTAGAACGGTTAGCGGAACATGTAAAACAGGGTATAGAACGGTTAGCGGAACACATAAAACAGGGTATAGAACGGTTAGAGGAACACATAAAACAGGGTATAGAACGGTTAGAGGAACACATAAAACAGGGTATAGAAGGGTTAGAGGAACACATAAAACAGGGCATAGAACGGTTAGAGGAACACATAAAACAGGGCATAGAACGGTTAGAGGAACATATAAAACAGGGTATACTGAACGGTTAGAGGAACATATAAAACTGGGTATAGAACGGTTAGAGGAACAGTAAACAGGATATAGAAAGGTTAGCGGAACATATGAAACAGGGTATAGTTAAGTAAGTGGAACATATGAAACAGGGTATAGATCGGTTAGCGGAACATATAAAACAGGGTATAGTTAAGTAAGTGGAACAGCTCTTCCCATATAGCAGTTCATAAAGGTGGAATTGAGTGGACCGAGTACCGTGTTAAGTCCATGTACAAGTACGGTTGTTGATGCAAAGCATCAATAGTCAAAAGGCGGGGCCAAGTTATTTATGAACTAGTGAGGGAACCGGATGTATAAAGAACATTAACATTATAGAGGAAAATAATTCATAATGACTAGATTTGTATCATTTTTTGTAGAATTGAAACAAATATCGGAATTCTAGGCGCAAGCTGGAGACTTCGAAATCTCTTGGGTGCGAAGCTTCTTGGTTACGCATCAGTTTAGTTACGAACCAGTTTGGTTACGAAATCTCCTGATTTCATTCTATACACATGGTATTTTTTTCTTGAGTAATTTTCCTTCCTATACCGAAAAATATACTTTATGTCCGCTTAAAATATGTTATATATTTGAAAAATTCATGCTAAATTAAAATAATGAAGGCACAATTTTCCGTGGCAAAGGTAATGTACAACATTTATATTAAAACCAATCAGAATAGATAATTATATTCAGTCCAGCCTCAGGATTTCCAACATGGCCGTCCGGACTATGAACATTTCAAATCAGCTTCCCATATAGGCGTGGACTAAGGGCCCCGCCAATTAAGCATCCCAAAAATTTTCAATATCCAGAAATAAATTGAAAATATCAAAAACGATTTAACTACATTGTGGAATTTTTTTTTATATTTATAAGGTGATTAATAAAAATTGAAAACTGAATTATGAATAATGAACAATCAAGCATATTTTTCAATATTCATAATTTTTTTCTCAATTAAAAATTTAATGTTTACAGCAAGCAAGAATGACCTCACGAAGTGAGCATAATGGTAATGTGAGATTTAAATGAGGGCAAATGAGAGTAAAAAATAGAGAATTATATTCAGTCCGGCCTCAGAATTTCAAACATGGACGGCCGGACTACGGACATCTCGCATTCGCTCTGCCAGGGCGACGATACCGTCTTCCGGCTGGATTGCTACACGACTAGTATCTCAATAAAAACAAAACAACAACTATTGATTTATGAATGTGTACTTAACTGGAAAGTACCCGCCATGCAGATAGCAACCATGAAAGATTCCTGGGTGGGAGCATTGAGGTACAGAGGGGGGCGCACCCGCGTTAATACGTATTTCACGGAAGAAGGGGTCTTTTTAAGACCTCCGCATGTCCTCGATTTTGTAAAAGAATGGTACTTTTTGTATCCAGGTACGAAGTATGCGGGGGGGGGGGGGGGGGGGGAGGGTGAAATTCCCCTTGCAATCCACGAAGTATACACGACTCTGACGCCGAGTGATTCCCAAGTGAAAGAGCCTGCGAGTTTGCTGCCGCTACCTGCTGCCGCCACTTGCTGCCGCTAAACAGGCAGAGGATTATAAAATCATAAGTTGAAAGACGTGTTCTTGTTCATCCAATGTCAGTGTTTTGATAAAAGAAGGGGTGTTTATTTCCTGGAAAAAGTCAGCGTTTTTATTAAGATAGGGGTGCTTTTTTGGCCAGAAATCAGTGCTATAGGGGTATTTTTTAATTTTGAAAAAAACGAGCTTATGCGCCCCCTCTGTACCTGAATGCCCCCCAGGAGAAAATTTTCAAATTGGCAAAAAGGTCAGAGCACCTAAATATCTGATTGCAACATCACTCATGATTAATTCTAGTTCTATCTTCTCAACCCTTATTTTTAGTTTGACAATTCTTTTAATGGAAAAGAAATATCAGAAATCAAACTGGCTGTTGCACATGTCATTTGCACTCGTCCTAATTATTCTCCACAAACTTTGGTCATTCAGTAAAATTTACATATTTGTTCGTAATTTCATAATGCTACGAGTATTCTCGAGGGTAGGGTACTAAAGGTATCGCATTCTACACAAAGTGCAATCTTGCAGTTGGTAGACCCTGCCTGCACTGTCGCTCGGGAACACATTGAGACCAGTATATGGAATTTTCATTTTTTGTCAGTTGTTCTGCCAAATTGCGGCTATGGCGTATTTAGGCAGTTGAAACAGGTGGAGGAATTAGAAAAAATCCTTATTTTTCGTTTGGGCAATTATTTTAATGAAAACATATCAGAACACACATATATCACTGCGACCTCACACTTAGGGCTACCTAACCTATGTACCAAAAGTTCAGAGAGACCAGAATTTGGAATTTTCATTTTTTGTAAGTTTTTCTGCCAAATTACGGCTATGGCGTATTTAGGCAGTTGAAACAGGTGGAGGAATCAGATTTATCCTTATTTTTCGTTTGGCAATTCTTTTAATGAAAAAATATCAGAACACACAGATATCACTGCGACCTCACACTTAGGGCTACCTAACCTATGTACCAAAAGTTCAGATATGAAATTGATAAGTGAGGAGTAAAACCGGCTGGAGCACATGTCATTTGCAGTCGTCTTAGTTATTCTCCACAAACTTTGGTCATTCAGTAAAATTTACATATTTGTTCGTAATTTCATAATGCTACGAGTATTCTCGAGGGTAGGGTACTTAAGGTATCGCATTCTACACAAAGTGCAATCTTGCAGTTGGTAGACCCTGCCTGCACTGCCGCTTGGGAACACGTTGAGACCAGAATATGGAATTTTAATTTTTTGTCAGTTTTTCTGCCAAATTGCGGCTATGGCGTATTTCGGCAGTTGAAACAGGTGGAGGAATTAGAGAAATCCATATTTATCGTTTGGGCAATTATTTTAATGAGAAAATATCAGAACACACAGATATCTCTGCGACCTCACACTTAGGGCTACCTAACCTATGTACCAAATGTTCAGAATGCACGGCTAACAGATATGAAATTGATAAGTGAGGTGGAAAACCGGCTGGAGCACATGTCATTTGCAGTTGTCCCAGTTATTCTCCACAAACTTTGGTCATTTAGTTGAATTTACTTATTTGTTCGTAATTTCTTAATGCTACGAGTATTCTTTGGGTTAAGGTAGTGAAGGTATGGCATGCTAATGCGATCTTGCAGTTGGTAGGCCCTGCCTATGCTGCCGCGCAGGAGCACGTAAAGACTAGAATTTGGAATTTTCGTCTTTTGTCAGTTTTTCTGCCAAGTTGCTACTAGGGGGAATGTAGGTAGGTGTGGCCAGCAGGGAAATCAATCGGAGGCTTGATTCCAAGTCTATACATCAATATTTCATGCACCTGCAAGGATTTAAATCCAGGCCGTGACGAAAGACAGTTGGCAGTCATTGGCAACGCCGCAGATCTCGGGCAGGACACATAGGACGCGGTCAAAGCGTGCAGAGGGTATTGGGGCAAATCCCCTCGTTTAAATTTAGCATACCCCTCGAGCTCCCGACCTGACTACAGATCCAGAGTGAGAGGGGAAGCGCAACAATTATTAATTGTGCTCGCCTCACACGCGCCAATGATGCTACTTATAGCTAGAGAAGGAGTACAGTAATATGCTTAGAGTAGTTAACCAAAATTGACTTTTGTAAATTATTTGATTGAATAATACTGTTCAACTTTAACTTTATCGACGTCATAGATAGTTTACAATATTTCTATTGAAAGAAATATTCTTTATTTTGGCACATTGCGGAATTAGGTACCTTTTACACCTCATGGGCGTCTTTGGATCTTGTTTTATCGCCGCTCATGTGTATTAATAGACCACAGTTCCGCATTTGTCATCCGTCGACCGTGATTGGGTCACATTTTCGAAAAAAAATTACTTTGCGCATGCCACCATATAAAAACACTTTGAAGTTAGTTAGTGGTTTACTATTTTTATCTATCTACTAAATGGTTGATAACTGTTCTAATATAATACTTTTGTTGGGAAAACCTTTATATTATAACCAATCAGAATAGAGAATTATATTCAGTCCGGCCTCTGGATTTAGATCACGTGACGTCTGCCCATGTACATCTCAAAACACCTTCCCAGTAAAGGCGGGCCTGATGGCCCCGCCAATAACGTTCTTTTAACCATTCCAATGCTAAGGCTATACGGTTGTCCAAAGCACAAGGATACAAATATTTTTGACAAACATTCAAACCCTGTCATGTTGGTACTCATTAGAAAGCTCTCACTGAGTACTCTCAGATGAGTACCCATGTGCCAGGGTTTTAGTCGTTTTAATTTTTTTGCATCATTTTGTATTGGCAAAATTAGCCACCAGCAGTATAAGGGTTAATACGAAGCACGCATGTTAACCCCGTTACTGGTATATTCATAGGCGGCCGTCCTTTTGCAAGGAATAGGCATAATCACATTACGTGTGTGTAAATACAATAGATATTGATCACTGACAAGAAATGAGGCTCTGTTGCTACACTATACATAGATGTGTGGGGGCTGCTGAAGAATGATGTAAGAGCTCAACATGCAAAGGTGTTCATAATAAACAGGTGCTCATTGTGCACCATTGCTCAATGCATACATATATCCAACGCACACAGTTGTTCAACGTCCGCAAGTGTTCAATTTACACATGTGTACAATGACCAGTAAATGGTTAATGTACACGTATACATATGCTCAATATCGGGCAGATATTCTATAGCCTGGAGTTTGTTCGCAATAACATTTGTGTAAGAAATCCTCATCCCTGTCTTTCGGCCTCACCCTCGGCAAATTGTGAAGATATCACATACTACGATTATAATATTTTACCTCTCCAAAGTCTCAGCTTTCATACAATAAAATACATAGTTTATTGATGTTTTCTTGTACATAGACCAAAGTATTGGTCAATCTTTACATGGAAGTTTAAATTAAAGAACGCAGGTCCCGAGCCCACCTAATGCTTATGTATCTATTTATTCAGATTCTCAACACATTTTGCAGTCAAAATATGTGCAATTTTGAAATGGTAATACATTTTTCTCAATTGATATTATTCTAAGTGGAAAAATTCATGACACATCAGGAAAAGTAGGAATCAAAATTCCCAAATGTCAATTCGGCCATTAGTTAATCTTTTGTGGACTAACGATAGTTTAATTGTTATTCAATGATTAGAGTCTGTGACATTTTTAGATCCTAGTTGTCCGTGGCCTACCGTATGTGATTTCCATGCAGTTTTCAGCAGTGCCTGACCTCTCATTCGTCGTTATCTACAGCTGTTGCCTTACAATTGCTATTCAATTTGGAACACGTATTTGAATCCTTTATATTGCAAATCATGTAAGTTACATTTCGTCCTGAGCAACTCTCTCTCTCTCTCTCTCTCTCTCTCTCTCTCTCTCTCTCTCTCTCTCTCTCAGGTTCTAAATTGACATAAGGCACGTAATAAATTTACCAGTGACTTCAGTCTTTACTCTCTCTCTCTCTCTCTCTCTCTCTCTCTCTCTCTCTCTCTCTCTCTCTCTCTCTCTTTCTCTCGAAATTGGCCTAAGGCATACAATAACGTTGCAAATCACTTCAGGTTTTACCCCTGTAGCCCGAAGACCAGAGGGCAGTATATTGAGAGTACAAGAGGTTTTGAGATCGATACACAGAGAAATGACAACAGTTGAATACAACATTAATAAAAATGAGGGTCTTCGATCAAAGATGGGGCAAATGCACAGAAGCCCTTCGTGCTGAATTTGATTGTAACGATTTGTATTGCCCAGAAAATATGTAGGAAGCAATGTATATATATATATATATATATATATATATATATATATATATATATATATATATATATATATATATATATATATATATATATATATATATATATATATATATATACTAGTAGATGTAGATGTGATTCTGGTATCTGTGTCAAATGTAATTTGTAGTTGAGTGTAATTTATGATACGTGTCTTGTGCTGTCCTTCAATTTTTGTTATTAGAATTCGTACATTAATGAAAGATGAATATGAAACAATATGCATATGAAAAACTTCGAGTACACGTGTATAAAATTTGAAATTAAAAGAAGGTTTTGCTTCTGTAGCCTGATTTCCCTCACAGAAAAAAGTCTAGGCAATTATAACTTAACCTTAGTATTGCAAAAAAAGTCACCATAAACAACAAACCTTTATCCACAATAAGTGAGAAAGTTTCTTATGGCTATGGGTATTCATCATCAATGGGGTATTTAGGGGCTGAACATAGTCTTGCAGCAGCCTATAAGAACATTGGTGTTTGTTGGAGACTTTTTAATATTCCATTTGAAAAAGAAAATATGATGCACTGTAAGTTGCAGTGCGCATTCATTTCGTACTCCACTCGGTGGACACATTTTTGGACATGTTTATATTTTTGTATGTATACGTGCATTTTGTATCCATAAAGTACATCACATTACATGGTGAGGTTTTTGATGTAGTCTACACCTGCCTGTACGTGTAATAATGATAACAATGGTAGCAGGTAAACAGCATTTTATTCCCATCAATTAGAATTAACCCATAAATTCTGCTGATGGCTAATTTGTGCAATACGAAATGATGCAAACTACCTAGAAAATGACTGAAAACCCTGGCACATGGGTGCTCATCTGAAAGAGCTCAGTGGGAGCTATCCAATGAATACCAACACCACAGGGTTTAGACGGGTTTCAAAAATATTTGCATCCTCGTGTGTTTGATGAAAGTAGACTTAGCACTGGAAGGGTTAAGAACACGAATTCAAGTTTAATGAAAGAGGTGTAAGCATCTTTTAACATTTTGGTAATTCATAGTATTCCAATACTTCTTTTAATCCCCACTTGCAAGGGTCCACACCTTTCCAAATTAATCATCAGT
Source organism: Maea johnstoni (assembly GCA_963942565.1). Lineage (NCBI taxonomy): Eukaryota > Metazoa > Annelida > Polychaeta > Spionida > Magelonidae > Maea > Maea johnstoni. Next base: position 22,833,476 of record OZ012690.1, read on the forward strand.
CACCTTTATGGAAGTTATTGTGAATAATTTGTTTTGCAATGCACACCTTTATCAGGTAATATTTAATGTTTATCAAAGACGGCTAAATGCATCGATCTACAGCAGTACGCAGTAAGAAATGTCCAGATGAAATATGCCACATCGCAGCATTTTTACCCACGCACCGTGTGATGCAAAGTGGCCTTAACAATTTACGTGATACTTTGTTGTTTATTGCCAATGTGCTACCGAATGTTCCTTTATCCTTTACAATAGCTTCTTCCTCGTAATGTTGTGATACTATTTTTTTGAGAAGATCACATAGAGCTGACGGTCGAACACAATATCCAGAGTATTTTTATTGTGGTTCCGGGTCGGTTATTTCAGAAGCAACTGAGTGTTTCATTCAATTAGTGGTGGAGATAAAAACATGTAAGAGCTCCTTCGTTTGTCAACCGGAAGTGCATTAGCCCTGTCCTAATCGTTATCGATTGCACTACTCGAGCGGCAATCTGCAGCACAGCGATCCCGTCTTCCGCGATTGCTACACGACCATCAATCTGCCACAGCAGCGATACCGTCTTCCGCTGGATTGCTACACGACTAGTATCTCTCCCCCACGCGTTTAATCACTCTGCATGTTTTTGAAGTTTCGTTCTGTTTCATGGTACGATTTCAATATTATACCAAATATGAAGCTCCCGTGCATTATTCGCCATTCAGTTATTTGTAATTGCGCAAACTACGATATTTTCATGACATTTCGGGTGCAATGCCTTAGTACTATTTGCGATAGCTCATGAGAAAATGCGGTGAAATGTCCTGAATTGACCAATCAGTAAGTCGGCCGTCCAGTATTCGTGCACTGAGAGAAAGAGGTCAGTGCTACGTCATTGTTGATTGTAAATATGACCACGTACATCACACCTTTTGACCAATGGGATACATTTAATGACGTCACTCATCAAAATATTCCGCGAAATAGAACCGGTGTGGTGGCGGAGATACTATGAGTAGCGGGATCTATGGGTGGAGACTAGGGAGGTTCCGCTAAGTCGGATACACCTCCACCTACGGCTAAGCTTGTACGGAGCCGTACGCGGAGGCGGGTGTGTACAAATATGAATCCGCTACGACGGGACTACGGCTACGCCGTAACTGATTAAAGAAATCAAGCACGCATACAGCGCTTCAGCGCTGATCATCTGTGCCAAACGGAGCCTATTTTTATATTTGAAATTTCTATATTAAAACCGGCCAATTTTTTAAAACCGCCCGGTCAACGTTGAGTTAACATATTTAACTCAATGTTCCAATCGATGTTTTTGTGGATTATCAATTACATATTCCATATTTATTTAAATAGCTGCGCCGTTTTAGACTTACGCCTTACAGCGTGGCTGAGCCGGTTGACGAGAACGCGATCGCCCCAGGCAACACGCAAAGTGATGACGATGCATCACTTTGCGTGACGTGGCACTCTGCCTAGCCGTTCGCGGAGCCGTATCCGACTTAGCGGTACCTCCCTACTGAGCGACCCCGTCTTCCGCGATTGCTACAACTACTATGCGTAGCGGGATCTATGTGTGGAGAGTGCTCGAGCAGTATTCTGCGGGACCCGATCACGACATGGAACCAATAGCTTATTTTGCTTCAGTCAAACACATACTTTACTTGTTGCCTAATAACCCAAACCTATTAAATATTCTAAAATATTAGTTTTACAGCAGCAGGTTTTTATCTTCTTTTGTAAGAAGAAGTTTGTATATCTAGTCCCTTTTCTGTCATTATCGGATTGAAGACGTGACTAGCAGGTTACTAATGGAGGAAACCGGAGTACCCTAAAAAAAACACCGACTAACTGGAAGTGGGAATGGTGGCACGTGAATGTGGTGGCCGATTAGTATGTCGATTAGTAGGGGCACAATGCAAAATATAATTTGTTGTTAACCCTTATGCTGGTGGTGGCAGAAAAGCAGAAAATCGAAACCCTGGTACATGGACACTCATCTAAGAATACTCAGCGAGGGCTATCTAATGAATACTAACATGGCAGGGTTTAGACGTTTTTCAAAAATCCTTCAGTAGCGTCCTTGTTCTTAGGACGAAAGTAGCCTCAGCATTGGTAAAGTTAAGCAAGATCCCAATATTTTTATCGAGCACATTTTGATTATTTGCGTGATAATATCACTTATTAATTCAAGATGCACAACGTTGTAATTTTTAACTCATCACTTTTTATTATTTCATTATTTACTTGATAATATCATGTATTATCGGCGGCCGGGGTTCAAAATATTGTATTTTCAATTCATCTCTTTTTGGTGGGTTCTTTCTATACCGTTCAGCGATCTTTAATGGCCATTTCAGTTTAAGGAGTGCATCAGTAGTCTGTGTACTTAGTATCACAATACTAGTTATCGACGTCCTTTTGCAATGAGGATCAGTCAGTCTTCATGACCATCAGACCACGTTAATCCCCGGGACTGCCATTATGTAGCAATCATCATGATGTAATTCATGTGCGCATGCGGAGAACAATAGTGTCAACTCAACAAGCAGTGACGTCACATACAGATTAGCCTTCGCAACACCAAATCTTTTCTTAAGGGTGTTAGTTGCTTTCGGTGGCAGGAGGATACCTTACCACAAGATGTGGGGACACGTGTATTCGTATGTACTAATGCCTGTGGTTTTACTACTTCTCACACAGCCCGTCCACACAGGTAGGTCCTATACGAAGTGTGCATTTTTGAACTCATTTTAGCATTTGCTTTGGTGATATGTACTAAAGTATTTTGTGTTCTGAAAAATGACTGTCGAAAAGACTTGAATGAGATACATGATACAATAGTGCTTGTTTTAATTATCCAAGGTGCAAACATACTAATCGAAAGATACTTCGTATGAAGTATTTTCTACTATCTAAGGAATCGTGCTGTGTCCTAAAAAGGGCTTCTATATTCAAAACATTAAATACAACATTTACGTATAAATACAAAAACGCTATACATGAATACATTCATAAAACACACACACACACACACACACACACACATATATATATATATATATATATATATATATATATATATATATATATATATATATATATATATATATATATATATATATATATATATATATATATATATATATTTATATATATATATATATATATATATATATATATATATATATATATATATATATATATATATATATATATATATATATATATATATATATATATAAATATATATATATATGTATATATATATATATATATATATATATATATATGTATATATGTATATATGTATATATATATATATATATATATATATATATATATATATATATATATATATATTTATATATATATATATATATATATATATATATATATATATATATATATATATATATATATATATATATATATATATATATATATATATATATATATATATATATATATATATGCATGCATACTTAGGTGCGTACGTACATGCAAGAATACATACATACATACTACAACCAACAAACTGAGACATAAATACTTGCATTCGTACATACACGCGTACGTATGTACACACATACACAAAAACATACAAACGTACGTATGAACATACATAAATACATACACACATCTTTACATACTTAATAACATACATACATTGCAACACACAGCACGAGTGCAGTAATGAACGCAACGCTATTTCATAACATGAACATAGCACTTTTTCGTCTTACCTATACCCATGCTGAAACACCTTTTGAATAGCACAAAACGAAACATAGGCCTGTACTGAACGCTCTTTTATGGATTTTTTCGATTCTCCCTTTTTTTGCTTAAGTTTCTCCCTATCAAGTATCGTATGCATTGATCATATTTCTGAAAATAGCTTAGTAACCAAGTACCAATTCTAAAACTGTTGCAGGATACTTGCTGGAAGATAAATGTTTACCAATCATCCTGAATCAAGTCAGAGATAGTCTAAATCACTTAAATATGGCGTGAACATTATATAGCGTAATTACGGCCCTGGCTAGCGTGATCTAAGCAAAGTGGCGTGAACGGGAAAAGCAGCAGCAGCAAGTTCAATTAAGAATTTGATAAAGATGGAGATTTTTACAATAGCATATATGGGCAGAGCGCTAATATCGCTATATTATTGTTCCCGCTATACTTAAATGATTTACAGTATACAGCCAGTATAGTCAGGATAGTATCGGGTGCTTCATGTACAACTGAGTTAATTCGTATCGAGCAATACCTATTAGTTAGACTTTTCCTGTTCTCATAGTTTTTGTTTGATTTTGCAGAGTGGTCATGGGTTGCTTTTAAAGGTCGCATGTACTCATTCGTGGACGAGGCCAAAAGCTGGGCGGACGCAAGACTCGCTTGTCAACAAAATGGCGGAGACCTCATCCAGTACGATACTACAACGGAAAGTAAAGTCACGTGATTTATTGTTTGTTGTTGTCGATCGTTTTCAAGTACACCCCATACGGATGTCATATGTTTTATCATACAGAACAAAACAAAAAACACAACAATGGGAAAAATTAACAACCATCAGAGATTTTAAATATATACTCTTTTGTATAGTCGGCAAAGTCTGTGGGTCTTCGCGGGTATTCGGGACAGCGGTATTCATGGAATTAAATGAATCCCGCTGGTAGGGGCCACAGCTTGTCGCTAAGGAGCGAATATAACATGACGATTACTGTATGGCCCTTGACCAACCAGGATAAAGAATCCTCACGTGAGGTATAATACTAGACTTTATTGTCTGGGTCAATAATTCTTTTGACAGTTACACGAAAAATAACAGTATTTTTTACAAAATATTTGATGGAGAATTATTGGTGGTGTTCTGATTAATATTTCTCCTTCAAATACTGTCCCAACTTTGCTTTCTCCTTATAGTCCAGTAGCCAGATATAGAAAAAGGCTCTATTTTAGGGTTAACCCGAGAGCTAGATGCTCCAATGCTCCTAAAACACAATACCGACCAACAATTTCTAGCTCTTGGGTCAACCTAAATTCCCCCCAAATGGGAAGCTGGCTATTGCACTATTAAGGAGTTAACCTTTGCCAGGCTGCTTTTGGCTGTATCGTGCATTAATTGGTTAAGACGCATCACAAAAAGATACGAATGCGTATCAAGAACCACCAACCGTCAAGCGTAGTCCTGCTCGGTGAAGCATTTTGCTTATGTAGGATAAGCTCTTTACTGTACATAACTGTATACAGCATATTTTGCAATTTTGGTAATTGACACGTGTTCTTCATTCTATGAATGTTTCCAATAGAAGCTGCAGACCTTAAGTTATTTTCATAATATAGTTTATTCTATTTCATGGGTACCTCCAAAACTCACCCGGCAAGAGTCATCTGGTCGACCGGTTGAACATGTCGACCGGTCGTTAAGATCAAATACCAGTACTCTATCTATGACTTAGCTCATCGGCTCTCTATTTTGTGTTACAGGAACCTATGTAGAGGGGTACCTGAACAGTAGAACAAGTCTGTCTAAGAAATGGTGGATCGGCGTCAATGACTTGACCACAGAGGGAGACTACAGATGGCCCGATGGGACAGCTGTCACGCAATTTGATTGGTTCCCAGGTTTGTCCACGTTTTAAAATATAGATAGGGAATATATATATATATATATATATATATATATATATATATATATATATATATATATATATATATATATATATATATATATATATATATATACACACTAAAAGTTAAAAACGTATTTCCATAGTGGTCCCAGTCTGCCCAGAGTCCAATGACATCACATCTAATGATCAACTCCTCTGCTCAAGATTGACATAACAATGATATCATAAAGTATAAAAAAACGTTCAGACTAGAATTGATGAATTTCTTCTTTATGACTCAGAGAGGACTGACATGAATTTTTTTTCATGTCAGGTGTTATAGTGGTGGGATTCATTTACTCTTTTAAAAACTTGAAGGTACTCTGGAGCCTGTTCATCAATGCAGTTAAATACATGGCTTATGGCCAGATATTTTATTCTGTTTTCAATGATTATCCACTTAACCTCATTAAAGTCATTGGCTTCCAAGTGTGTTCTGTTTGAGTAGTTTCAAACATATCTAATCATTTTATTTTGTACGACCTGAAGGCGTATCTGTAAGAACTTTGGTAGACTGTGGTAATAGAAATTGCTGGCGTAGTCTATTCCCGACTGAATCATTACCATGCAGACGGTTTTCCTGCAGTCCTGATTCACGAACATTTTCTTTCTGTAAAGGAATTTGAGACTGGAACTAGCCTTATGGATGATTTTCTGAGCCATAGATTTTCCTAACAGATCTTGGTTTAGTTGACCCCCTAGGTAGGTTACAACCTCTTTCCCACCCACTTTGATACCATTACATGAGATTCTTATGAATTTTTGTTGTTTTAACTTCCTATTTGAGGCAAATTGGATAGACTCTGTCTTTCCCAAGTGGAGTGAAGGTTTGTTGTCTACCAACCACAAATGTAATTTGGTGAGTTCCTCGCTGAGCTCTTGTTTAATATCAATAATGTTTCTTTTCCTCTGATCGAAAGGGCCGTAAGTCTACACACCAGGATTGATCCGTACTGTCAATTGCAATTTCGAGCGTGGCATCGTTTGTTCTTCTCTCAGGACCATTCGCTAAATCAAAACCTCCATAAAATCGCTAAATATGCACATCACTATAATTTCCTATTCTTCAGTATATATATATATATATATATATATATATATATATATATATATATATATATATATATATATATATATATATATATATATATATATATATATATGTTCCTCCTCGGCATTGTAAATGTAACATACGTATACATATATACGTGTTTATATATATATATATATATATATATATATATATATATATATATATAAACATATATATATATATATATATATATATATATATATATATATATATATATAAATATAAATATATATATGTATATATATATATATATATATATATATATATATGTATATATATATATATATATATATATATATATATATATATATATATATATATATATATGTATATATATATATATATATATATATATATGTATATATATATATATATATATATATATATATATATATATATACTATATATATATGTACAGTATATATATATGCATGCACGCTTCCTGTGTGTTTTTCCGAAAATGACAAGAACATGTATCTTTGAACTTAACTTCCCAATTGCATAACTCTGATACGAAGTCAATTTTGAAAAACCTGTAAACTCTCCCCTTTCGAAATTATCTTAGCGGTATATATACTAATTTCTTTATGCAAATCCATTCACATTTGAGACCTAAAATGCTTGTTTAAAGCGATCATTATTTTTGTTGAAATTCAGAATGAAGAAAAAAGCCAAAAGTGTGTGTTACCTGTGTGCCAGCCTATGTGATTGTCTGAGCTATTTGGTCTCTTACTCTTCTCGGTGATGGCATTAACTGTCACAGGTGGTCTGATTCTTATCTATGATCTTTACAAATATACTTAAATGTGATTACTATAAACCTACCTGTTGCAAGTGTAAAGCATATGTATACCATATATAGATCAGATTGAAAATGATCTAAATACCTGTCACTGATTGACTGGGTTTTTACGTCAATGCCACATGGACATAGCTGTATCGTTCACGCGCTGTTGTATAGACACAGGCTGTGACATTGGTGTGTATATGGTAAAATCCCTTTATTATTTTCACTCAGTTGGGAAAATCGGTCGATATCAGAATAGCAAGTGGTGTCCTAGCGGCTGGTCAGCGAACTAAACTAAACAATCTGGCCCTAAGTATAACACTTTGTGTAGCGCTTGCGAGACACCTGTGGTTAAGAATACAAATGGAGAACAAAGTACTATCTAACAACAAGCACACCGCAAGCATTACGCAAAGCTTTATACTTAACGCCCCTTTTTGAAGCTACAGAAATGTCCAGGATAAGTTGAGTGCTTTAGTTCCCTCTGTAGCCGGCAGAATATGCAGCAGTATCCTTAGCCAGATGGTAAAATACAAACAAAGGCCTTGTCTGATGGCCGATTGGTCTAAGGCATTGCCACTGAGGGCTCGCTGCCTCTCACCACTGCCCGATTTGGAATCCCTGCCGGCGCTTTTAAAAAAGCTGCCAGTGACTTGGGGTTGGGTGGTAGTTTTCGTCGGGTACTTCGGTGTCCTCCACCGGTTACACAAAGCTCGTAACGAATTAGCCCGAATACGGCAGTATGTAATTCGTACGCTTTAAGTCTATGAACATCCATACCGTGATTTGGTCCTTCATGAAATGTAAACTCTATTTTTTCGCTATATCACTGGTATTTCAGGTCTGTATTCTTCCTTTCGCCTCGTGATGGAGAGTGTCCAGCCATCTGATGCGTCAAGCAGCCAAAACTGCGTGGAGCTCAGGGCTGAGTATTACGTCACCGTCAACGCCACCACGTACGTTCTACGCACCGCTGCACGTCAGTACTGGAACGACGCTCCCTGCTCAACGGCACACGGTTTCATCTGCGAGAAGACAGGTAACGTAAAGATCTTAAGGTGATGGGTACCATTGCAAACTAGATAAAAGGCCCGTCCAAAAACACACCTCATTGTAGCATAATCATAGAACAAGGAGTATCTCCAGGTTCCTGAGTGTTGTCAGGTAGATAATATCATAGCCAACCGTCCTTAGTCAGCCCATATTCTATTTCATTTTAATATTTACAACTTTTCACTCAAATGACATAATCTCATTACTTACGCAAGTGATGGTCACTACAGGTTCACAGATACCTTAGGGATGTCATTGACTATGCCAAATAAAAAGTAGTGTTTTGATTCTTTACTGCTAAAGATTTGGAAATTTTAGTGAGATATCGTGTGTGTGTGTGGAGCCTATAACCCAGTGGTGGTTTAGCGAGGACAGGCCTCGTTGATCCCATGTGGGCTAGGAACAAAAGACAGCTGTACAAAGACACACATCAGTGGTCGCGCGTCACAGTCAAAACAACGGCGAGGGTCCGGTTTGCTAAAAATAGTTGATAATTTCCAATGTTATGGCCTGTAAAAATCTTCAGGAGTAAAACATCAAAAAAATACTTCTTATTGGGCATAGTCAATGATATCCCTAAAGTAATTCTGAACCTGCAGTAACCATCACCTGCGTAGTTTATGAGAATATGTCATTTGAAAAAAAAGTTGTACATTTTGAAATAAAACAGAATATGGATTGAATGATGACAGATGGCGATGATATGGGTGTGTGATAACACCCAGGAACCTTAGATAGACCTAGTTATAAGATTATTCTGCTTTGAGGTGTGTTTTGGGTTGGGGCTTTTAACTGGCTTGCAATGGTACTCATCACCTTAACCCTTCCAATTTGGAAAAATCATCTAATCCCTGACATGTTGGTATTCATCTGATAGCCCTCACCCACAGAGTACTCTCAGATGAGTACCCATGTGTCAGATCTTTTTGTCATTTTTCAGGTTTTTTGCATCATCTTGTATCGGCCATATTAGCCCCCAGTAGCATAAAAGGGTTAGAGTTAATTTCTACATGCGCAGGTAGTGTGGGCGTTTCACGAGACCGCAAGCTCGACTGCCACCCTTGTACAATAGCAGAGCGAAACGGACATGCACTAGGCATCACAGCTAAAGATAGCCTTTGCACGCATCTCAGTTGGTCATAAATATTTACGTCCAGGTATCTCGACCACAAAGCTGGAATTGACCGGGAAACAGCTGCACCGATCACTGACATGCAGCTGGTCAACCGGTGCAGTAATTAAACGTCTTTACTGTAGCGCCCTTACAGAAACCGGGGGTCTGAGGGGCGACGAACCCCCTTTACACTTTACATTTCCAAATTCATTTACATTTAAATTTATTTGCAAAGATTGTCATGTTCCTCAAATTTCCGAACACAGATCAGAACCTCCAACCCCCTCCCCTCCACACACTCACATATTTCCGGGATCTACCCCCGTAACGCCACCATTGAAAATTGGTGGAATTTATTATTTTTATGATGTTGTTGCATATACATGACAAGATGGTTGTTAAAAGGGAACTTATTTTTTCGTTTTTCGTCACCTTTTCTGCCAGTTCAGACTCAGTGGTGAGATGATAGGTAACACAGTTGCGGATGAATTACATTTCAAACGGTTGCTTTTCTTGCATTTTCCACTAGTCTGTTTTAAATCAATATGGTGGAACTACTCCACTGTTATAACGAACCTATAGCGAACCCCCCTTCACAAAAGTCGTGATTCCATCCCTAATCCTCTACTTTTCAGCGTGACCCATGCTGCATGTCAAGACAGGTAAACTCTTAATCCGCGCAGTCCTCAGCAAGGAGGTCAAGGAAACTTATGAGCTTGGAATACCCTAACTAGGGTTAGGGTTAGAGTTAGGGTTAGGAACCAGGTCCAGGGTTAGGGTTAGGGTTACCAAACCCTAAGACTAGCCCTAACCCTGAACCTGATTCCTAACCCTAAAACTAGGATTAGGTTTAGGGTTAGGAATCAGGTCCAGGGTTAGATTTAGGGTTACCATACCCTAACACTTACCCTAACCCTGGACCTGATTCCTAACCCTAACTCTAACCCTAGTTAGGGTATTCAAAGCTAATAAGTTTCCTTGACCTCCTTCCTCAGGACTGCGAGTCTACCGTCAGGAAATGTCCTTTTAGGTTAGCAGACCACGTGTACAGTATGCGAAAGATGCACAATTGATTGGTTTTAAAGAATTGCGGACATGTTTAACATTAACTGCATGAACACTTTGTGAAAAAAGTACCGTATTCATTCAATTTTCTTTCAGGTTGTGGTTTCGAGTACATCGACAGTTTTAGCTATTGCAAGGAGAACAACCGGTCAACAAGTGACGTTTGTCGACGTAAAGGGTTCGTCTTGAATGGCTACCTTCTCCGAGCAGAAAGGTCAAGGTCATCTCTAGAATGCGCGGTGCTTTGTCAACGGGACGCTAGGTGTCGCTCTGCAAATTATCGTCATGTCGGCAGTCTTTGTCAACTCAACACTTTCTCACCATCGAATGTTGCAACTTACCTGACACCTAACAGCCAATATCAGTTTATGGCAAGCGAGATCTGCTAAGCACTCGCCTACGTGTGTGTGTATATATATATATATATATATATATATATATATATATATATATATATATATATATATATATATATATATATATATATATATATATATATATATATATATATGTATATATATATGTATATATATATATATGTATATATATATATATATATGTATATATATATATATATATATATATATATATATATATATATATATATATATATATATATATATATATATATATATATATATATATATATATATATATATATATATGTCACTATTTCCATCATTTTAGCGTCACAATTTTGCACAATTTCTTAGTATTAGTAGAAAAGCTATTGATGACCAATCTTAGGCCCCAGATCATAGGTATGGGGAAAATATGCAGTGAATAGCATACTAGTATTATCCAACAAGGACATTTTAAATTCCGCTTCTTTCTTTGATATGAAGATTTTCTCTTTGTAGCCAATATTTGTCCTTTGAAATGATAACCTAAAAAGGTTGAATGGGGTTTGCTTTATTTCTGCAGTATATCCCTTTTGCACTCAAAGGAGAAGCACATTAATCAGCAAATAGCGTTTTAAGTTCACTAGGATAATTTTGTGAGATATTAGTATAGTTGTTAAGTCTATATCCATGGAAACGAATTCTACAGTTTTTAAATCTCCTCCGTGCCAAACTCAGCGTTTTTGAAATCCAGAAATCTTTTCAAAGCATAATTCCAATGTTTATTTTTCTGTAAACTTTATACGATTCACCAAAACATCAAACAGATCCATATAGAAAAAGACAAAAAGATAGTTTCACACGTAAAGGTACCATATGTATATACATTTACCTGGAATATGAAGAGTACGAACAAGAACGAAAACAAAAACGGTAAGGTATTACTCCCGAGATATGCCTTTTTCTGACTGTGTTGATGCAATGCGTAACTTTTTAATACAATTGAAATGGAAAATCTTACGATATTTTGAACGTACAATAGGTTTACATTGTACATGCACTGTTGAATATAACTAACAATAAATAAAAACTCAATTTCCAGGGTGAATAGATATTACCTTATATGTCTAGAGCATTGTCTAGAGCAGCTTAGAGTGGTAGTTTAAACGTACAATAGTTTTACATTTTACATGCACTGTTGAATATAACTGACAATAAATCAAAACTAAACTTCCCGAAATAGTATTAGCTATAACTATGCCAAATTTCAAGCACATCTGTTAACATTTGATAAACAAAAATGCAATGATTGAAGCGACCATGTTTTTGTGAAATCCGATAGAAAGAAAAAGGGCAAACTCCTTTTCTTGCTTGTGTGCAAGCCTAAAGCCTATTCTGTAACAGATGATCTCTCACTCTGCTCGGTGATGGCCTGCCATTTACATTTACCGAATATCTGATTATGAGGAAAATGGATAGGCGTTAACATATGTAAAGATCTCAAAATGACCCTATATTTACAAAATTAATCCCATAAGCCACCTTAAATCCCCACATACATTTATCAGCATGACTGCTATGCTACAGAATGTTCACTGTTTCCTAAAAAGAATATTTCAGGATCATCTCTTGATGATAACAAAGTTTGAAGGTTTGATAAGTAAATGGAAATAAAATTATAAAGTTCATTAAGTTGACCTGCAGTAGTTCACAATTTCTTCTAACTTAAACTAAAGAAAGAAAGAAATAAGAAGTGAAGATAGTTTTTCATTGGTGTTTTGTTGTATGATTTGAATTACTGAAAACTTTCATTTGTATGTGATACTATAAGAATCACATCTTGTGACTGTATCGGTCTTTTTTTGTAGTTTTTTTGACGCTACGTTTTGCCTATCTAGAATCTGTCTTCATATTGAATGGGATGGCCATATTTGTGATGAATGTCGATTGTGAACTTCTATATTTTATCCCATGTTTTGGGGGTGTTTAATCTACTTAATGCGGCTCTGAAAATTGCCATTTTTTTCCCTTGTGACCGTATCAATCTTTTTTTTGTAAATTGCCATTTTTTCTCGCTTGTGACCGTATTATTTATTTTATTTTTCTAGTTTGTTGGACGCTTCATTTTGCCTATCTAGAATCTGTCGTCATATTGAATGGGATGGCCATATTCGTGATGAATGTCGATTGTGAACTTCTATATTTTTTCTCATGTTTTGGGGGTGTTTAATGTACTTAATGCGGCTCTGAAAATTGCCTTTTTTCCCCTTGTGACCGTATCAATCTTTTTATTTGTAGTTTGTTTGACGCTTCGTTTTGCCCATCTAGAATATGTCGTCATATTGAATTGGATGGCCGTATTCGTGATGAATGTCGATTGTGAACTTTTACCCATGTTTTGGGGTGTTTAATTTTTTCGCTTCGCGATAGTCAGAGATGGCGGTTGTCTCATGGCTACAGTCATTTGAATACCATATAACCCTTTACACTCCCAGACTTTGTTAAATGTTTTTAAGTTAAGCAAAAGTCAAAAATCAATGTATCGCTAAAGAAAGACAAAACGATTTGTATAAAGAATGTGTTAGTCCTTTATCCATTCCTCTTAGAAAAAGCATTTTAAAGTGGTAAGAACTAAGAAAAGGAAAAGAGAAATATGATAAAGGAAAGACCAGGAAATCAGAGAACATAAGAATCACATGGCTGACGCTCCCAACGTCTCTCTTGTTAGAACAAGCTACCGATATCTAACCCAATCATGAACACTCTCAAAGTACAGTTTTGTGGCATGTATCTAACACAATACATACACATAACAAATATCTAACTTACCGTATACTAATTTTGCTTTATTAATGAAATACCAATACAAGAAAGAGGTCCCTACCGTATGAAACCTAAATTTATAGGAAAATATCTAAAAGTATATACAAATGTAACTTTCTATTATTGCTCTATTTGGATTCATATGATAAGTATATTTTTCTTCGCCTTTTGTTCTATAGCTACACATTTGGTCCTAACAGAATTTCACTTACAAGCAAGAATGACGCCCCACCTTCATGAAATCATATTAATAGTCAGAGTTAGGTGGATATCGAAATTATATACATGTAACTTGATTTTATTTTATTTTTCTATTTCCATTTATTTGATAAGCACATTTTTATTGCAACATCTACAGTACAGGCATTTAATTATTGCACCAGTCGACCGGGCGTCTGCCAGTGCCTGGTTGTACAAACACCCATATATAATAAGCATAGATACAAGCCAAGCACACCAATTACCCTCATAGTTTGCAAATCAAAGCCACTTTCAGTTGTGAGGTAATCCATACATCCATGACCAGGAAACTGGGTGGCAATCGGGCATGCGGTCGTGTATTATGCCTGGGCTGCCCACGCATTTAGTGCAGGAATTAAATGTCTGCACTGTATTTCAAGCCGATCATAATGGAATTACATATACTGTATTGTACTAGCCTGAGTGGAGCGTTTTGGTCATCACTCCTCCCAATGTAAGTAATAGTCCATTATCCATTGCACATCAGGTGAATTCTCTGTACAAGTGTCCATAGCTAAGCTTCCTTTGAGGAATTCATGTTCATCTCTAATTCCTCCTAAACATTTTCCAGTATCAAAATGATAGATTCGAGTAAAGGAATCTTTCATCCACATTTTCTTCTCTATATCTGAACAATTTGCAAGAACCATTTTCTCCTCATTGTTCAATGTCATGCACCTACCTAGGCGCTTTATTTGACCATATTTGGTAATAGTGAACTGGGGTGATTCGAGGCAGCATCTCTTAAGGGTTAGACGCTCATATCCATCGTTGTCAAATGTCCCTGACATATGGATGCATAACTGGTTTCCACTGTTCTGAAGCATCCCTAGACACTGGTCATCACGGTCTGGAAGTGTCATGTAAGATTGGTGTCTTGTGATAAGGTCATCGAAACTTTTACATTTCATCTCTTTTCTACTCTCTTTCATTTTCTCTAGCTCAGCATTTTGCTTAGGGGTCAACTGGTAGTCCAAGCAGTTCAGCAATGCACATGGAATATCCCTGTGGTTTTCGCGTATGTAGAGATGGGATATTGTTTTTATATTGGCAGCATAGCCTTGTGAGGTAATATTGTAAGGATGGCCTTCTTTGTACAGGTGATAAACGTAGGAACATGGAATT
This sequence comes from Maea johnstoni, assembly GCA_963942565.1. NCBI lineage: Eukaryota > Metazoa > Annelida > Polychaeta > Spionida > Magelonidae > Maea > Maea johnstoni. Next base: position 22,848,781 of record OZ012690.1, read on the forward strand.
CCTTTGATGTTGCCGCCTGCACAGAGCTGCACTCGCAGAGACAATTCTACATCCTCTCCTCCCCATCCTGTCATCCCCTTCTCCAGTCCACCAATATCATGGTAGAACTTAGAATTGATTGCCCATGCTCCGCCAGGGGCAGCACTGCTTATGATGGGAGATGTTGTATCTTGTTCTGGGCAAAAGTTTAACCATCTAAATCCTAAGTTCCAAGAAATGGTTCCAACACCACCGCCAGGGGTATTATGTCTGAAGGTCTTAGCTGTCATTTCACCAAGTCGTGGATACACAATTGCCTTTTTATCCTCAACCAGGGCCGCTAGAATTGGTTCCAGCCACCCAGGACTGACTTCAGAGTGACTATCCATGAAGATCATGACATCCCCCGAGGCATGGGACGCTCCTATTATGCGAGCATGTGCGGTTCCTCGATCGCCCTTTTCATAGCTGCGGTACAGTTTAAAAAGTGGAATAAGTTCGAAATACCTCGTTAGTGGTTCTTGCAAGAAAGGCAAATCACTCGAGTCATCGACGAAAATGATTTCGTGTAGAAGATTTGCAGGGCTATTTGAGATAATGCTAAAGGCAGTTCGCAGTAATACAGACCAGTGTTCATTGACAAAGCCCATTATGATACTAACCTTGGGTGAATTGTCTACGAAGTTGTAGGACAGACTCTTACACTCTTGGCTGCGTGAGTCTAATGATTTACGTCTCATCGGGAGTGCAATGCTTTTTTTCACGTTCATAAAGAAGTATTTCTCATCTGTGAAATCATCAAAAGGAAAAAAGTGCCGCAAGCAATTTTTCGAGGCTGGATTTTTGCAGTGAACAGTGTTGTCATCATAACGCTTAGAAGAAACTTTTTTGATGAAGAGAAAATAGTAGAAGTAAATTACAAGGCAAGCTGCAGCAACGCAAGCCCATTTTTGTAGTCGGTTGAATTTGAATGGGTGTATCATGTTCCTTCTGATCATTGTAAATGCCACTATATTTGGTCATGTGAAGCCTTGAGTATAATTATTCCTAGGTGCAGCCTAAAACATAAAAAAATGTCACACATATATATATATATATATATATATATATATATATATATATATATATATATATATATATATATATAAATATATATATATATATATATATATATATATATATATATATATATTTATATATATATATATATATGTATATATATATATATATATATATATATATGTATATATATATGTATATATATATATATATATATATGTATATATATATATATATATATATATATATATATATATATATATATATATATATATATATATATATATATATATATATATGTCGAAAATGACAAGAACATGTATTTTTGAGCTTACCTTCTCAATTGATACGAAGTCAATATTGAAACACCTGTGAAACCTTCCCCTTTCAAAATTATCTTAGCGGTATATATACTAATTTTCATGCAAATCCATTCACATTTGAGACCTAAAATGCTTGTTTTATGCAATAATTTTTTATGAAATTCAGAATGGGGAAAAGAGCCATAAATGTATGGTTCCTGTGTTCAAGTCTATGTGATCTATGCGAGATATTTTGTCTCTTACTCTTCTTCGTAATGGCATAAACTGTCACAGGTGGTCTGATTATGAGACTGAGGATATGTGCTTTAATATCTTAACATCACTCTATATTTACAAATTAACTCCAAAAGCCACCTTCAATGCATGAATTAATGAACCTTAACTATTGCTAATTTATGATCTTTACTACGATATTCCAATGAGATCCCAATAAACCTACCTGCCGCAACTGTAATTCGCATCTATAGCAGATTTGGATCAGAATGAAAATGACCTAGATAACTGTCACTGATTGATTGAGGTTTTTTACACCAATGCCACATGGACAAGGCGTTAATTATAGTTCAAGCGCTGTTGTGTAGGCACAGGCTGTGACATTGGTGTGAATATGGTAAAATCATTTTATTATTTTCGATCAGTTGGGAAAATCGATCGATATCAGAATAGAAAGTGGTGTTCTAGCGGCTGGTTAGCAAACTAAACAATCTGGCCCTTAGGGGCCTTAAGTATAAAACGTATGGTAAAATACAAAGAATGGCCTTGCCTGATGGCTGATTGGTCTAAGGCATTGCCACCGAGGGCTCGCTGCCTCTCACCACTGCCCGATTTGGAATCCCTGCCGGCGCTTTTAAGAAAGCTGCCAGTAACTTGGGGACAAAGTAGCTTAGTTGGTTAGGTGTCGGACTAGTAATTAATAGGTCTCTGGTTCAATTCCCGGCCGTGGCACTTTGGTCTGTTCTTGGGCAAGACAGTTTATTCCATATTGCTTCAGTCTACCCAGCTGCAATTTGGGTACCTAGCATAAATAAAGCAGTGCTTAGAGCTTGTGCGCTAAATGCTGCCAGTTGTTCTGGAATATCCCCTGGGGGATTGAAATGGTTTCCGTGTGCACAGGCCTGCTTGGGGAGGAAGGTTATGTGAGCGCTTCGGATACAAGTCTAGAAACCGAATATCTTGGGATTAAGTGGTCGTCGTCGGGTGCTCCGGTTTCCTCCACTGCACACGACGAGCCTAGTAACGAATTATCCCAAATACGGCAGTATGTAATTCGTACGCTTAAAGTCTATGAACTTCCATACCGTGATTTGTGTTGTATTTCTCATGTTCCTACATCTACCTTTACCATGTTGAAGACCATAGAATGCCCCTTCGTACACTTTAACGACTACTGTAAATCACTTAAGTATAGCGGAAACAATAAGATAGCGATAATAGCGCTCTGCCTATATGCGCTATTATAAAATCCCCATCATTATTAAATTCTTAATTGAAATTGTGGTTGCTGTTCCCGTTCACCGCTATACTTAGATCACGCTATCCTGGGCAGTGCCGTAATTGCGCTGCATAATGTTCATGCCATATTTAATTGATTTACACTATATGCACTGTATGACTGGGACAAGATATTTAGTAACTCAAAGTCACAGTTTTCCGAGAATACCAAAATCATATAAACAGAAATTGATAAATGATACATATGGAATGCCATTAATGCATTTATTTACTATTTCTCTTTAAAGAAAAGTCATTTATCTTTAAAGAAAAATGATTTCTCTTTAAAGAAAAATCATTTTTCTTTAAATAGAAATAGTGAATAAATGCATTAATGGCATTCCATAGATACAGGCTGATTTGAAGTGTAATGCAACTTGACATGATAAAATACTACGTACAATTAAGCTGGGTATAAAGTAAAACTGAACAAGAAACCTAAGAAGACCAATTGGGTTTTGTTATATGATTCCTTAAATAGATATGAATAGATAGAGTAATTCAAAGCGCTTTAATCGTTTGAATGACACACACACACACACACAGGTAGATATAAAGATAGAAATGTACTTATTGAGTGTATCAAGATGTTCATCACAAAAATGAATATTGTAACAATTGAAAGTGAGGTTCACTGGTTCAAAACAGGGACAAACGCACTGGCAAATGCAACGGGAATCACCTCTTTAGTAAAAACTAAAGACTAAAGACTAAGAAGTAAACATTAACATGATTCTTCAAATATTTCTTCTACTCTATTCCAAATCTACATTAGATAAAACACACTTAAAGATATAGTCTTTACAGGAAAGCACTGAGCCGAAACAATGATAAACTCCCAGCTTTCTTCGGACAATGCCATCCACAGTGCCGACATTTAATTCCTGCACTAAATGCGTGGGCAACCTGGTCATAATACACGACCCACACGCTGGTTGCCCCCAAGTTCCTGTGGGTATGGATGCATGGATGACCTTACAACTGAACGTAGCTTTGATTCCCAAACTACGTGTGTCATTGGTGTCCTTGGCCACTTTTATTGACATGTTATCCATGGGTATCCACTAGGCGCTGGCAGACGTCCAGTCGACAAGTGCTAAACTCTACCATAGTCTATGCATAATTTGTTAATTTATGACTTGATCCACTAAAACATACGAAATACACCTGTTTTGACAATACATAATGTGAACGATTCTTTACAAGGCAATGCAATGTTCATAATCCCCTTTTTAATATTGTATTGCATCGTACTATTGTTTCATTTGTAACCTATGTGACACACTGTATACTGATACACTGTATACTTTGTATATATATATATATATATATATATATATATATATATATATATATATATTATATATATATATATATATATATATATATGTATACTTTGTATATATATATATATATATATATATATATATATATATATATATTATAATATGTATGTATTATTATATATATATATATATACATATATATATATATATATATATATATATATATATATATATGTATATATATATTTATCACATGCTTGCCCTATATTCCCATTGTTGTGGCCATGTGGTAAAATTGATATAACATGTTCCGGAGTGAAAAAAACCCATATCAAGTGAAAAAAACCCATATCAAGTGAAAAAAACCCATATCAAACCATATCACACCTTTTATTGTTGGCCTATTGTTAGTCTATTGTTGAAGAACGGCAGGCCCTGTGTTGAGTGTCCTTCTCATGACGTCAGTCCTTTGTTGGCCGGCCCATGACGTCATGACCTGTTTCAAGACGCCTGGCCTATTCAAGATGGCGGCAGCTCTGTTGGAAGCCCCGCTTCGCCCAGAAAAGGCGTGATTAAAGTTGTAATGCATCGTAATTTCACAAGCTTCCCTACCGCTGAGGATTCAGGATGAGGGGATGAGCAGGCAAAACTGCTGTCACGTCATTTGCGCATACATATGCTGTTACAGATGCTCTTCAATGTTTGACAGAGCGCTCATATACGCGCGGACCCACGGGTAATAAACAGGTTACATAATTTCTTCCTTAGTTTGTTTCTTTGAGTATAAATAAGCATGTAATAAACAGGTTACATAATGGTTGTGGGTGTGATATGGTTTTATCGCTTGTGGCTGCATGATATCACTCTCTCGTTCGCTACCGCTCACTCGTTCGTGATATCAAACAGCCACTCGCGATAAAACCATATCACACCCCCAACCATTAAGTAACCTATTTATATATATATATAAATATATATATAATATATATATATATATATATATATATATATATATATATATATATATATATATATATATATATCACATGCTTGCCCTATATTCCCATTGTTGTGGCCATGTGGTAAAATTGATATAACATGTTCCGGAGTGAAAAAAACCCATATCAAGTGAAAAAAAACCCATATCAAGTGAAAAAAAACCCATATCAAACCATATCACACCTGTTATTGTTGGCCTATTGTTAGTCTTTTGTTGAAGAACGGCAGGCCCTGTGTTGAGTGTCCTTCTCATGACGTCAGTCCTTTGTTGGCCAGCCCATGACGTCATGACCTGTTTCAAGGACGCCTGACCTATTCAAGATGGCGGCAGCTCTGTTGGAAGCCCCGCTTCGCCCAGAAGAGGCATGATTAAAGTTGTAATGCATCGTAATTTCACAAGCTTCCTTACCGCTGAGGATTCAGGATGAGGGGATGAGCAGGCAAAACTGCTGTCACGTCATTTACGCATACATAAGCTGTTACAGATGCTCTTCAATGTTTGACAGAGCGCTCATACACGCGCGACCCACGGGTAATAAACAGGTTACATAATTTCTTCCTTAGTTTGTTTCTTTGAGTATAAATAAGCATGTAATAAACAGGTTACATAATGGTTGTGGGTGTGATATGGTTTTATCGCTTGTGGCTGTATGATATCACTCACTCGTTCGCTACCACTCACTCATTCGTAATATCAAACAGCCACTCGCGATAAAAACCATATCACACCCACAACCATTAAGTAACCTATATATATATGTATATATATATATATATATATATATATATATATATATATATATAATATATATATAAATATATATGTATATATATATATGTATACATATGTATATATACATATGTATATATACATATGTATATATACATATGTATATATACATATGTATATATATATATGTATATTATATATATATATATATATATATATATATATATATATATATATATATATATATATATATATATATATATATATATATATATATATATATTGTGGCGGATTGGACCCCAGGCCTGAGAAAAGGGTCACGTTCCGCCACTAGCGATCATTGTAAACTAGGTCTCCGCCTTCGCTGAGCCTAGTATAGCCGACCTTGCAACATTGTAGCTAGTCAGTTTGAGTGCTTTGTGACGTAGCGCTCGTGCAGCTTGACGTCTGCTTGCCGCGCGTGGGATCCAGGGGCAGGGCAGGAAGTTAGAATAGAGAGCGGTTATTGAGTCAGTCCAAGTCTGTAATGGGAGTCGAGTAGAAGTTAGAGAAGAGTGGAGTACAGGGAAACGATAGAGAGCTAGAAGAACGGCAAAAGAGCAAAGATCAGCTAGATGACTGGAATTGACTACCCAGGGATTAACTACAAAGAGGTCAAGTAGCGACATAACGACCCAGCTGACTTAAGGATTATATTGTGTACTTAGGAGGATTATTGTGACAGATAACGAGGAATAGCCCACAGGCGAACGTGCTGTTTATAGCAGGATTTACGTACAAGAGATCAGACTTTTTGAAATTTGTTGGACTTGAGATGGTGAGGTATTTTGTATACATCTGATGGAACTATAGTGTGCTAGAATTGTTGCTGTAGAAGAACGACTGCAGTGGTATGTATATCTTGTTTATGGTGATTAAACTGCTTTGTTGATGTTTGTATTTGCTTGTCCCGTTTTCACTTCGACACCACATCCATCCCCCAGCCTTCGCTAGACGCTATCATAGAACCAGAAATCCAGCTGAACTTTTATTTTATTAAGTCGGAGAAACGAGAAACTATTTTATTTAAGTAAGGTGAACATAAGAAATAGGTTGAGACTAACTAGATATATTTCACAGCACCAACAAAAAGCTGTGAGGTATTAAATGCTAAAAATCAAGTCCTTTGGTAAGCCAGGTCAGTAATCCATTCAGGCTGTTGGTGCTTATTCGCGATTAACCCACACCTTTACGTTGGTTCAAGACATATTTGTAGATATGATTAATGTGTCTACCAGAGTGTCCTACTTGGACTTGCTTGCGACTAAACACTATTTTCAAACTTAAAAAAAGCTATAGTGTGCTTCACCCTATGAGTTTGCTATTCAAAACGAATACCTATAGAAAAAGGACAGTAAAGTAAAGTTGCACACGTAAAGGTACCATATATACATTTAGCTGGAATATGAAGAGTACGATGTCGAACGAGAACGAAAACAAAAACGGGAAAGTATTACTCATTAGATATGCTTTTATGGACTTTGTTGACGCAATGCGCAACTTTGTAATACAATTGCTATTGAGTACCTGGCGGTAATTTGAACGTACAATAGTTTCACATTTTACATGCATTATTGAATAGAACAGACAAAAAATCAAAACTGTATTTCCAAGGGGCAATAGATATCACCTTATATGTCTACAGCAGTCTAGAGTGATAATTTAAACGTACAATAGTTTCCCATTTTACATGCACTATTAAATGGAACAGACAATAAATCACTAAGAAACTGAATTTTCAGGGTGAATAGATATTACCTTATATGTCTAAAGCATTGTCTATAGCACTGTCTAAAGCAGTCTAGAGTGATAATTTGAACGTACAATAGTTTTCCATTTTACATGCACTATTGATATAAATGGAACAGATAATAAATCACTGAGATTTCCAGGGTGAATAGATATTACCTTATATGTCTAGAGCATTGTCTATAACATTGTCTAGAGTGATAATCTGAACGTACAATAGTTTTATATTTTATTAGCACTGTTGAATCTTACATACAATAAATCAGGAGTGAAAAGATATTACCTTATACTTTTAGAGCATTGTCATTAGATAAGAGTTAAATGTATCCAAATGCGGCATGAAATTTGCACTAAATATAACGAACATTGATATGCAACGGGTATGGAATCTTACACTGGGCAGTCAATAAAGCTGTTTTGAAATAAGGTTTTATGCAGTAAGGAAGGATTGTCATTCAAATCGTTCTTAAAGAAGTAGTCGTGCTTAGTATTTCCAAAAGTAGATAGCAGCAATATGTCAGCACACAGAGATCTGCTACGCATCATATCTCTGCCACCACCACCGGTTCTATGTCGCGGAATTTTTTGATGAGTGACGTCATTAAATGCAGCCCATTGATCAAAAAGTGTGATGCACGCAACGCATGTGGTCATATTTACAATCAACAATGACGTAGGACTGACCTCCTCCTCTCAGTACAAGAGAACTGGACGGCCGACTGGCTGATTGGTCAATTCAGGACTTTTCACCACATTTTCTCATGAGCTATCGCAGGCATTACAACCGAAATGTCATGAATATCGTAGTTAGCGCAATTATTACAAATAACTGAATGGCGCATTATGCACGGGAGCTTTACGTCTGGTACAATTTTGAAATCGTTCCAATTTTGAAATCGTTCAAAAACGTGCAGAGTGATTAGGTGCGTGGTGGCAGAGATAATAGTCGTGTAGCAATCCGATAGATGGGATCACTGTGCTGCAGATTGCAATGGCATGCGTTCTTCATTTAACTTCCGCATCCATAGTAGAGCAACTTGTTCGGGCTGTAGTTGAGGGTCCCACAGACGGTATTGGCAGTGGTGCTACAAATAATGATAAAATAGTTTGAAAAAGAAGATAGGAACTCAATGTATTATGGTGATGCTTTATATCAAAGTTACATTCTCAAATGTTTTACCTTTATGTTGCCGGTGACTAAGTTGGCCAATACAAAATAATACAAAAATCTTAAAAAATCACTGAAAACCTGGCATATCATCTGGGAGTACTCCATGAGAGCTATCTGATGAATACCATCATGACAGGGTTTCGATGGTTTTCCAAATTCTTTGCTACCTTGTGCCTTGGACAGTCGTCACTGTAGGATGCAACAGAAAGCGAAAGAAGACCTAGCAAAACCGAGGCCATAGAAGTAATACAATTCCATATAGAAGTATTGTTATTTCAAAATGATATACTTTCTTATTTTAGAAAATCTTGTCATAACATTTCAAAGTGATGTTCGTGAATCCTTAAAGGACAATTACACCAGGAATAAAACATAGCAGCTACCATACTGGTGATGACATGTGAGTGCCAAGCAGCTTCAGATAAGCTATTAATAGACTAAAATGGCCGCTGCCAGTAGCTACAATTCTTGTGTTTGCGGATGTGTTTAAATAGCAATATGCTTTTTGCATGAATATTGGCAGGCAAGGGTGGGAACTTGGGTTTAAGTAGCAAATACCCGAAGAAACTAGTTAGGCCTATGTCCAAAATTAGTCACTCAGTGCGGTCACACCTTCAACATTTTATTTTACGTTTCTTCACTAGACAAGGACCTTATTGATTATTAAGAGTAAAGTGCATGAGAAATTTTGGTAAGAAGGCCATCGAACAAGAATTTAATCAAATACTCCCAAGATTTATTATTTTTGCCATTTTTGGCTCCTAATGGTCTGCTATCAACACCCACATAGATATATGCATGGTTCACATCACTCAATCTCTTCAGGACATTCTAAGGAAGTTTTCTAAAACTCCAAATGCAGCATTGTATGTATGATAAATGTGTAAGGTGGATAAATCGAACATAATTTCAGCTGATTTCTGATCAAAACGGTCAAAGTTGACTGCCACGAGTCATCTACCACATTTGTTCACACGCATATCTCATCTTTATCACCTGAAGTATATTTTTGCTAAGTTTGACTTCTCTGTCTCAAAAACATATATTTTCCATAAAGAAATCCTAAAAAGTGTGCATTTTCAGTCATTTTTGAGAGAAATTGACCCATATCCAAAATGAGGTGTTGGTTTGAGTTTATGCGATATTAACATCATGATTTATGAACCTCACCTTCCTGTCTACCTAACCATACCAGGTTGGTGTTGCCCTAGGGGGGGGGGGGGGGAACGAAAAATAAGTTAATTGCCACAATTGCCGGTCTCAAGAATTTTGATATGAGTAAAAGAGTACAGGTCACCAGAAGTTGAATTAAACAAAAAACCTTCAATCTTACCTTCCAAGCAGCCAGCTCTTTATTTGTGCTGCACTCCAGGTGGGACTGTTGGTCCATTTACAGGCAATTACACCAGCCTGGAACAATAAAGGGAAATATAGGGAATTTGCACTTTTGAGAGGTAAGTAAAAACTAAACACATTTTTTTTTCGAAAAAAGAAACGCATCACTTGTTAATTTAGCAATTCATCGCACTTTGAGAGTTTTTTCGCATTTCAAACGTATATTATTTGCACCTGCAGTTCACTTTCCTATCACCAGTTTGCAGCTACTGACAAACTTGTCAGCCGGAGATCAAGAAGCTTTTCTTTCCCAAAGATGTCAATTTATATTTTAGATTTACCTATATGCTTAGAAGACATGATATATTTATATACGCACACATATATACTCCTACACACACAGACACACACCTACACCATACACACACACGCACATCTATCTATTTGTTAACCTCTGTCTTATATATATATATATATATATATATATATATATATATATATATATATATATATATATATATATATATATATATGTATGTATGTATGTGTACATATATATACACACACACACACATATATATATATATATATATATATATATATATATATATATATATATATATATATATATATATATATATATATATATATATATGTATGTATGTATGTATGTATGTATGGAGAGAGAGAGAGAGAGAGAGAGAGAGAGAGAGAGAGAGAGAGAGAGCTTACCACGTGTGGAGTGGACAGTGACGTTCCTAAATCATAAAAAAGTAGAATATTTCACACGTTTTGTGAAACATTTAGGGAAACATATTCTATTTTGAAGTTGTTATCAATCGGACATTGGAAACATGGAGGTGGGATGGGTAAGCACTTTATGTGAATGGAAACGTAACAACTCAAGCAAATGGAAATCATATAACCCGCTAATGTAAAATGTCAAAATGCTTACTTTCACCTAAATAGTAGCAGTTCAACCTATACTTATATTAAATTTCTACTGATATAGACCTCTAGATGGCTTCGTTCATTGGGTCTTATGAATACATTGAAAATCAAAGTTAAGTCGAGAAAAATCATTTTCTGAATTGTTTTCTCCTTTTCTAAACAAACTGTTCATATTATATAATCTGATATCGCCTATACCTAGTTTGACCAACCTTAGAATTGAATACGTCAGGCTAAGGTCTAAAACCCTAGAATTATTTGAAGTTCTGAATTACGTAGGCGTATCAAAGCTTAGCACTCACCAGAGAGGATTGCTGCTCCGCCATATTTATATGTGCTTAGGATATTTTCTCCCTGAAAGGTAGAATTAATAGGTGTTTCACTTACTACATGTACTAATACATCGTTATAGATAAAGATGGGGCACTGTTGCAGAGTAAATGTCAATCATAATTGTTAAATTATGATTTGGCTCCACACACACATACACACACACGTATATATATATATATATATATATATATATATATATATATACATATATATATATATATATATATATATATATATATATATATATATATATATATATATATATATATATATATATGTGTGTGTGTGTGTGTGTGTATATATTTGCGTGTATGTCCATTGACCGTTGAGAGAATAATACTGGGGTGTCTAGTAACATTTGGCTCATAGGTACATAACATTTTAGGATAAAATACAAATAGATCAAAATTATTCAAAGCTAATTTAATATGTACATAGAAGAAAAGACAAAAAAGAATGAAGTACAGTTTTGACCAACGTCTATCGAAAGAAGTTCAGGTAACATCACGTGAGGAAGATGAAATAATTAGGACAAGGTGCGAAAAGCTCGACTCCATCCCATAATCAGGTTATGTATACTGAGTATTACATATAGTTACATATATTTATTTTAAAATCATGAATTGTCTTTTATAATATGATCAACCTGTTGCATCATCATGCTTATTTTCTAGGCTGTATCAGAAATAAAAATCTTTGAAAATATGCCCTTCTGTTACCACTTTCGTCCAAAGGACATGGATGCAAAGATTCCATCTAAACCCTGCCATGTTGGTATTGATTGGATAACCTTCACCTACTCTCATATGTCTACCCATATGCTAGGGTTTCAGTCATTTTTGATATTGTTTCCATCATTTTGTATCGGCAGAATTAGCCACCAGCACAATGTGGGTTAAAAAGTGATTAGATTGAGAAGAATCCACAAATCTAATACAATATGCTTTTTTTTCTTACTTACGGGTGCAAAAAGGTCAAGACATGTTCCCCAATTGGAATCGTGTGATCGACAATCGGTCTGGTTGATCGAACCAACTGTTATCCTAAAATCAGAAGTTTATATATCTTAGTTTAAAACATTTCCAGCATCATTTACATAATTTAATTTCAGTTAAAACATTGACATTTTACCTCGGTGAAATGTCAATAATCTCTAATCTAATTTTTTGTCCCAAAGTTGAAATATCATCTTAAGAGAGAGCAAAAAGGATACTCCAAATAAAATTCCGAATGTTAGTGTATTGAACTTCGGTCATACATATTCGATATTGAATATTTAGGAAATTCCTTGTTCTATTTCGTGTTACTATCACAATTCGCATTATACAATTATTTCGAATAGCATGTGTCATTTTAACAAATATTGTCATTAGTACTATATGTATTATAATGATGATTATTATGTTGATGATGATGATGAAGACAATAATAATAATAATAATAATAATAATAATAATAATAATAATAATAATAATAAAGGTATTCGATTTATAGTCTTGTATCCACCGAAGTGCTCTCACGACCTTCCTCCCCTAGCAGGCATAGTAATAAAAATAATAATAATAATAATAATAATAATTATAATAATAATAATAATAATAATAATAATAATAATAATAATAATAATAATAATAATAATAATAATAAAGGTATTCGGTTTATAGTCTTGTATCCACCGAAGTGCTCACACGACCTAGCAGGCATAATAATAATAATAATAATAATAATAATAATAATAATAATAATAATAATAATAATAAAATAATGATATTAATGATAATAACAATGATGGTAATGTTAATGATTATAACCATTATTATCAATATCATTACAATTATTATTACTACTATTATTTTCATTATTATCATTTATTATTATTATTATTATTATTATTATTATTATTATTATCATTATTATTATTATTATTATTATTATTATTATTATTATTATTATTATTATGATGATGATGATGATGATGATGATGATGATGATGATGATGATGATATCAATACTTATATAAGAATAATTCTTTCGGATAATGCAAATGAAATCTAAAATGATTAATATGACAAACGAGGTAACCATGTGTTCGGAATCGAACCAATGAACAAATATTTGCCATTGTAAGACCAGCTCAGTCGTACTCACGATGTTGGTTCTCGTGCGGGTGAGATATAGCAAGCATTAGCATCATAATTTCCTGCCGCCACGACTACTGGGATTCCCTGAAATAATAGTATACAGTGCCTATATTTAATTCCTGCACTAAATGCGTGGGCATCCCGGGCATAATAAATGACCGCGATACCGATTGCCACCCAGTTTTCTGGGCATGGATGCGGGGATGAACTTACAATTGAGCGTACTTTGATTTGTAAGTTACGCGGGTCATTGATGTGCCTGGTCTATTTTTTGACATGTAATCCATGGATGTTTACAACACAATGCGGCACTGGCAGACATCCGGTCGACTGATGCAGAAATTAACTGTATGTACTGTAGATAGAATTATTTGGAATTTCGTTCTGTCATATAGAGTATTAGTGTCAATGAACATGTCAACAATTATTGCAAGTTATGTCTCAATAAGCAAACACTCACTAATACATTTTCAACTAATTCTCAATCATATGTCCCAAGTCATTCTAAAAAAATGATGTCAGCCCAGCTTCATATTGATGTAGGGATTACTATCTGCCGCTGAGCCCTGGTGCAGATTTAAAGCCGAGACGTAGGTGTTTGTTGACGAGGCCGCCAAGGCCAAAGCTTTGCAACAAACACCATCGGCGAGGGTGGCAGGTTTTAATGGCTATTATAGCGCATTTGAGTGATAAAAAATCATCCTACAAATCTGTGGAAATGACACAAAAATCATGTTTTCTAATGGTTGCTGAGCCTGGATTTGGTGGACGGGCTCAGGAGCCTCATCCTGGATTTGGTCCCGGCTCACTGCTGTGAACCGGGACCACTTTGAAGCCAAAGAAATAGTCTCTCACTGAACATAACACAAACAAATGAGATTCAAAACGCCGTTAATTTAAGAAACTGCGGTGGATACAAGTAAACGGAACAAGGTGCGTACAAAGCATTGCAGCAAAATGAAACTGATAAAGAGGTTCTCCAACGAGAGAGTTATAGGACCAAAAATCCTAAAATGAGGTATAACATTGTTTGGTCCTTTAAAAAGTATCCTCGGCCAGTACGCAGAACATGATATAGCAAATGAGAGAATTGTCGATCCTATAGGTGCTAAGTTGTTGAACTTATTTCTGCCTTTTTGATGAAGATGATAATGAAACAGAAATGCTGCGACGCACACTTGGTCATTTACGTGGACTTCAATAGAAAAACAACAATGGCACGTGGCATACGCTACATAGAATGTTGCACTCTGCCAGGGCGACGATACCGTCTTCCGGTTGGATTGCTATAGGGATTAAGCGCAGCGCTGAAGACATAGTGTTGAATTCAAGCTCGAGAGAGAGAACTCCTGCCAGTTGAGGCGCGGTAGCGCCGAAACTGGCAGGAGTTCTCTCTCGAGAGCTTGAATTCAACACTATGGCTGAAGCGCTGCGCTTAGTGCGTATTATAGTATGTTTTTATTATCAGAAAATAAACAAAAGCCATTCAATACTCACTGAAACTCGCTCGCATGCAGTCATTGCAGAGGGGAAGTGGAGCGTTGACACAGTAGTGCCTTGCATCACTTCTCCCTTCAACAAAGATGCATACATTGGGAGTTTGAGAAGTGAAACTTGGAACTAGTGACTGAGGAAGGAATTTGGGGAGTGGAAGGAGGTTCGGAAACGGAACTATTTTTTCACACAAAATCACAAGGATTTTTTTTTCACACCATTATTGATTTTTTCTCTTTCTAAAATTTATTGTGAAGGAGAACAGAGAGTGACTTTGAAGGGAAAATGCAACAGTTGCCATGGTGATGGGTACAACAAAGCCGGAATTCACACCCAGTATCCTCAGGACAACCGGGTGTGAATCCCGTTTGCCTGTATACTCTTCCGGCAACATAGTACTTATTTCATGTTGCACTATTACTATGGCAACATACTATAATACACGACTATATAGTATCTCTGCAAGCGACCGCACGATCACTCTAGTAGTCCCTACATGGTTTGGAAGTTTCGTTCTGTTTCATGGTACGATTTAAAAATCATACCAAATATGGAGCTTCCATGCATTATTCGCCATTCAGTTATTTGTAATTGCGCAAACTATGATATTTATGACATTTCGGGTGTAATGCCTCAGTACTATTTGCGATAGCTCATGAGAAAATGCATTGACCAATCAGCCAGTCGGCTGTCCAGCGCTCTCGCAACAAACAGGCCACAGCGAGGATGACGTCATTGTTGATTGTAATTTTGACCACGCCCGTCGCGTGCATCACACGTTTTGACCAATGGGATATATTTAAGGATGCCCGTGTGGCGTGAATAATCGGAACCCGTGAATTATCGGAACCTTTGATAATGCGCAGGAGCGGAAGTGAAAGTTTAGCTCCGCCCATAGGAATGAGTGACCATAAACCTCAAAGCATTTTAAACCAACATTAAGTGCAGATTAATTGAAATAAAATGTGTGATGAGTAATCTGTTATCTGTATATACTATGTATACAGATAACATACCACTTAAAACCTGTTGTCAGTATTCCGTTTCATGAAACAGAACTTACAATCGAAACCTCAGTGCCTCAAACTTGCGCGATTTACGGTGCCTGAATTGTGATCAATATCCGTGTTCAAATAATTCCATTTAAATCACAAAGAATATACATAATTCCATGTCATAAAGTCTTTTTTTTCGTGTTCGTTCAGAAGATATGCTAAAAGGTTCGAATAATTTGTGGAGTAACCCATTTCCGTGGGAAACAAATTCTATGTTGTACGCGTGAGAAACCGGAACTTCCGCGCCTGCGCATTATCAAAGGTTCCGATAATTCAAGGGTTCCGATAATTCACGCCACACCCGCACCAGTTTTTTTTTTGATTGTTGAGAGACGTCCCATTGTTGCGTATATTACGGGAGTCAGGCATGAGTGAAATGAACGTCAGGGATGGATGCGACATTCATTACGCCGTAGCGCACTGTTGAGGGATTTAGCAGTTATTGTTCCGACCTAAGCACAAAGGCAAAACTTTCCACAATGAAACATGGACCTTCTACCATATGTACGCATGGAAATGGTGGAGAAAGTGGCAACATGTACGAAACGTTTCATCCATGAAAAATCGTGTCAAAAGAATTTATACTTGAAAACTTAATATCAATATTCTCTTTGCCATGCAACAATATTAAACTTAAAATTGCAGATGCTTGACAAGTTCAATTAATGAAGTGATAAACATTTTCTAATTCTTATTCTTTTAAATTCAATAGTGATATTGATAGTTGTATCTTTATTTCCTAAACATATGCGAAAGCATTAACACATATGCAGAAATACATCCATAACTGCATATTGTGCCAAGTAAAGGAAAGGTAT
>OZ012690.1:22874664-22892164 GCA_963942565.1 Maea johnstoni
ATATCGACGCGAGGTTTACATACATTCCAGGTCCGCATTTTAGAAGCTGCCGTTTCTAATAATAGATTAGACGAGTGGGTCGATCCACTATTCTTGCTGCCTTGCGAAAATTGTCCTTTGTTCTTATAAATGGCAATTTCCTTTGAAAAGTAACATTTGATATTATTTTGATGTTAGTGATATTATACAATGTATTATATATTAACATAACATTGTACCAGAACTACTTGCGTACCGCTAGGAAAGGTTTGGAAATTTGATTCATTAAGTGTGCCACTCTGCGGCTTTTCTAAACATGCAATAGTATAAATGTGTAAAGAGGGTCAGATGTTTGAAAGTATGAAAATACGGCTATAATCTCATATATTCAAACCCGTTTGAAAGTACGGAAGTTTGGATATATGGAAGTTTGAAAATACAGATATTTGAAATTTTGAATATTTGAAAGTTTAAATTTTTAAGTGTACCACTGACCTATGGAACTTTGAAATTTTGAAACTTTAAACAAAATTTCAAATAACAAATACGTATTGGAAGTTTGAAATTTTAAAACTTTAACCAAAGTTTCAAATTTCTAATACGTTTTGGAAGTTTGAAAATATGACCAAAATTTCAAATATCCCCCCGAACAGGTTGCCTCTCCCTCGCACATCTTGAATAAATGTGCAAAAGGCATGCCATAGTTAAGTGGTGGTTTTCGTCGGGTGCTCCGGTTTCCTCCGCCGCTTACACATGACGAGCCTAGTAACGAATTATTCCAAATACGGCAGTACGTAATTCGTACGCTTAAAGTCTATGAACATCCATACCGTGATTTGTGTTGTATTGCTTATGATGAGAAGCACGCTCATGTTGCTACATCTACCTTTACCATGTTGAAGGCCATAAAATGCCCCTTGGCACACATTTAACGACTATATGCACTGTATGACTGGGACAAGATATTTAGTAATTCCGTTTTCCGAGAATACCAAAATCATATAAACAGAAATTGATTAATGATACATATGGAATGCCATTAATGCATTTATTCACTATTTCTCTTTAAAGAAAAATCATTTTTCTTTAAAGAGAAATAGTGAATAAATGCATTAATGGCATTCCATAGATACAGGCTGATTTGAAGTGTAATGCAACTTGACATGATAAAATACTACGTACAATTAAGCTGGGTATAAAGCAAAACTGAACAAGAAACCTAAGAAGACCAATTGGGTTTTGTTATATGATTCCTTAAATAGATATGGAAAGTAATTCAAAGCGCTTTAATCGTTTGCATTGACACACACACAGGTAGATATAAAGATTGAAATGTATTTATTGAGTCTATCAAGATGTTCATCACAAAAATGTTCACTGGTTCAAAACAGGGACAAACGCATTGGCAAATTCAACGGGAATCATCCCTTTGATATTTGAGTTTAAGTAAAAACTAAAGACTAAAGATTAAGAAGTAAACATTAACATGATTCTTCAAATATTTCTTCGACTCCATTCCAAATCTACTTTACATAAAACAGGCACTTAAAGATGCATTCTTTACAGAAAAGCACTGGGCTTTCTTCGGACAATGGCATCCAGTCTATGCAGAATTTGTTAATATATGACTTGATCCACTAAAACATACGAAATACGCCTTTTTGACAGTACATAATGTGAACAATTCTTTACAAGGCAATTCAATGTTCATAATCCCCTTTTTAATATTGTATTGCATCGTATTAGTGTTTCGTTTGTAACCTACTTGATACACTGTATACTATGTGTCCTACTTGGACTTGCTTGAGACTAAAAACTACATATGTATTTTCAAACTTTAAAAATGTTATAGTGTGCTTCATCCTATTAGTTTGCTATTCGAAACGAATACTGTAAATCACTTAAATATGGCGTGAACATTAAATAGCGCAATAACGATACTGCCCTGGATAGCGTAATATAGGTATAGCGGTGAACGGGAACAGCAGCAGCAAGTTCAATTAAAATTTTTATAAAGACGGGCATTTTACAATAGCGCATATGGGCAGAGCGCTATTATCACTATCTTATTGTTCCCACTACACTTAAGTGATTTACAGTATTTAGCTGAAAAATGAAGAGGACGATGTCGAACAAGAACGAAAACAAAAACAGGAAAGTATTATTCATTAGATATGCTTTTATGGACTTAGTTGACGTAATGCGTAACTTTGTAATACAATTGAATTTTCAGGGTGAATAGATGTTACCTTATATGTCTAGAGCATTGTCTAGAACAGTCCAGAGTGATAGTTTGAACGTACAATAGTTTTATATATTTTACATGCACTGTTGAAAACAATATACAATAAATCAGGAGTGAATAGATATTACCTTATATTTTTAGAGCATTGTCATTAGATTGTGTCCAAATGTTGCATATAGTAAGTAAAATGCACTGGAATACAACGGGTATGGTATATTACACTGGGCACTGTCAATAAAAGCTGTTTTGAAATAAGTTTATATGCACTAAGGAAGGATTGTCATACTAATCTTTCTTAAAGAAGTCGTCCTGCTTAGTATTTCCATAAGTAGACGTCAGCAATGTCAGCACTCTTAACACAGAGATACGCTACGCATTATATCTCTGCCACCACACCGGTACTATTTCCTAACCTAGGTGAGACCTAGGTGAGTTACTCGGGTGACCATAGACATGCGCAGTGAAAGCCAGTTAAGGAACGGATTTCGTGCTTACCCGAGTAAAGTGTCATGGCGTCTGCCAAACGGCCTTCACCTTTGCCCATATATGGCAACCGTGATATCGTCTATGTCTAAGCCGCACTTTATCACGAATGTCAATTTCAATTCATTTAAGACTAAATCTATCAAATGTCATAATAAACATTACCGAAATATTAAGCCAGGACTTGTACTGTAAAATTAAAAGAGTATTCTTAAATGCTGGTAACAAAAGTGAACGATTTGCTTATTTTTAAAGGTGCTTACGAAAGCATTAACTATAAATTAATTTCCAGCATTTTACTGTAAATAACGATCATCTTTTATTTTATTTTCACAAGCAAAACAATTTTCGGTAAACGAAGGCGTCCATGTTTGCGCGTTGCATTGTGGTATGCTTAACCAAGTAACCGACTCAGAGGGTCGGTTACTTGGGCCAGGCCCGAGTAAGCGCCATGGTGACGTCATCGCCTAACTGGAACGATCTCGCGCATACCCAGCGCTTACTCGCGCAAGTAAAGGAACAAAGTATTTAATTTTTTGATAAGTGACGTCATTAAATGTAGCCCATTGGTCAAAAAGTGTGATGCACGCGACGCACGTGGTCATCAATCGACAGTGACGTAGCACTGCCCTCTTCCTCTCAGTGCAAGAGCACTGGCCGGCCGACTGGCTGATTGGTCAATTCAGGACTTTTCACCCCATTTTCTCATGAGCTATTGCAAAAAGTAAGTAAGTAAGGCATTACAACCGAAATGTCATGAATATCGTAGTTAGCGCAATTACAAATAACCGAATGGCGCATAATGCACGGGAGCTTTACATCTGATATAATTTTGAAATCGTACGTTGAAACAGGAAAAAATTTCAAAAACGTGCAGAGTGATTAGGTGTGTGGTGGCAGAGAAACTTGTTGTGTAGCAATTGCGGTAGACGGGTTCGATGTGCCGCAGATTGCAATGTCAGGCGTTCTTCATTTAAATTCCGCATCCGTAATAGAGCAACTTGTTCGGGCTGTTGTTGAGGGTCCCACATATGGTATTGGCAGTGGTACTACAAATAATGACAAAACAGCTTGAAAATAAGTTAGGAATTCTATCTATTATGGTGATGCTTTATATCAAAGTTACATTCTCAAATGTTTGAACCCTTATGCTGCTGGTGGCTAAGTTGGCCAATACAAAATAATACAAAAATCCTGAAAAATCACTGAAACCCTGACATATGGGTACTCATATGGGAGTACTTCATGAGAGCTATCTAATGAATACCAACATGACAGGGTTTAGATGGTTTTCCAAAATCTTTGCATCCTTGTGCTTTGGACAAAAGTAGCCTCTAGCATTGATAGGGTTAATAGCGATGTTTAAAGAGAGAGTGATAGTCAATATCACCAGTGTCTATTATTCAATTGATATCTTGTTATTACATTATTTTCATTCTTCATTGTAGGATGCGATAGAAAGCGTACGAAAACCTAGCAAAACAAGGACCAGTTAAGTAACACAATTACATATAGAAATAGTGCTGTTATTTCAAAAATATTTTCATGTTTTAGAAAATCTTGGCAATAATTATAAAGTGATGTTCAGTAGGTTCATTCGTAGATCATCATGCAGTAAATCAGGAATCCTTAGGGACAATTCAGGGTGGATGGTTTGGTTGGTGTTTTTCCGGCCACTCCGGTGTTATCCAACATTAATCACTGCCTAGTTGCAATTCATAATATCGCAGAACCATTAACGATGAACAAAACTAAGTTATTTGGCAAAGATGTCGGTCACTACAAATGTAATACTGCAGATTCACAAAAGATTGCGTAGAGTAAATTTTGCTAATATACAGAAAACCGATTTTTGCGTTTTTTAACTTTGCGAATTGACCGCAACATGGAGAGCCAGCTATACACTTAAAGTGGAAACACTAATCATTGCGAATTCTGATTTTGCGTCCGAGGCTAAACGCAAAAAAGCAAAAGTTAAACTAGCGCAATCTTTTCCGAATTTTCAGTACGAGTAAAAGCATTCAAGTAGGGCAAATGACCAGAAGTTCGAATAAACGAACAGCCTTTGATCTTACCTTCCAAGCAGCCAGCTAGTTATTTGTGCTGCACTCCAGGTGGGGCTGTTGGTCCATTTACAGGCAATTACACCAGCCTGGAAAAACAAAGGGACATATAAGGAAATACTCAACGAATCTTTTCGAGTAAACGCGTCACTTGATAATTTCGCAATTTATCGCATTTGAGAGGTTTTTTTTCGCATTTACACACGTATATTATTTGCACCTGCAGTTCACTTTCCTATCACCAGATTGCGGCTTACAGCCGGAGATCAAGAAACTTATCTTTCCCAAAGATGTCAATTCATATTTAACATTTACCTATATGCTTAGAAGACATGACACATTTATACACACACATACATACTCCTAGAGAGAGAGAGAGAGAGAGAGAGAGAGAGAGAGAGAGAGAGAGAGAGAGAGAGCTTACCACGTGTGGAGCGGCCTGTGACGTTCCTAAAATAAAAAAGTAAAAGCTTTACACACGTTTTGTGAAATGTTTAGGGAAATGCATTTCATTTTAAAGTTGTTATTAATCTGACATTGGAAACATGAGGGATGGTGTTGGGTGTGGGGACGGGGGGGGGGGGGTGGGGTGATCACGGAATGTGATGGAAACGCAACAACTCAAGCAAATGGAAATCATAGAACCTGCCAATGCAAAAATGTCAAAATGCATACTTCCACCTATATGGTAGAAGTTCAACCTATACTTATATTAACATTATATTTATGTAAACCTCTAGATCGTTACGTTGGTTTAAATCGTCTCATGGAAATCAAAGTTAAGTTGAGAAAAATCACTTTCATGACTGTTTTCTACTTTTGTCGGCAAAAGCAACTGTTCATACTACATATTCTGATATCGCATATACCTAGTGTGATCAACCTTACAGTTGAATAAGTCAGGCTAAGACTAAAACCCTAGGATTATTTGATATTCTAAACTCAGTAACGAAGTACCGGTACATGAAGGTGTATCATATTGTAACACTCACCATCGAAGGTATTTGTGCCGCCATTTTTATCTGTGCTTAGGATTTTACTTCCCTGAAAAGTAGAACAAATGGGTGTTTCACTTATTGTAAGAGAGAGATGGGGCACTGTTGCAGAGTATATGTCAATATATATATGTTTATTGACTGTAATCTGTGAAATTACAAATTCATACTATACGAAAGTATGCGTATAATAATAATATAATACAATAATATAAAAGAGCAGAAATACAAAAAAATATAAAAAAATTAGCCTATTCCGTCCCTACTCTGCAACACCAGATTGTACATCCTATTTACACTCACTGCTACTACTTTAAGAAACTGTAGTGATATGAATAGGTCTTGCTCTTCAGGGACTTTTCCCATGATGGTATAAAAGTTATTGACACCCTGAGTTAGGAACCTAACTTCGTAGAATCTTTCTAAATTTGCAATCTGTAAATACATATTATTACGTTCCTCTGCCAGTGCTTGACAATGCATCACAACGTGCACTGCATTTTCTAGAGCATGTTCATTACACAGATCACAATATGGTCTTATTGCGTGGTCAATTTTAAAACGGTTGTTGTCACACTTAAGCTGACTTGATTTACATACAAGTTTTGCCATAGTCTCGCAACTATGCATTAATTCAGGGTGCACGTCACCAACATACCACCAAATCATTTGTTTCACTGTGCCCATTGTAGCACTTAATAATTTTGTGTTCTTGAAAAGAATGGCCCTTACTTGCCAATCCGGATTTTCAATATCCCACGCTCGAGACCACACAATATCCTTCCATTGTCTTTTATCATAGATCCTAGTACCTTGGACCATTTCTACTACACTATTATATAAGCCAAACATCTCTGATACTCTGAGTATGTCAAAACTTGGACTTTTAAACTCATTTACCCTGCTGTCTTCCATATTCTGACCATACTGAGCCATGCAATTTGTAAAAACCCGTTTATATATACACTCATTTTTCAACATAGACAGACTCCTTACAAATAACAACTTCTTCACATAAATAAAAACTTCAAGCCTTATCCAACCCTAACCAGTGTAACTAGTCTCATTTGGTGACCCTATGGGGAAGCGCTGTATTCTTCTCCCAGCATAGCGCTGAAATTCTTCTAGAAGTTTTATGTCATCGTCTGTAAGCACCCACAATTCGCTAGCAAAGGTCGTGATGGGCACTACCATTGCCCAAAACAATTTACCACAAGCCTGGATTGTTAAACCTCCACTCTTTAAGCCCAGACCTGAGGCCGCATTAAAAGCTTTCCGTCCTTTACTAAGTTTCTCTTTAATGCGAGTTGTGTTCTGCCCAAAACAATTATTCTTAAGACCTAGATGGTCGTAATTGATATTCTCCTTGATCCTATCATTCCCAAGCTTATAATCCCGATACTGCATATTCCTTCTTTACTCTCTCTCACTCTCCCCATATACCAATACAGCGCTCTTTTTTGGATTGAAAAATATCTCCACTTACAACTATGCCTGTAAACTATTCTGAGAGTTTGATCGGTTTTAAACTAAGTGGTACTTGCAGTCGCAATGTCATCTGCGTATCCCAAAGGGGACACGCCTATCCCATATATCACACAGCAGAGATTACTGGCTTCTAATTCGGAAATTAAGGAATTTATAAAAGCTGTATAGAGGATTAGTGACAAATAACCTCCCTGGTGTATCCCACAATTAATAGGGTACCAATCTGACATTTGGTTTTGGATCCTAACTCTGCATTTAAAATCTACATAGGTCTTGTACAGGATACGCCAGGTCTTCCCTCTCACTCCCAACTCTCTAAGTCTAAAGAAAAGACCCCCAACCCAGACACCATCAAAAGCCTTCGACACGTCTAGATACGTGACGAAGACTTTCTGATTTGCACTTAGAAGGGTTGCTATTGTTTCTTGCAAGATATATGCACTATGTACACAAGATACTCCTTTCCGGCAGGCATACTGAGATACTACGCCTGTATCCCCCCACCATCTCTCCATCCTTTTCCATACAATAACCTCGAATAGTTCGTTAAAAGTAGTTAAAAGTGTGATGCCCCTATAATTATTTACATCAAGTTTAGAGGCATTCTTCCCCTTATAAAATGGGACTTGCACCCCTCTCCGAAAATTTATAGGAATATACTCTGTATGCAGTATAGAGTTATAGAGTGTCGCTAGAACTTTACACATTGGTAATCCCGCGTATTTTAAATGCTCTTTTGACACTTCATCATAACCTGGCGTTTTACCCGAGTTAAGGATGCTTATACCCGTCTTAACCTCTTCTACTGTAAACGGTACGTCAGAGAAAACGTCTCCATCCCTCTCGCTTATCCAATCCCTCACTGCATCATTTACGTGGTTAAAATGCGCCCTGTCAAAGTTGTCAGACTCCACTGGAGTCCCTAAACTGCTGAAATGGGTCTCCCACACTCTAAGTATGTTGGTTACATCATGAACCACTTAACCATCCGGTGTCTTAATAGAGGGTGTCTTTATCTTTGGGCCATCTTTCTCTCTCTTAAGCATTTTCCAGAATACGCTGTGGTCCAACTCGGCACTCTTAATAGCTTCATCTATCTTTCTCTCACCATATTCCCTTGATATTCGTTTAATCCTCTTCCTAAAAAGATTCTTTGCCACCTTATTTGCTCTATACATCGGGTTATCTGGGTTTCTAGGTTTCCCCGCCTCACACCAGTTCCTATATGAATAGACTTTCTGTCGTTTAAGGGCTGTTAGTTCGGGACACCAATAGGGTTTCACGTTACTCTTGTAATGGGACCGGGGTATGACCTTCGCATGAAGTTTAATCAATCTTATTATTTCAGACATTAACCCTTCAATCATATTTGTTGAATTGATATTTAGCTACACACATTGAGAGTTTTCCCTCTCAATATATATATATATATATATATATATATATATATATATATATATATATGTATATATATATATATATATATATATATATATATATATATATATATATATATATATATGCTTGTATGACTATTGACCGTTAATGAAATGCAGTATCATACTTTCGCGTATAATAACATTTTCCTCAAAAGTACATAACATTGGTATAATATAATACAAATAGACCCAAATTATGCAAAGATAATTTAATATGTGCGTAGAAGAAAAGCCAAAAAATAATTAAGTACATTTTCGACCAACCTCTATCGAAAGAAGTTCAGGTAACATCAAGTGAGAAAGATGAACAATTTAGGACAAGGTGCGAAAAGCCCGACTCCATCCCATAATCAGGTTATGTATATTGAGTATTGCATATATTTACATACAATTATTTTTAAAGTCATGAATTGTCTCTTATGATATGTTCAAATTGTTGTATTCTCATGCTTATTTTCTAGGCTGAATAAGAAACAAGAAATATTTCAATATCAACCCTTCTGTTGCCACTTTCGTCCAAGGGACAAGGATGCAAAGATCTTTGAAACCATCTAAACCTTGCCATGTTGGTATTCATTGGATAGCCCTCACTGAGTACTCTCAGATGAGTACCCATATACCAGGGTTTCAGTCATTTTTCATATTGTTTCCATCATTTTCTATCGGCAAAATTAGCCACCAGCACAATAAGGGTTAAAATGATTAGGTTGAGAAGCATCCACAAATTCAATACAATATGCTTTTTTCTTACTTACGGGTGCAAAAAGGTCAAGACATGTTCCCCAATTGGAAAAGCTTGATCGACAATCGTTCTGGTTGATTGAACCAACTGTTATCCTAAAATCAGAAGTTTAAATATCTTAGTTTAGAACATTTCCAGCATCCTTTACATAATTTCATTTCAGTTAAAACATTTTCATTTTACATCGTTGAAATGTCAATAATCTATAATCTAAATTTTGTATTTTGTCCCAAAGTTAAACTATCATCGATCTCAATAATGATGATTATGATGATGATGATGATAGTAATAATAATAATAATAATAATAATAATAATAATAATAGTAATAATAATTATAATAATAATGATAATAATAATAATAACAATAACAAAATAATGATAATAATGATGGTTATAATAATAATGATAATAATAATGATAATAAAATGATGATATTAATAATACTAACAATAATGGTAATGTTAATGATAATTGCCATTATCATCAATATCATTACAATAATACAATCATTATCATTATTATTATCATTATTATCATTATTATTATTATTATTATTATTATTATTATTATTATAATTATTATTACTATTATTA
This sequence comes from Maea johnstoni, assembly GCA_963942565.1. NCBI lineage: Eukaryota > Metazoa > Annelida > Polychaeta > Spionida > Magelonidae > Maea > Maea johnstoni. Next base: position 22,884,694 of record OZ012690.1, read on the forward strand.
TTATCATTATTGTTATTATTATTATTATTATTATGATGATGATAGTGATGATGATGATGATGATGATGATGATGATAATATTAATACTTATAAGTATAATTCTTTCGGATAATGCAAATGAAATCTAAAATGATTAATATGACATACGAGGTAACCATGTGTTCGGAGTCGAACCAAGAACAAGTATGAGTCATTGTAACCAATGCTCCGCTGTACTCACGCTGTTGGTTCTCGCCCGGGTGAGTCGTTGCAAGCATTAGCATCAGCATTTCCTGCCGCCACGACTGATGGGATTCCCTGCAATAGAATTACAGATAGAAATACCTCAATGAAAATTTCAACAATTGCTGTAGGTTCTACCTCAAAGCATGGCGCTCCTGGGGCGAGGCAATCCTTGGTTTCTCACGAAGAGATGATGCATTGCAGGGGTATTTTGAAATCAGAATTTAGTTTATTGTCACTTCTTCATCCTTTTTAGAGGCTAAATTGTAAATTGTCATTTTGGAGTATCGCACGAAACTTGGGTATCCAGGAAGACCATTTATGAACTGGTGTGGATTCAAGTACCGGTAAACGGAACAAGGTGCGTACAAAGCATTGCAGCAAAATGGAACTGAAATAGAGGTTCTTATGGAATGTCATTAATGCATTTATTCACTATTTCTCTTTAAAGAAAAATAATTTCTCTTTAAAGAGAAATCATTTTTCTTTAAAGAAAAATGATTTAGGTCCTATAGGTCCCAAGTTGTTGTTCCTATTTATGCTACTATATGAAGATTATAATGGAACAGAAAATGCTGCAACGCGCACTTGGTCCTTTAGGAAAGCAACAATATCACATAGCACTTACTAGATAGATTTTTAGCAGGTCCAAATGTTCATTTTATCCATATATGGAATCGAAAAAATCTTTCTTAACGCCAATTAGGAATGGTTATTGGGAATGTATTGTCTTCGATTTGTATTTCTGCCTAAAAGTGGTAGAAAGTTGAATCCTACACTTAGATTGCCACTTACATTGTTTACAAGATTACGGACAGCCGTATCCAAAGCTGCACTGGCCCCTCCTCCCAAAGAAAGGCTAGAATAAAAACAACAACAATTGTCATCTTTAAATAACAATAGTGTAGCATAATTAAAGCATAATACCCTTCCTACGAAAGAATACAATTATCATTTCGATGGAATCACGCTTAGTTCATTCTCTTCTGTAGCAAACACATGATTTAACACAACAAGAAATATTTTGAAGATCACTATCTTTTAGAAATATTTTAGTGAAAGATAATTGAATTTCGCTTAGTCCATTCCCTCCTGGAGCAAATACACGATCTGACACATCAAGAATTGACGGACACTTACTTGACAACGTTCTTGGTACAGCGACCCCCTTGTGCATCCGTTGCTACCCAGTTCAGACCATTGATGACGGACCTTTAACAGAACAATTCGACAGTAACGTAGTAGTAGCAGCAGCAGCAGTAGCAGCAGCAACACCAGTAGTAGTAGTAGTAGTAGTAGTAGTAGTAGTAGTAGTAGTAGTAGTAGTAGTAGTAGTAGTAGTAGTTGTTGTTGTAGTAATCGTAGTATCAGCAATAGTAGTAGTAGTAGTAGTAGTAGTAGTAGTAGTAGTAGTAGTAGTAGTAGTAGTAGTAGTTGTTGTTGTAGTAGTCGAAGTATCAGCAATAGTAGTAGTAGTAGTAGTAGTAGTAGTAGTAGTAGTTGTTGTTGTAGTAGTAGTAGTAGTAGTATCAGCAATAGTAGTAGTACTTATTATCATTATTATTATTAAAGTAGTAGTAGCTGAAGAGGAAGTGTTTATGATTGTGATGAACATAAGGCGTTTAGTATAACGATACACTATATTGCCTTACGTTGTTGTTCCGTCCCCGTTATTGTCCAAAGTCTTGACCGACACCAGCTTAACACTGGTTGAGCGGCAAATGCCATAGCTGTTAGATCCAATTATACCTTGAAAATCAAAATAAGCATTAAGTGATATATCAAAACACACACACACAGAATCTATCTATCTATCTATCTGTTATCCATCCAAAATCATCCATCTATATATATATATACATGTATATAGAGAGTGTGTGTGAATGTGTGTGTGGTACTACATCTATCATGGGAGTACTAATTTGTATATTTAGATACAAATGCTTTTATCTATATCTTTAGTCCCAGAAAGATGGGTCTAGAGACCATTATTGTTTAGCTGTCTGTGCCACTGGGCGGATATATAGCGAACAAGAGAGGCTGCGTACTGTGCATGAACATGATAGTGGGACATTTTGACAACTTTTTAATCGTTATATCGTTCTCTACTCATTGCTTTAAAAATGTGAAAAAGAAATTTATTTTCTATTTTGTATAGACTAAGAGAGAGAGAGAGAGAGAGAGAGAGAGAGAGAGAGAGAGAGAGAGAGAGAGAGAGAGAGAGAGTCTGAGGGAGAGAGAGTCTGAGAGAGAGAGAGAGAGAGAGAGAGAGAGAGAGAGAGAGAGAGAGAGTCTGAGAGAGAGAGAGTCTTAGAGAGAAAGAGAGAGAGAAAGAGAGAGAGAGAGTCTAAGAGAGAGAGAGAGAGAGAGAGAGAGTCTTAGAGAGAAAGAGAGAGAGAAAGAGAGAGATAGAGTCTAAGAGAGAGAGAGAGAGAGAGAGAGAGAGAGAGAGAGTCTGAGGGAGAGAGAGTCTTAGAGAGAGAGAGAGAGAGAGAGAGAGAGAGAGAGAGAGAGAGAGAGTCTGAGAGAGAGAGAGTCTTAGAGAGAAAGAGAGAGAGAAAGAGAGAGAGAGAGTCTAAGAGAGAGAGAGAGAGAGAGAGAGAGAGAGAGAGAGAGAGTCTTAGAGAGAGAGAGAGAGAGAGAGAGAGAGTCTGAGGGAGGGAGAGTCTTAGAGAGAGAGAGAGAGAGAGAGTCTGAGAGAGAGAGAGTCTTAGAGAGAAAGAGAGAGAGAAAGAGAGAGAGAGAGTCTAAGAGAGAGAGAGAGAGAGAGAGAGTCTTAGAGAGAAAGAGAGAGAGAAAGAGAGAGAGAGATAGAGTCTAAGAGAGAGAGAGAGAGAGAGAGAGAGAGAGAGAGAGAGAGAGAGAGAGAGAGAGAGAGAGATGTACCTGCGACATGAGTGCCGTGACCATCCCCGTCATCATTGTCCGTATCGATGGTATTGGTTCCCTATAAGAAATAACACAGACCAAGCTGTCACATCATAGAAAATTACACGTCATCTCATCAAAATATATACTGAACCACAAAGTCTAGGTTACCAGTTTTGCCGCAATTCCTAAAAGATATGTCGAAAAGAACTCTTCCAGACGGAAAGATATATTTTGGAGGGAGGAGGAGGGGTGGGAGATGATTTTTCACAATCACAAAGCAATTAAAAACATTTTGGGGAGGGAATATACTGAGTGTGAATTAGCCAAGAACAGTAAACAAGAGTACATGCTATAGAAAAATTAATAATTTACTAATCTTAATGTATACTAAGTATGAGCTTTAACTCTCTTTATGATGGTCAGTCGGACAAGAAATAACCCGATAAAGATAGAATAGAATACGCCTTAGAACATCAATAAAGAACTCATCTTAGCGAAGTAAAGAGCGTAATATAATACAGACTTACAAACACGGCTCTTCCACCTAATTCGGGATGATCAATATCTATACCACTAAAATGAAATGAAACTTATTAGGGTTATATGACAGTGGTAAAAGTATCATGGTATGTGCATGATAAATAGACTTAGGTTAGTATCGTAGTACTACTACTACTACTTTTAATACTTCTACTAGTATTCGTACTACTTTTATTACTACTACTACTAGATCTACTACTACTACTACCACCACCACCACCACCACCACTACTACTACTACTAGCGGTAACGTGACTTGAAGTGCATATGAAGAACTATATGAATATACAGTGGAACCTGCCAACCGAACTTTCCGTGCAATGAACACCCGTCGACATCGATCACTTTTTCATTTCACTGCAATTCTCCCCCTGTTTTAATAATTCATTATCTTGTCGTGCTTTTCAAAAATGTATATTAACTCTATCGTTTTCTTTATCGTGCATGTTTTTTGAAATCTACATTTTTCTTTTTTTTTCTCCAAATGTATGGAACCTCTGTACAATGAACACCTGTGTATATGGAAGAGGTTCATATCCGCAGGTGGTCAATGTACACAGAGTCCACTGGATTTGCATTTACTTACGTGTCTACAACATATGCGCAGACTGAAGTCGCTCCGGGTACTAGAAATAAAGAGTAGTAGTTCATACATTAGTTCACATATGTATACAGTCCTCTTCAGCACAGGATGAAGCCGAAGTACTCGGCGATGACTACCGATTAACAACGGAATATCATAGGTAGCTCCCCAACATACACTGGTCAGGATTGAATCCCGAACAGTCGTGCGAGGCAGCGAGCAGTCAGTGACAATATCTTAGACTACTCAGCTACCTCGGCCCACCTTCGTTGGATTTAAATCATAGTATATAGAATACTCAAATACCGTAGTTTGAATTAACCCTAATGCCGCATGTGGCTAATATGGCAAATGCAAGGTGATGTAAAAAAAGTTGAAAAATGACTGAAATCCTGGAACATGGCTACTCATCTGCGAGTGCTCAGCGAGAGCTATCCAATTAATACCAACATGATAGGGTTTAGATGATTTTCAAAAATCTCTCCATCCTTGTGCTTTGGACGAAAGCAGTCTTAGCATTGAATGGGTTAATAGCATTTATAACATATAGGAAAGTACAGGTGTGTCCTGAAAACGGCCACAGTGCTAGAACTACTCAGGTGACTCCCTATTGTGGCATTTGTGGACTAACAAAAGACTGGCAAGTGGTCAGCCAAGTTTGACCAAGCGGGAAGATGTAATCTATAGATGAATTAGGGGAACGATTCATAATTGTCAGTACAGTTAAGAAAAATATGAATGAATAAATGAGGGTTTAAAGGGACATCGGCACACAAAGGCCATTTAGTTTCATAAAATATCACCAAAAAGTGGTACTTTGTTGTTGTTTAAGAATAATGACAAAGCATTCTAGATGTTACAGCAAGCATTCTTTGCTTTGGTGCTGCCCTCTTTTGCTTATTTTGATTTCTAGTTTTTCAGGTGTCAGTTTTTAGGTCAAATGTCATAGCCTCTCTTTGGACGTCATAGCCTCTCTTTGGGTGTGACAGTCTATAAATATGTGTGGAGAGACTGGTTCTTTCTATTTCATTTCTGGGTGTGCCCCTGTGCACTGCTGGGTGATTCGGCTCTCTAGTATGGAACTATGGCTGTACAGAGGTATGTTTCTAGTGGTTCTTCTTTATCTCTTCAGTGTATTTGAGACATGAGGTTTAGTGTATTTGAGGTTTAGTGTATTTTCTACTTAATGTGTATCTTTATCAGTATGTTTGACTATGTACTAAATGGAACTTGTGTTATTTCTTTGCAGTTTTCACGAGTTGAATTCACTGCGAACCATGAGTTTGTACCTGCGACATTTCATTGCGAAAGAAAGAATAAAAGCTCAGTGATACTCAAGCCTGTTTCCTGCGTTATGTTCCCCATTAGCTACACTAGATGAAAGAAGAAAAAGAGGGTGAATAAGGGCAGAGCCTTCAGACCCCAAGAGGACTAAGGGATCTTTTATATGCATGGTATCCATAGACAGATACTCACATCCAACTACTTTTATAAGGCGAGCAGGGTGCCACACCAGTTTAGGGTTCCCCGGGAGGTGCCAACATCTATTGCACACCATTGAGCAAGCCCCTTGTGGGGTACAGTTCAGAGTCAGTATACTACTTAGCCCTAACTACTATCACCATACCTTACTAGCCTATCAAACTACCTTACCTACCTGTTATATTATAGCCACTGTTTGTTGGTGTTTCACGTTGGTCAGTTCGATCAATGCCCTGAAATCAAGAGAACTTGATCAAGATAAGTCCACGGTGACTTTTGGAACATATTATATTGAAAGGCCTTAGAGCAGTTCATATTTCAGATACTACAGAAGAGTTGTTTTGTTCAAATGCTAGTATTATTTATATCGAGTTTTGAAGGAATATAATTTTGTCTATAATCAATTTCCCCTTCCATCCTTCGCTAAACCACAATGGTGCAGGAGTGAAAAACAAAATGGTTTATTAACACGACCATACGGGGCTAAAGGATACAAACTTTATTCATACAAAACAACCAAAACAAAATCTAAAATTGGTGACATTAGAATTAACGAAAAAAACAGGAACAACAACGTTCAATCAAATATTTCTCAAAATGTTTCGCAAAAAAGGTCAAATATGCCAGACCAAGTGTTTGCTTCAATTGCAAGTCGTTTAAGTTGAATGCGTGACTTTATGATTATTGATCGTCCAACACGAAATATACCGAATATCATATAAATGGTACAAACAACTTTATATTTACTTGCCATCTTATAACTTTCGCGCAATTACGAACGCCTATAAGTAATTGAATATTAATAGCACACATGCTATTAACACATATATGCAATTTCGTGTTGCTAATACGAAGATCTAGATACCCGTAATTTTACCAGCCACTATCAGACTGAGTAAGAGATATTGCGAAAAAAGGAGTCACGACAATAAAAATCTACAGTAGGTGACAGCAAATCTCAAATTTTACTTACCCATGAACCGGGAGTGTAGGTTGTGCACGTGGTAGAGGGTGTAGTGGTTGTTGTGGCAGTGGTGGTTGTTGTGGTGGGTGTAGTGGTTGTTGTGGGTGTAGTAGTGGTTGTGGTGGGTGTAGTAGTGGTTGTGGTGGGTGTTGTGGTGGTAGTCATGGTTACGGTGGTGCGCCTCGTTGTGGTTTCTCTGGGAGGGGGTCTGTACCACCAACACCACCTGCACGCCCAACGGTAACCATAGCGACACAGCCAGCAATGACGCATTCCCCTTCATTGAAAAGAAAAGGTAAAAAATAAGGCATTGCTTAGGATATTCGTTTGTAGCAAAAATAATAATGATAATAATAATAATAATAATGATAATAATAATAATAATGATAATAATAAAAATAATAATAATAATAATAATAATAACAATAATAATGATTAAATAGAAGAATGGTAATAATAAATAAACATATGATATGAACATTAAATGATAGACATAAGAAGAATACACGAAGAAGAAGAAGTAGTAGTAGTAGTAGTAGAAGTAGTAGTAGTAGAAGAAGAAGAAGAAGAGGTAGTAGTAGTAGTGGTAGTAGTAGTAGTAGTAGTAGTAGTAGTAGTAGTAGTAGTAGTAGTAGAAGAAGAAGAAAAAGAGGAAAAAGAAGAAGTAGTAGTAGTGGAAGAAGAAGAAAAAGAAAAAGAAGTAGTAGTAGTAGTAGTAGAAGAAGAAGAAGAAGAAGAAGAAGAAGAAGAAGGAGAAGAAGAAGCAGAATAAGTGGTAGTAGTAGTAGTAGTAGTAGTAGTAGTAGTAG
>OZ012690.1:22897015-23072015 GCA_963942565.1 Maea johnstoni
TCCGTCTCTTTGATGCAAAACTACTACTACTACTACTACTACTACTACTACTACTACTACTACTACTACTACTACTACTACTACTACTGCTACTACTACTATAGGGCGCCTTTTGTGAACCATAATTTACCATACAAATTGATAGTTTGATCAATTTTGCTGAAGCATTACAATGCAATTTGTGAAAAAATAGAAAATGATCATTTATATTATGAAAACTATGAAAGTAAGAACAGCCTAGCAATTTACCGAACTTTCAAAATTGTTTTTCTTTTGAGGATTACACATCAATGCAAAGTAAACCTTTTGTTGAACAAGAAATCCTTAACAAAGATGTTAGTAATCCATACGTCACAGCACGCTCTGCTCCAGTTATCGCCGTAAAACCATTCGAACAACTGAGAAAACGTCGATTTGGCGAGAACTTAGTAACATCAAGTACGGTACAATACCAAATATGTTATCTCAGCCTTGGTTTTAGCGTCTCAATGTTTGTCTGTTTTGGAATACTATTATGTAATCCTTATTTTTTGGGATATCAGTATGTAATCCTTACTTTTTGGAATACTAGTATGTAATGTTTACTTTTTGGAATACTAGATCCTAGTATGTAATCCTTACTTTATAAAGTCATAGCTCATCCAATCACTTCCCCGCCAAATAGTTTGCCAATTGAATGATGCATATTTCCAGCTTAAAAGCTTTATTAAGATCCAGACGAACTGGAATTTCCCCGGGAAATTATAGATTATGGATGCCACGATACATTTGATTACAATTTGGGAGTTTATCATATGTTCACCAACTCTTGACTTAGAAAAAGTTGCTACTAATTAGGTTATGACGATCATTTCCCCTTTCAATCTATCTGATAGAAAATATTGTAGGGCACATTGTCACCAAAATGGAAAGGTCGTTTTCTGCCTGCCCACTGGGATGAATGAGGTAAATACCCCAGTCACACCCGTGTCCGATCATCGTACGATTCCAAAAATCGGCACCGAGTGTGCTTATTTTAAAATCGGAAGGTTCAAATCGGAACTGGATGTTCCGATTTTGAAAATAGACAAATTTGCAGCCACACCCGCGCGACTAATCGTTCGATGTTCGGGTACGACTATATTGCGCGATAATCGCAAGTCAATAATTTATGTCTTGCGTACAACAGGTCTAAATATTTGACTTGGCCAAGTCTGACGTGCGTACAAATGTTCTATGAATATCGTACTATTATTGTAAGTCAATAAATTGATTTGCGACTTTTCAGAATCGGTATTAATTCGCGAAGAGTATCGCAAACCATTACCGACCTTTTAGACGGTTCCGATTCGATTTAGGCTTGAAATCGGATCCGTCTGTTGAACGATAGGTAAATTATCGGGTCCGACCTTCCGATTTTGGAATCGTGTGGTTATAAGTCGGGGTCTGGTGTGACTGGGGCATATGGGGAGCACTGACCTTACCTAACACATGCATGCATGTTGCGAACAAAACCCTTCTGGCCCCGGACTATTTCGGCGGTATTCCTCATGCAAAAGCGTAGTTCAGAATATATTTGAAAGAGATATGTTTTGGATAAACATCACTATCAATAACTATCTTTCAATCAATTTGTTAAAACGTTTACTCTCAATATATTGCAAAAGTACTATAGATACAGACGACAATTTCGGGAAAAGGCATGCATGAGTGAATCAACACTGTCAAAACATGATTTCATAGCTGTGATATGAATTAAATAAAGATGAAAATATAATAATAATAATAATAATAATAATAATAATAATAATAATAATAATAATAATAATAATGATAATAATAACAATAATAATGATGATAATAATACAAATGATTATCATTATTATCATCATTATTATCATCAATGTTATTATTACAAAAACTCACCTGCACAGCTTAATATAGCGTGAGCATCAACGTCATATGTATGTACTCTTCACTCCGAACTGGCTATATGTATATACTGGTGTAAGGTCATAAAGGTCAAATTGTTTGGACACCTTCCCTGGGTAGACATGAGGGAATGGAGGAACGGTACGGGCAGATACCGAAGGCCATCATTTTGAGGTCTTTAAGTACAGGTTATTGTCCTAATACGTCCACATGACGTCAACACCGAACATGTCACGCACGTATCTCTTTATCTATAGGAAGGGCCTGCCTTGATAGCCGAGCGGTCTAAGGCATTGCCACAGACTGCTCGCAGTCTCTGACCGCTGAGGGCTTTCCCTGTCTCTCACCACTGCCAGGCTTGAATCTCGGGTTCGAATCCTCGGCAGGACATATAAGAAAATTGTCAATGACTTCGTGGTTTTCTCTGAGTAGTACGATTTCCTTCACTGGGTTGTACATGTTAGTTACGTGACATGTTCATAGCTATTCTAATGTTGATCTTTGACCCCTGAACTGGAAAAGGGTCTTGCATACACCCACTAACATGGGATCCATCCAAAACAACAACATATTAGCCGCTATTTACACATGCATGACTTGAGAAACAATGTGACTTAACAAACCTTTTACTTTGTCAATTATGTATTTCTATTTCACATCCATGGCATTTCACATCCTTTATAATGTCCGTAATGGATGTTGTTGATTTTAAATTCCATATGCTTACTTTATTTTACTTTATTTTAAAAATTTACATTTATGTTTTAGGAGCCAGAAGGCCCTTATTTCATTTCTCTTGGTTTCTATTTAATTTGCTATTTTTTTTGTTATATTTAGTTATACTATTCTTCTTATGTTCCGGAAAATATTTTGTGTATTAGCACTATTTTGTACAGGATGATACTGTCAATAAAGATACATACATACATACTTACTTTATAATACAAGTCAACACTCAATTAACCCCCTCCCCGCCAAATAGGTCGTCAATACTAGGATGCATACTTCCATCTTAAAATCTTTATTAAGATGCAGACAAACTGGAAATCCCCGGGAAATTATAGGATCTGCTGGATGCCACGATACTTTTGATTACTACTTGGGAGTGTCTAATATGTTTTTCAGAAAAAATAGTTCACATCACAAGTTGCGCAAGTTTGACATGCGTTAGAATATTAAAACACCTCGAAAATTAAATACTACATTTTTCACCCCTAACTAAAGCGTATCAGTAATCATATTGTCCATTGTTGAGAGCTCTGTTTATCCTAAAGTTCTTGCCTAGACCGTCTCCAAGAGTTATGCAATTATTTGTTTTCAAAAATCTGTATTCCCTCTTAAGCTCCAATGATTTGGCTGCACTTCCAGGTAGATAGATATTATTTACAGCAGCTTTTGTAGATGTGACGTTTAGGGTTAAACCCATTATTCTAGATATCTAATATAGTTGTTCTATGCTTTGGATATCTTCGAAAACGATGGCAGTACTTGGACCATATGGTTAATGTTTTGTTTTTTAAGGTTACACTTTTTTGAAAAACCTGATGCTGGAAATTCATCATATTTATTTTGATCAATCAATATTGATTAATCGGTTATGATTAATCAATATTTTTTTCTCCTAGCCATTTACATTTAATTTTAAAAAAATTGACAAAGGATACTTTGTAAAAGTCATTGGTAAAATACACAATGCTTAATGTTTCGAAACCATACATATATGTACCAATACTGTCTGCTTTGAATGTATGTACTATCGATATATGCCTACATGCTGTAAACTTGTTTATGTGTCTATATTGAAATTACTTGACAAGAAGATATTTCCAAACTTAAAAAATGTTAATTTTGATAGAATTACCTTTCTTGGTGCTGTGGTGATGAAGAGTTTAACATACGTACGGAGCACAGCCAGCCGAACATACGACCTAACAACTATTAATATGACTTGATTGTGATGCCGGGTTGTCATGCAATCATTTTTTTCAAAATAATTGACTATCTGTTAAATTTGACAATAATGTAATACTAGTATTCACCGGACATAACTCTAATAGATGAGTTACCAGGATTTCTTTATTGCTGGTTAATTTTTGTATGAATGAGGTTCTTGTTAGAAGAGAAGTAGATCTACCTGTTTTATGCTTAAGAAAAGTGGCAGTTGAATACATATTTTGAATTTCAAAGAGGGGTTTGTCAAATCGTGAACCACCTTCTGTATCTGCTCCATAGTAATGTATGTATATTTATTGGCTGTAATGAGAATTTCAAAAATATACTTCATGTGATATACAGAGAACAAAAATAATTATGTACAAATAACAACCATATTAGGAAAGTCTAGAGATGTATAGAAAGGTATAATCTCAACATAGTATGAACTTATTTTACAGGTGTTAATTTTAAAAGAGGAAAAAAAAAGAGAATACATAATATATGATACATCCTAGGGTTCCCAAAAAGGTACAGGGGCCCTAGTGTGTGGTAATCTTAACGCCTTATTCTACATATGTGCACAATTACTACAGTACAGACATTTAATTCCTGCATCAGTCGAACGGACGTATCCCAGTGCCTGGTTGTACAAACACTTATGGGTAACATGTCAGAAAATGATCCAAACACATCAATGACACACGTAGCTTACGACTCGAAGCTACGTTTCGTTGTGAAGTCATCCATGTCTGGAAACTGGGTGGAAATCGGGCGTGCGGTCGTGTATTATGCCCGGGCTGCCCGCACATTTAATGCAGAAATTAAATGTCGGCACTGTAGTATATTCACCACCATACGTCTAGTGCTGTAGATGAATGTTGGTGAGATGTAGGTTTCTAGATGTAGGTTTAAAAAGCATCAATTAGGCTGACAAAACTGCCCTCTTTACATTATGATCAAAGTGGTCATTAACACCTGTTATTCCGAAGCCGGTGCAAACGATAAATCATATGCTGCCCGCCCATGATCCAGTCACCCGCGTATGGCCCTCTCTATCCTTGTCCCACGTCACAGCTCATGTCCTGGGGGTGATGGGCAGAATGTCAAAATGTCAACGAACTAAAAAACATCACTTTCATCTTGTTGGAGACAGAGATCCTTGGCAAAACAAAAAGTATTTTCAGGGCTGTCCAAGTGCATAAGTTCTGTAACACAGATGGGCAGTCCTAGAGCACAACATCTTGGTTAACTCTTTCAATGCTGAGGCTACTTTCGAAAAGACGAAAAGATGTTTGAAAAACATCTAAACCCTGTCATGTTGGTATTCATTGGATAGCTCTCGCTGAGTACACTCAAATGAGTACCCATATTCCAGGGTTTCAGTCATTTTTAGCTTTTTTACATCATTTTGTATGGCAAAATTAGCCACCATCATCATAAGGGTTGACAATCATCAGTTGGCACTATAAAGTTAGCTTGATATTATTAATGAAGACCTCGATTGATCAATAGAGAACGCCGATATATTAATCGATTTCACTTGTTCAACTACATCTGCATACAATGATGCATTTGACAATCCTTAAAGGCTCGGCAAGCATACTAAAGGGAACCAATGAGAGCATTCATGTTTATTTTCTCACATGACCCTTTATTATAAGTTGTGTCAGACAATATACATGTCTCATATGCTTATTGCTTAACCCATAAGTGTGAGTAGCAGCCATAAGTACCCTGGCAATTTTGATTATATCTTTTAGTATAAAGAACAATTAGGAAATAATTTGAAGGAGAATGCTTCTTCAAAAAAATTGTAAAAGAATTCTTATTTCACAAATTATTTTTCAAAGTATCATCAATCCAGAGAATTGTTTGAGAACTCTTAAGCATGAATTGGTTAAGCATGATAATAAAACCTTTGGCAAGGCAAAATTAAATTCGTAAAGGTCACTTTTGGTCAAATTCGGTATATTTGCACTCCGGAGTAATTTCCTATTCTACAGTAATTGGGTCACTTTTAGTATGGGTTTGTTAGTTTTTGTTTATTATGATCTGCATTGCTATTAACTGCTTCGGTCACCCCACTACCAGATAGAAACCCAGACTATGCATTGCTTAAGTTCATCAATAGAAATTTGAAATTTCAATTTTTGTCACTTTTTCTGCCATATTGTGGCTAAGTCGTGACTACGCAGTTATAACTGGTGAAGGAAACAGGAGTACCCGGCGAAAAACACTGCCTAAAGCAGTAAAGCTACATTCACACTAGCCGAAATTATGCTGGCAATGTGGTGTTAACCGATGGTTGCCACCACATTGCCCTCCGTCGCCAATGATCGCCAGTACGTTGCCATCATCGTCAACGGTTGCCAACGCTTGGCAACCTTTATCAAACTGTTTTTTAAAAAGTTTGCTAAGCGTGCCGTGGTCACTAGCATCGTGAATGAGTTGCGAATGAGTCTCCAACTGTTGTGACAACTCCATGGCAAAGCAGTGACAAACGGTCGCAATGTATTGACGTCAAGTGAAGACGCAATTACAACACAATGGCAATGTGGCGATGTAGTTGCGCCTCCCGTTTAAGCTTGGCATTTCTTATAGCATTGCATGGCTAGTATTTCATCAAAGGTATCTCACAAAAACAACAATGATAATGTGGAAGCAAATTCACCTTGAAATAAGTGCAAAACAAATGTATTTAGCTTTTATATGGTGGATAAGGCAATGAGGTACTGGTAGTAGGGACCCACCTTGCTAACCTAGCCATAAAAAAATAAATAAAGGAAAATTGTGTGCATGCTGGCAGGTTACAATTCTCTTTCAATCATTCATCCACTGTTAAATTTCAACTCTAAAATGTAAATCATTTCTTAAATTCTGTGTGACTCTCCTTTCCCTCTGGCAATTCATTACTGTACCGACTAACTAACCTATCTCTCAAAGCAAGGTCTCTTAATGATGATGTTAACCCTAATAGGGTAATGCACTTCCTATAAAGTTTAACAGGGTCAACTCATTAAAAGATCCTGCTGCTTCACCACTGAACTTATATGCCACTTCATTTTTGAGGCATGAAGAAAAGAAGGGTTAATTCATTATAGGTTTTGCCTGTATTAAAATCTAAAATGAACTGTTTTTTTTCATTGAATTTTTAAAGATTGTACATGTTATTTGTAATTTTTTCCGCTATTTTATCAATAAACTATGCAACAATATATGTCTATGTATTTCCTTTCCAGCCTCGTGTGATATGGCTGGCTTCTCACAGACAACAGGTCATATCCCTTTTTTACTAAGATGATAACTAATATTATCCACCTGGTGAACTATTTCAGAACTAAGTTGGGGTAGACTCAGTTTTGAGTCGGTGTAAATGTCAGGTTAGATATAAATTGCGATAATGATTTCTTGAATTTAGGCTTGGCTAGTGTTGCATGATGTAGAGCAGTCTATTTACGTGTAGAACCAGTGCTTGATTTACGTTTTCTCTTTGATAGGTAGAATTCAAGTGGCCATTGAATGAAGGTCCATTTATTGTCAGGGATAAGATTTCATGGTCGTATGTCACGTCACGCAGGTGGTTGTTTAATCAAGGTAAAATATACAGGGAATACCTTAGGGGATGTGAAAGTGGTCCTTTGTACAGGTTAGACTGTATTTAAATATTCAGTAATGGATGAACTTTTTAAAATATGAATTCTTTCAGCAAGAAAGGAGGAACCTCTTAAAGGATTCCCACGAAAAAAGAGAAAGAACACAACATAATCCAACCCTCAATCAATAAAAGATCTAGTGTGTGCGCTCTACCAGCCATGTATGAAAAAAGTCAACAAAACACAAAAAGTTTCTTTATAGTATTTATATATTTGATATAAAATGGTATAAAACAATACATCATGATTTGATGATATACAATTGTCACCTGATTATTGGCAAACCAAAATTGACAGCACCTTAGAATATATGCAATCTACAGTCTTCGAGGAACTATACAGCAACTAATACAGCTAACTTGGGAATGTGTTTCAGGTTCAAATACCTTTGAACATTTCATAGCATATCCTTATTTGGTCATGAAACAAGATATATGCTGCTGCCATCTATTGACAATTTGAAGCAACTACCTACTAGCAATACATTTCCACTTACAAGCACTAAAACCATCTTTGGTAATGCTCATGCATGAATGCAACTAAAGTTTTTCTGGCACGTGTTTTGGCTACCACTAATGACAACTAGAGTATCTAAGTGGTTTCAGCTGTCTAAATACAAAGGTGCAAAATAAGGTATCAAAACCACTCCAAACCTCCACAATTTTGTACTTCCCCAAAATGAGCTTGATGGATAAAATTCAACTCTGTAAGAGAGGCATTTAATTTAAGGAAAGGCTAGTTCTCCAATCAGTACTAGAAAAATTAAATTAGATAAGGACATATGTTATCGCAAAGTCCTTTATCAAAAAGAAGTCAATAGCACCAAATTTAGGTAATGCTTATGAGATAGAGAACACCTAAGGGAAATATGAAGTGTTTTAAAACCTATTTTAGCCCAAGGTAGCTGCCACTTAAAAGTATTGCTATATGTGAATAATTTTTATACACTTGCGATATGATAATGATACAATAAATAAACATTGCTCTAGCAATTCCTACTATCATTGGGTACACATTAGGGTACATATACATTGTACATATTTTGATTGTTATCTTGAAATAGAACTAGAATAGAATACACTGAATAAATCATCTGATAACTACTAAACCTTCAGACGAGGTCCCTTTATTTTCGTGCTGAATTAATTCATCATATTTTAACATCTTGTAAGTACAATTAGTCGTTTAACCCTTCCATGCTAAATTGCAGATAATGTGGATGTTCAATTCCCCAAAAGCAGCCCTTAAGAGAAATGCTACAAGGTACAAATACCAATTTCTTTTTTATCAGGGGTGGGCTGAAATCTCTTTAACCTTTGTTTATGTGGCTTGAGAATTTTTTCTTATGCAAATATTAAGTAAGGTTGTTATTGTTGAAATATTCTCCATAGTTGTGCACATGGGTGAATTTTGAGCATGAAAATGTTCAAATGACCAAGATCAGTGGCACCAAATGAGAATATGATCTCGCTATTACAGTTAACAGAAGTGGCCAATATGAATTAGACAAAACATATTAGATACCATTACAGTGTGGACGAAAAGTCTTCCTTCCCTAAAATCTGAAGTAAGGTTGTCAATGTTGATATATTCTCGATAATGTTGGTACATGTTGAAACTCAGAACATGAAAATCTTGACATAACCCAGGGCAGCACTATCGAATAGGACTATGACCTGAGAGTGATTAAAAAAATGCCAATCTGGGACTATCGTTAGATAACTGGCAAGAATTACACTCAATCTACACAGCTTGTGCAGCACTATACAGACTACAAGGCAGACAATTAAAGCAGGAATATAATTAATTCATAATTTAACTGCGAGGCATGGTATGATAGAATGTAACACTAATGTGGAAGAGCTAAATTTCATCAGGAAGAAGAATTATGAAATCATGCTGAGAAAAAAAGTATATCTGGCCCTGTATCAGATGATGTACAGAAACAGATTTTTGAGATTCCCGTATGTCTACAAATACTGTCTCGATCTCAAGACTGCTACCCCACTCTAACTAACAAGATACAGCAGGGGTAGAAAAGGAAGCAGCAGTAGTTTTTTTAGGCCTTGAGGAATTCTGTTAGATGTCTGCAAGTACTCCTCTAACATTGGTAAGGAATAGAAACCAAGAATTAAAAGTGACATTTTTGTCTCACGAAACCTGCTTTGCCCCCAGATAAGGCACCGCCTCGAGGCCTCACATATACCAATACTGTAGCTAGGACGTATATAGTTCACTTTCCACTACTAGGTACTAACCCCATGAGAACATTCAAAGCATTGTGCAATGTTTAATATCTAAAGCCTTGGATGATGTAGCCAAACTTTGGGTCCTTGAGGATAACTAGTCCCTTAGTATTTAAGGCCTTACGTGACCTAGCGAAACTTGAGGTCTTTGAGTATAGCTGGTCCCTCAAGAGAGTGCCTTATCTGTGGACCAGCAGGCTACTTCCTCCCCCCTCATTTTACCCCCTATTTCCCCCTTTATTTCTTCTTTCCCTTGCCCATGGTGGCGGCCTGCGCTGCGGCCTGGGCCTGGCGCTCGGCGTTCTGTGCTGCCACCTTTTTCTTGTTGTAGAGATTAATCTCCTCCTCCAGCTGACGCTTCTTGTCCTCCATCTTCTTCTTCTCGTCCGCGTGCTGCTTCTTCAGGTTGTCAAACTTCGAGTGCAGCTAAAATAGGCAAAACGTATCATAAATGTCAGAAAATAGATATAATACATAAACATAATACATGACCATGTTACAATGGTGCAGGTGTGAACGGCAGAAAAAGAATTCAAATATTTTTTCTCCACCGAATTTTTTTTTCTGCCGTTCACACCTGCACCATCGTACTATGTTTCTTCAGGTTGCCTTTTTTTTTATTATCAAATAGTTCTTTATTCAATTTTCAACAAGTCATACAGTCACATATTCATATAGATGGGTATTATAAACAATACATCCGATTGCACAATCTTGATAAAAGTATGTCATATATAGGGTTCATAGCTTTCATATTTCTCAGCCTCGGAGTGCAGCTAAAACATGTGAAAACAGAGCACACATGTCTAAAACAACTTAAAAGCATATCAATAAACCTGAGAGTAGTTATACAGCAGCGAGGAGATTTCACAACTGATTGTGGACAATGTGGAGCACCAGTCACAGCATGGAGTCTTCTGATAAGGATAACCGGCTCCACCGATAAGGCAGGATGGATGGAGTTAGACATACTGGTTGCATTTCTTTTGTGTTATCTCTCAGATATAAACACAATATGTAATCGCTATTCACTATACTTACTCAAAAATTATCATCAACTCGGAACTAATCTGAGAGTAACTTTCTGACTTACATCTTTTTCTGCCTCCTTCAGTTCGCTCTCCTTCTCCTTGACGCGAACCACGAACATCTGCCTCATTTCTTCCTCCTTCTTCTGGAGCTCCGATAGATGCTCCTGCCGCTTCTGTTCATACGCCTCAGACAGACTGAAAACACAAGGTTTGCCAATTAACGGATACTGCACAAAAATGTTGAAGTTTGAATTTCGGTAATTTCAACTGCTATGGGGGCCAGTGGTGATAGTTGAGTGGATAAATATGTTGCCAGTGACTTCCTGTGGTCTTTTATTTCTCCTTCAAGTCATGTGAAAAAGTTGGCAGTGACTTGAAGTCAGGCGGAGGTTGTAGATTCTAAATTGATTACTGTGAATCCTGTAATTTTACCGATGTTCTTAATTTGCCAGTATTAGATCGGTAAAATAAGATTGAGAAAATTTTCAAAATTAATGGGCAAACCAGATGTCTACCTTGTTCTTTAAGCTGTATGACCACAATCAGTAAATTAATATTCAGAAAATTATAATAAAGACCAGATCGGCCAATTTCGGACATGGCAAAATAACCAGTTCTACAGTACTATGGTTGCAAATTCTAAAGTGATTATATACTATATACTATCTAGGTCACACACATGTCACAAACTGCTAAGCAACGAAAGTAGTGCAGTGTTCCATATATGGCAATCTTTACCAAATATGGTCATAAAATCATTCCCAATGGCCATTGAGAATGCCTATTGAGAATAGAATTTCTTTAATAGGCATTTCAGCCCAATAGTGGTAGAGAAGTGATTCCTCACCTCATGTTCTCCTGGTCGGAGAATCCCATCTCCTGTAGTTTACAGCGACGGTAGAGCTCGTAGTGACGACTGTGGGTCTGCTCGCGGAGGTCCTCCATGTTGGTGCGGATCAGCATCTCGCGCAGCTTCACAAAATCACAGTGGTTCTCGTTCTCCACTGAAAACAGGCAAACACAAACAGTTAGAAATTAAACCATAATCTCAGCCAGCAGGGCGTCTGGGTGTCTTTAGACACCCAAACTCTCAAAAATCACCCTCCAGGACACCAAAAATTGTATGTGAGGAATTTCTTTAAATGTCAATTTCAAGCGTATGAATGATTTTTTTCATCTCAATATGACTCCAATGGCATTATATATTAACACTATGCTTCCCTTCTAGGGCTGTACACCGGTACCCGGTACCAGCACCGTACCGAATACGGTCTCGCAAAATACCGGGGAATACTCGTTTCAATATTTAACGGTATGTTTATCGGTATTTTGCAAAACACAAACCCATGTCAAACATTTAATACTACGAAATAATTCAGTAAAAAGTTATACTTACGGTTGCCGAACTTGTAAACTTGGAAGGTACGAGATAGCGGCGATAGTTCCATCGCCGCTACCATTAGTGAACTTGTGATTCTTATCGCTACCGCGTAGTGGCGCTGTATTATACAGCGCCACTACGCGGTAGCGATAAGAATCACAAGTTCACTAATGGTAGCGGCGATGGAACTGTAGCGGCGATGGAACTATCGCCGCTTTATATCGTACCTTCAAGCAGAATCAGGATCTATTCAAGTTAACAAGGTTTGGCTGCCGTAAGTATGACTGCTTAGTTTTCACATCTGATCACGTTGTAATTGAAATACCTGACAGACAACAAATACGTTTCAGGTTTATGTCAGGAACTACGCTAAGTGTGTACTTAGCGTAGTTCAAGATACCGATAGCAGTACCGATAAAATACTGTATCGTTTCGACGATACCGGTTATGGTACCGTACCGCTTCACCCTTAGCGGTATGCAGCCCTATTCCCTTCATTAAGTAAATACATTTATGGATATAATCTGAGTATATTGTGGTCTCCCCTGAAAGAAGGACACCCCCAAATTGTACGATTGCCAATTATGGGCATCCAGTTTTTAAAATCCTGGCTCAGGCCCTGACTTTAACCCATTCTATGAGTCACCTGAAAATTAGAGACGAGACAAGGATTGGGACCTTTAAAATCTTTGTGATACAATAATGATATATCCTTATCGATACGCCATCATACCTTGCACTGTTCCCCAGGGATACTGTCTGGCCTTGACCATCTTGTTGCCGACCTTGACCTCGTCTGTACTGCCCACCACAGCAAACGGAAGGTGACCCTGAAAATTAAATTTATTGAATTCTATTAATCAATGATTCAATAATTGATTTATTAATTAATTGATTTTATATTGAATCAACACCCTACTCAAAACCAACTCCACATAACCCATTCTGAGTATCAGGATAGTGCTCAATGGTGTATTACTGTATTTCCATATTAACTAGTAGTGACTAATTGGCTAATAAATTTTATATGTCTTATCAATTTCATTTATTTGATAATTTCAAGAAAAAAATTGTCCCGACTCAGTATCTCATGATGCAAGCAACTGGATCAAAAATCATCTCAGTTATTTCTAAAAGAAATGGTTGATGGTAAAATATTTTTGAAAGGAGTTAACAATCAGATAAGATCCTAAACGATTTTGGTAATTTTCACCATATTGAGCAGAATATGTAGGAACTATATAAACTTACCAACTAAGAGTTCTAAGAGACAGAAAATGAAGAAATGCCTAATTACAATCCTAAAATGAGGGTGGAAAATAAGTTTATAAAAGAATATTTGAATACTGTGTGTGTGTGAATATAAACATATATGTATTATATATATGCTTAAATATATATATATATATATATATATATATATATATATATATATATATATTGAACAGTCCAATAACCCATTCATGCTTTATATGGTAACTGCATGTGTGATAGACCATTGGATGCAACTACTTAAAAAGAAAAAAAGGAATTGGAATATTATATTCAATATTCGCTATAGTTTCCTTAAGAAAGGGAGAAAAAAGAGTACTGGAAAGAATAATATATATTTGTAGTATTCCTAAGTAATCAAAAAGCATGGATAGGTCTGAAAACTTTCTAAAAGATTTTGTATTTTTTTGAATTCAAGAAAAAAAGTTCAAAGATTAATATGCATTCAGAATGTGAACGGAGTAGGAATTTGTTAATCTATCACATAATTATGTTTGCCGATATTTGAGCAAACCATCCCAATCATATCTGCATCATAGCCATATTGCTAATTCATTAGTACATAAATCCTAAACAAAAAATAAATGCCCATCACTTTTTACTGTATGCTATCACCAAATTGTAAGTATCTGATTAGGACTTAATGGATTATATAAAAGACTGACCAATTAATACCATATTTTGACTATATTGAGGGATAAATGTTAACATCAATCCTTCACATAATTGTCCCATGTACTATTGCCCCAGCATTGCTTGAAAAGAGTTAAATGTCAGCATGAATGGGTTACAGATCTCTTGCTTACTTGCTTTGTTAAAAAACTTTTTTCCTCAAACCTACGTATGTATCTATGTTCACCAAACTTAAAGAAACCCCAACATTAACCATTACCATGTCATACTTACACCACACAGAGCAGCATATTTGCAAGCATTTCTATTAACATGATCTGACCACTACTTTAAGATGGACCCTTGGCAGACCTGTGTGTGTGGGGGGGGGGGGGGGGGGGGGGGGGGGAGGGGGTGGGGGGTTATTTTGGTAGGGTTATACCACTGGAAAACCATGTATATGTGCTAAACCCATGATAGTTAGTATGTTGTTGGTACAGAGAAGTCCTTAATTAATGCGCCAAAAGGCACAATCTGGTTTGAGCCACATTATTTTGGTAGGGTTATACCACTGGAAAACCATGTATATGTGCTAAACCCATGATAGTTAGTATGTTGTTGGTACAGAGAAGTCCTTAATAAATGCGCCAAAAGGCACAATCTGGTTTGAGCCACAAGGCAAAAATTTTTATATTTTTGAAGGGTAGTCCCAACCCATCTACAAAGGCCCTACTTAAACCATAGAACCATAGGTTTGAGCCACACATGTGGCAAAACACATTCCATTTTTGAAGGGTAATGAACTTGTCGGGTGGTATTTTGGAGATGGGGGTGAAATCTGGAGTTTGCATTGTTAGAAAGGAGGAGGGAGGGGGATGTTTGATAAATTGGTTGCATAATGAAGTGCATGAAAACTTTTTCTAACCATTTTCATCTACTGAAGGGGTAGAGGGGAGTTCATGGGAAACCTTAGACAACCGACCACTATCAACACCCACATATGATAATATCTACAACTAGAATTGAAGTGACAAGCAAGAAAAAGGTATATAAGACCACACTGGCTCCCAAGTTATTCCTCAAAATGGCTTTGACCTTGACCTTTGGTGAGGCTGAAAGGCCATATGGACTCAGGTAGAAGAAGAGCCACCCTTACACTACAAGACATCCTTCAATGAAGAGGTTTTAATAGATATGTATGTGGTTGAGGCCTACAGTGTATTTTCCAAAGAAGTCCAAGATAAAAGTAGAAAAACCAGAGTTGACTTGAAACATTTAAAAAGAATTTCCATGAAGAAGTAAAAATAACTTGAAAACATAAGGTTTTGAATAATACTCCTAATCCAATTCAATATTTTGTAAATTTGTTCATAAGCCAGTCAAAACAACCCATGGTGTAATATCTTAAGCAAGTTTTTTTATGATGTCTGCATTACAAAACTGAGTCAGTGCTGAAGTAAGATACGAAAAAAATCTGAGTAATGTAAGAGTGATCTATTTTCCTCCTCCCGCAGTTGGAGAGGTAGTCTGCGGAGATGGAGAAAGAGAAGAGGAGGAAGAACGCGGGTTGTTCACGGTAAGCGTCAGAATCAAGCAGAGAAGTCACGCAAGCAGGAGAATCAACGCGCCCTTACCTTCTTGGCCGACTACAAATACACAAGAGACACACACATTCAATGCACAACAAACAACAACAACAAAAAAAAAACTCTCAGCTAGGGATTGGTACCAGTACTTGATATGGTACCAAATATCTAGATTGAATAGAAAAATTACTGTATCGTTTAAGAACTGTTATACCGATACTGCTTATTAAATGATACAAGATCTTCTGAACTGCTACCCGCACATCTCAACTCAGAGGCAGTTTGCTATATATTAGCGAAATTTCAGAAATTGATTGTGCTAAATTTTACATACTGTAGAACACACATAACGCGAATTGGGGAGTTTTCGCATCATAGCGTATCTTTATGTTAGCTACGGTAGCAGCTGCTGACAGCGCCAGTACAGTAAGAGAAAAGTACAGCGTTTTTATATATGGCGAAGCGGAACCACACCCTATGTACGCTATATATAAACAGACGCGTATATTGTGTTCTACAGTATATAAGTCGCTGGGGGACAGGAATTATCTTGAAAATAGATATTAATTTGTGAAGGAAATATTGATATTGTATTGTATCGCAAACATTTTCAAGGTGCCAATCCCTACTCTTGGCTGTCTGTGTCAAAGCACAGTCAAAACAGCATGCTGAAACATCTATAGCACCAGAAATGCAGGGCTCGACTTTAACTTCCCCTTGCCACGTATGGCAAGTAGAGACCAATTTTTACTTGAAACCCAAAAGTTACAACTTTATGTGAGGAAATTTTCATAAGAAATATTATTTTTGTAATAAGGATACTATCATGTAAGTGTGACCATGTGCATGCTGCTGATGAAATTCGATTAATATGGTGCAATGATAAGTTCAAACAAAGCGGGTTGAGGCTCTGATATCAACTTCTCCATATCTAACCTTCCTCTCGGAATACATACTGCAAAATGCCTCACATTATTGTGAATAAAGTCTGATTATTTGGATGATACCCTTTTGAAAAAAAATCTTAAGGAATATTCAACAGTTCTTTTTTAAATATTTTGGAATTTAATGTTTTATTTCTATGTTAACATGAAAGGTATTAAAGTTCCATACAAAAAGGAGATAACTGTCTGTATAGGGGTACTGTAGAGTGGAACTATTATTCATTATTAAGAATCAGAGCTTCAGGAAAATGAGGACTGTAAGGAGGGGGTGTCTTTAAGCATTAATAGGCCAAAAAGGCAGTGATAAGAGGAAGGTTGCTATGGGAACAGTTGAACGGCAGAAACGCCGTGTACTTACGTTCATTGCGGAGTTGTGTTCTGCAACTGTCTCATCATCGGTGGGGAACTGGTAGATCTCAATGCCATTGCTAGCTATCTCGCTCATTATCTAGAGAATTAGAGGAACAGGAATAGGTATAACAAAACAATACAAAGCTTCACAAATATCATTAACATGTGACAAATAACAAATCAAAACACAGGGCTCAAATTAAGGTTTTTTCCAGGGAGCCCAATTGTATCTTCAAAAGATATCTAAGGGTGTTGTGTATAGAAACCAGAACATCTGGGTAAATGTTTAACCACTAGCATAGTCTTCACTTGATTTTTACTACAAAAGCCACTCACGCCAACTTACCTTGATTTTAAATTTGTGCAGTTCATTTTTTGTGATGGTGTCTGCTTTGGCAATGACAGGAATGATGTTGACTTTACTGTCCAGTTTTTTCATAGTCACAAGGTCCAATGACTTCAAGCTGAAATGGATCAACAACAATCAATATGCCATCTTTATAGTCATGTCTTTCTTAGTTAACATGTGATAATGCTTAGTCATATGACTACTTTGGAACAATTGTTTGCCCTTTCTCTAAGGTAAATCCAAAGGGATTGCCATACGTACTGAATAATACTGACAACTTAAACATATTCGGTTAATGTTTGTTTTCCGTTCTCAAAATCTACATATTCTACGTTCTATAGCAAAAGGCTAACCTGAAGAAGGAAGTGACATATATATATATATATATATATATATATATATATATATATATATATATATATATATATATATATATATATAGCTTCATATGTACTTTCAACTTTGATAAGATATCTTTGTTTTCAATTATTATCAACAATGGCCCTTTATATATTTAAGCACAATATCTTGCTCTCTCAGTCAAACCCAGAGCTAGCCCAACATACTAACATATACATTGAATTATACTGGCACTTTTGATGAGATAATTGATTAAAGCATGTTTCTATACCAATAAACAATATAATTGTCCATTATACAATAAAGGATTAAGTCTTTCTCTCTCTCTCTCTTGCATGTTTTCAATACAATTAAAGAATAATAACTTTCTTATAACTAAGGACAATTTCCTATTCCCTCTCCCTTCCCCCTCTCTCTCTCTCTCTCTCTCTCTCTCTCTCTCTCTCTCTCTCTCTCTCTCTCTCTCTCTCTCTCTCTCTCTCAATCTAACTGACAATAATCTGATTGTGAAACTTACGAATGTCCTGTGGGTGCGATGAAGTATAGACAAGCATGGATTCTACTGTCATGATAGGAATGCAGGCCTCGCTTCACTTTCAATTCTTCTTGGAGGAAGGATTCAAACTTGGCATCAATGAAATCGAGGACCGCCTTATAGCTATAATGATAAGGATATATGAAATAAAAGACATGGAGGTAGGATTCAATCTTGGCATCACAAAATAAAGGACCGCCTTTTAGTTTCAATGATAGAGTTATGAAATAAAAGATAGGTGTACTTGTAAAATAATTGGGAAAATGTACTATCAAGAATTTTTCTATGCATGGGCTGCCTTTGAAAATGGCTTAAAAATACTGCAAGTTTATAAATAGGTAGGAACTTGTTATCTGAATATATTGTTGCTTATCTTGAAATAAGAGGCATCCAAAATCAAATTTGAATACACAATTAGGTCACCTGGATTTGAATTTCCAAAATTCTTGCTATTAAAAGGTCTATAAATGTTACTGTAAACAGCACAGTGTGTTATTAACCCTTCCAATGCTGAGGCTGCTTTCGTCCAAAGGACAAGGATGCAAATTTTTTTGAAAAACATTGAAACCCTGTCATCTTGGTATTCATTGGATAGCTCCCACTGAGTACTCTCAGATGAGTACCCATGTGCCAGGGTCAAGATATTTTGCATCATTTTGCATTTTGTTTTGCCAAATTAGCCACCAGCTGCATAAAGGTTAACCCAAGGTACTGTAACTGTGTGTTACCTGTCTGTTTTGTTGATCTGGTCACCAAATCCAACTGAGTCCACAATTGTTAGCTTCAGGCGCACATTGCTTTCTTGAAGTTCTGCAACATAAGCAATTAAACATCTATATAACTATAATGACAAGTTTATGTTGCTTATCGATGTAAATCAGTGCCTCTTATTTTTGCAAAAAAATAAACTTTCAAGAAAATTGAGTTTTGTGCACACAAAACACAAAACATGCTAGACTGAAGTCAAAGGAATCGAGAAGTATCTATTCTGCCATCTTTAGGTATAAGTAAACATTATTAGTTGAGAAGCAGCCCTTTTGTCTACCAATCACAATCGCCTAACAGACTGTTTTCTGCCAGGCTTCTGCTCTTAGCTAGTTTGAGCAACAATTGTAGAAATTAGTGTATGTACGTGCAGTGTCTTAGCCAGAATTTAGAAACTGGGTGTTAAAATTGGCAGAACTTTGTAAAACTTTTTGGCGTCCAAAGGGGGATCACAATATACTCATATTTCAATCATAAACATGTATAAATTCATCGAAATAAGGCATGATATCATTAAGCAATGTCATGGGAATTATAAGATGAAAAAATTTAATAAGCTTGAGATTGAGATTTTTAGAAATTCCACACAAAAATTGGGGTGTCCTGAGGGGTTCTTTTTAAGGGTTTGGGTGTCCAAAAAGGCACCCAGACGCCCTGCTGGCTAAGACCATGCATATGTGTTCTACTGGCATTAGCAGATTACTGCCTAATGCCATATCCGAGGTTCACTTGATGTATCTTATTGTTCATATAATCAGCTGCATATAATAACAAAGAATTAGAACTTTTCGTTTTTAGAATATATCATTGAAGGAAACTTCTAAGGATCAATAAGGCAACCCATTATATTTGCTCTAATATTAGAAGTGTTTAAATTAAGGGTATAGCATAATGCTAGGCAGTGTTTATCCATGAATACAAATAATACAAATAACAGCAGAGATAGAATCATATTAAATCATTTAATATAAACATTGTGCAAGGGCCATTAAATCGTTTATTATCCACTTCACCATATAGTTGAAATGGGATTCGAGGAAACACTTATTTTTTTCACAACAAATTTACTATTAGTAACTGCATGTGGTGTGGTAGTTTTGTTTGTGATTTGTGCCCTAGAGATGAAGACGGCTCTCAGTCTCCATGTCCCTGAATGTACTATAGAATGGAACTATAAGTACACTATTGTCTCTATGTAGTCTTTGATATGCTCATTCTGCACTCAGTGTATACAAAGCAGCATTATTCTTAGAGCAGCTATGAAGAAGTTGCCATCCAGCGGTGAAACATCTCATTTCACTCGCTGTACGCTGACGACGCAATTAGCGCTCTAGCGGCTCCTAGCGGCCATGTGGAGAGGCTTGTATTGTTGGGAGATTTCCGGTGGTCGGTAGAAGTGTGATAATGGGCTGCAGAAGCAGCGGGAGGGAAGGGAGGGGTGGGAATGTATATACCCTGTGGAGCTGACGTGCTGCACGGGGAGTTGAAACCACCACCGGCAGCAAGCGTGAATAGTGAGTAGTGCTGGCTCACTTCCAGTCACTTGCCCGAATTTACCAGACTCATTATGCCACTGTTCAGTCGGAACAGTGGCTGAACAAAAGCACTTGTCCGGAGGTCAAGTCCACTCGTCTCGGACGAGCGGACAGTGCTTAATGTCGAGCCCTGCATATGTCTAATAACTGTTTACAGTTTATGGTCAAAAGACAATATATACATGTATGTACTGAGACTGTAGTATATATGTTCTGCACATAGTTTATAAACAAGATAGTATAAATGTTGTGTACATAATCCACAAAGTCAAAGATAGTTGGGACTCACCATATGTGTTGGCCTTGACCTTGACCCCTGGCAGGTCATGTGTAGAAGGTGTTGAATCGAAGTTGGTATTGAAGAGGGTATCCATTAAGGTGGACTTTCCAATACCTGTCTCACCTAATGAAAAGAAACAGACCAGACCATTAAAATCATGATGTCCCACTTCATAGTTAATGTTTATATACACATGAAGTAAAATCTTGAGATGTAAACAACTGTAAAGATGTAAAATAAATCTCATGTTCACAGGGGTCTTTTTAACATATAAAAGATACAAGAATGGGACTGGGAAGTTATGTTCACATTAAAGGAGCATTCACAATAAGAGGTGTCACAACTTTTTTTGAGCAGTCTGTTCTGTATACTATTTAACTATCCTATTGAATTCATTCATGCAGATGCTGCCTGAAAAAGACCTAATTACTTGGGGGATATTTTTTTTGTTGTGAAACATATTTTGGAAAATATTTAAGGAGAAATGTTCACTACCTGTTTAACATACATCTTGACTTCAAATATTTTGAAAATTAACAAATTCTATTCAAAAGCTATTTTCATAAGTATTGTAAGATATAATAGATGTATAGTAAAATAGGCTTGAATTAGTAAACGACTCACAGTAGCCACCACAGCTAGTTACTTTACTAAATAAACAAATGCCTTACCAAGACACAGAATGTTGAAGCAAAATCCCTGGCACACAGACTTGTTGACCAGCTGGTCTGGAAGGCTATCAAATCCCACATGGCCGTTCAGATTGAGATTCCGTAATGCTGCTCTCTCCTTGCTCAGCCTGGGAGCTGGCACCGGCTCCTGCCATTCAAATATTAACAAGGCACTCATGAATTATTTTCATCAGTATTCAGTGGAATAAATTTATGTGAAATTTATTATAGTTTGTCTAGCTACAAAAGGTTGCTGAAAACAATCAATCTTATATTCATGTGTATAAAGTATTAACCCATTGACACCTGGACTCCTGGAGTGTAACCATAGCCTGAGATATTTGTAAATAAATTTATTAAGCCAAAATTGGAGATATCTTAGTTATCTTGTCCTTAACAACCTCAATTCTGGCACGTACCAGAATTGTTATACAGGAGTATATTTATTTATTTCTCCACATACTACCCCTGAGTGACATCTTGTGGCAGATAACTTAACTAACGGCATCATTCAGTCGCCAGCAGGTAACGAATCCTTGGACAATTCTGGTACAAATAAGTGTGCCAAATTGTATATTCAGACAATTCTGGTACATACCAGAATTGTATTGTACTGGTATGTACTAGAATTGCTACATAAGATAAACAAATCTGGTACGTACCAGAATTGTACAATTCTGGTACGTACAAGAGTTGCGGTCTTAAAGTACAAGATGACCGACTTACCTATCCCTAATCAAATATTTTCAAACATTGCTCTATTTGAAATTGATTTTTAAAGCTGTCATAATGTATATGTTTTTTCAGAGGCAAATGGGTTAAGTATGAGTAGCTTGTCAAATCTAAACCCTGAGCCCAGACTGCTGAACACCATCTATAAGCGAGTATTGAAATAGAGAATTAACAACTCAATGGTTGAAAACAGCTGGAGACACTATGTATTATATGTTGTTTTTTCTATTTTTCGTTATATCTTTGTTCAATGAAGAAATATGTCTGTAAATGTGTGATTTTGTGCATATCGCACAGTCAATAAACATACAATACAATACTAGACCAAGTTGACCTTTCATCACATTAATTGGATTGTCCCTATAAAGATAAACTTGTTTACAATTCACAGTTATAGGGTAGCACCTTAAAGCCAACATTTTGAAAACGACAAACATCCAAAAACGCCCTGTATACAGATAACAATCATAAAAGGTATTAGTTAATATGTATTGAGAAAATGTGTTACCTTTGATCAATTTCAAAATCCTGATTAAGATCCTAAATTTTAGCAATATCATTAAATTAAAAATCACTCTATTTTTTTCTGCTTGAAATTGTTACTTCAATTCAAGAGCAAAACATGTCTTAATATGTTTGAAAAATATTCGGTTTCAAACTTTAAATCCATACTTGAAACCATAGTAATGCGATTATTAAGGGCTAGACTCTTACAGTGGTCTGCTGGGCCCAGGCCAGTAAAAATTCCCCAAAATGGCTTCGGGCCAGTAAAGAACGACTTCAACTGGTCCTACAGGGCCAGTAAACATTTGGGGACATTCTTGCAAACAAGTTTCCCCTCAAAAATGTCCCCAATGTTTTTTTTTAATAAATGAAGATGAAAAAAAAAAAAAAAAAAAAAATGTTCTATCTGAAATTGAATGTGCACATTTTTTTTTCTTTTCATGTTTAAGAAAAATTTGTAGGATCAGTAAAAGATTTGCAGGACCAGTATATCCTTGGTGTAACTGGTCCTACGGGGCCAGTAACATTTTGAGTTAGCGTTGAGGCCTGTTAATATATTGTTTGATTGCAACTTGTAGAACTTAGGTGGGCAAAGTCTTTCAATGTATTAATCCATGAAAATCTACAGACTAGCATTATGAAAATAGAGAATGTTTTACTAGTGACATTCTTCGACACTGGGAAAATGACAAGCCATATAAAACAGCCGGTGCCGTCTGGGTAACAGGTCACAGAGAGAATGAAGGGCGCTATGCCCTTAACATAATAGATCAAATTAATTATGTAAACAATAAGATGTCCTGCAGCGAAGTCTGACATCACTCCATCAGCACCCAATATTCGGGCTTACCCACTCTGCCTATCTAAATATAGCGTGGCCCATAAGGTCACTTATCTCGGCTCTTATCAAGTGGCAGTTACATTGCCATGACACATAGCTCCAGTTCCATGTCAAATGAAATATTTTGTTTAAAATATTGATATTGTGACAACACCAAACAGCGCCAATAATTAGATTTGTCTTTGATTAGATTTAACTGCAATATATAATCATGCCATTTTGAATAGCACATGCGTGTATGATTCATAAGTTCTGGCCTAATTGCAGCTAATGCTGTCCTACATTTTGTCATTTCTAAAACATTTGACAGTTAAGGTTGATTTGTGTTTCATCAAGAATCTTCAATCTACACAAAAAACACCTGCACTTCTCACATAAAGATACGAGCACTATATAATCTACTTTAACTGAATTGAGTTTTAGTGAATATAATTGGAAGTTACACTTGTTACATGAAACAGCTTAATTTGTACATTCCTGTGATGTAGGAGGTGCCCTGCCCATTGTCTGTTTTGACACTTTCTTTCGGATACGACTCTCAGATTTCTTTCAAAGATCTGCTAAAGATAAGGTCAAATTAAGAAATAAAGCATTCCAAGTAATCTGAATATTTCCTTTAAACAACTGCGCGAGGTAGATACGAAAACAGAAGATATTTACCGGGGCTTTCGCAGGTTTTGGTTGTGCATTTTCGGTCCCAGCCATAGCTGACGGTTTCTGAAGATGGCGGAAGCTAAATTAACCGGAAGTGGAAAGTTCCACTTCGGTTCCTAAGAAATGAAAATGTGGAAAAGGCACGAATGTCATTTTTACAAAAAATATATATTATGATCAATTATTCTATACAAAATATGATATAATTTTTTATCCGTGACTTTGCTAAGATATCTGTTACTATTATTAACCAATGAGGTGTCGCTCACACATCAGCCCGAAGATACGTAAACCAACATGGCCGTCAGTGGCCGTGTCACCGAGATATCATAATTTGTTATGGTGTTTTGTGGATAATCATAGCATCTTCGCGTGAAGCCAGTTACATAATTTGTGATCTGATCTAGTCGTGCACAATTGTCACAATGGCTGCGTCACTGCCTAAGGAAGGAAGTGACGTGAAATCTGTGGAAGATGTGCTTAAAATGCCGGGCACTGATCAACTCAAATTCGGTGTCTTGATTGGCTTGATAAAGGTGGGCCAGGTATCCAACAAGGAAGTGGTGGATACAGTCCTAAATTTGGTAAGTAACTATTCAAATGAATTTCCCAAGGTGTGTTAATGTATTTTCTGTGCACATTCTCCGCCCTCATTAATCATAAAGTAGGTCACTCGTGCGCATTCGCAGGTAAGGGCTGATCTATGCAAATGCACACCGGCGGAGGTGTATGCATAGCCACAGTACCTCACTACCTGGTAGGACGCCTACCTCACAGAACGTTTCCCCAAATTGATCTAGATTTTTCTGCATTTCATGAAACTTGTAGCGAAAATTTTATTATGTTGATTCATATGAATAAATGGTGCATAGTTAAGGTTTCACATAGCTTGAGACCATAGAAAAAAATCACAGGTAGTGGCACAGGTGTTGGGAGGAGTCACACCCACTTTTCCCAAGACAATGTGATAGAACCTGCATAATAGATAAAGGAGAATAAATCCATCTGTTCTATCTTAGTGGCAGTGTACTTTGAGTTATGTTATTCTTTATTGATGGATTAAAGTGTAAAATTGTCAGAAAAAATATTGTATAAATTTTGAAACGTTATTAATGGCGATCAATACCAGTTTGCAAATATTTAATTAGAAGTACTTACTCAAGATTGTAATAATTAATTAGATTGTGTTGTCTTATGTCAAAAGGTTGTATGTTTCGTATCTTTTTCAAATTATTTATTTCCAAAGAAATATTGCAGGATATATTTAGACACTAAATAACTGTTGGTATATTTTTACAAATAGCAGTATACAAATACTTGATACATATATATTTTAACCAAGTTTATCAGGAATTCAAGACATTATTGTCAAAGAGCAATTTATTTAAAGGAAAAATATGCATTTAGTCCATTTACAAAATGGCACCAATGTTTATGGCTTCAGTTTACTGGTACTTTATGTGTGAACAACAGCAGGAAGGTATCCATACGCTATATGGAATAGTATGGATCATCTATTGAGTGTTGACAGTTCTAACAAGACAGGGGATTACTATGTATGGGGAATCTGCAAACTATTCCTGTAACACATTTTGTCTGCACTGGCCATTACAGTGTGATTCTGGAGGCCGGATGAGCTTGTAATTGCACTCAGCAATAATTGCCTGGGTTATTATGTGCAGTTAGTGCATGCTTGATAATTGATATATATTTAGCCATACATTGTCATTTGTTTTGACATCTCAGTTTATCATCAGCCTATCGGCATATTTATTTTTGATTATTGTTGGTTATTTTCGAATATTTGAAAAAAAAATGTTGAGTCAACCAGGGTCTTAGCCAGGATTTCAGAAATGCCTGTCCAAAACAGCAATTTCAAAATTTCTGCCCGTCCAGAATTAGCTACTAATTTACTTCAAATCCTTATACCAGCTACATTTAATAGCCTAGTGAGTCAGAAAGGGCAATTTACACATCAGTTGTGTCCTAGAAGATGGTTTGTCAGAAAGATATTTGTTTACTACCCCCCAAAAATCAAAATTGAAAAATCTTCACAGAAATTTCTGCCTGTCCAGACGGGAGGTTTTTAGGAAACTACCTGTCCAAAAGACAGGTAGGACGGGTCCTGGCTAAGTCCCTGGAGTCAACTACCCAACATTGTTTAGATGTATTGATAGAACTTTCTAGACTGTAAATATGGTTCATAATTACAACCTAAATATCATAACTGATTTGATGGTATAAACAATTTTTGATTAAAAAAGTCATTATGCATTTTAAATTATTAAAATTAATGTTTTCAAGATTTACATTGGTCTCAATTCTCAAATCATTTCTGGAAAAAAGGTTTTGTTTCTGTGTTCGCGACCACACAAGTTGGAGGTCACATTGCCTTTTTATAATATCTGTCTGACTCATATGGCCAGAGATAAGTTCGTGGTCATACAGCTACCTAGAGTGATTTTACCTACAAGCAACTTATGGGGTTTGAAGTTCAACATAATTCTCTGCAATATTTCCAGCTTTTAAATAGGCATATCAAGGAACTGGGAAAATATCTTAGCAACTATCTCATTGAACTCTTGAAATCGCAGATGATAAGACTGTTGGTCATTCGTATGGCTTGTTGATACATATTTAGATATTGTTGTCCCAGTGACCAGTAAATACATTAAGTCTACACCAAGTTTCTTTTTTTTTTTAGATCTAATGACCCTTATTCAGTCATATACAATTGTACATTAAAAACTACATTTTATTAATAGTTTCATGCTCATCTAAGAATTTACCTTATTGGCCTACTGATGCCTGAGTTGAAACTTATCTTAAATATAGTTATTCTCGAAATGATTCTAAATTAATTATATTCTGCTCCATGAAGTAGCGGATATACATTCTAATCCTAATCAAGTAAAAATGACTTATGAAATTTAATTAAAAATCCATCCTATACTGTGGTCTAAGTCCGGATTTTAAAAATGTCTGTCCTGCTCATAATTCAGAAATTGATACTCTGCCTCTTCAATACTTTATACCAACTACCTTTAAAAGCCTATTGCATCAAAAAGGGGAAGTTATATATTTATTTATGGGGGGGGGGGGGCAATTTATAGGCGTTGTCATCTCATATGTTTTCCATTGGGCATAAGTATTTCACCCTTTTCTATAGTGTGCATCTGGTTTGCATCAAGCATGTGTTATAAATCAATTGTTTATTCTTACGCTTAACGCTATGAAACAAGTTCCTTTGGACTTTGTGATAAAAGAATTGTATTTCCTCCTAAAACCAACCAAAGGGATAAAGCTTTATGGATATGGGGTTGTAAGTGCTGACATATCAGCATAACCATTACTTTTAATAGGGCATTATAAATTATCTATAACATTCTGAAGATCTTGGCGCCAGTGGCGTAATGTATTGAGTTTTTTTTGGCTGAGCACTAGTGACATTCCCATCATTTTGAAACCCCGCTTAAAAAATCAATAACATTGTGAAGATTGCAGCGTTTCCATAGTTGTCAATTACACACTTTTCACCCATTTCTTCGCTTTGTTGCTCTCGACCCTGAACCCCTGCAGTGCAATCAATAAACCTTGCACTAGGCATCTCTATCTCTGCAGTTCACAACCAAACTGTTCGGGGCCCATATGCATCTTGCAGGTCACTACCTCG
Source organism: Maea johnstoni (assembly GCA_963942565.1). Taxonomy (NCBI): domain Eukaryota; kingdom Metazoa; phylum Annelida; class Polychaeta; order Spionida; family Magelonidae; genus Maea; species Maea johnstoni. The sequence continues at coordinate 22,924,837 of OZ012690.1, forward strand.
AGTCCCTCCAGGGTCTTAGCCAGGATTTATAAACTGGCCATGGGTGCCCAACATTGGTAATTGTAAAATTCTTGGGCATACAATTTCTTAAGAGGGACCACAGTATACTCAGATTTCACCCATAAGCATGTATAGATTTATCAAAATAAGGCATGATATCCCTTATCCAGTCTCATGGGAATTATATGGAGATGAAAAAATTCAATTATATGCTTGAGATTGATATTTGAAGAAATTCCTCAAATTTGGGTGTCCTCAGTGGAGCTTTTTAAGGGTTTTGGTGCCCATAAGACGCCTAGACACCCTGCTGGATAAGACCTTGACTCACTCCCTTCTGCAGTTTTGCTGGCTTGTTTGATTCATGGTTTGTTTCGTCTTGACATCACTGCACATGTAAATCCTATTTTGTGGAACATCATTTTCGTCAGAAAGCATGTTCTGTAGTGATTTTCCTCTCCAAGCTTCTCTTAAAGCCAATATCTTGCCGGAAGGAAGACTTGCCCTGTGTTCCACTCTGACCTGTCTTTCTATAGGAATTGATTTCTGGCTCCAGCAGTGCCATTAGGAGTCTGAGTCGCTGAGGGTAACCCATTCTCAGCCAGTAGCACCTCATAATGCTAACATGTTTTGGTGATATTACACTATGACAATGTTTTTATGCATTATTGCAAAACATTTCATCAGATTTCGACTAAAAGAGCTCCTTTAAAAAAATGTAAAAAATTCTAAATATTTCTAAGTTGATTTGGAAAGTATCATACATTTCAATGACACATTTTAAGTGTTATAAATCAAAGCATGAATAAGTTAAGATAAGAGAAGTCAATGCAGTGTAGTGCTTTTTCTGTTCTAAAGGTTAACACAATGGTGTTTTAAACAGTTTCCTATGCTGCATCAATGTTTGATTTAAAAATGAATATTTTTTTGATTGTTTTTAGAACATTTTTATTCAGTTCTCAGCTGGCTAGGCCTGACCCTAGACAGAAAAATAAATATGGCATAAACCTAATGATAATGCAATCCCCATGAGTCCAGCCTAAGGGTACAAAAGGATTACAGTGATAGCAATCACCCAGGGAAACCTATAATATTGAGGGCTTGGGGGGACCCAAACTTTACTAGCCCCCCCCCCCCCCCCCATTTCTTCTCACCCTGAACACATGTATATAAGTAGTAGATACTCAAAATTAGATAGGGTTAGAAACCCAAACTTTTTACTAACCCTGTTAAGTTTCTTAAGCTTCAGGCTAGTGGGCTGCTTTTGTTGTTTCAAGAACCCTAGTGAGCTGCAGTTCATTTCAATCCCTGTATCAGTTACCTGCCTTCAGTTGAGCTGTCGATAATACCCTTCTCATAGAGCTATTATCCCATCTGTACACAGTATTGAAAACTGAGGGAGACTGCTGCTGCTGACACTGACAAATGCTGCTGACACTGACAGCCTGGTCAGCATGTGTAATACACACAGGCAGGCTCATCAGTGGTCGCTGTAACACCGAGTGTGGCCATTCATTGATAGCAAAGCATATGGCAACAAATCTGTAACTGAGCTCCCTGCTGGGTTAGATAAAGAACTCTTCTGTGGAGAGTGTAGCCTCCAGTCAGATGCTAGCAATAGGGTCACATGTGTAATAGTGATGCTCCATATAATAATGATAATAATAATCTTTATTTAAAGAGTGTAACTCAGTCCAATGGTAAGTATCTTCCCCGAGGTCTTCCGGCACACTAACATATTGTTTTGATGCTACTACAATAAGAGTGGATATGACCTTAAGAAATAAGATATGAACACATTTTCAAGAATGGAATCTTGTCTTCTGTTTTATAATATTTATTCAATTACTGTAGATTATTCATGTGTTTAGTAGATGGTCAATTGTGTTGATGCCATGGCAGCGCACCTGGGTGCTTTATTCATAAGAAGGTTAGATATACTACCCATAATTCGGTCATTCACAGGCACTGGTGGAAGAGCTCTGGGTTTTATGGGGATTCTGCTCATTCATGTTGACGGAATCCCTAATAATCCCCTAGCTGCTGGTCACCTGAGACCTGCACGAGACGCTGAAGCAGGGTCTTAGCCAGGATTTAGAAACTGGGTGTCCAAAAGTGGCAATTGTAGAATTTTTTGGTGTCCAAATGTTCAAGGGGAACCACAATATACTCAGATTTCAACCATAAACATCTATTAATTTATCAAAATAAGGCATGATATCCTTAATCAATGCCAATGGAATTATATGGAGATGAAATAATTCAATTATATGCTTAAGATTGACATTTTAAGATTACCTTACAAAAAACTTGGGGTGTCCTGAGAGGCGCTTTTTAGAGGTTTAGGTGTCCAAAAAGACACCCAGACGCCCTGCTGGCTAAGACCATGCCTGCATGCGACGCTGAAGTCTGCAGTACTCATAGTCTTAGCCAACAGGCTGGTGTCTGGGCGGCATTTGCACACCCAAACCCTCAACTATCACTTCTCAGGACCACCCAAATATCTTTGGGAGTAATTTCTTAAGATGATCATGTCAATTTCAAACCTATAATTGAAGTCTTTTCCACTTCAATATGATTCCCATGACATTGTATAAGGGTATTATGTCCTGTTTCAACTTGTAAATACATGTTTATTGTTGTAATGTGAGTATATTGCGGTCTCCCTTGAAAAATGGGGTGCCCCAAAATTTTCCAATTGCCATTTTTGGGCGCCCAATTTCTAAATCCAGGCCAAAGTTCCTGGTTACTGAAGCAGCAAACAGTTGCTGGAACATGAAGATTGCCCCATAGCTTATTATCTGGTCAACCACACAATGCACTTTTGGGTGTCCTGACATGTGATTTGTAAAGGTTTGTGTGCACACAAGATACCCTGACGTAATGCTGGCTGTAGAAAAGAATGGCCTGCTAGATGAACCAGAATCCTGGTTACTGAAGCAGCTAAGAGTAGCAGGAACAGGAAGATCACCCCATAGCTAATCACAGCCCTGAAGGTTTTTTCTTTGATCATCAAAGCAGTTAGTGCTCACATTATCTGGTTGTACTGTGCTAAGCACTAGAGAAATCAGTCAATACTAGAACATGGCAGGCTTCATGTTAAGGTTATTTCAGATGGGACTTCTGGGGCGAGAATTTATGAGTATAATTTGGGCAAGCAAATATATCGCAGTCTGGTAGACAAATATATTTGACTTATTTTAGATAAACAAAAGTATTTTCAAATAACCAACATTGTGTAAACTAAGCTGTTGAAAGTGAAGAAAATAAAAACAAATATCTAGATCAAATTTAGAACTGGCTATTCTAGAATCAAACCAAAACATTTGGTTGTCCAAGTGTGAAATCTTCTGAAAGGTATATGTTTGAAAATCACTGCAGACCCGATCATCATCATGGCTTAGAGTTTATCCTAACATTATGGTTCTAGGGGCTCTGACCAATTTAAGTGGTACAGTCCCCTCAGAAGACTTCCATTATTACCTAACCTTGCCACAGGGTACAATAAGGCATTGTTCTTGTATGTAGCACCCAGACATTTGTCAAGGGAATTAGCCCTTTGCAGACTGATGTGATGCCACAATGTACTAGGAAGCAGGGCTCTAAGCCAGGATTTTGAAAACCCGATTCCCTAGATGGTCAATCAGTACAATTTGAGATCTACCCTTTTCAGGGTTTAGGGCTTATTATTATGTTCTGGAAAATTCAGGTGGCAGTTTTAGCTATGAATTTACTTATTGAGAAAGGACATATATGTGCAAATTCTTCAAGTAAACTCATAATTTGTATACTAGTTATTTATATTGAAATGGTTCATTAGCATTATAAGAAATCTCTTCCAAGATGATTTTGGCAGTCTAACTGTGTTTCTGGAGGTTTGTTTGTTCAGATAACATCCAAGAACCGTCCTGTCTAGTAGTAAAAGCCATGCTAAGTGCTGAAATGTGTGTTCAGCCATTGGTATTTGTCAGAGGTAAACCTAAGCTAGAGCTTAAATTGGTTAATCAGAACCCAGACAAAGTATACTGCACTGGTCAGTGTGGTCAACAATAAAGCTGCTCTCAGGGCCTGCGCTAATAAGGGTTGCAGGAAGTCACCATGCTGCTAATCATAGTCTCAGCCAGTAGGGCGTCTGGGCATCTTTTGGACACCAAACACTTAATTATTAAGTCATTTGACCTACTAATTTGTATGTTTATATACATACATATATTGTTTTGTTTTCTGCCACCATTAGTTATACTGAATTCCTTTCATTTCAAGCATATCTATGTGTGAAATCCCATCTTGAGTTTCTCCCATTTCTGTCGGGAGAAAGTGGTAAAAACCGTGAGAAACTAGGTTTCTGACGCTGTCCAGGCAGAAATATGTTTCTGTCGGCAGAAAACCACCCTGACTTACTATAATTTATAACTCCCCTTATTACACCCAAAGTTTTTGTGTGAGGAATTTCTTAAAATGTCAATTTCAAGCATATAATTGATTTTTTCAACTTTATATAATTCCCATGACATTGTATAAGGATATTATGCCTTAGTTTGATAAGTTTATACATGTCTATGGTTGAGATCTGAGTTTAGTGTGTTCCCCCTTAAAAATCTGACAATTTTGGGCACCCATTTCTAAAATCCTGGCTACAAGACCCTGCTGCTGATGATAGGGCATAGGCTGGCTACCAGAGGGGGTCTTGACATTTAGCCTAATCTGTCATGTTTTGACTATGTTTTAGCTATTGTGTGCTATGTAATCTATTGTACATACAAGGATGTATTCTTTAATGTTTCTAAGGAAATGAATTTTGAGGCCTCACTATTTCTTTTGGCTCACACTGTATTTAAAATAGCAGCCCTGCTGGCCGTACCACAAAAGTAACAGAGGACCCCTTCCTCCGCCAGTCTACCATTGACCAGTGGTCAGGACATTGACCAGTGGTCAGGACATTGACCAGTGGTCAGGACATTGACCAGTGGTCAGGACATGTAAATAAAAATACCCGCCCATCCTTTTGCTGGCTGGGAAGGCTTGATATTCTTAACGATGCAATGAGATCTTTATTGAGGTGAAAACATTCAATATTTTGCTTGAAATTGACTTAAATATAGAAATTCCTTTTTCTTCACCATGGAGTGTGATTTTTGAGGGGTTTTGGTGTCCAAATGACGCCCAAACATGGCTGTGCCCTGGAACTTTATTGAGGTGAAAACATTCAATATTTTGCTTGAAATTGACTATAGAAATTCCTCATTTCTCATCCGGGAGTGTGATTTATGAGGGCTTTTGGTGTCCAAATCGAGGTGAAGAAATTCACTATTTTGCTTTAAATTGACTTTTATAGAAATTTCTTATTTTCTCATCCTGGAGTGTGATGTTTGTGGGGTTCTGGTGTCCATATGATGCCCAGACGTGGCTGTGCCCTGTATATAGAGTTGAGGGTGATCAATGCCTGCTGCCTGGCTGTATGTCCTGCTGGTTAGCAGCAGTGTCCTGCGGCACCAGCCCAGTGTCTCTGCGGCGGCGCCTACAAATGTCAAAGGTGAGAGGGAGAATCCTTGGTTTACACACATGACTCTTCATCACTTAGACTTTAAACGTGAGAGATTTAGGTGTGAAGGCTTCTGCGCTTGACCAATTCTTGCCTAGCGCTCCCTTTAAGAAGTCTTACAGTCAGGTTTTTGCTGATTTTCTTCATCATTTAGACTTAAAAGTGAGAGATTTAGGTGTGAAGTCATCTGTGCTTGACCCTTTCTTTCCCAGCGCTCCCTTTAACCCTCAAGCTGCTGGTTACTAATTTGACCAATACAAAATGATGCAAAAAATAGCTGAAACCCTAGCACATGGGTACTCATCCGAGAGTACTCAGCAAGAGCTATCCAATGAATACCAACATGACAGGGTTTCAATGGTTTTCAAAAATCTTTGTGTCCTTGTCCTTTGGACGAAAGTAGCCTCAGCATTGGAAGAGTTAAGAGGTTTTACAGTCAGGTTTTTGCTGATTTCTTCATCACTTAGACTTTAAACGTGAGAGATTTAGGTGTGAACTCTTCTGTGCTTGACCAATTTTTGTCTAGCGATCCCTTTAAGAGGTCTCACTGTCAGTTTTTTTCGCAGATTTTTAGAAAAAACAACTCGGTAATAAACTTGGGAATAAACATTGATATCATTTAAAAGGATGATGAAGGCTGAGTTCGAACAACGTTTTTTCCCTCAAATGTTTTCTAAATATTTGACTTTTGAGAAAATTATCACCAAAGTGAGCATCATACCATTCTTATACCAAGTATATACTTCATGGGAAATTGAAAGAAAGATATTGAGAAGAATACAAGTTTGTTTTCTCTTCATAGGAACAGTCTTTGTTGAAGTATATTTCATCTGTATGATATTCCTGAAACTTTCAGACCACAGGCATAGATGTCTTAATTAGGGCATGTGGGAAAGTTTCCAGTGACCTGGGGATAGGTGATGGTTCATGCCAGGTACTCCGGTTTCCTCCACCTCACCCATTACAACTGGCTCTAGTCATGACTTGGCAACAATGTGGAAGAAAAAGTGACCATAAATGGAAGCTCAAGCATGAAAGAGTTAAAATAGATTCCTTACTTTTCAACTACATGTACATTATGGCTGGCAAATGCTCATCTCATATTCTCACTGGGTCAGATAGGATGCTGGTTTACTTTCAGATCCTATAAATTGTGTTTAAGATTAAGCTGCTATTAAATGATTCATGCATTTCCCATGAAAAAAGAGTTGGAACTGTCTGGATGTGAAATGATTAAATACTAAGCATGTCATAAGTGCTGTTTGATTATTTATGCAGTGTATTTATCTTGATTTTCCAATCCTATGCGTATGTATGTGTAGAAATGCCCTACAGATCATCACAAGGATTTAGAAAAACAGGGATAGAAATCTAGGTGCAGGGATTGAAATCTGTTGGCACACAGGATCATCTCAAGGTGAACGCAAGGTCCATTATGGATGGAGACAGTTAAAGCCCCTATCTCAAAACACCTCCCTACTATGAACTTCATGCCTTTATCTGTCACGGGAAGGGAGAGTTCAGTCAATGATCTTTTGCTTTTTATCACTCTATCATCTATTTAAAGTACCAATTTCTTTATTTCCTTGACTCTTTTGTGTTTTTAAAGCAAGAAATGTCCATGTTATAAAACAGTGGAATATATGATTTTCCAATTACATGTATGCATCAATAGTCCCAAAATACGGCAGAAAACGACTATATGATTGAAATTCAAAATTAAGCATGAACCAATTTGCCTCAAAAAGCTACTAAGTCTTCCAGATAAGGCCTAAGAAATGTTGTTTGTTTCCTGTAACCCTACCTTAACAAGTGTTTATTCAAAAAATCCCTACCCCAAAGTTTTTTCCTCCCGCCCAACTCCCAATCAACATAAAACACACATTTTTGACCCAAAAAATAATGCAATTTTTTTCAACCCACCTTCCTACCCTATTCTTTTTCAGACTGTTACAGGAAACAAACCATATTTTTTTCTTGGCCTAATAGTGTCCTCTTGTTATGGTATATATGTAGTCCACACTCTCCATACTGTACTACACACCAGATGGTACTATATACAAGCCCTCTGGCTTAAAACAACAGCTTTTTAAATACTTAACCTATAAATGCCTGGAGGTCTCGAGGAGTGTCATCTGAAACAATGGCACTCTTTGATAAAATAATAACTTTGAAATAAAACATAGGATAACTATTAAACTTTATAAAGGAGAGTTAGGATATACTAAACTTTATAAAGGAGAGTGGTGTGTTAGGTTTTGATCATTATTGCTCTTAAGATATTTTTCAAAAAATCTCTCGCCGCAAAGATATTTAATCAGAATATCCATGGTATGTGCAAGCACAGACCTGAATTGGTTAAGGCTTATGGAAAACAGGTCACATGTCTTGCAGATTCTTTTCTCGCTATGTAGCAAATTAGCAATTGATATGATGGTGGCGTACAGGTCTGTCAGAGGTGATCAATAACTATAACTGTCCCCTCACTGAGACATGCAAATCATACCTTACTGGTTGTGTGGTCATTGCATGGATGTGTTAAAACTCACTTTGTGCATGAGCTGGGCTGTAAATGTTCCACTCATATCACTTTTTATTGACATTCTTTTTTTTAACATTGCCATTTTCCTCTTGAATTTGATCATCCTCACAACTTCCTACTTAACATTCATACTTATTTTTAGACTTCTTTTTAGATTACCCGATAAGATATTCTCCTTATCTTCTTCCTTTCCCCTTTCTTCTCTGGTGGTGTCCTCCTCTTCTTCTTCATCATCTTCTTTTTCTTCTTCTATTCCTCTTTCTTCTCCTTCTTCATCTTCTTCTCCTCCTCTTTCTTCTTCTTCTTCATTCTCTTCTCCTTTTTCCTCCTCTCTTCTTCCATTCTGTTTTTCGGACTTTTTCCCCATCCTCATTTATGTCCTCTCCTCCTCTTTCGCTGAAATTAAATCTATTCATCACTATCATACACCGCAATCATGGTGACTATTAATTATTATTTCTGTGGTTGGATGTTAATCAGAACTGTTTCAGGCCATTGTTTGCCTAGGCCACTGCCCTGACAATAAGAGTAAACTAGGAGTAATCAATTCTACTACTCTGTAAAGGAATCCTTTGTTAGATATGCATGATTCTGTGAATAATTAAATCTGCCAATCATCCCCCGCCCTACTTTCTCTCTCTCTCGCTCAGTCATGCCAACCCTCAGCTAGGCCGGACTATTGATTTGGCCCACAATTTCCAGCAAATAAAACGGACATTGAATCCCACCGTGAACATTCTACCAAGCCTTTAAAACTGCAACAGCTTTGTGAATTGTGAGCAATGACAAGTTGAGAATTATTTATGTAGCAATATGGACATAAATATTCTGGCATGATTAACAAATATCAATATTTTGATTCATAGTCTTAGCCAGCAGGGCATCTGGACGTCATTGGGACACCCAAATCCTAAAAAATCCCCTTTTAGGACACTCACATTTTTTGTGGGGAATTTCTTAAAATGTCAATTTCCTAAAATGTTAAAATTGCCAATTTTGAGCACCCAGTTTCTAAATCCTTGCTAAGACCCTGTTTTGAATAGTTCCCAATTTTGATTCTTCACTTGGGAATTACTCCAGATGTTTAGATTTTAACCCAGACATTGAATTGCTACAGTGTTTTCGCAATGACAGGACAATCCATAAGCATAAAAAATCTACCCTAATCCATCAAGATCAGTTTTCCCACAGATATGGAATCAGTGATATGAGAGTTAGTTAGGTTGATTGCTGGATTCTCTTAACCCTTATGCTCCTGGTGGCAAATTTGGCCAATACAGAATGATGCAGAAAATCTGAAAAATGTTTAAAGCCCTGGCACATTTGGAACTCATCTGAGAGGACTCAGCGAGAATATGAATACCAACATTACAGGGTTTAGATAGTTTGTCAAAGATCTTTGCGTTCTTGTGCTTTGGACGAAAGTAGCCTCAGCATTGGAAGGGTTAATTTGATTTCCTGCCCTGGTATTATTGATCTGTAGCTGCAGGAGAAGCAACTTGACCACAGCCATCTGGGTTTTACTATATATCCCCTGCAGAGAGGGGATCCTTAACCCTTTTAATGCTAAGGGGACTTTCGTCCAAAGCACAAGGATGCATTCTGAAAATCATCTAAACCATGTTATTTTGGAATTTATTGGAGAGCTCTCAATCATTTTTCAGGTTTTTTGCATCATTTTGTTCTGGCCAAATTAGCCACCAGCAGCATAGGGGTTATACCATTCATGTCTGGAATTCTCTTCCACAAATGCTGCGTATGACACTTATGAAATTAACTCAGAAAAATATTATTAGGAGACTTGCAATTTTTGGTCTGATCAACATTTCTTTTTGCCTAAAAATGCTTCAATATTAGCAAAATGGTTAAGTGGTAGCTGGTGTCATTGAAATACCACTAGTAACTACTAATCTATTGTTTTCACTGAGATGGGGCTACATCTTGTCATTGAAGAAATCATCAAAATTTGCAGGAATTTTAGGCTGCTGTGGAAAGGAATAGTTTTCTTCTCCTTTCTCATAGCCTTCTACTCAGGTTTCTCTACATCTCCTGCTTTGCTATGTTTATGTTAGCTGGAGTTTTTTCAAGTGCTTTCCAAAGAATACCAACATGACAGGGTTTAGGTAGTTTTTCAAAGATTTTTTTTAAGGGTTTCTACATCCAGTCATTGAAGAAATCATCAAAATTGGCAGGAACATTAGGCCGCTGTTGAAAGGAATAGTATTTTTTCTCCTTTCTCATATGGCCTCACCTCTCACTGTACGAGACATTTTACTCAGGTTTCTCTACATCTCCTGCTTTGCTATGTTTATGTTAGCTGGAGTTTTTTCATGGGGAGTGGAGACTGCTATCATTTTCTGCGTATTTCCTTTGAAGCGTTTCAAATTAGCCTCAGGGTGTCTTTGATTGACATTGTTTATCCACCTGATGCTTAGGCTTAACCCTTATGCTGTTGGTGGCTAATTTTGCCAATATCGAAAATGGTGCAAAAATGATAGAAACCCTGGCACATGGGTACTCATCTGAGAGTACTCAGTGAGAGCTATCCGATGAATACCAACATGACAGGGTTTAGATGCATTTCAAAAATCTTTGTGTCGTTGTGCTTTAGAGAAAAATAGCCTCAGCATTAGAAGGGTTAACTCTTTCATGCATGCCCGCAGCGCCCAGAAGTGTGCGGTCTAATTGGAGTATAAACAGAAATATATCTTTTGTGGAATACTTGAAGGTGAAAAGTTTATCAGATGCCACCCAACAAACTCCTTTAAAGAAGTTTTAGAACGTTAGATGGGAATTAGTAATGATATTAATCAAAATAATAATATTGAGAAGAAGAATGATAATAAAAATGAAGATGGTGATAATGATGATAATAATAATAATTATAATAATAATAATGATGATGATGATGATGATGATGATAATAATAATAATAATGATAATGATAAAGATAAAAATGATAATGATAAAAATGAAAATAATAGTAATAATTATGATAGAAAATAATAGTAATTAATGATTTTAATTCATATGTAATAATATAAATAGTAATGATAATGATGATAATGATACTACTAAATATTACTACTACTACTAGGAATAACATGCTTTTGCAAAGAAGATATGTCTACATACAAATGAGTGTGGCAACAGATCTACATAGGTTTGAACAGATGAAAGGCATTCTCTCTTTCTGTTTGTAAGTGGTTCATACAGTAGTTTCTGCGATCAACATTTCTCCTGGCAATATAATATACCAAGGTTGTACTGAGACAGGCCTGCACAGTGATTTATTGGACTGGAATAATCAGGCTATGTATAATTAGACAGTGTACATAACCTGCTACCCTCCTTTAGGGTCCTTACATATATACTATAAGGCTGAATATTTACACTGGCACCTAGTTACAGGGTTGATTTCTTTGCCCCAGTTTTCCTTTACCCTGGTTTTATTTGACTATTCAGCCTATACAAAGTGTTTGTTTCCTATAAGGAATATATAACCTGCTACCCTCCTGTAGGGTCCTCAACCTCCTCGGTGTAGCAGCAAAATAAGGCCCCAAAATGCTGTATATATGTTCTGAGTATTACAGGCGTATACACTCAAACTTGTGCAAATGACCACTTCTCTTAAACGACCACAGATCCCCCAAGGCTAAACATAACAACCTTTAAAATGATACCTGGTCATTGTTAGAAATTCTTTGTTTTTTTCATAACCTCACTCAAATCCCCAACCCCTTCTTAAGAGACCACCTATTTAAGAGACCACTTTTGACATTTCCCTTGGGCGGTCGGTCGCTTGATAGAGGTTTGACTGTATGTGTATAGTGCAAGCAGAAGTAGTACATATCAGAGCTGATCCAAGAGATAGCACTTACTATTGATTACCTATTAACCACCTGCTGGGTCATAAGCTTAACCCATTCATGCCTGTGTATTGTGGACCTACAATGGTGTTTTGGGAACTATCTTTGTTTCTTGTACATAACAGTGCGAAAAAAATATGGTAGGTAGGGAGGAAAAAAATTTGTTGATTTTTTTTTTTTCAAAAATTGGGTGTTTCGTGCATGTTTTCTGTTAAAGGGGCATTTCACGATTTGCTCCGGTTCTACACGGGACAAAACACAGACTTCAGAGCTAAATATCTTTTAAATGGAATTCATTTCAATAAATATTTTTGCAACAAGCAATTATTGACACTTTCCTCTATTGAAATATATATTTATAAAATATATTAAACTTATACTTTTGCCAGAAATTAGGAAAAACCTCTGGTTCTACACGGGACATCAAAGTGAAGTGACTTTTTGATAGCTTCATTACATCTTAAATTCCTCTTCTTGTAGAAATCACATGTTAATCAAATTACATTTGTATGAAAGCAGTGAAACTCTACTTCATGAATATGTTTCTTTCTTGTTACAATCTTGATTCAAATTCTAAGAAAAGGAAGTTATTAATGAAGAAGGTGGGTTCTACACGGGACGGTTCTACACGGGACACTTTTCACTTATACTTTTTCAGTACTTTTCTAGCCCCTAGAGCATAAATAAGAAGTTCTAGTTTAACAAGAACATAACTCTAACCACTAGAGTTAATATGAATACATTCTTTCTTGTCTTTAAGACAAGTTCAGCAGATCAATTTCAATAAATCAAATTTGCTTTTCAAAATCTTCATTTCATCTTAAATTCCTCTTCTTGTACAAATCACATATTAATCAAATTACATTTGTATGAAACCAGTGAAACTCTACTTCATGAATTTGTTTCTTTCTTGTTATAGTCTCATTTAAATTCTAAGAAAACAAAGTAATTAATGAAGAAGGTGGGTTCTACATGGGACGGTTCTACACGGATGTCACAGATGTCCCGTGTAGAACCAGATTGTCCTGTGTAGAACTTTTTTTAAGGTTCACATTTCAAAGACTTCCATTAACAAGAAATATAAGAGGAACATATCAAAATATCTCTTTCTATGTGTAGGGAGAGAATTCCAAAAGGATCTGTGATAGGTCTTCTAGATTTCGAGAAAAATAAACTTTTATATGTAAAAAAGTTCTACACGGGACAATGACAATTTTGACATGCATTTAAATCACTCATTTGATTAATATTTCATTTGAAAAAAGTTGAAACAAGGTAATGAAGGCTATTGTGATGTATTCATGGAAGTTCACACACTTATTTATATAATTTGATAGGTTTTCAGGCACAGATGTCCCGTGTAGAACCAGATTGTCCCGTGTAGAACTTTTTTTAAGGTTCACATTTTAAAGACTTCCATTAACAAGAAATATAAGAGGAACATATCAAAATATCTCTTTCTATGTGTAGGGAGAGAATTCCAAAAGGATCTGTGATAGGTCTTCTAGATTTCGAGAAAAATAAACTTTTATATGTAAAAAAGTTCTACACGGGACAATGACAATTTTGACATGCATAAATCACTCATTTGATTTATATTTCTTTTACAAAAAAAGTGGAGACAAGGTAATGAAGGCTATTGTGATTCATTCATGGAAGTTACTGATAGATAAAATCAAAATTGAAGAAAAAAATAAAGATTAGTAAATGTCCCGTGTAGAACCCACAAAAGAGTTTTTCAAAGTTCAATTTGCTATATCTCGCTAACTAAATAAGTCAGGAAAAAAATCAAAGTTGTTCTAGAAGATTTAAAATGTCTACTTTTATGTTCAAATATCTAAATCATGATTTAAGGCTTTTGAAATTCAACAAGCCACTTCACTTTTTTGCTGAAATGCCCCTAAATGAGAGTTGGTTCGGTGGAAAAAAAATTGCGATAGGGATTTTTTTGAGCAACAACTTGTTCAGGTTCGGTTACAGGAAACAAACCTTTTTTTAGGCCTTTAAAAGCATCAATCAGAAAACATTTGATGGGGGCAAATTTTTAATTGACATTTTTCCTGTATGCTTTTCCTAAAATCTACTTAAATTGTTAAAGAGATATCACTTAAGTAGTGAGGCCATTTATGGCACTATAGTGGCCTTATGTTATGGCTTAGAATCTACCTGTCTAATGTTATTAGCCTAAGCAATCAGGGTGGCATCCTATTTATAGTGTTAACCCTTATCCTGCTGTAGGCTAAACTCACCTATATACAAAATGATGCAAAAAACCTGGAAAGTGACCGAAACCCTGGCAAATGGGTACTCATCTGAGAGTACTCAGCGAGAGTTATCTGGTGAATACTAACATGACAGGGTTTAGATGGTTTTCAAAAATCTTTGCATACTTATGCTTTTGACAAAGTAGCCTTAGCATTGGAAGGGTTAATGTTATAAGGAGCTTCTACCAGCGCTGCTGCTGCTGCTGATACTGTCAGTTATCATCATTATCGTCATGGGATCACCTGGTCTCTATTATAGACCACCAGGCCAGTGCTATTATAGGAGTGGTGCTGCAGGCAGTGTAGGATAATGTCACAGAAGGCTTAGTTTACACCACAGCAGCTAGTGAAGGCCTTAGCCTTCAGGCTTACATAGTGCATCATTTGGGCACCAAAACATGTAGATAACACTTAACATGACCAAAATCTATAAATGTATTTTTTGATGGAAAGCGACAATTTATCTGGTTTAATTTCTAGATATGTTATTTTCTTGCAATTAATTTGTTTCTATTGTGAATTCTGTAGGATGTTTCCATGTATTTCCTTTATAGGAACATTCCTGTTCTGATAGGTATGTGTTATCTGGGCACCTTTGATTACCCCAAATTTGATAATTGCCCATTGTGCACACCCACTTTCATACCGCTGGCTATTTACTATATGACAGAATAGGGGTGCAGCGATCAGAGGAAGGGGGAGGAGGGCGGTGTGTTTAACAGTGTGTCTGGTCAATATTTGGACACTCAAACCCTTAAAATCAAGCACACAGACAACAAAACTATTTTGATGAGGAATTTTGAAAAATTTCATTTGAAACTGATATAGATGAAAATTTTCACCTCGTTGTAAATGCTATGATATCTCAATAAGTTTAATGTATACACATGTTTGCCAGCTGCAAAATCATGGCTATAAGGCCCTGTTCAAGCCCCCATCAAACTGTGTATAGTGGTAGGCATGGAGAGAGCTGAGGGTGCTGTCTTGCCAGCTTGCTAGTGGCATGCATGTTTACTATATCAGTGAATGGTGTCAGGCCGCACCAGGTAGATGTATTGATTACCTATAGCAAGACAGGCTACTTCTAGTTCTCGTTAACACTGCGTTAGGCATACCTGAAATAGAGTAGTGCTCACTGATGGTGAGCTACGTCTAGCACCAATTCCATCAGAATTAGTAGCCCACATTAGGGCTTTGAAATGTTTTTACTAGGGGTTCCACAATAAATCAGTAACCTAGTGGCTACTGGGCTGTTACTCCCTAGATTTTAGTAGCCCTAACATCTAATTTTCAAAGATATGGTAGCCATTTATGGTGCTACATTGGTAGTCGAGCCTTGCCATTAAAAGCTGTTCTGCAGTAAATGTGTATACGTGATGGGACGAGCACTCATAAGCTCGAGCTCGAGTACCAGCCACTTGAAGTATGTGTATGATGCCAAATTAAAATCAAATTAGATGATATCATTTTTATTTTCATACAAACATATAGTCATGCAGTTGGCAAAATAACCACTTGCCCCGTTGCAAATTGCACGTGAATTCAGTATAAACAGCTAACAGGCAAGCTGAACATAACCCTTACGAGCTCCACTCTGCAAGTAACGTTTTGGCAGAGTCCTTTTGGCAATGTAACACACTTTTGTTTAAGTGAGTGGCCGGGCAAGTGGAAGTACCGGTGGGCCAATTTAGTAAACTTAAGGGCGAGCTTGCCCCGCTCAGCAAGTAATGTTTTGGTCAGAGTCCTCGCAATGTAAGTCACCTGTGTTTAACAGAGTGGCACCTGTGTTTAACAGAGTGGCAGGGAAAGTGGAAGTGCCCGCGGGGCAAGTAAACTTTAGGGGCAGCTTGGCAAGTAATGTTTCAGAACCTATGTTGCACCCTGTCAGGACAGTGTTGGGACTGCTACAGGCATGAATAATACTGCCATTGGATAATCCCACGTCTAGGGCTAATTTCCTTGCTGGTTAAGCTCCGGTCGTGTGCTTTCTTCCCTAGGCCTGGATCAGTGGTGGATTATCTTTGACAGGTAATTTGCCGTGGCCTATTTTATAGGGATTAGTGGGTATTTCCTGCTGAAATAAGGATCACCTACAGCCCATAGCCTAGCTCTAGGCTAAGCATTTTTCCTTACTTCTTTTTGGAACATAATAGATGGAAAAGGCACTATATCAAATGCCAATTATTATTATTATTATTATCATTATTATTATTATTATTATTATTATTATTATTATTATTATTATTATTATTATTATTATTATTATTATTATTATTATTATATCTAACCTTGAAAGTATACCAACTTAATGCAGTTTACCCTGATTGTTTTCTAAATTTGCTCAACAGGCGACCATAGTGGGATTTTTTCTGAGTAATTTCCTGAGTAATGAATACATCAAAGCTGTAACTCTTCCATGCCTAAATAAATACTAGGAAAGGTAGTGTCCAGGTTAAAAACCTTTGGACTAGTCTATGGTTCTATCTTATCAGGGTGACCACCCTTGGTGCCATCTATGTTCAGCCAATGAATCTCCATCATCAGTAAATATTTATTTCTTAATTGCTGGGCTGAATATTAATAAATATTCATATTAAAAACTGTGCGGCGTCCGTAAGCCTATGAGCTCATGAATCAAAATTGTGTTGAGCTCATGAGTTGATCTACCAGTGCAGCTCTACCAGGGCACGACATTAACTTTTGTGGCGGCCTTGCCCAGTAAGGCAAGTGAGATTCAACTTTCACTTGCCCTACTCCAATTTTCACCTGCCCTTGAAAAATTGTATGTTTTATAATGTTTCATATAAAACCAAGTAGAACATGATACTGGCATGTGAAAGCATATTTTCTAGTATAAGCTTGGATGCCAGACCACAAAACTTGCACACATTCTTAAAATTAAACTGGAAATATGTACAGTGTACTTGCACAGTGGGGTAAGCAAGATACAGTTTTCACTTGCCCTTCATCTATAATTTACAAATTCTACTTGCCCGGGGCAACGGGGCAAGCACCGATATTGAGCCCTGTTTACCATCTAGACTATTGGATGGTTAGTAATACAGCTGGCCTCTATGCTGCTAAATAGAAGCAGATGGGTATGGGGACTTCTAAAGTGTAAGATTACCTATTTGTATCCAGAGCATTGGAACTCTGGAAATGGTTTATTTATCCACCCATGCCGGTAGCATCCCAAAATATCCAGACTACTTTGGCAGGGGTCTACCGTAAGCTTTTCAGGCAGGAGCAATTTTAGCTCCTGGATTTGGACAACTGGGAGCAAAAAATTCCGGGTTAAGCATGGCAAATGTTAGCAAGGCCTCCACACTATACGGGGTCTGGGGGCATGTTCCCCCCTCCCTCCCCAAAAGAATTTTGAAAATAAGATTTGTTATTTTTTTTTTTGATATTTGATTAATTGTTTCATAAATATAACAATTCATTTTATATTGAAATATATTCATTTTTGTGTCTGTTTTATATGTATTTATTTATAGCCACATTGTCTACATAGACATAAATTACACCCTGTTTGGTGATGATAGCTTAGTGAACAAAGCATCTCTTCTTGAGAATGATTTGATCAGTAGAAATGATGATCAAAACCCCACTAACTAATCAACATTAAATATTTTATGAATTCATGGTTCATTCCTGATTTATTGTCAAAAGTATCATAGATCCAGTCAGCATTTCTCCTAAAACTACTGGATAGTGCCCCATCACATGTAAGATACAATTAGCCAAGGCCTGATTCTTGGTCTACCTCTGGCCAAACCTTAATCAGGTCTGGCTGACTGCAGTGGCAATTGCTTTACTTGTAAATCCTCCCAGCCAATTAAGTCTGATTACTTACTACCATGCCAGCCAGGATTTAATCATCACCTTATAGAGCTGGTAGTGCTTTCTTTTGTCACATGGGAATTAACCCTTTCACACCATGGTCTTAACCAGCAGGGCGTCTGGGTGTCGTTTTGGACACCCAAACCCTGAAAAAGCACCCCTCAGGATACCCAATTTTTTGTGAGGATTTAAAAAAATGTCTATCTCAAGCATATAATTTAGTTTTTTTTCATCTCCATATAATTCCCATGACAATGTATAATGATAACAATCATAACATGCCTTATTTTTAGGGCTGTCATCGATACTGCCCGTATCGATGAATCGAAAAAAAATCCTTAGCGATTATCGATATCGAAGAAGGCACAAGATATCGATTCATATGCAAATTAGGTAAATGATTATCTTTTCAGGAAAACACATCTTGAACAGCATTAACTCCCAACCACAACTGTGCTTCTATTCAATTTATTCCAGAATTCACACAGATGAATGCCTATGTGTTAGGGCTGTGGCTGTCAATAGGTCAAAAACTCATCCCACACGCGAATCATGACCATTCCTCATGAGCACATTGCTGGTTTACATTCATATTGAATTCGATTCGCTGAATAGAATCGAAGTAGCGTATCGGTAATAATCTTGTCGATTATCGAATCGATAGGGTTGGGAATCGGTTGCAATTTCATGATCGATAATCAGTTACAGCCAACCGATCGATTATCGATCATAATCAGTTCATCGCACTTTTGCAATAATTGGGTACTAGAGGTCTAGAGCCTATAATAATAAGTGATAGTCTATGACAATTACTTGCTATTAGCACCTACCTTAACTTCGTTTTGAAGTGTTTTTGGAGCTTAATTTCATAGCAAGAAAGCTGACAACATGTCTGTCATTTAGTTCTATATTTTGCCACTAGGTGTCACCTTTTCCGATTATTATCGATTGCCAGTTTTGTAATCGATTAATCAGAATCAGAGAGGTAAACGATCGATTATCGATTAAAATCGATGATCGTCCCAACACTACGAATCGATAAATATTTCTTATCAATGACAGCCCTACTTATTTTGATAAATTTATACATGTTTTTGGTTGAAATCTTAGTATATCTTGGTCCCCCCAGGCCACGACGTTAACTTTTGCAGCGACTTGCCCTGTAGGGCAAGTGAGATTCAATTTCCACTTGCCCTACTCCAACTTTCACTTGCCCTTGAAAAATTGTATATAATAATTTTAAAATATTTCATTTAAAACCAAGTAGAACACGGTTCTGGCATGTGAAAGCATACTTTCTAGGGCAAGCTTGGATAGCAGACCATGAAACTTGCTGCACACATTCTCAAAAGTTAACCTGAAATATACAAAACATACTTTCCCAGTGGGGCAAGCAAGATGCAGTTTTCATTTGCCCCACAGCTATAATTTACAAATTCTACTTGCCCGGGGCAATGGGGCAAGCACCAATGTCGGGCCCTGCTCCCTTAAAAATTTGGATGCCCAAATATTTTACACGTGCCAATTTTGGGCACCCAGTTTCTAAATCCTGGCAAAGACACTGCCCTTCACACTCATATGGAGTGTGCATGTATGCCAGGGTCTTAGCCAGGATTTAAAAAATGTGTGCCCAAAATTGGCAATTGTAAAAAGATTTGCGTAAAAACCTTTAAGGGGGACCACAATATACTCCAAATTTTAAGGGTTTGGGTGTCGAAAAGATGCCTTGCTGGCTAAGACAATGTGTTTGCTGATGTTCTGGGAGTTGTGATGATTTAACAAAGCAGATCATTTTAGGAAATAGCTGACTGGAAGTTGTTGTTCTGGTTATGTTTAAAACTTTAAGGATACCTCCTTCAAATATTTTCAAATATATCTCATTTGGTCATACGGGGCCAGTAACATTTTGAGTTAGCGGTGAGGAACTGTTAAGAATTCAGTGTGCAACATAACCACTTGCCCCCTTGCAAAATGCAAGTGAATTCTGCAAAAAACAGCAATTGGGCAAGCAGAACAAGACCCTAACTTGCCCTGCTCGACAAGTAATATTTTTGGCAGAGTCCTCGCAATGAAACTCACCTTTATTTAACAGAGTGGCGGGCAAGTGGAAGTGCTGTCAGGGCAAGTAAACTTTAGGGACAGCTTGCCCTGCTCAGCAAGTAATGTTTTGGAACCTTAATGTTGCACCCTGGGAACTGTTCAGCATTAATGGGTTAACTGATTGTGGTTATGTATAATGGCATATCAATTAGTGAGGGCCGCAAGCTGTTCAGACCAATGATAATGTACTGCTTGACCCACTTCTATCTGGAGGTCACTCAGGGTCTGACATAGACTTGCTACAAGTCTGTTATCTGGGCTTTCCTTAGTCTCACTGAACGGACATGAGTTGATTTCACTCCAGGTTTAGTTCTGAATAAATCCTCAAGGGGGACACACTTGAACTGTAGTATGTATGAGTTCCAAACTGCAACTCATGAAAACTGTGCTGCCATCTATAGTTTGAGAGAGACATCAAACTAACTTGACACCTGGGTTTATATAGTGGTGGGGGCATTATACCTAACTCAGCCTGAGAACCGGGGTAGGTCTGACAACTAGTAAGGTAGACTAGCTGCTAGTCTATGATTTCATTAAATTATGCTTTTCTCTGTTCTGGTCTCTATCGTTTCCTTAACGTCTAGGTCATAGTTTTTGTGGTTGGTGATAGATGGCACCAAGGGCGGTCACACTGGTCAGTCAGAATCAAGAAACTTGAAAAATCTTGTAAAATAAACTAAAAAAAATATAAACAGTCAGAACATTTTTTTCTTGCTGCAGGTATGAATGGGTTAATGATTGGATATAAGTGTTATGTTTACCAGGGTAGATGGTGCCATTGAACCATAGCTTTGGATGATAAGTGCATATTTAGTCTGATCATGCTGTGAATGTTGATGAATTAAGTATGATCATTCTTCTCTGTAATAATACACCATGATAACTGGGTCATGATACTTCTACTGATTCTGGGCTAATGTACCCAACAAGGTCTAATAATTGAATCCTAGCATAGATTTAACCATTTCATGGCTGTTATGTATATGTATGTATATATATATATATATATATATATATATATATATATATATATATATATATATATATATATATATATATATATATATATATATATATATATATGTATATATCATACATAACTTAGGAATAACTTAGGAATAAATATTGAATTTTTGGATTATTTGTTTGTAGGATTTGTTGGTTGGGTTCTGATAAACGTTTATTTTTAAATCATTTTCCGAGAAATGCCCTATATTTTGATATATTTTGTTAAAACCCTGAAACAATTAAGAAATACAGTGTTTAACTTAAGGTAGTTTTGTTAGTTTTTCTGAATCTCACCTGCGAAACCCGACAGGATTTGTCTGTCTATATGACGTACTCTATTCAATTTACCTTGAAATAAGGCTGTCTAGATCAGCTGTTACCTGAAGCGAAGGTGGCTGATAAATTAGTCCTACGTCTTGTCCAATTAGCAGTTGCAAACCAAAACCTTACAAAAACCACAGTAACATATGCTCTTCACACATATCCTATACCTAGGGACCCAGGAACCCAGTTTAGCTGGGCATAAGAGTGATTTGTGGTTTAAATGATGATTTTGGGATTTTGTTTTAGTCACTTTATCTGCCATATTGTGACTAAATCATGCAATGGGAATGAAAATTAGCCTAAATTTAAGTGAAATCTTTAAATCAAGATCATAGGCGTTTGAAGGAGAAATGTTCATTTAGGCTGATTAGAATACTACAACCTAGTCCCCTTCAAATATTTTGAAAAATAATTCTTAATCACCAAGTTATGGTCAAACGTATCTAGGATCCAGACAACAATTTCAAGTGTAAGTCTTGTTTTAATTGACTAAACCATCGCCTTAGCTCAGGCTACTTATAACATTCTCACATGCGTAAACCAGGTTTCTGACCCCATTTTTAAAGCACGGGCAGTGCACAGTCAGTGGCTTGAATTTAGTCCACTTGGTATTGAAGCTGGTGGCTGAAATAGTGATCCTGTTTGTGTAGGCTGTCACTGATCATTGATCAAACATTGTTAAGTGACCAGTCCTGGCCCATTTGCTTGCTCGTACCAACCATGCCTAATTGGACATACCTTAAATAAAGGGAGCTGGCTTGACAAATTAGATTGGAATATTGTGGCCTTGATTGCAGGGGGGGGGGGGGGGATTTTGAAAATCGCATCTAAACCCTGTCATACTGGTATTCATTTGATAGCTCTCGCTGAGTACTCTCAGAAGAGTACCAATATGCCAGGGTTTTAGTTATTTCTCATTTTTTTGTATCGTTTTGTATTGGCAAAATTGGCCACCAGCAGCATAAGGGCTAAACAGAAGCCTTCCAATCTGTGTAAAGGGCCTCCCATATGGCTTGTGGCTAATGCACTGGGTCTGTACAGAAATAACTGTCTTGAGTTATATCTCACAACGGAGCAATATTCCAATGCTGAGGCTAATTGCCAGCTAGTAACACATACTCATTCATAGCATACAAATGGTCTGATACAAATAGGTATTTTTTGAAAAGGAAACTATTTCGAGAAATATTTGACTGAAAATTTTTGTTCTTGATAGTTGGATTTGATAATCACTTATTCATTTTTCAAATGATACTCTTATTGATGAGGAACATACTCATTTGTATGATCATATTTACATTCTGTATGAAATGGGTTAAGTTTTAGTGACGCATACTTCTGTTACCATATAAAACCAACAGTTGTGGCACCAAATAAAAAAGGCCGCACGAATGTGTATGTTTTATGTCATTGGCTGTAAAGATTAGGAGGTATGCCATATTTAAATTATTTACGATCAGTATTTTGTTCGCAGCTCAAATAAGCAGTTGTTTTGTTCTGTCTAAAAGAATTATGTACATCGATAACAAAGCGATATGTTGAAATTTGAATAAAAGTTTTTTTTAGGTTCAACTATTTGTTATGATATATATATTCAAAGTCAGTGCTATTCCAGTAGCCACATTTGATTACTAGTCCCCCAGATAAACCTTTATGCTGCTGGTGGCATATTCAGTCAACACAGAATGATGCAAAAAACTAAAAAAAAATGAATGAAACCCTGGCACATGGGTACTCATCTGAAAAAACTCAGTGAGAGCTAATCAATGAATACCAACAATCTTGCTTTTACCTTCAAGATTTCACCACAATTGTCAGGCTGTCAATTGTTGTTGGCTGCTGTGAGCATTGAAAGGTTAAGCTATTAGTTGTATTGTTGGTGTAGGTGGCTTATAGATTGCTGTGTTTACACTACCTGCTAGTATAGATATAATAGTAAATGATGCATGTATAAGCCTCACATCTCATAGTTAACGCCCCAGGGATCAATGTTTTGTTATAGTGTATGTGGCATATATTGAACAGTGTGCATTACTTGCTGCCGTGCGTAACAGTATGATAGGATCATCAATGAGTCGTAACCATACGCTTTACAACAGAATCATCTGAATATATTGCCATTTGTGACATCAACCTACTGTAGTTGAAATGTGTATCTGCTATGCTATGAATCATAAAAGTTGCCCCCCCCCCCTTCCCCGTCCTGATTCCAGGGCTGCCTCATTATATCTAAATGGTAGCATACTGTTTGCTGTCTTTCGTCACTTACATTGCCATTGAATCACATCAATCTATTGTAGTTGTCAGAACTACATATCAGCTGTGTGGTACGTGTCAATCAATTATAGCCAGGCTCTTCTATTGGAGTTGTCCCCCTCATGATTCCAAGGCTGCCTCAATAGCTAAATGGTAACCTTCTGTTTGCTGTCTCTCAGGCAGAGAAAATTGTTTATTTCTGAGAATTTACGGTAGTGCTGCAGTAGGTATGGACTAGGCTTCAGTAGGTGTGAATGCTCTCTGCATGCAGAGATGGGTATTGATGGCATCATCTGTGATGACCTGTGTGCGTGGGTGGCCAGTGCTGCTAATTCCCTGTAATAGGTAATAGTAGTATTATATTCATTCTTTGCCTAGGACTAGGCTAGTATGGACTAGGCTTCAGTAGGTGTGAATGCTCGCTGCATTCAGAGATAGGTATTGATGGCATCATCTGTGACGACCTGTTTGTGTGGGTGGCCAGTGCTGCTAATTCCCTGTAAAAGGTAATAGTAGTATTATATTCATTCTTTGCCTAGGACTAGGCTAGTGTAGACCAGGCTTCTGAGTAGGTGTGAATGCTCTCCTCATGCAGAGATAGGTATTGATGGCATCATCTGTGATGACCTGTTTGCGTGGATGGCCAGTGCTGCTAATTCTCTGTAATAGGTAATAGTAGTATTATATTCATTCCTCCCCAGGGTGTAGAGGTGTCCTCCCATGCTCTTAGCATTCATTCAGCTACTCCACCCAATCATGCTCATATTCCCCACACTGGGAGGCCCCTCTATATGACCTTCTGATCGCATGCAGCACTCTTGTTAAGGTGAAATCTACGTGAAATCTACGTTTGGGTCTCCACTGGATCCTCATTAGACGGTTGGCGAGCTCCCTTTACAATGAGTTGTGTTAACACTTCTAATGCTGTGGCTAATTTTGTCCAAAGAACAAGGACATAAAGATTTATGAGAACTATCTAAACCCTGTCACATTGGTACTCGTTAGATAGCTCTCATTGAGTACTCTGAGATGAGTACCCATGTAACAGGATTTCAGTCATTTTTCAGCTTTTTCGCATTATTTTGTATTTGCAAAATTAGCCACCAGTAGGATATGGGTTGAGAGCTTCTCATGGCAACTTGGCAACTAGTAGAGAAAACCCCCCTAAGCATTTGCAAAGAGTATGCAGTTTCTTCCTACCAGCCACAGACTCTGTCTGACGAAACTATGTGTTGAAAAAAGAATAAAATGCACAACAAGTTGTTAAGGACACATTGAGAATTATTTCTTTCCTTTAAGTATATTCATGGAGTATGGAATTTCTTCTCAGCCCCAGACTCCATCTGATGAAACTATGCGATGAAAAAGGAAAATTCACTTCAAGTTGCTAATTGGACACTTTGTGAATTTTTTTATTCTTTTATAATTATATTCATGGGGTATGGAAATTCTTCCCAGACCCATACTCTGTCTGACGAAACTATATTTTGGAAGAGGAAAATTCACTTCAAGTTGCTATGGACACTGTGAATTCTTTCATTTTTTTGTAACTATATTCATGGAGTATGGAATTTCTTCCCAGACCCATACTCTGTCTGACGAAACTATATTTTGAAAAAGGAAAGTGCTCTACAAGTTGCTTTGGATACTTTGTGAATTCTTTTATCATTTTGAACAATTGTTTTCAAAGGTATCCTAAGCCTTGATGATCCTTTTTTAAGCAAGGGAACTCTTAACAAAGCTGAATTAACGCAACGTTTATACTTTTCTTCATGATATGTCTGTGGAAACACAACATTTGATAACCAAGTGTTTTTCTACAAGATTTGGTGGGTTTAGGGTTTGGAAATTTTTGCGAGAGCCATTATGTGAAGCACCTGTCACCTTGACCTAGTTTTCAAGGGCACAGGTATGTGAAATTTGACACGTTTTTCATTCGGCAACAAGTGATACTGAATACATATAGAAAGGTGATATCACCTAAGGGCTGATATTACAATACTGGCAATATCACCACAATAGGTCAAGTGACAGAAAAGCCAGCCTTTTCCATCACAAATGTGTATCAGTTTCAACATCCAAAATAAATGTAGGGATGTAATTACAACTTTTATATTAGGACTGAAGATCATGTGACATAAATGTGACATTTTTTTTTCATTTAAAAAAAAAAAGCATCAGTTCCATCATTCGCAAGAAATATAAGGATGTAATTGCAACTTTTACATTAGTACTGAAGATCATGTGACATAAATGGGACTTTTTTGTCATTCGAAAAAAAAAGAATCTGTTCCAACATTTGAAAGAAATGTAGGGCTATAATTACCACACTGACAATATCAGGTTTGAAGGTCATGTAGTGTATTGGCCAGGTTTTTCATCAGATAAAAGTGTCATTTTTGACATTCCTAGGGAATGTAAAGGTTGTAATTACAATACCCACAATATCCAGAATGAAAGATCACGAGACTGATGATCCGTTTTTTTTCCATTAGGAATAAGTGTCAATTTCCATGTTTCGCAGGATTGGAGGATATTGGCCATTCTTCTCGGTGGTTATTGTTTATTACATTCTTGGCAACGTGTGTCTTAGCATCGTGACAGGATTCACGGATATTGTCGTTCAATTTCTCGTCTCTCATGGCGTGTTGCGAGAGCATGTACGCTGATATTGACTGCTGTTTATATCTTCAGTTATAAATACAGAAATGCAGTTCATTACTTAGAGCTGTTTCTGGTTATGATTGCACTTTGTATTACATCTTTACCTTCTTTTCTCAACTCATTCATGATAACATACTGTACACATAAAGTGTTAAACATTGCGTCAATTAAATTAATGCATACTTTGCGCACCCCGGGAGTCTGCATTTAATATTTCAAACTGTGCACCATTATTGGACATCCAATCGCTATGCTAGCATCGTATAACACGCTGACATGATAGCTTGTCATTAAAAATCAGTATATAGAGAACAGGTGCATTCAGGATCAGAATAGAGAGGTTTTGTAATTGGGAGGTGTTTCGCTTAAAAAAATAGGGGAAAGTTATGATCCACTGTGGAACTATTAAATCTGGTATATGAATGGGGAAGGAAAGTTAATTATCTCCATACATTGTATCAATCATAGTATTTGATAAAATTCTAATTGCTAACTTAAATATGTACATCGTAAGTGAACTGATAGTCATACATACATTGTTTTTAAGAGTATTAATTTGCATTATTTTGTAATATCTAATTTTGTAATTAACTAAAACAAAGAGTAAGGGTTTCATATTCTACATTCCCCAGTAAATCTATAATATAGATGTAATATTTCTGAAATATTCCTTTAGCTTTCATCTCTGTGACTGAGAAAAACAAAAATTAGAAGTTCATTTTGAAAACTTTTATTTCAGATTTTTTTCCCTCTAAATTAAGATATATTTAGGTACTCATGACAGTCCGATCATCAATAGAAGCAGCTTTGTATAGCTTGATAGGGATCATACTGAGATTCTTGACCTCTTATTGATATGTAACATGCTTATGTAGTATGCTTCCTATCCATTAAAACTATTGAGTAATATTGTATCAGCATAGTCCCTCATGCTCCTAGACACTGGCTCCGTGCCAACCCCTGTTGGCAATATATTCTAAAGATACTAACACCATATTACCTTCTGCATGCAATACTCACCTCTGTGTATGTGTGTGTATATATATATATATATATATATATATATATATATATATATATATATATATATATATATATATATATATATATATATATATATATATATATATATATGTTTATATATTTATGACCAGTACTCAATGCCATACCAAGAATCCATATATGAATGAAAAAGTTGGGTATTAGTTGTTATAGGTATTACCATTACTGCTCTTGTTATTGTTAAGATATTGTATGAGTTCAAAGATGCCAATCCCAACTCGTATATCTACTCTTATTTTCTTTTCTTTTTCAGGTAAGTGGTCAGATTCCTATGGTACTCATTAGATGAAAGTGATGCTCATAAGCTTCTACACCTTAAATGTCTTCGAGTAAGGTATTGTATGCATTTTGTGAATATCAGGACAGAAAAGTAGCAATGGCCAGGGTATGACTTTTGATATTTCTTAGATTTTCCTTTTGCAGGCAATCTATTGAAGAAGAGGGATTGCCCTTGGGAATTTCTAACTGTTCCTTTATGGTACATCGACCTAGATATAAGCAGCCTGTTTGACAAGGGTACTGCAGACAATTAGAAACGTCATTGCAGGGTTAATGTAAACAAACAAACTAAACATTTAATTGTTGCACATCTTTAAGTGGAATGATATATTTTATTGAATCCTGTGTATATTCTCTGAAATATGCACATGCTACATTTCAATTATCAGACAAAAAGTACCCATTTTTGAAAGAATTCATTAATCTCCTGGAGGCTAGGGCAAATCATGGATTGACTAAATATCAACGGAAATGCTTGCAGGTTCACAGTTCTTTATTTTGTCATTCATGGGGTCACCACTGCCAAAGGTTTGGAGGAAGTGAGGAATTGAGGAGGTTGCCAGTGACTTAGGGTTAGACAGTGGTTTCCTTTGGGACTCCATGAACTACTGGCCAGTCCACTTTTATTCTTTCTTATCCACATGAAAACTGTTTATTCCTCCACATAGCACAACCGACTTGTCAAGATTTTGTCTTAATGTGGCAAAAAAGTGACTATTGGAAATTCTAAATCCTAGCTGGGGTACTCTTAATGTTGATAGTCCCCATCAGATTGAATTATACATCACTTGAGTATTCTTAAAATTAATTTTGCCGCAGGAAATTGTTTTATTCACTGGAGTACTTCCCCTAGCCTCGGGGGAACGAAGATTCTGGAATACATAACCATGAAAAATGCAGAGGCTTTGAAAAATATCCGTCTCTCTGGAGCGGGCGAGGAAATGATCCTCTGGCGTGGGTCTTGACTACTAATAGCAGGCAAGCAGCCTTTCAGCCATGCTTCAGGCAATGCAGACCCTATACATCTTACTTGTACTGGGATATGATCTCTGACTCCAGTCAAGTTCCACCTTAAGTGCTTGATTATAAGGATTTATGTTGTTTCATCTGAAATGAGATCTCGAGGAAACCTTAGATGGATTATGTACACTCTTTTGGAAGTTATTCATTGTATCAGTTGCATATGATGTTATGAACAATAATAATAATAATGATGATAATAATAATAATAATAATAATAATAATAATAATAATAATAATACTGATAATAATAATAATGATAATAATAATAATGATAATAATAATAATAATAATAATAATAATAATAATAATAATGATAATAATAATGATAATGATTACCGTAATTTCGCGTGTATAAGACGCACTTTTTTACACAAATTTCTATCCATAATATGGGGGTGCGTCTTATACACAGAGCTAGAAATCCAGGGTGTTTTACATCGAGTCCCCAGGCCACATGGAGATCAGAAATCGATGACCCGCCATTACCGCAACCCATATTAGAATAAGACTCTGGTATGTTTTCATTTCAATTGCGTTTCTAACATGTTTAGCATGTCTCAACTTCAGTGGTATGGGTATTATAAGTCCTATCTAGCCGTAGACAACTTATTGCATTGTTTGTGTTACCAGGCCCGTCCAACCGGTTCTACTTTAGGCACACTAATTACAATACACCGTGACGGCATGAATGTCCGAGCCCCTATTGTCTTTAGAGCAGCATTATACTTGACTTCCAACTACAATCAACTTAATGTTTGTCCGAATCCACTGCTAGTTTGTTACAAAATAGCTAGAGACATGGACCACAAAGTGGGTGCGCACTATACACAGGGCTAACGTCTATACACCGTTTTAAAGGCCTGAACAAGGGGTGCGTCTTATATACGGGTGCGTCTTATACATGCAAAATTACGGTATGATAATAATAATGATAATAATATTGATAATCATAGTAATGATATTAATGATAATAATGATAATAATAATAATAATAATAATAATAATAATAATAATAATAATAATAATAATAATAATGATAATAATTATAACAATAATAATAATAATAGTAATCATAATATAATAATAATGATAGAAATAGTGATAATATTGGAAATATTGTTATAAACACTTGAGGTATTGTATCATTTAAGTATATAGAATTTCAAGAATATTTTAGGACAGGCTGGAAATTAGGAGGACAAGTAGAAATTGGGACTTCTTGTCCTAAATAAGACATTCAAGTAGACTGAAAAGTTATGTCAAGCCCTGTAATCTAGTATTCCCCCCAGTCAGTCAGCAGCAAAAGTGGCAATCTGCGCCAAGCCATTCAATAATTAACACCATACCGTTTTATTGCCGACGAGCTGACAGGACAAATCAAGCTTACAAATGGCGTAGAGCGGCCATCAGTGTTAATCTTCCCCATCTGTTTGCCCATACAGCGGCTGCCGTGGGCAGGATCGGTAAAAAGCCCCCTCAGGAGCAGAAAAAACAGCTCCGGCTGGAAGGAATAGTAAACGCACTACGTGTAAATGTGTTGGAATGAGGCCTGTTATTGATATTACTTAACCCTTAGCTAAGGCTACTTTCGTCCAAAGCACAAGGACGTAAAGATTTTTGAAAACCATCTAAGCCCTGTCATGTTGGTATTCATTGGATAGCTCTCACTGAGAACTCTCAGATGAGTACCCATGTGCCAGGGTTTCAGCCATTTTTCAGTTTTCTGCATCATTTTGTATTTGCCAAATTAGCCACCAGCAGCACAAGTGTTAACACTCTCACAGTATCCCAAACTGATGACCATGCTTTGAATCCGGCCACAATGCTCAGTTTACCTTTAACTATTTAGCAGATTGATGCTTTATTCCCAAGTTCATTTCAAAATTATCCCACATCCAGATGACATTTTCAAGAATTCATGCATGCTGTTAGTGCTCCTTGACTAGTGTCGTTTGGATCTATGACATATTTGAAAATATCTATGGTATAAGGCCAAACTTACCCAAAATATTTCAAACAGGGTTCTTAATTGAGAGATCTGCCAAACAATTCTTATCCAAAAAAATTCAGAAATATGCTTTTGTTGAAGAGATAATACTGAAATAGTCATGCCTTTTTGCCCCTTACATGCGTGAATAGGTTAACCCATTAATGCTTATTCAGCGTTCATCTAGAAATTGTCGTCTGGAATTTTGATACTTATGGCAATTATTTTGGAATTTAGAATTATTTTACAAAATATTTGTAGGAGAGTTGTTGGTTATGTTCTGATTATCATTTCTTCATCAGATATTTTCCTAATTATGTTTTTGCCTGCAAGATTTCATCAAGATGGTCAGACTGTTTTTCGCCACTATGTACATTGATGGGTTAAGTATAGCCTAAAATTGCATAGAGACATCCTAAGATGCAGTAATGGAGTGTTCAAGTTTCTATAGGGCACTGAGAGGTGCAGGTCATGCAGTGCAGGGACTATATCTTGACCCTTTCACACCAGAATCATACATTGGTCTGACACAAATGGAAATATCTCATGGAAAAATAATTTATTTGAGAAATATTTGACTGAAATTTCTTGGTCTTGTTATGTATGAAAAACCCTCTTCAAATATTTTTCAAATATTACTAAATTTGATGACTTATGAATAGTTATGATGTAAGTTGTAAGATCATGCATGTACTGCTGATGAAAATGGGTTACATAGAGATTGATCTCTCCTGTGGCATGGTGATCTGGAATGGTCTTTTGTAGGCAGAGGGATTCATTAAGATAAGTATGCACCAGTCACAATGGCATCTCTCTGAGAGGATTGGGACTAGAATTAATCTGCTTTAAATTGGTATTAAGTTTGATCTCTTCCTGTTGATCTTGATCATGTGATCAATACTCCAGGTATGGACGTCTACAGTGCTGACATTTAGTACCTGCACTAAATGCACGGGCAGCTCGGGCATAATACACAACCGCACACCTAATTGCCATACAGTTTCCAGGCCTTGGATGCATGGATGACCTTGCAGCAGAACGCAGTTTAGAATCGCAAGCTACGCGGGTCATTGATGTGCTTGGCCTATTGTTTTGACTTGTTGTCCATGGGTGTTTGTACAACCAGGCACTGGCAGACGTCCAGTTAACTGCCCTCGCCTTAGTGGTAAAAGTGGTCAGTAAGCCTGCCCACTGCATAAAAAAGCTATGAAATGGGGTATTTAAGTGGTACCACTGTCAGAGTCAGCCCCACTGTCTAATGTAGTGGTAAGACCACTGTTTCCTGCAGTGGAGCCACTGTTTCTTACAGTGGGGCCACTGTTTCTTACAGTGGGACCACTACATAAACCCATATGTGACTTGAAAAAAATCCATATAATATTATATGGTGCATGAATTAAATGTCAGTACTGTATTCACACAGGACTTTAGCCAGCTGGGTATCTGAAGAGCATCATTTGGACATCCAAATCCTTGGAAGTCAGACTATGGCAATTTCATGGCAATTCCATTAAAACAAACATAATGTATTATTTCCTTGAAATTGATATCTTTAGCAATTCCTCACAAAAAGTATTTATGTAGAGGACAATCTTTCAGGCTCCATGTGTTATCGAGCCCTGCATAGTAAGAGTTATTTGCACTGTGTGAAAAACATACCAACTGCTTGTGCTGGCTGGAAATATGAAATATCTATTAATGATTTAATTTTCATAATAGATATTAATAGTTACATTAAATATATCATACTTCCATTTCTATTATATTTATATTTTATGGATTATTTAATTTTAAAGTAATTTGCACTATGTGAAAACACACCAAATGTTTCTGCTGACTGGAAATATAGAATATTTATTAATTATTTGTATTGAATATTTATAAATGTATTGAATATATTACATTTATATCTGTATTGAATATTTATTTATCATTTATTATTTAGAGTAATTTGTGCTGTGTGAAAACATACCAACTGCCTGTGCTGGCTGGGAAGCTGTGAAGTTTTCCTCTGCTGTGTGGTGAATGGCCAATATATCACCAATAAACGTCCACTGTGCATTGGAAAGTAGACTTTACTGCTCCTGGGGGCCATATTCAACATTATGTTTTATCGCAACTCATTTTTCTATTATGTTTCTTTTTATTGTGCTCAATCATAAGCTTACTGTACATGTATTCATGGTTATTAGCCTGTGTGGCAGAACAATGCCCCGTGGAACGAGGGCTTGACGTTAACCCATTCTCGCCATGGGTCGTCTGGATCAATCATACTTTTGAAAATAATTTCAGAATGAAGCATTAATTGGAAAAATATTTGAAAGGGAGTTGTTCGTTAGATTCTTGTTAACATTTCTCGTTCAATTTTTTCCTGAAAATTGATTTCGTTATAGAGACATTGCAACGTTAACCCATTCACGCCTGGAGATCTCTTTGACATGGGTCGTCTGGATCTTTCATACTTTTGAAAATAATTTTGGAATGAAGGGTAAATTAGAAAAATATTTGAAGGGGAGTTGTTAGTTAGATTATTGTAAACATTTCCCTTTCAATTTTTTCCTGAAAATTGATTTTGTTATAGAGACATTGCAAAAATAGTAACGGGGTCTTTGGTGCTACAGTCATCGCCCACTTGCCCTCACACAGCAGATTAATCAATGGAGGATGTTGGGTAATATGCTAAATACAAGATTATTTTTACTTAACATTAGCACACAAGTAGGAATGAACTCATTTATGTCCAGAATTCCTTTTAAAAATATTGCTTGATTAATGGTACTAATGGAAATAATTTTGAATTGAACCATAAATTCACTGACTGATTGAAGGAGACCTGTAGGTTGAGTTTTGATTCAAGTTTTCCTTCATATCGTTTCCAAACTATGCAGTACTCCTAAAGATATCTGACAACTGGCTAGTCACAACTTAGCCACACTATGGCATAAATGTGAGGAAAAACAAAATTGAAAATTAAAAAAAATACTTCAGAGTATTTTAATGGCCTGTCAGACATTTATGAATGGGTTTGAGAGATTTTGAGAGTGTGGCTATTATGATAGATTGTATTTTAACATTGACATACTTTTATGCAGTTTTATGAATGCCAAGAACACACGAATAATGGCTTAAAACCATTACAGCGAAAGAGTTTTCATATCTAGTAAGAAAGTTTGTAGGGTAAGCAGGCAGTCTTAGCCAAGATTTTGAAAGTTAATGTTCGAAATGAGTCGTCATAAATTTGTTGGACATCCAGTAGTTAACCGAAGGTTGACCATAGAATAATCACATTGCAGCCATCAGACGAGTATACATTACCTTTACACATGAAAAATTAAAGTACTTCTAATTAATATCCTAGCTATATTGAAATCTAAGTTTCAAATTATTTGCTCAAAATTGACATTTCAAAAAATTCCAAACCAAAATATTTAGGTACCCCCAAGTGTAATTTTCAAGGGTTTGGGTATCCAAATGATGCTCAGGCATAATGCTAGCATGTTAAAACTCAAACAGACAAGTAAAAAATAGTAGCTCTGTATTTGTCTAGACAATTCATTTATCATGAAAAAAGGGTCAAGCTCCTGGGTCAGTCCAGAAAATCTCGCTTTAATCCTATTTTCGCTCACGGTGAACGAATGGTTGTTATATACGGCCCCTCCTGACAGCGCACTAAATCATCCTCTGCTGAGTGGTCTCGCCAAAGAAGCTGCTTGGAGATTGGTCGGAGAAATTAAAGGAAGGCTGGAACTCTTCACAAGTGAGGCATGAATGATGTATCTGACTGCAATCAGTTTATCGGGTAAATCCCAGCAGCGTGCATCTCCGGCTCAGGATGGAGTCCGAAGGAGACAGACGTATCGGGGGAACATAGATCTTCCCTAACATTCCCTCCTATTGGATTGAGTCGGAATTGTAGTTTAATCTTGACTAGTCTATATGAAGACAAACATGTTGGGCCACATAGATTTCGCCTAAATTCCCTCTTGGTTTCTATGGGAATTGCAATTCGATTTATTGTCATTTTTTTCTGCCATATTATGGCTAATTCATGACTAACCAGAAAGAAAACAAACATATTGGTTGAAAATATATCTTCCCTAAGAGAGCGAGAGAGAGGGAGGGAGAGAGAGAGAGAGAGAGAGAGAGAGAGAGAGAGAGAGAGAGAGAGAGAGAGAGAGAGAGAGAGAGAGAGAGAGAGAGAGAGAGAGAGAGAGAGAGGGGGGGGATGGGGGAGAGGGATTGAGAGAGAGACAGAGAGAGAGAGAGAGAGAGAGAGAGAGAGAGAGAGAGAGAGAGAGAGAGAGAGAGAGAGAGAGAGAGAGAGAGAGAGAGAGAGAGAGGGAGGGAGGGAGAGAGAGAGAGATAGAGAGAGGGTGAGAGAGAGAGAGAGAGAGAGAGAGAGAGAGAGAGAGAGAGAGAGAGAGAGAGAGAGAGAGAGAGAGAGAGAGAGAGAGAGAGAGAGAGAGAGAAGGTTCTGTGATAGTCAGTAAGTCAGCTGAGAAGTAATCTGACATGAAAGGCTTACAGAAGGGTTAGGAATCCAATTATCCTCTATAAATACTGTAAAGCCAACTACAGTCATTATTAGGACCTCTCACATGTGTGCGAACAATATATCTTCATATTCAATTATGAGGTGGCGGGGGAGTGGGCTCATATTCTCTTATGCAGTGTTATGGTTATTATATTGTATTCAATTATGTTGTTTTGAATTAAAATTTTATCATATTCAATTATTTGAAATTAACAATACATGTTTAGAAATTATACTCAAAAAATTACCAGAGGTGTGATTTTTGGCAGTTTCTGTTTCCAGATGATTCCCAGACACCATAGTAGCTAAAGCCTTGAGTATGCAGGGTCCTTGATGCAGTTTGTTTTCAGAAAAATAAAGGGCAACATGCAAGGCTGACTGGGCAACCTGATTCAGGGTCTGAGTTGCCAAGTTTGAATATCTGTTGTCTGTTAATTGTGTCTAATGCTCAAAATATAGGTAGCAGTGATATATCTTTTGTTATCTGGTAACTGTAGAGATTCCTACAGTGGAAATAATTCACATTTTTTTTTTCAGTTATAAATCTTTAGTAGAGAGTAATGTCTATACTTGGTAAAATCCCAAATATCAATATTAATTGGAAAAAGAAAAATTTTCAATCATTTATGATTTGTCATGCAGTTGTACAACTGTTCACTTCCCAAGAAAGCAAATTCAGTATTTACTAGCAAACGTTTTGACAGTGCTGAATTTCAGGTTATGTTGCCTTGGAAACAGGCAGTATCATTAAAATATTGTGAAAGGATTGTATCATTAATCAAATATTGGTATTGCACCCTATTACAAGACTTTGAAAGGTGTCAATCTTTTGTCAGTGGTGTAAGCAAGACACAGTTGTCACTTGCCCTTCAGCTATAATTTACATATTCTACTTCCCCGGTGCAATGAGGCAAGCACCAATGTCGAGCCCTGTAATGCAAAACCTAATCCTCCCTGCTCCCCTTATAACCTCATGCAAGCAACTCTGCTCATCTCTGCACAGACAATCTAGTAAGCCCAGAATAATTGCCGAAATCAATTCAGAGATTGTCTCTGTTATCAATCTTCTGTGATTTTTTTAAATCGTTGCAACAAGAAGCTCTTGAGCGTAAGGAAATTGATTCTTAATGAATACCTCCCCTATCTGGGATTAAATTTCCAATCCTTTCCTTATTTTGTGTTGCGTCTCTCTAGTTTCCAGCAGAGCTTGACATGTACTAGCACATCCATTTAGGAATTTTATCAATTCTTTTCAAAACCCTGGATCAGGGACTTAGCCAGGCCCTGTCTGGCTGGTCTTTTGTACAGGTAATTTCCTGGAAAACCTCCTTTTTTGGACAGACAAAAATTTGTATTAAGAATTTTCAATTTTAGCTTTTAGGGGGTAATAACCAAATATTCAAAATTTCATCTTAAATTATTACCAGAAAGAAATTGGTGTCAGCAGATGAATGACTCAAAGAATATTAAGAATTAGAATTGGAATCATTCAAAAAAATCATGTCAAGCACACACCCCAAGATATGTTTGCAATGAGAGTCCTACTTTAGGAAGTATATATGGTTAATAAAGTTCAGCATCTTTTAATACTAATTAGTGAAACATTACAAAACAATCCATTCCATTTGATCTTCCTCTCATCCCATTTATGCTTGGAGATTTCCCTGACTTATGTTGTCTGGACCTGTGATACTTTTGAAGATAACTTTGAAATTGAGCATAAACTGAAAAATATATTTGAAGGGGGGTTGTGAGTTTGTTTCTGATTTACATTTCTGTTTGGAATTTGTTCTTAAAATTGCAATTGTTAGTGAGATAAACCAAAATAGTCAGGTGGTTTTGGCTGCTCCAGAACGTGACTTGGTTAGTCGGTCGTTTTCCGTGATACCCCAGTATCATCCACCTATGATAACTGGCTATTCATTATTTATAAGAAGAAAAAGTAATGATAAAGAAAATTCCGACTTCCAACAGTTCCTAGTATGTTTTAACCCATTAATGCTCACGGCGGCTAAAAGCAGCCTTACAAATTTGATAAAATCATTGAGGCAAAAGCAAAGTTAGGAAAATATTTGATGGGGAAATGTTAATTAGAACATTTCCTACAACTCTCCTTCAATTTTTTTTTAAAATCACTTTCAATTCCAAAGTTATTGTCAGAAGTATCATAGATCCAGACAACAATTTCAGGAGGAACTCAAGCGTTAATGGCTTAAATACTAAGCATTAATAGTCCCTATTGAAATTATTTGGAACCCATTGTATGCATAAATAGCAGCAGTTTTAAATTGGCAGTCACAATTTTGCCTTGGCAATGAGAGAAATGTGATGATAAACAAAATTCCAAACACTTAACAGTTTTTATGAATTTTGAATATCAAGCTTTTTTAGCATTCATTAAAATTAATTGGTATGAAATACATTTATGAATGGCAGAAGCTTTTCTGATGTGAAACTGGTTAATCACAATTGAGCCTTGAGTACTGTATAACTGGTATTTAATTTAATTTTGCTAGTTTCGCACTCCCCATGATAGCGTTAAAATAACATCCTTCAAATAAATATCTATATAGTAATATGTGTATAGTTTGCTTGAAAATAGCACAAATACCTTCGGGCAGGGCTGTTAAGCAAAACATTTAGCACTCCAGATTAAAGCCGAATACAGTACTAGTAGAGCTGCACTCACCACTCATGAACTCGAGTTGCTCGAGCAGCTAAGGCAGGCGAGCCGAGCTCGAGCTGAAGTCGTCAACTCAAGAACTCGTCTATGTTTGGAACACAAACGTAACACAGAACATCTAACACAAATGCAGTGTCCCCAATGCAGTGTTGAGCGTATAATACTGACCTTTGTATCGCTCTATAGAAAGCAATATGTAAATATAGATATGTATTCTTCTATGCAGGCACATTTTTAAATGAAAAAAACATTTAAATGTTAACAATTCATCATCAGTACATATTATTTTCTTAATTGGTGGGCTGAATAATGAATATTTATTTTAAAAAACGCGCATCCACGAGCTCATGAGCTCATGAGCTCATGAGTCAAAGTGGTGGTGAGCTCATGAGTTGATCTCGCTCTGTGAGTGCAGCTCTAGATATATAAAGTACTAGGGGAGAAAAGGCGAGAATAAGGTAATTTCCAAATTGCCTGGAAGTGAGTGGGAAGGATGGAGGTGACTTTGCCTAGCAGCGTGTGGTGGTGCTAATGGGGGAAGTTGAATATCCTGTAATCTGAAGCTGGTAAGCGGAGGAGGCGAGCAATATCACCACTCACACCCTCCCTTAGGGCCATTATTGTCTAAGTAAGCAGGGCGTCTGGGTGTTATTTGGACATCCAAACCCTCAAAAATCATTCCTTAGGACACCCAAATAGTTTTAAGAGTAATTTCTTAAAATGTTAATGTCAAGCACATAATTGAACTATTTTCACCTAAATATAATTCCAATGACATTGTATAAAGATATTATGCCTAATTTCAATAAATAGATTCATGTCCTTGATTGTAATTAGAGCATAATGTGGTCTCCCTTGAAAAACAGGACACCAAAGAAATTCACAATTGCCAATTCTGGGCTTCCAGTTTCTAAAACCTAGCTAAGACGTAAGACTGAGCTAGATAGATTTATATATTACTAGGGCTCCCGCGATACACTCGTATACTCGCTGCACCGCGGATTGCCGCGATACGAATAGTATTCGAATATACGCATTTGTATATTCGAATACAGACGAATATACATAAAAATGAAAAGCCCTACCTGCTTGCCGCAATAGATATTGAGGAAATCACTTCAAATCAGCAGCGCTGAGTGTGCTGAGTTTTGAAGTGCCTCCATTTTACGTTGTGGGCGCACGATTACTAATGCCGGTGAGCGCACGATTACTTATACCGGTTAATACCGGTTGAGCTTGGGGACCATTCCTGTCCTTATAAGGTAAAACGGCGCTCTGGTTTTCAGATCGTTCGCTGCCATTCTACGAATATTAGTATTCGTATTCGTGACCCTATATTCGTGAATTTATTCGTATTCACCACCTACTGTATTCGTGAGAGCCCTATATATTACTGTTAGGACTTGCATTGATTACTTTTTTTACGATTGAATATCTTGATAACTAATATTTTGGATTTTGATTATTTCGATACAATGCATTGAGATGTCCATAAGTAGGCATTCCTTGATATGTTGGGAAATCACAAAGCATTGATTGTGGTTTTCCATCTTATAATTATTAAAACTTTTTTCTTCCAATTGCATGGCACTGTAGAGAGCTGCCTCTGAGTGACGTAGTAGAAGCATGTGAAGCTTAACCCTTTCATGCCTCGGGATATTTATTTGCCCAGTGTCGTCTGGACCTGTCAAACTTTTTAAAATAACTTTGGAATAAAGCATAATTTTGCAAAATATTTTATGGAGAGTTGTAGATAGATTTCAGTTGAACAATTCTCCTTCAAATATTTTCTATATATTGCTTTTGTTAGAAAGATATCACCAAAATGATATAATTGGATGTATCATGGAGATTGACATTTGAAAAGGATTTGTAGCAAGTCTATGTATGGGCTATAACCCATTTATGCCCACTAAGAGATTTCCATGACAAGTGACGTCTGGACCTGTGGTTCTTTTGAAAACAATTTTAAGTACAGATTGGGAAAATATTTTAAAGGGAGTTTTTAATTGGTTTCAAATGAATATTTCTCCTTCAAATATTCTCAAATTTTTTTATTATATTTAAAATAAATATACCTAAAATAGCCAGGCTGTTTTAGGCGCTACAGGCATGAATCAGTTAAGTGATCCCAACTCTGGTTAGATCATTGACACTGTGTAATCATTGTGGGAGCGATATATTATGATATAACTGGGGACCTCCAGTCTCACAACCTATATGTGTCTTTACATATCTGATATAACACAGGTCTATCCCTCCACCCTGAGCTTTTAGCACCATGCTGGCACAGGATATATATAACAGTTACTGTCTCAGGTATCATGTTAGGTGTTCATAGTAAGCTAGTTAGCACCTGTGCATAACAGCATCTTTGGCATGCTATTCAGGGACACCCTAGGGCCTTGTGTATAATGTATGCATCAGAGCCTATAGAATACAGTCTATTTTTCTATGATGAGATTCATAGTAAGGATGATTATGATGCATGATATAAAAGTAATTAGCACGAATTGCAAGTGGGATGATGATGATAAGTGAATAGGAACATTAAGACGATACTACACCTGTAGCAAGTACTCAAGTGAATATGAGGTAATGTTAATGATAGTGGTAGTAATGATAATTCAGATGATGGTGATGACAATGATGATACTACTTATAATGATGATGATGATGATAACATAGTTTTTAGTTTTGACATGTTAATAAATCTGAGGTCTGCCAAATGAAATTAAACATGGGTTCCAAATCGTAAATTCTAATTCATTTTTACACTCATTATTACACTAATTTAGTACAATGCAATAGTTTTAGGACACCTAATCGATGACATTCTTGTTACCTTTATGACAACAGCCACAAAATTCCATAATATTGGATTATTGATTTAAGCATTGTTAAACATTGCAGTGTTTTTGTTGGGCCTTATCACTAAGAGAAAATAACCCATCTTTCTCTAAGGCGCTGTTGAGAGGGAATTGATTTTTGTGGAATAAATGCTCATTGTGAACCTAATGATCCCTGAGCATAGAATATGCCACTAATTGTGTGTCGAGAGAGGTCTGGTTACGGATAATTTATCATGTGCAGAGATGTATTGTTGCTCTGATGGATAGGCTGTTTTTATCCAGGGCTCGAAAGTAGGCATCGGACAAATACCATAAATTCGGAAAAGATTGTGTTTGTTTATTTTTTGCGTTCAGCCTCGGACAAAAAATTTAAATTTGCAATGATTAGTGCTGCCACTTTAAGTATATAGCTGACACTCCAGTTCACAAATTTACAAAATGTAAAAAAATTCTGTAAATTCGCAAAATTTACTCTACACAATCTTTTTTGAATCTATAGTAATGTGTGAGATCTTCTTGACAGGCTCCTTCTGGACCTATGATACTTTTGAAAATAACTAAGGAATAAAGCATACAGTCATTCTTATTACAGGGCTTGACGCCAACAATGGTTGTATGGCCCCAGGCCAGTAAAACATTTCTCAAAATGGCTTAGGGCCTCAAAAGTAAAAAAAATACCTCAACTGGTCCTACAGGGCCAGTAAACATTTGGGGACATTCTTGTTAAGTTTCCCCTCAAGAATGTGCTAAATGTTTCTGAAATAAATGAAGAGGAAATAAATGAAAATAAATGTTGTCTCTGGATTTTATGCAATGTTTTTTATTAGGGAAAAATTTGTAAGACCAGTAAAAAATTTGCAGGACCAGTAGATCCTACGTGATACTGGTCCTACAGGGCCACTAACATTGTGAGTTAGTGTTGAGGCCTGTCTGATGGCTCTGATGGATAGGCTGTTTTTACCCAGGGCTAGAAATTAGGCATCTGACAAATAATGTGTGAGGTCTTCCTGACAGGCACCTTCTGGACCTATGATACTTCTGAAAATAACTAAGGAATAAAGCATACATTCATACCATTGAATTGATTGATTGATTGGATATTAATATTTTTGGAAATCAATCTTAATTCCTTAGATATTGTCAAAAGGATCAAAGATCAAGACTACAATTTCTGGAGGACCTTTTAACTCTTCTAATGCTGAGGCTACTCTCGTCCAAAGCACAAGGATGCATAGTTTTTGGAAACCATCTAAACCCTGTCATCGGGGGCTTAGCCGCCTATGCGTCCAGCGTGACATTTGGACACCCAGAGGCCAGAACACTGTTTTTTGACAGTTTGGACACCAAATATATTTGTCAGAAATTGCTGATGATGACTTTTCTTAGAAGATAGAAGATGTAGAAGCTGTAGTGTCACTTTTAGAAGACACACAAAGCAGTTACTGGCCTTAAAAAGCAAAATCTGTAAATATATAGGGTTTATTTTATTAGTAGTATATACTTTGTACCACACTTTGGACACGCAAAAGTCTATGAAACCTCTATTTGGACACCCTGTTTCCAAATATTGGCTAAGACCATGCCTGTCATGTTGGTATTCATTGGAAAGCTCTACCAAAAAACCACAAAAAAACCACTGGAAAATGACCGAAACCCTGGCGCATGGGTACTCGACTGACATTACTCAGCGATAGGTATCCAATGAATAACAATATGACAAGATTAAGCTGGTTTTCAAAAATCTTTGCACCCTTGTGGTTTGGACAAAAATAACATTAGAAGTGTGAACCCTTATATGCTGCTGGTGGCTAATTTGGCTAATACATGGCTACTCATCTGAGAGTACTCGGCGAGAGCTATCCAATGAATACCAACATGACAGGGTCTAGATGATTTTCAAAAAAAAAATTCTGTCCTTGTGTTTTGGATGGAAAGTAGCCTCAGCATTTAATGGGTTTTTAGTTAATGTCCTGCTGCCAGGTCCTCACACCTACGCCCACTTCCTCCAAACTTCCTGTTAAGACCGTTCCCCGCGTCTCCTCTCTATGATGATTGATAGGGTAGGAGATGATCTTCCTTACTCCTCCGGGAGCCTGACTCACACGATCTCATCCCAGCGAGGAGATGAGGCCTGATTGGCCATCTCCCCACGGTCAGGCACTGTCACTCAGCCTTTGACAGCTACAGTTAATAGAGAGATTTTTTGTCTCGTTTGGTGCTGTGTGTATACTATGACCCATTAACCTATTGGCCTAAACTTTGGCCTAAACAAAAAATATGTTTGTTTCCTGTTACATGCTAGAAAAAAATAGGGTAGGTATAGGTAGGTAATTTATCTTATTTTATCACATTTTTTTTTATCTCCTCCATGCTGCATTAGATGCGAATGTAAAGCAAAACAGCAGCATCTAAATTAGTGGGATATTTAGATCTATTTAAATCCACTGAACTAGTATTATATGCTTATATTTGATGTTTTCTTCATTCTTTTTCCAATTTCTTTTGTATGCTGTGCATGGAATATGAAGCAGTTACAAATTGTTACCCTTCTTTTTTAAAAAGATACTATTTTGGGCCATAAAAAGATTAGGGTAGGGGGAAAAAAATAGGGTAGGTAGGGTAATAGGAAAAAAACTTTTTTTAGGCCTTATGGAGATCTTTCCTGAATGGATTGTCCAGCGCTCCCCACGGTGAAGCACTGTCACTCAGCCTTTG
The DNA here is from genome assembly GCA_963942565.1 of Maea johnstoni. Classification (NCBI taxonomy): domain Eukaryota; kingdom Metazoa; phylum Annelida; class Polychaeta; order Spionida; family Magelonidae; genus Maea; species Maea johnstoni. The sequence continues at coordinate 22,968,381 of OZ012690.1, forward strand.
ACAGCTACAGTTAATAGAGAGATGTTTTGTCTCATTTGGTGCTGTGTGTAAAATATGACCCATTAACCCTTCCAATGCTCGGGCTACTTTTCGCCCAAAGCACAATTAAGGAAGCAAAGATTTCTGAAAACAATCTATACCGTGTCATTTTGTTATTCATTGGATAATTCTTGTTGAATACTTACAGATGACTACCTATGTGCCAGGGCTTCGGTCATTTTTCAGGTTTTTGCATAATTTTGTATTGGCCAAATTGGCCACCAGCAGCATAAGGGTCAATAGAGAGATTTATTTGTCTATTTGGTGCTGTGTGTGTGATATGACCCATTAACCTATTGATGGCTGTAGTGTCATTATGGAGATCTCTCCTGAATGGATTGTCATGCTGACAGGGTCTTACGCAGGATTTAGAAAGTGGGTGTTCAAAATTGGTAATTGTAAAAAAAAATTTTGGCATCCTATTCCTTAGGTGATCTCACAATATGCTTAGATTACTACCACAAACATGCATTTACTTATTGAAATTAGAGGTAATATACTTATATAATGCCATTGGAATTGTATTGAAGTGAGAAAAATCAATTACATGCTTAAAATTGACATTTTTAGAAATCCCCTACAAAGATTTTGGGCATACTTAAGGTTGGTTTTTGAGGTTTTGGATGTCCAAATGACACCCAGATGCCCTGCTGGCTAAGACTATGCTGTCCAGTACTTCTAGGGACTAACCTGCTCTGAGTGAAGCAGGGAAGAATTAGATAAACTCAAATGGCCTTAAGTACCTTTTGGTTGATATCTTTCAGGTAACTCTCCCATGATAACCAGGTCAACTCTTTTGTTCAACTGTCATTGCCTGAAGCAGGAAAAACAAACACTCAAACAAACAAACAATAAAATAGACAAACAGACCAACAAAAAGGTGATATGAAAGAGAAAGGAATGTGAATCGAAATACAGACAAAAAAAAGTATCCACAATTCCCCATCTCTATATTAATAGCAGGTTCCAAATTTTGTGACCGTAACTCCTCCGAAACGGCTGCAAGCCGGATGCTGTGGCTTTGCATGCCGATTAGTGTGGGGTTGAAGTTTTGCAATAGCTAGGTTTGAAGGAAAAAAAACTCACAGTTTGCCTAAATTTGTTTTATAATTCCTTCTTCCTCTGTTTTTATCAGCAGATTTGAGAGTATTTTAAACAATAAGCATAGGAGTCTTTCTCTATGAAAACAGTAGAGAATTACAAAATCGACCGTTGCCCCCAAAAGTTCTCTATGATTTACTGAGATTTTCATATTTATCTGGTAAGTTTGCCACAGTCAGATTAAAATGCACAACATGTTCATGGCTGTGTGATGGATGAAGACATTTTATGGCATGTTTGCGCAAAATGTTGGCGTAAAATTGAATTCAGCCTCTGATTGGTCGACCCCGGCCGATGATGTTTTCAAAGCGGGATTAGATTTTGCGACCGAAATAGCTTCCCCCGGTTGTGTTTAGGGGCAGACGGGTGAGCCACGCTCCCCAATTATTCTTGTTGTTATTCTTTCCCAAGGGCAGGGCCAAATTAGTAATGGCTGTGCCTGTGGGTGTGTACATTGTCAGTCTGCATATTGCGAAAGGAGAGTTGTATAGGAGGAAATAAACCTTTCTGACTCAGGTTGTAGGTCTACTGAGCAAGTATAAAAGAAGAAAATGGGCATTTTTGTTAATTAGATCATAGGTTTGATGGATAATTATCTAGTAAACTATTAGAAATACCAACTCTTTCTGACTTCGGTTGTAGTTCTACTGGGGAAGTATAAAAGTCATATTTTGTAGAGAATGGCCCTTTTGTAAATTAGATTATAGGTTTGATGGATAATTATCAAAACTATTTGAAATATTAACCCTTTCTGACTCAGGTTATAGGCTTGATGAATGATATTTGATCATGAACTTTAAGTCTCCACTTCAACAGTAATTCTTTTTTTTTGAGAAAGTTAGTTTAATTTTCTAGGAACTTGACATTGCATGCGCCTTGTTTCTGTCTTGTTAACTGTGGTATCGGGGGAGTCATGACATGAGGAGCCTGTCAAGAGGTCAATTATCATTGTCAATTTAGCAGCGCCATCACGAGGAAACGCGAATGATCAGATCGGGAGACTGGAAATTGATGAGTGAGTGGAGAACTGTCCTCAGGGGAGATGGAAACGGACAGAATGATTAGAAAACAGTTGTTTGGATTAGCTGCGCATACAAAGCCCCTCAGATGTGCATGCAATATGGCCTTTCCCATAAAGCTTACTTCTAGGCAAAAAAAAGTGCTTATTCACATGTTAGAAGTTCAGAAAATCTATTAACCCTTATGCTGCTGGTACAAACTTTGACCAATACAAAATGTTGCAAAAAATCTGAAAAATGATAAACCCTGGCACAATTGGGCACTCATCTGAGAGTTCTCAGCGAAAGCTATCCAATGAATATACCAACTTGACAGGGTTTAGATGGTTTCTAGAGATCTTTGCATCCTTCTGCTTTGGACCAAAGTAGCCTCAGCATTGGAAGGGTTACAGCAACCAGGATTTTTTTCTCTTATTTAAGAAATTTCTCTTTTACCCAATCCCATAGATATTGCGAAAATAGGTCCGATTATTTTGATGATGTTATGTAAGAGAAGCATTTAAAAAGTTTTGAGGATCTCATCCTAAAACCCATTGTCTTTTTTTGCGGATATCTCCAATAATTCTCGAGTAATTTGCCCAATTTCATACATCCTGATGACACTTGTCAGGGAAATTATTTCTAGACATGAAAGGGTTAGGAAATGCACACAGTATTGTTGTATAGATGTTCAATATAGAATGTGGTTGTAAGATTTTGCAGCTTAACCCACTAGGTCTGTCACATTAGGCACTGCACAAGTACATATTGTGTGTTTTTTTTTCATCCTGTTGTGGCATTTTTATGAGGATCATTATTGTGCAAATGGTACATTTGCATGGCCATTTAATCAATTTGCTTTAAAGAATTATTGATTTAGGGTTAAATAATTTGTACAAAACGTACATTACAACACCATAAGAACAACACCATAAGAAAAATAGTGCAATATATAGCCAACTTGTGGCATTGGAAGGATTGTCAGAGAATATGTTCGCAGCCTAGCTCTGTACTCAGGTGGTGTAACGAGTAATGCAAGATGGTTGCCGTGACTGGAAACCTTTGAAGTCCTTATGTATTGTATTTCATAGTTTCATGTCATGTAGAAAAATCAAAGGATTGTACATGTGAACCAGTCATGCATATAGTTTCTTAATTGAAAGATATTGGGGTACTTCCAAAGAAACAATTAAATATTTTAGAATTGAGTGACAAAATCATTCACACATAAAAAGTGTTTATGGAACTATGCTTTTAAAAAAGATAACTTGCTGATAAAATGTAAACCTCTAAATTATTTGAAGGAGAGATATTTTATATTCTGATCATCTTCTCTACTTAAGATATTTTCAAAATATTGATTAAGGGAGAAAGATATCAATAACATCGCTAGGAAGTTTTTGGCTGCGTCAGGCATTTTAGATTGTCTTCATTATCTTTTAAGTACTAAACAATTACTTCATCAGGCTTATTTGGTGTCAAAAGTGAAATGTTTTATATTTTTCATTTTATGTTCCAAAATACCATTATTCCTAATAGATTATCTTCATTATCTTATTTCTATGAATTACCTGATTAGATTAGATTTATTTGTGTTCATTGTAAATTGTTAAACCTTTCATTATTTTTTATAAAATTTTATCCAATTTTTAGTTTTTAGTTTCTTTCGAGTACAGAAGGAATACTTAATTTGATTTATTAGGCATTTATCATCTCTTTCCTAGAGACAAATTATTTGTGTGCTTAGGAATTTAATCCACCCAGTGACATTCTTATCTGGTTATGAAATTGTGACATCACAGTAATCAAAGAAAATACTTGACGCCCATGTTGCCATGGTAACAGGCTGTGTATTATGGGGATTGATATGGTACTAAAGGGCCGTGTTGGGTAATATAGAGGGACGTTGTGTGTTTAAATGATGTATACTGAACATGCTGAGTCTCACAAATTTCCTAAGGCCTAAAAAAAAAAAGTGTTTGGTTCCGGTTACCCGACCGACCCTAATAAATGACCGCCGACCCTAATATTTTTATTCCTTTTTAAATTTTTTATAAATTGAAATTCCTAATTTTATATCGCTGACGCTGGAAATGCAAAAAAAATAAGGAAAACTTACGTTTGAGTGGGTTTAAATCATCGTGGACGACGATCGCATGTTTGCCGTGGACGCGGAACGGCAAAACATGCACCGGCTGATTTTTCATTAAGTGACATAACGGGGTCATGACACGCTCAATTTCATTGGTTGAAATTGTTTGCCGCCATTCGCGCGAGCGGGACACCCGAGATCCCAAGCCAACAACAACAACGTGTCGCTCAAAAGCATAGACGATTTCACGGTCTGCCATATATGGGCAAAGGTGAAGTCCGTTTGGGAGCCTCGCTTTTGTTTGGGGAGTAAAACACGCCGTTTGGGGAGTAAAGATCCTGGGAAACCAGGAAGTGGCTGCACTGTATGTGAGGCTGTTTTCGCGATTACTGCTCAGACTTTTATTGCAACCTCAGGATTTATTATGTGTTAATTATGGTTATACATTTAAATACACGTATTATTATCAAAATTCTAGTATTTGATATTTCATAATATGTATTTTTGACGAATTATTGCTGACATGTGATGTAAAATAGGTTCAGGTTGGCAACTTGCTCAGTCTCTGCCTCTCCCCTGGTGGCTGATACATAGCCAATGTACCAAGACAGATGGGAAGCATGAAAAAGTAAAACTTGTGTGGTCTGTCAAGCAGTCTAATAAATAAATAAATATATATATATATATATATATATATATATATATATATATACATATATACATATATATATATATATATATAAACACACATATATATGACCCTATATATAGAGAGAAATAAATATGTATATATATACACACACACATATATATATATATATATATATATATATATATATATATATATATATATATATATATATATATATATATATCAGACTGCAAAATATTTTCTTATTTAGGGGGTGCATATATTCTGAATGTGTCCATAATTTCTGATTTGTATGTATGAAATGTGATTTTGTTTATATGGGAATAAAATGGATTATTATTATTGGTACAACTCCCATGTGTTACTATAACAGACATTTAACACATTTATGGATTATTATTATTGGTACTCCATGTGTTACTATAGCAGACATTTAATACATTTCGGTGGATACAAGACTATAAACTGAATACCTTTACCTTTATTTTCATCTTGGCATGTATCAACAACCTTCCTTGTCCCTCAACTTTGCTTTTATGTGACTGCACAATTATGCATTTATTCGCCACATGTGATGCATGCCAACAGGTGTTTGTGTACAGTCAATGCCCGAGTTTGGGAACATGTTAACCCTCAAAAAACAACTTTAAGGCCTCAAAAATTGTTTGTATCTGTATTAAGGGTAAAAAAATAGAAAAATCTTTCTGTTGGGTTATCATTTCTTTTTCTAAAAATGTGTTTCGTGCATGTTTTTCGGGAGTTGGAAGAGCGGAAAAAACTTTAGGGGAGGGATTTTTGAGTTAAAACTTAAGGTTGGGTTAAAGGAAATAACTTTTTTAAGGCCTAATAACGTGGCATGGGCATAGTTTCACTGTAATATGATCCACAAGATATATCTGAATAACACTGATATTGACTTGTTTTCAAGTCTCAGTTAAAGGTGTCAGGTGTTTTATGTCACTGGAAATAAGGAAGAAAAATATCTTTCAAATTGACTGTAAAAAGATTTTTGTATGATTTATAAATTAACTGCGTATGTCACTTTTTTTTGCTGTATATAAAGTGTTGACAGTTCTATATAATTCTGTTTGGCTGCCCAGATTCCGTTGGCGCAGTAGGCGCAGTAGGCTCAGTGGCCCAATTCTGTTTGTCTGCCCAGATTCCATTGGCGCAGTAGGCTCAGTGGCTCAGTGGCCCAAGTCTGACATTGATGTAGTTTTTCATGAAGGGTTACTTACTAATCCAATATCATTTTAAATGTATTTTCATCAGGTGCAAATAAAGACCATTTTTATTTTCTCATATACTCACCTTTTTACTGTGTCATCCCCAGTTTAGATGAAGTGTGGCAAACTGATGTGAAAACTGCCAAACACATAAATTCCATATTTAAATTTTTCTATTTTAATAGAGTGTAAAATTAATATCAACTTTTGAACCTAAAGTCAGTTTGGCACACTTCATCAAGGCCTTTGAACCTTCAAACACACTACAACGTGACTATACTACGACTAGACTAGTACTGTTTGTGGGTTATTACATTGACTTCTACAGAGATAAGCAAGCTATTAAAGTGCACAGAAGGTTACAGTCACTAGTAGCGTAGCAATGTGGCAGGGGGGAGTTGGTTTATTCTGTCATGCAGTGTGGTTGGGGGGTTACACAGGAAGGAACCGCATGCCACCGCAGTCACAACATGGAAAGGCAGCTACCACCAGGTGCATTAATTTACCTGCAACGAGAGACAGAAAGAGGTTAAAGTCAAGCATAGAAAGAAAGGTGATCAATCAGGGTCAAATAAAAGGTATATAAAACAATAGCAAACAGTACGTTGCAGGGAAAAGGTAAGTTTATTCTAAAAGAAATTCCCAAAAAACATATAAAAGCAAGAAGCTGCCACACAAAACTCTGGACATGCCTTCCCCTGTAAAAGAAAAAGGTCTAATGAAGAAGGGTTTCATGCATTCTGCGCCATCTCATTCTTGGAGGCATATATTAAGAAAAAAAAAAAAAAAAAAAAAAAAAAAAAACCCTACCTACCTACCCTATTTTTTTGGGGGATGTAATAGGAACCAAACACTTTTTTTTTTTAGGCCTAATAAGGAACCATGCTACCTGACCTTAACCCTTGTGCATCTGAATTAACACACATGGCCTTGCAAAATAAAAAATAACTCCTCAATTATAGTTATATTTGAAACTCACTAAAGATTTATTGATAATTAACCAATTAATGCTTAGAGGTTCCTACAGAAATTGTCGTCTGGATCTAAAATACGTTTGACAATAACTTTGGAATTGAGAATGATTTTACAAAATGTTTGAAGAAGGGTTGTCGATAATGTTATGATTAGCATTTCTCCATCAAATATCTTCTTAACAATCCTTTTGTCTAAAAGATTTCATTAAAATTGCAAAGCTGCGTTTGGTGCTTTGAGCATTATAATGGGTTAAGGACCAATTACTTTCAGTCAAATATTTGATAAATTGTGTGAGTGCCACTAGCTTTCCAATGCTGGGGCCAAGTCGGCTCAGTAGATGATCTATTGTGAAATCCAAACTGATTCCCAAACTTATCATTACATACTAATATTCTACATATTCCCATATGTACTTAATGATATAGTATAATACATTATCTTGTATCTTATAGTTATATTTGATATCAAATTGATGACTGATATTTGGTATGTTTTAAGTGTTGTTTTCTATTATATGATAGTCATTACTTACATTCTACATAGTCCCATCTATCTGCATATAGTTATATTTGATATTGATTACTGATATTCAGCATGTTTTAATTGTTGTTTTCTATTGTATTTTTCAGCTTGTGGGAGGAGAGTTTGAGCTTGAGAGCAACTTCATCATCCAGGATCCCCAGAATGTTCTGCACATGTTGGAGCTCATGGACAACTGTTCCTCCACCCAACAGGTAAAAAACATGGTTCTACCTGTAAATGCTCCCACCCGCCCCTTTATTACCCATTCTATGCCTTGATACCCACCCTAGCAAGGTCTGGGAGAAAACAAATAGAGTAAACTGACTGCATAAACCCGATCAGTTTAAGAAACCCTCATTTCATGCAGTACCACAATCACAATAACCCTGATTTCATGCCAAACCCATCTTACTGGGAAAGAAACCCTGATTTCATGCCAAACCCATCCTACTGGGAAAGAAACCCTGATTTCATGCCAAACCCATCCTACTGGGAAAGAAACCCTGATTTCATGCCAAACCCATCCTACTGGGAAAGAAACCCTGATTTCATGCCAAACCCATCCTACTGGGAAAGAAACCCTGATTTCATGCCAAACCCATCCTACTGGGAAAGAAACCCTGATTTCATGCCAAACCCACCCATACTCGGACAGAATCCCTGATTTCATGCCAAACCCACCCTTCCGGGACAGAAACCCTGATTTCATTCCAAACTCATCATACCCAAAAAGAAACCCTGACTTTATACCAACTCTTACAACTTGAAATGAACCTTAATTTCTTGTTGAACCTATTTTACTGAGAATGAAACCTAAACAGCATGGATAATCCATCCTACTAGATTAATTGGTCTAATGAATGTCTTACTCACTATACAGAGAAAAGTATGCACTTATTATTAATTTATTATTGTGTATTTGTTTGATTATTTTCCTTTGATCATTTGTATTATTATCTCACAATTTTAGGCTCTACGGGGCTGCCTTACTATATTCATTTCAGCTGTGAAAAATGTTTATTATCTGGACCTATAGAAATGTGATGTGACACACATTTGTTTGATATGGCTGATACCACACTCAGGACTGATGAATCCTGCGGGTCCAACTGAGTGCACATCAACTTTCAACGTCTGCTTTCTTCTACACATTGACACATCAGCAACACACTGCAATGGCGAAATACACATTGACCATTCAATACGTGACTTACAATTCACTAAGATCTTACGTATTGACCCTTTACTCTTTGTATGTGTAGACATTCACCATATAGTATAAATATTGACCATTCAATAAGTAACTATATATTATACATATTGACCATTCAATAAGTAACTATCTACTCACTAAGAACTTACTACTAAAAGGAATTTATTGACACTTTTCACTTTGTATGTTTAAACATTCACCATAAAATATACACGTTGACCATTTGTACATTGGCCACTTACACACTCATGACTTCCACAATGCTCAATTCTATTTTGGCATATTAGTTATTGGCAAAGTGCACTCTTCCTACTCTCTTGGCAAATATTACTCTTGGATATTTAAATTGTCACTTTAAATATTGGCTATACCTGCCAACATTGTTCATGTACACAATGGCCAGCTGCTCATTAATAAATTGCAATTGGCCAGCTAATCATTGGCCAATGGCACTTTGCAGTCAATTTAAGCATATTGTCCTGTTTCACTTGGGTCAATTTGCACATCCTCATGTTACACTTCGGTCAGTGACAAATTGTTCAGCTTTAGTCAGTAGCACATTACCCTGGTACACATTGCCACAATTTGGTCAATGACAAATTGTTCAGTTAAACTTAAATCAATAGCACTTTACTTAGGTACACATTGTCCAGGTGCACATTGTCAATTATACATGGTTCAGTTTCACATTGGTCAATTGCACAGTCTACAGTTACACATTAACTAATTGCACCTCATCATGGTCTTAGCCAGATTTTTAATGAGTCTTGCCTTATGCAGTAAATACAAACTTTTTGCTCATCTAATTTAAGCTTCTCAGCTACGTCTTATCCTTCCAACAACAACAGCAATTAGCTTATGATGTCAAAAGAACAAAAGCAGATTCCATTTCGGCTATGCCATGCCTGACAATATGGTTTGTTAGGAAAAATTATCACTCAAAATGGTCATGGCGAAAAATTCTTCATGAAATGTGTGACTGTCTGGAAAGGATTTTAAAAATGACGGTCCACATTTAGAAAACTTTAAACATACACACAGGAAAATCCATCAATTGGTTTTGAATTAGACAATCTCATTTGAACAACGGCATGATTTTATTTGATATTTGCAAAGAAATGTACTATGCTACACTATACACTACAACTAGGTATAGTGCTAATTCCAATGAAATTCCAATGCTTGAAATTTGCATAAGCAAAAATTCCTCACAACTCACCCCCCCCCCCCCCCCCCAAAAAAAAAAAAGGAATAATAATGAAATAAAATAAGATTTAAAAAAAAAATGAAAAAAAAAATGAAAGAAAAATGAAAAATAAAAAGAATAAAATAAAAAACAAACAATCATAAACATGCAGAAAGAATGGGTGTCCTCAGGTGTGATATCCAAGGGTTAGTATGTCCAAATTTCACACACCGAGACACCCTATAACTGGCTAAGGCCCTGGAGAGGGTTGATTTATTAATTACTAGGTGTGGGATTTATTGTTTGTATGCTTTTGTTTGATATATTGCCGTATGTTTCTAGGAGACCGGTGACCACCACCTGCTCAGAGTGAGTAGTTACTATATTAGCGTCGTCATCGTCGACTCTCTACAGCAAACTCCTCGCAGGGCTGGACATTAACCACAACCCCCGGGTGCCCACAATTTCTCACACTCTTCTTTGCCATCTGCAATTTGCAAACTCAAGCAGAATGCCCATTTATACACTCTACCATGAACCCGCTTTTGCTTCTGGACATCCACACACACACATATATATATATATATATATATATATATATATATATATATATATATATATATATATATATATTTATATATATATATATATATATATATATATATATATATATATATATATATATATATATATATATATATATATATATATGTATGTATGTATGTATGTATATACATATATATATATATATATATATATATATATATATATATATATATATATATATATATATATATATATATGTGTATATGTATATATATATATATATATATATATATATATATATATATATATATATATATATATATATATATATTATATATATATATATATATATATATATATATATATATATATATATATATATATATATATATATATATATATATATATATATAAAAATTTGTCAGATGATGAGTGTGTTCTGGATGTGCCTGGGCAAACCATTTATGCCCTAAACAACATATTGTCTGATAACCTAAACGATATCACAAAATTTAGCAACATTTACAACAACAAAAGTTAAAAAATTGAAAAAAATGTTTGATTGATTTATTGAAGAAGATTAAATATAATTCTTATTTTAATATCTCTTCAGAATTTTTCATGGCAACCTAAGAATGAAATTGACTTATCCATCTAATGCCTGAAGTAGTTCATAAAGGCCCAAATCTTTTGTCTATTGCCTATTGAAAGCATATTTCATAGAATAATTGAAAGCAAAATATGTATCTCAAACTGCAACTTTCATCAAACATTTTCTTGATGGATGTTTTATTCCAAAGTTTAATATTTTCAAAAATATTGAGGACCAGATGACATGCACTTAAAAAGGAGCTCTTTGGGCATAAATGGGATTAGGGATTGGCACCTTTAAAGTTTTCATGAAACGATACGATATTGATATTCCCTTTATTTTACAATACCTTAAGAATATTTCTAACAATTATGTCTTCCTCACTGCTTAATTGTGTTAAATTCGGCACTGTTATCTTCGGAAATTTCGCTAATATATAGCAAACTCCCTTTGCACAGAGAAGTCCAGGTAGCAATTAAGTCACTTTTATATCACACATTTCAAATTTTAAAAGATAAGATACTTAACTTTTTGACTTCAATAATTTTTCCCATTTGGTACCAGTATTTGGTATCGTATCTAGTACCAGTGCCTATCACTAAATTGGAAAATGTAGGTTGTGGGGACCCGCGGCACCTTAATTTCCAGCCCTGCGACCTTGTCACAAGCTTTTTGGGCAGTGGACTCTGGGGCGACACTTGTCTACGTCACACTCTCTCTCTCCTTATATTTGTCACATGCCTAATGGGAAAAATGTCTTGCTCTGTCTATCATTCTCCACGAAAGTCACTTGTCACATGCTTGGTACTGCAATTTTATAGCAATCTGATTGGTCGATTGGGAGGATTCACAAATTTCACCGAATATTTGAATTTTTATTTGTTATCATCATCACCAAAAATGATTCAATTTGATAATGGAAATTTTGAATGTTTCTTTTCAATAGAAATCAGTGTATTTGATTTATGAATGATCTTTTCAATATATCATATAGTTATGACTGTACACCAAGGGTGGAATTGAAAACAAGCTTTATCTGATTAATATGCCATTTTTGTAGAACTTGTAGAACTTGTAGAGACTTTGGTTGAAAGTTATTCTTTATTATAGGTTTATTATCAAACCACTTTGGCCCAATTTTCTAAAATATTTGGAACCTTTTTTTACCATGTCTACTCAAATTATGACCTAGCCTTCAATGTCATGTGAATTTTTTTATTTCGAATAAGATACCAACATTTACAAGTCATAATTTCTCTATTCAACCATTTTGTCTGGGATAAGGGTTGGCTTGGGCATGTGCAGAAGTTATCAGTGACTTTGGGTTAGTAGGTAGTTTCTCTGGTGTACTCCAGTTTCTTCCACCCTTTACAGCCAACTTTCTATCGCTAATCTGGCTGAAAAAGTGATAATGAATAAGTTTCAGAGCCAAAACAGATGGCTGGAGCACTGGGGATGTTAATATTTAAAACTAATTTCCCTAAGTGTACTATTTTTAGGAGAGATAATTAGTGAGCTGACCTCAGGAATTTTAGAAAAGGAAATGCCCTTATTTATGTGTTGCCTTGTAGAGTGAGCAACATTTTGGTCTCACCTGTTAACCTTGGGCTTAAAATACTTATGAAACCTTAAGTCTACCTTTGTCTTCTTTTCTTTATTGATTTTGTAATGTGCTGATTTGTTTATCAATTATTCATCAAAGAGTATGATTATCATGATTAATAATTATCACCATTCTTTGCTTTACTATTACCATAGCTAAATTAATGTGCACAATTTATCTGTATTCTTTATGTTATTTGAATTGAAGTCAATTTATATTTGTCAGACGTTGCATGTAAAAAGTCTAGGAATTTTGATAAAGAACGCCAAAACACTTAATTGCCTAGAAGTATTCTTTAAGGACATGGGTGACCACATGATTCTCTGTAATCCTGCTGGCTAATAGCATTGTTCTCATTATGTCTACAAATGTCAGGCCAGTCAGGCCAAAAAAAGTGTTTGGTTCCTATTACGTCGTAAAAAATATAGGTAGGGTAGGTAGGGATTTAAAAAAAATAAATTTTTTCATTATTTTTATTCTTTAACTCATATGATTCCCTGGAGTCGGATGTCTTCAATAAAAGTTTGCCTTGTTGTAATTGTCTTTATATGCAGAAATTGTACTTCTGTTCATCCAGAAATTGATAATTTAAAGGTTGGAGAATTGATTTTTTGGACGGCGAGGCTAATTTTGGGTAGGAACATTTTATTTTCCAGTAGGATTTGCAAAAGAAATTTAGGGTAGGGGGCAAAACTAGGTAGGGTAGGGTAATGGGAACCAAACATTTTCTTTAGGCCAGTCAGAGAATTCATTGGCTAACCCATTCATGTTGATGGCTATGAGTTCCTACATGAAGTATTTTTTATTTTAAGAATCTTTTTGTTTATTCATCTTCACAGTTCTTTATCTCATTCTGGTTCTTTATCTCAATCTGGTTCTTTATCTCACTCTGGTCCTTTGCATAAAGCTATAATTCTGGTTCTTTTTTTCCTGGTTCTTTAATTCTATCTGGTTCTTTGTCTCACTCTGGTCCTTTACACAAAGCTATTCTGGTTCTTTTTTCCTGGTTCTTTATCTCATTCTGGTGATCCTTTTCTGACTCTGGTCCTTTTTATAGAGCTATTTATGTTTTAGATTTACATTGCCTCTTTAATTGTGACAGTTTAATTGTACTGTCAAAAAAGTTACAAGATATTGGCAAAATACAATCATGCATTTCTCCTTAGCGTCAGCTACTCTTAATGTATGTTATTTGGGGCCAATTCACAATCAAATATATTAATTTACTTCCTCTGATTTTCTTAATTTTTACTGTTGCTTCATATTTTGTTTTAGTGATTGTTTATTTATCTTTGTGTTTACATTGTTGTTGTATTTGAACATCTTTTAAGTTGTTATCATTATATTATTATTGTATTATAAAAAAATAAATATCATCTAACAGAATGTTCATCAAAATAAATAAAGGTGATAATTTATTGGCCACTCTTTATTGGAATTGGTCTGACAGTTTAAGACCCGTAGTCCAAGTTATTCCAGAGTAGGCCTACACATCATCATGTGGTCTGATAGGAACTTAAAGCATTACTTACAGAATGGAGTAGTATTTGAAAAATATTTAAAGAGGAATTCTTTAACCAAATGAGAATATTCAGCAACTTTCATTCAAATATTTCTCAAAAGATTTCCTTGTTATCTTGACATTTTCATATGTATCAGATCACGTGTGCTCTCCAGATTTAAATGGGTAAAGGCTGTCAATAGTCATTTGATATCAGTCAAATTCAAAATGTGACCTTTGGACATGCCTTAAATCACTGGATGACTTTTACCTCAATTAGACGCTACATAAATTATACAGGGATGGATCCTGGGTTTGTTTGTTTGGGGTTCTTTCTGTATTAGGCGATGGTTTTAAAATTTGGGAGTCCACATGTGAGATTTTTGAGGGTTTGGGTGTCCTTATGATGACCAAACACCCTGCTGGCTAAGACCAGCTTTTGGTTGTAGCAGTTATACATTGTTCTGCAGTTCTACATTTTAACAGTGCTGCCAAAAGCAGCCTGACAATTTTGAGTAAATCTTTCAAGTGAAAGCAGAGCGTAGAAATTATTTGAAGGGGAAATGTTATTCTGAACATTACCAACAACTCTCCTTCAAATATTTTGTAAAATCATCCTCATTTCAAAAGTTATCATCAAAAGTATCTTAGATCCAGACGACAATATCTGCAGAAACTTGTAAGCATTACTGAGTTAATTGCCTGGTAAGTGGGTAAATATTTAACTTCTTTTACTACTGTTAATTCCAAGGGCAAATCCCGTGGGACTCAACATAAATTATGTGAAATTAGCCTTTGACCCTTTGCCAATCAGATGACCGGGTAACATTTGTTGTTATTGGTATTGTTATTGCTGTTGTTGTTGTTTTCAGGCTGAGCTGTGGAGTGTGTTTACGGCTATCCTGCGTAAGAGTGTGCGTAACCTCCAGGCCTGCGTGGAGGTACACCTGATCGAACACGCCCTCAACCGACTCAGACAATGCGACGACATCATCGCAGGTGAAATACTCATCTTCTACTTTCAGATAAGGCCTAAAAAATTGTTTGTTTCCTGTGACCCTACCTACCCTATTTGTTTGGCCCTACCATAAGTCTTTTTATGACATTTTGAATCAAAAACACGGTCCGAATGAAAAACATGAATAGCTCAACTATGAGCCTACCATTCATCACTAAAAATATTTCTTAAGATAAAAATATTTTCCTACCCTTATTTATCTTGGGGTGTTACAGGAAACAAACAATACATTTTTAGGCCTAATCTATTCCTAAGAGATAATTGATTGTCAGGTTTGTCGGGGCATGTGGTCCCTTCAAAAACACCCTTTTGGACGGGTTAAAATGACCTAGTACATGTCTGAAAAAGTGCTTTTCAGATTCCAGCATAATTTTTGCCACTTTAATGTTAGGAAAACATTCATCCTGATTAATATCAGAATTTTACATGCATTTACATTTATCTGCAAAAAATATATTTTTGTAAGTATAATTTTGGCTTGGGGCATGTAAGAAAGTTGCCATTGACTTGGGGTTAGGCTATGGCTTCCTCAACCAATTTCAACTTGCAATTCACGATTTACCCTAAATATTGTAGAAAAATTAACAATCATTCAAAATCCGAATTCCATTCACATAATATGATAGTTTCTCCATTTGACATGTGTATTTGTTATTGTACAAGTATCATGTTACTATTGGCCAACTTGCTTTCTTTCAGACCTGTTGGTGGATATGCTGGGTGTGCTGGCCAGCTACAGTATCACCGTGCGAGAACTCAAACTACTCTTTGGGCTACTCAAGGGACTCGACAATAAGTGGGTAAGTAACATACTAAACGACCAACAATGTCCACCGCTCCACACTTATCCATATTCCAAGTAGGGATTGGCACTTGAAAATATTCACAATACAGTTCACTATCAATATTTCTCATATGAAATGCTATCTTAACAATATTCTTAATGATACTGCCTCCCAGGGACTTATATTTGATAGAATTAGCACATTCACCATCAGAAACATAACTTATAAGTAGCATAACTTATAAATAGCAGACTGCCTTCATGTGGAGATGTCCAAGTAGCAGTCAAGTCAATTTTATATGGTTAAGCTGTATCGGTTTAACAAAACTAAACTGATTATAAACTAATTATCAGAAAAATAATCCATTTTGCAGATTACATCATTCCAAAATTCTTGAAATTATCTGTAATGATAATTCGTTCTACATTGATTATTTTTTGCCTTTTTTCCAAGTGCGCCACTCCACAAAGCTGTTGTCTATGTTGAATTCAATGTATTCCAAAATTCTTGAAATTTTCAGTGACAAAGATTTATTGTACATTGTTTATTTTTTTGCCGTTTTTCCTGGTGCGCCACTCCACAAAGCTGTTGTCTGTGTTGAAATCGATATATTCCAAAATTCTTGAAAATATCAGTGATAATGATTTGTTGTACACTGTTTATTTTTTACTTTTTTTCCAGGTGCGCCACTCCACAAAGCTGTTGTCTGTGTTGAAATCGATGCCACAGCGACATGGACCTGACCAGTTCTTCAGCTTCCCGGGAAAGAGAGGCGCGGTGAGTAATTTGGCATTGTAAGAACTACTGTGGTTGCCCTAAATCGATTAATAAGAGATGTCACTATTTTAACTTCCAATTTTGATGATCAGTCCCAATTTTTGAAGACCATTTTTTTCCCCCGATTATTTGCATATGATTAAAAGGCATACTTTCTGTTTTTCCTATCTATGTTTAATTAAAAGATATCCTTTTTGTGTTTCCATTATTATTTCCACCTTCTTTCTGCAGGTATTATCCTGAAATTTCATGAACGATGCACAACACATGATCTGTGATGCACATGGGGAAGGGTCAATGTGCACGAAAAACATCTCCAAATAAAAACTGTTCTTCGATCACTCTGGTGGAACGATGATCAGTCCTCAAAATTTGTGCCCATTCCCAACACTAGTACGAACCCAAAACTGGTAACACCTATATTACTGCGATAAATTCTGTTTTGCCTTTTCTCGACCCTTACTTTACCATGCAACCTTTTTTACCGTATTTTAGGCGATAGCGCTGCCCCCTATTGCCCGTTGGCCGTACCAGAATGGCTGGGGTTTCTCCTGCTGGTTCAGACTTGATCCTGTCACAGGCGTCAACATTGAGAGGGAAAAGCCATATCTATACTGGTAAGTCTCACAGTCATCGCTGAAAAGAGGAATATTTACTTCAAAAGTATTTAGGTTCTTAAAAGTAATGTTTAAGGTAATGATAACAATTATAGTAATTGTAATGATAATCGAAGAAATGGCATTAATGATTAAAATGATTATGATGATGGTGGTGATGGTGATGGTGATGATATATAATGATGATAAAAATGATAATGATAATAAGTAATAATAATGATACTAATCATAATAATGATAATAATAATAATAATAATAATAATAATAATAATAATGATGATAATAACAATAATAATTATGATGATGATGATGATAATAATAATAATAATAAAAAGAATGATAATAATAATAATAATAATAATAATAATAATAATAATGACTAGTTCTAATATAAATGATAATAATGATAGTGAAAATAATAATGATAATAATGTTAGTGATAATAATGATGATGATGATGATGATGATGAAGGGGATGATGATGATGATGATGATGATGATGATGAGATGAGATGATGATAATAATAATAATAATAATAATAATAATAATAATAATAATAATAATAACAATAATAATAATAACAATAATAATAATAATATAGATAATGAAAGCAAAAATTTGATAATAAATAAGGTAATCACTTCTCTGTCAATGAAAACAGGCAGCCAAATTAAAAAATCAACTTCCTTTAAATTCTTGTAACAGCGACTGTGGAAAGGTATCTGCAAGCTCCATAACCAGCTGACTCCCTATCTAGCATCAGGTGGAAGTGGAAAGTGCATGAGGATGATATGTTGCTTTTATTCCAGCTTCAGAACAAGCAAAGGCATTGGATACTCTGCCCATTTCCTTGGCAACGCCCTTGTGCTGACCTCTATGAAGATCAAAGGGAAAGGCTTTCAGCACTGTGTGAAATATGACTTCCAGCCAAGAAAGGTAGGTCACCAACAATAATTCACATTTAACTTAACCCTTCCAATGCTGAGGCTGCTTTCGTCCAAAGTACAATGAGGCAAATATTATTGAAAACCATATAAACCCTGTCATATTGGTATTCATTGGAGAGCTCTGTTACTGTCAGATGAGTACCCATATGCCAGGGTTTCAATTATATTTTAGGTTTTTTGCATCATTTTGTGATTAGCCAAATTAGCCATCAGCAGCAAAAGGGTTAACCTGTCCATGCCCTTAGTGTTCAAAAGTGGGTATACTCATTTGAAAACATCTTAGTAACCAGAATATACTTCTGATTCATTTCTGTCCAGAGGTCAACGTTTTAGGAAAGAAAGAAAATTGCCTATTTATTCATAATAAGCAACTCCCAAAATGAATCACATTGAAATAAAAACTGTAAAATATTTTATATCATTATATTAATATGTTATGATAAGTTGATTTTTGTATTCTTATAAATCATTAAATATCATATTTCTGTATATATCATGATGTCTCTTCACTTTTGTATTTTTCCATTCTTAATTTGTTTGTGATCAGAATTGCAATTTAAGAGTATTTTGACAATAACTTGATCTGCACGCATGATTTTGAATGATATCTGGTGTATACGGACTAATTATTCTTTCCTCTTTAAATGTTCTTCCAATGATGCCTCATCAGAAAAAAAGAATCTTTAAAAATGGCACATGGTGTGGTCAGTTATGTCAACAATTCTCAGATTATTCTGACTAGTTTATGTTGAATTTTCAGTGGCACATGGTGACGGTCAGTCATGTCTACAATCGCTGGAGCAAGAGCGAGGTCAAGTGTTTCGTGGACGGTCAGCTGACGTCCTTCACAGAGATGAGTTGGCTGGTCAGCACCAACGATGTGAGTACCTTCTCATACATAGGGAATAGAACGAGAGAAGATTTCAAAACGCGGGATGTCCAAAATGGGCTACTTCAAAAAACTTCTTTTTGCTCTATAAAATCACTGTTTATTCATTTTTTTAAATTGGTAAGTTTGAAAAGTTTTTTGTTCATTGCATTTCAATCTAAAAAAACAAAACAAAACCAGACAATTTTGCCTCAAGGATGACATTCTGATTGCTTTTAAACATATGTTTGCTCATTAATGAAATGCATAATTTATTATAGTAGCATTGTAGCATTCATTTTGAAATGCAAATTTTCAGTTATTTCCTTGAAATTGACATTTTTAGAAATTCCTGACCAAAATGTTTAGTTGACCTTATACATGATTTTAAACGGTTCATGATTTCACGGCAAAATGACAATAGGGCACTTAACTCATTAAGAAGCCCTTCTTTGTATACTTAATATGGCTCTAATTTGGAGTGCTTAAATTTTTCTGTTTACACCCTGCTGGTGGGTATTTGTGCTACTTGAAATTCGCACATTCAATCACTCAAACTAAACCATCATTAAGCAGGATATTTATTTGAAGGATGTTATTTTGGCGCTATCATAGGGAGCGTGAAAAAAGCGAAAATTAAATACCTGTAAAAAATACTGTAAAGTTATACACTATTTTTTATCAACAGCTTTTTTATCTTGATTTTGGTCTTAAGGTCTTTTTTTTACTGGCCCTAAGCCATTTTGGGAATTTCTTACTGGCAGTGGGGCCATAGGACCACTGTTAGCGTTGAGCCCAGCAACAGCTTTTTATTTCTTGATTTTTGTTGTTATTTGCAGCCGTTTGACAAGTGTTTCCTTGGCGCGACGCCTGACTTTGATGAGGATAACATGTTCTGTGGTCAGATGTCCACTGTGTACCTGTTCAGCGAGGCCCTCAGTCCGGCCCAGGTCGCTGCCATGTACCAACTAGGTCCCGCCTACAAGGTAAGGAACAAAATTGTATACAGCTTTGAGTGCTAAAAATTTCAATTTGCAGCCCTGCTGGAGGGTATTTGGCCTACTTTAGATTAGGACATTCAAGCACTCAAGCTATATATTTATTACTATCTCGATATTTATTTGAAGGATGTTATTTTGACACTATCACGGGGAGCACGAAAATAGCAAGAATTAAATGCCTGTAAAAAATACCAGTTATAGAGTATCACCAGAGGGAGACTCAGGGACCTAGCTCTGGGACCCAGCCAGCCTGTCCCATGAACTTATTTTCTTGAGAAACACCGTATCAGATAGGCAAAAACTAACAATGTAACTTTTCAAAAAGAAAAAAAAAATACTGTGCCATTTTTTGGTTGAAATCATATCTTTTCCTGGCAAACCATGTTCAGGATTGACACACTTGGAATATATGATAGGCAGAAACTATTGATGTACAAAACCATGCTATTTGATTTGATACCTCACATTCTGAAAAAAAAGTTTATTTCTAATTTATATGTATGACATATTTGCAACAAAAAGATCTGAGAAAGAAGTTAAAGCTCCATCGCTTATTTTTCTCATTTTCCAATAGTTTTGTATTTTGTACATAGGACAAGAAAAATTATTTGAATCTCTAGCATTCTTTGTTTTCACTGCATATTCCTGTCATTTGTGTGGCAGATTTTTCTGGTGTAGAAAACCACAGTATAGACTTGAACGAGTATATTGCCCAAATTGACATGGATATATTATGAGGGTTCACTGTTTTGCACGAGTCATGCCTACAAGCATGTGTCCTTTCTTATCTTCCAGAGCCAGTTTAGGTTTGAGAATGAGAGTTCAGCAACAATCAGTGAGATCAATAAAAAGGTAAGTTGTAACACTGTACGTGATCAGAAATACTGTTTCCTAGTTTATATTGCGGCAGTTTGATTAGTGCGTACTTTGCACACCTCTGGAGTCCGCATTTATTAAACTGTGCACCATTATTTGGACATACTAGCCCTATAAGAAATGAACATTTCTCATGTATATATGAGGTTTAAAGCAAAACATATTCCAGTAATCATGAGTTATTCAGAAATTAAACAATTGATATAATGTTTTTATCAACAAGAGACAATACAAGGGATTTCATATTTTCATGTGCACATAAAAGTGAAATTTTAAAATTATTCACTTGAAATCAAATTGGGAAATGTCCTCATGTGTATTTGATAAGTTCTTCACTGGAACAGATTTGTGTGTCATATGAGGATTTTGGGGCTCGTATGTAATTGATAAGCTCTTCATCATAATAGATCTGCGTGTCTTGGGGCTCAAATCTCCTTCGACAACCTGCTGGCTTAGGCAGTAGTTCGGCTCTGGGGTCCCTTTCCTGATTAGTCTAGGGACAAGGTTTAGTTCCAGCAGGCCAGGGATTGAACGCTAATTGTAGCTACTGGGAATAGGGGGCGCTGTGTCACCATACCTAATTGAGGCTTAACCCTTATGCTGCTGCTGGCTAATTTGGCAATTACTAAATGATGCAAAAAACCTGAAAAATGACTGAAAGCATGGCACATGGGTACTCATTTGAGAGTACTCAGCAAGAGCTATCTAATAAATACCAATATGACAGGGTTTAGATGGTTTTCAAAATTGTTTGTGTCATTGTGCTTTGGAAGAAAATAGCCTCAACATTGGAAGGGTTAAAGTATGTTTACCAATCCTAGCCAGCAAATAGCCTAAGCTTTTTCTGGAACCTGTGGATGAAAAATGGTGTGTCATCAGAAATGTTTCTAAGAATAGTCAATGATCTGTCATCCAAGACTGAAAACAGTTATCAAAGCAAACCATTGCATTTGCTGGTAAATTGAAACTTGATGCTCAAAATGGGCAATCATATTTTTTTCAGGGTGCAACATAGGTTGCAAAACATTATTCTCTGAGCGGAGCAAGCTGCCCCTAAAGTTGACTTGCGCCGCCGGTACATTCACTTGCCCCGCCACTCTGTTAGACAAAGGGGAGATTGGAATTCGCCCAAAACATTACTTGCCGAGAGGGGCAAGTCAGGGTCTTGTTCAGCTTGCCCCATTGCCATTTTTTGTTGAATTCACTTGCTACTTGCAACAGTGCCAGTGATTATGTTGTACGCTGTTTTTATAATTCAAACTTTTAAAATAGTAACAATGAGTTCTTCATAAAAATCATAAGTATGTATGGACTATGTAATTAAGTACAGCTTTGCTGATTGCACCAAAATTAAAAAACAGCAAACATTTCCTGTTTTAAAGTATTTTCTAATTATTTTACTTCCAGTGTAGATTACTTACAACTTTTCCATTTCAGATCCTGTATGACGGGAAGCTGACGAATGCCATAGTGTTCATGTACAATCCTATCGCCTGTGACAGTCAGGTGTGTCTGGAGTCATCGCCCAAGGGAAACCCATCCTACTTCGTACATTCCCCTCATGCCTGTATGCTACAGGTACGTCTACTACTGTAGAACTGGTTGTTTTTTTACGGGCATTTAATTTTCGCTATTTTCGCACTTCCCATGATATCACCTGCTTTGTATCTGCTTTGTTTGAGTGCTCGAATGCACAAATTTAAAGTAGCACAAATACCCTCTGAAAAACAAAATTTTTAGCATTTTGAATTAAAGCTGTATTCAGTATGTCTACTATGATATGCACATTAGTCTTGTAGAGACATTTGGAGGTCCATTAGTACTAGCATTTTGAGATCTCATGGATTTGAGGGTTATGTTTGGAAAGATAGGGTATCTGATAGGGAAATGAAAAATAGCAGATATGTATCATGTTATTGATATTGATGGTAATAATAATGTTGGTAATATTGATAGAAATAGGAGTGATGATGATGATGATGATGATGATGATAATGAGGATGACGATGATAATGATGATAATGATTATGATAATAATAATGATAATCATAATAGAAATAATGATAATTATAATAATGATACTTATACTAATGATACTATCAGTAATACAAATAGAAATAAAAATAGTAATTATACTCGTCTGATGATATTAGTAATGATAATAATTATAATGATAATAATAATGATAATAATAATAATAATAATAATCATCATAATAATGATAATGATAATAATGATAATAATAATAATAATAATGATAATAACAATAATAATAATGATAATAATAACAATAATAACAATAATAATGATACTGATAATAATAGTAATAATAGTGATATTAGAATAATAATGATAATAATAATACTAAGAAGCAAAAGAAGAAGAACAATCATAAAGATGGTGATAATGATAACAATAGTGATAATAAAGGCATAGGTCACCCACTCAGTCCACCATTGGCATCAGCATATGCTTTATCATTTGTTATTGTGTGTGTTTCAGGATGTGAAGGCGGTGGTGACCCACTCTATACACAGCACCCTGCACTCTATAGGAGGCATCCAGGTGCTCTTCCCTCTCTTCGGACAGCTAGACTTTGTCCAGGAGGCCGCAGAGGGAAAACCTGAGCTCGTCGACAAGACCATCTGGTAAGAAAGTTTAATCTCTATTTTGTCTTATTTAATCCTTATACTGCTGGTGGCTAATTTTACCAATACGAAATGATGCAAAAAAACTGAAAAAAAACAAACTCTGGCACATGGGTACTCATCTGAGAGTACTCAGTGAGAGCTATCCAATGAATGCTGACATGATAGGGTATAGATGGTTATCAAAAATCTTTGCGTTCTCTGTGCTTTGGAGGAAAGTAGCCTTAGCATTGGAAGGGTTAAAACATGAGCTCATTGACAAGACTATCTGGTAAGAAAGTTTAATCTCTTTTTTATCTCATTTATAACCTGTGTTTGTCGGCAAGACTATCTGTTATGAAAGTTTCATCTCTTCCAATGCCAAGGCTACTTTCATCCAAAGCACAAGCAAAGATTTTTAAAAAACCTCTAAACCCTGTCATGTTGGTATTCATTGAAAAGCTCTTTCAGAGTAGTTTCATATGAGTACCCACATGCCAGGGTTTCAGTCATTTTTCAGCTTATTTCACATTATGTGTTGGCCAAATTAGCCCCCAGTAACACAAGGACTATATGTCTCATTTAAAACGTGAGCTTGTCGCCAAGACTATCTCTTTTTTGTCTTATTTAAAACATGAGTTTGTTGACAAGACTATCTGGTAAGAAAGTTTCATCTCTATTTTGTCTTATTTAAAACATGAGTTTGTTGACAAGACTATCTGGTAAGAAAGTGTCATCTCTTTTTTGTCTTATTTAAAACTTTTGGTCGCCGACAAAACAATTTGATAGTAGTGAAAATCTTAGATTTAGAGTTCCCTATACCACTAACTTTATTTCTCTGTCAAAAACCACCTTTCGGACTGCAATTGATGTGCCATTTCATATGTGTCTTGTTGTGTTTTCTAGCTCCACTCTGATGAGTCTATTGTGTGACCTGCTGGAGAGCTCCTCCACCATACAGCAGCAGCTCATACAGAACAAAGGATTCCTCGTCATCAGCTATCTCATGGAAAAGGTGAGAAAATATTACAAACACACTCTTATTCTCCTAATTCCCACATCAATCCCAGCTACCTACTCTTGTATACTCTACTGTAGTTTATAGATGACTCAGCCTTCCTTATAATCTGCAATTGCATGGAAAAGGTGGGAAAATATCCAGCCTAGGACCCCCCACCCCACACACCTCATCACTCACCACTTCCACCCCATCCAAACCCCCACTCATCCTTCTTACCCATTGCCTTTGAAACAGTAGCTTATAGAGGGCTAAGGGTTCTTGATCATCAGCTATCTTATGGAAAAGGTGAGAGTACTGCCCTGCCTACTTCTGCCCATTCTTATCCCCTAGCCGTTATATGGTATTTATTTCATACAGTTCAAATGAAAGGATAAAGTAGCTTGATATATTACCTATAGGTTCTTCAACAAGCTTAGTAGAGGAATGGTATTTTTGGCATGAGGTAGGTCTATTCGTACTTAAGAAATGATCCAGTTTCATTCACCTCAAATAAAGGTAATAAATAAAATAAAAATTGCAACAAGCATGGATATCATCGACATGTTCATATCAGTATATTTGATGTTATGTGGTGTGAGGCAGGGATAGGTGGGTTTAACTGAACTATTTACTGACGTAAAAATATGATATACATCCTTGAATTTTTCAATTTGAATATCTTTGTAACTATACAGGGTCTGACACTTAGATTTCAGGCTAGGGGCCCGAAATGATCTTTTGATAAAAATATGTGGTCAAAAACAGGATATTTGGTTAAAATACATACTATTTTGGGCCCCTAGTCTGAGAAATCTAGGGGCCCACAGAAAATTCTAGGGGCATATGCCCCTGGGCCCCTGGGAAAGTCGAACCCTGCTATAAAGAATCGTGCATGTTTTTATTTTCAGTCTTCAAGGGATCACATCACGGAAGATGTCCTGGACTCTTTCCTCAAGCTGACCAAGTACCTGGTCAACCTGCCCACTGGAGGACCTCTGCTCAAGCATCTCTTTGACCACATCCTCTTCAACCCCTCTCTCTGGATCTACAGCCCAGTACAGGTAGGCACTTCTCTTTCAGGCCTCAACCATAACTCAAAAAGTTACTGCCACTGACTGCTCACTGTCTCTTATCACTGAGGGCCTACCCTGATGGCCGTGTAGTCTAAGGTGTTGCCACTGACTACTCGCTGTCTCTCACCACTTAGGGCCTGCCCTGATAGCCGTGAGGTCAAAGGCGCTGCCACTGACTGCTACATGTCCTCATCACTGATAACCTGCCCTGACGGCTCTGTGGTCTTTTAATGGCTGATAACATTTTCACACTTGGAAGTATATGTCATTAATGTATTTGTATGGATTAGAAAGCTTATACAAAAGTGAAAAAACTGTAAAATATAAAGGATGAAATTTAAAAGATAATTAGGCATGTCGATTAGTCATTGGCTTTTAAACCAAAGTGTGATATCATGGGCTTGTGAATGTATCTATGCCCAGTAATGGGCAATGATCGGTTGTGTGGTCATGCATGGTCTGCACCCACATTTAGTGCAGGAATTACTTGTCAGCACTGTAACTGTTTTGCTTGTTGTTTTAGGTGCAGAATAAGCTGTATACCTACCTAGCCACAGACTTTATCGGAGACGCTCAGATCTACACCAACATCCGGCGAGTGAGTTCTGTGCTCCAAACAATGCATACCCTCAAATACTACTACTGGGTCATCAACCCTAAGGACAGGAGCGGGATCACACCCAGGGGCATAGGTAAGATTTTCCCTCTCCCGTAACCCTTCTAATGCTGCGGCGACTTTCGTCCAAAGCACAAGGACGCAAAGATTTTTGAAAAACATCTAAACCCTGTCATGTTGGTATTCATTGGATAGCTCACGCAAAACAAGAAAAAATATGGCATAAAATTCACTGACAACTTTCGTTTTTATTTAATTTATCTTAATTTATTTCCCCATTTGGAGACATTCTTGAAGGGAAACTTTTCTTGTCTTGCCTTTGAGCCCTGCCTCATGTCAGAAGTTTTATTCCTATACCTTGCTTATTAGGGACTATGTGTGTACATTGTAGATGGTCCCCGGCCCAACAAGGAGGACACGGTGATGCTGCGTGCCTACATGCTGATGTACGTCAAGCAGCTGATCCTGAAGGGGCACGGGATCCACGAGGACGAGCTGCAGAGCATCCTCAACTACCTGACCACCATCCACGAGGACGACAACCTGCACGACGTCCTCTCCCTCCTCGTCTCACTCATGTCAGAGCACCCCGCATCCATGGTGCCCGCCTTCGACAAGAAAAGCGGAATGAAGTAAGAGTTTTCACTTCTGGTTTTTTCAGTATCAAGCTCTCAGATAAATAAAATTCCTTTCACCAACATTTTATCTCTCATGTCCAATCACCCTGCTTGCATGGGAATGAAGTGAAAGCGACCAGATTAAGAATTGTGTAACAAAACGACAAAATGGACAAAACGATTCGGTTACATTTCCAGTACTCTCTTGGTAGTCTCTGCCTCAACCCTAGTTTTGTAATTGTGAAACACCCAGAATTTAAAATGTCCTCTCGTTCATGGTCTCCCTCATGTCTGAGAACAACATCAGTAACATGTACACCTTATAGGAGTGTGATCGGTATCCAAGGTTTGGAATGGGAATAAGTAAAAAAAAAATCTGATTCTTTCCGATTCGGATCCCTACCGACATATACAGGGGGAAGAATAATAGTATTTAGGTTTAAACTGTATCAGATGTTTCACTGTTTACATTCCCATGCTATAATTTCATTTTTGAGGTAATAGGTTAGATTACCTAGCGCACTGAGCTACTGACTGGCATTGTCTCGTTACTTTGTCATCTCATTGCATTGCAATAATATGACAAATTAAGCGTCAATTAGCATCAATATTTTGCCGATTCAGGAATCGGAATGATCAGTATGAGATTTCATAGCGATCTTTTCCATGGGATCGGAGATTCCATCTGATTCCTTGGTATCGATTACACACCTAACACCTTAGGTACTTGACACATGGTCATTGTAATATATGTACAATATAGATATACCTTTAACAGCCTACAATCTAATCTAACTGACCATGTATTGTGTATTTCAGGACTGTATGTAAGCTGCTTGCCTCACCCAATGAATCAATCCGCATCCAGGCCCTCAAGCTGATGGGCTATTTCCTCATGCGCAGCACACACAAGTAAGTACACAATAAACATAGCATTAATAGTTATCAAATTGTGCATTGGTACAACAGAATTTTTCTAGCTCCATGGTCAAATTATAGAACCATTACAACATTGTGCATAGGTGCAACATAATTGTTCTAGCTCCATTGTCAAATTATAGAACCATTACAACTAATTCTAAATGAATATTACAAAATGATTATCTTATGGATGACATTTGTATTAAATTAATTGTCTACAATGGTTGTTGATATGGTTTGTTAGGATGAAACACAACGATTGAAAAGATTTGAAATAGAAAATAAAAGTTACGAGGAAAAAGTTATGCACCAAACTTTTGTTTTGTGTTTTTGTTTAAAATGGTTTTGATATGTGTTTTTAGGAGGAAATTATGCTCTAAAATTTTGTTTTATGTTTTTGTGTGCATTGGTTATGATATGTGTTTTAGAAGAAAATTATGCACTAAAATTTTGTTTTGTGTTTTTGCTTAAGATGCTTTTGATATGTGTTTTTAGGATGAAATTATGCATTAAAGCTTTTTTTTATGTTTTTGTCTACAATGGTTTTGATATATGTATTAAGGAGGAAACACGACGCCACACAGCCCTACAATATCTTCTCTCTACTGGTGGATCGATTGATGCTGAACGCCACAGAACTCACGCTGCCCATGTACAACGTACTCTTTGAGGTAGGTTCACCAACAAGCACCTAATGAATATCACGAAATGATTATCTTATGAATAATAATAGTATCAAATCAAATTTAAGAAATCCATGTCTTCCGTCATGACAGAAAAGCTACCAGAATCTCATTGAATACACAAAAATGTCCTATCTTGCCTGCAGCGGTCAAAACTAAAATGATGGGAAAAACATTGTCTGAGAGTAACCTGTGATATTTTTCACAATTTTAATTATTTTTATTGTAGATTCTGACAGAGCGTCTGACAAGCCAGGTCCTGTTAGAGAAGCATGCTGATCCAGACTCCAGCTACAAACTCGAGAACCCATGTAAGAACATTGAAACAGAATTGGAAATTTGTTTAGCATCACATTTTCTGTCATTAATAATAATAATGATAATAAAAAAAGTAATAATGATAAAAATAATAATGATAATAATAATAATAGTTATAATAATAATAATAATGATAATGATTATGATGATGATAATAATAAGAATAATAATATTAATAAAATAAAAATAATAATAATAAAAATAATAATGATAATAATAAAAATAATAATGATGATAATAATAATAATAATAATAATAATAATAATAATGATAATGATAATAATAATTGTAATAATAATAATAACAATAATAATAATAATAATAATAATAATAATAATGATAAAAATAATAATCATGATAATAATCATAATAATAACAATAATAAGAATAAGAATAAGAATAAGAATAATTGATATTTGATATAGGGCCCAAATAATTTTCAAAAGCACTTTAAAGTGATATCTAAATCTAGCATGCTGATAGTGGTGGAGGAAACCTTAGTACCTGGCAAAAATACTGACTAACCCTTGATAACAGGTAACATTTTTCAATAAACACATTTTCCTTTATTCGCCATTTAATTCTCAGACCTTGTATAACCCTTTCTCAAATAGTGAGTAATTTGATAACCTGTAATCTTGTAATTTTGATTATCTTAATGCTAACTTTTCAGATTTGTAATCTCATTGTATAGTTGTGTATACAATTTTCTTGATTTTAATAAACACACTTTCCTATATTCACCACTTAATACTTGGACCTTTTATGAACATTTTTAGATGTGTAATTCCATTGTATAATTGTGTATACAGTTTCTTGATTTCAATAAACACACTTTCCTATATTCGCCATTTAATACTTTTATGAACCTTTTTAGATGTTTAAGTAATCCCATTGTATAATTGTGTATATTGTTATTTGTAGTGGTTCTGAAGGTGGTGGCGACGTTGATCCGGCAGTCTAAGCAGACGGAGGACCTGATGGAGGTCAAGAGGCTCTTCCTGTCAGACCTGACCATCATGTGCAACAACAACAAGGAAAACAGAAGGTAAGACGTTTGAAGGGGATTGAGGATTAAGCAAAGTAAAAGCTACAGCATCTATGGTGGGGCTACAATGATATGAGAACCTGAAGTCCTGTGGTCTCCCAGGGTTTTTAACCCTTATGCTGCTGGTGGCTAAGTTGGCCAATGCAAACAATGAAAAAATTCTGAAAAATCACTCAAAAAAACCTTGCAAATGGGTACTCAAAAATGGTGATGGTTTTCAAAAATCTTTCGTCTTTGTGCTTTGTATGAAAGTAGCCTCAGTATTGGTAGGGTTAAGCGAAGTAAAAGCTACAGCATCTATGGTGGGGTTACAGCGATTTGAGAGCCTGAAGTCCTGTGGTCTCCCAGGTTTTTTAACGAAGCCAGACCCTGGTAACTATTTACCTTTGAACGTATTGCATTGGTATTATTATTCTGAAGTTGTTCTCAGAAGTAGCCAGTATCCAGTTGGTATATTATAGGCTATCGGCCAAACCCCAAAAGTGGTCGGGTACCCCAACCCGTCTTATAACAAAACACAACATGTTTTTTTGGAAAGATATATGTGTCTGATGAAAGAAAATCCATGTTGTGGTGAAAAAATTTGGTGGCAGCTATGTTTTACCTTAGATGACCAAACCCTGGATTTGAACCCGACCGGTGTACCGAATCTTGATAGCCTCAAAACGGTAAGCTCCTCGCAAAACTAGACGGCTCCTGCGCATGTGCGGGTGGGGGTCCAACTTCCTTTACAATGTAAACAAAGAACGACGACTGAACGATCTCTGCTAAGATAAACAATAGATACGTGCTCCCATTCATTCAGAACGATCTCTGTCACTCGTGAAATAAAATGAGGAAAGAGGAGTTTATGCAATGAACATGACAGGGTTTAGATGCTTTTCAAAAATCTTTCCGTCCTTTCGCTTTAGATGAGAGTTCCTTCAGAATATGGAAGAGTTATAGGCTTGAGGCAGACAGTATTGGCTAAAAGTCAGAATTATACTTTTGATGGCGTTTTTCGTTACAAGTCGTCATCCATGCTTATTCATCTCATAGGGTGGGCTTTAGTGTACGGGTGGATGACACGTCTGATTTTGATGTATATGGGAATTTTGGGGCATTTTATGCCAGAAATCACTCTTAAAACATGTTTTTTGGAATTTCCTTCTAGAAAAGTCATTTTTCGAGATAGAAACACAAAACTTGCTACAAATGTGTTCAAGAGGATGCTTTTGCGCTTAGAACATGTTGCGTCAGAGTGTCTTCAAGGAACCCCCCACTGTGAGTGATTTTGGCAGAAAATCATCAAAAATGAGTGATTTCCCACAACTAGAATGTCATCCTGTGGACTATTCCAAATTATCAACTGAATAGTTTTGGTGTAGAAAACTACACAAGAAGGTGTAGACACAGAAAGTGAGTTATGTTTGAATATTTGCATGAAAGGCTACGCTTTTGGGCATTTTACAGAAAAATGGCATTAAAACTAGTATTTTGGGGGATTTGCTTCTAGAAGGTGCAATTCTCATAGTAGGAACTCAAAACTTGCCACAAATGATTTTTATAAGGATATCTATGGTAATCAAATGTTTTGTGTTAGTATGAAATGTATCAAACCCCTGCTGTGAGTGATTTTGGGGTAAAAACTTGTAAAATAGTAATATTTTTTTTGTAATTTACCACAACTTGAATGTCATCCTGTTGACTATTCCTAACTCTCAACTACATAGTTCTGGTTTAGAAAACTAACCAAGAAGGTGTAGATAGAGAGAGTGAGTCATGTTTACATATTTTCATGCCATGTTAAGTTTTGGGGGAAATGTACAGAAAAATGGGACAAAACAGCTGATTTTAGGGATTTGCTTCTGGAAGGTGCAATTTTCATAGTAGGAACTCAAAGATTTGCCATAAATGATTGTATGTTTTATGTAATGAAATGTATCTGACCCCTGCTGTGAGTGATTTTGGGGTAAAAATCCTGTAAAATAGTAGGAATTGGTCACAGTCACCTGGGTCAAGGTGTAATGATAATGTTTAAGTATGGTTATGGCTGTTAGATGCATGTTGTTTCACTGATGTTTGACTAGATGTCAGCTGTGCTTTTTTAAGCAACATATGCTTTGCACTGATCTATTTCATTCAATTTTATTTTTATGAAAATAAGAACTTTGAATAGTAGTAATATGCAACTATCCAATATTTCTATTAAAGTCACTAAAAATAAAATGCATCACTTCAACCTGTTGGCTCTTAACCCATTTAATTACTGGAGTACTGGAATTAGTAGGTAGATAAATACTACTGTGCCAGTATCCTGCATGAAAAGGGTCAATACCAATGATGGACTAGGACTTCTATGGGCATGGCAAGTGGGACTCCCTCTGCTGGCAGTAGGAAGCAAGTGCTTGTTCTCAGCATAACACCATACAGTGATAATAATGCTGATGCCTACTTCTGATTAATGTGATGAATTGAATAGAGTTTATATGCTGGAAAATCACTTGCATGACCCTTATAAGGTAATCACCCTGTAAAGGCTGTGTCGAATTCTACTTGTTGGTTGGTAATAGTAATAAAATGTGTGACGTCAGCGCATTTATTTCATTGGCCTTATCCCATTTACCTTAAGACTGTACTGAATAACCATTGATATATATGAAGGGGAAAGTGTACAAACATTAGTGTGGAAAAATAGGTTTTATTATACTTCACATGAAGATTCTTGATTCTGGTTGGTCCAGGGTCATGGGTTAATTGACATGTTTTCCCGACTCCTTCACGACAGGCTGTTGTCCTAAACATTTATGTACTAGCTGATTAGATACCACTAGCCCGAAGAATAGTTACCGCTAGCCCGAGGAATAGTTTCTGTTAGCCTGAAGAATACCCACAGCACCTACAGAGTTTGCCAAGTGACCTACCGGTGAAACTAGTTCAACAAGGCAGACGACAAGTATTTATCCTAAGTCTCTGGTGTTTGTGATTTTTCCCCTTTTGTGTTTTGTTCGGTATAATAAAACAGATATGACATCCCTGTGGGGTTTCCACCAAGAATAGCTTCCCCTAAAGAGGATTGTCACCCTCGAGCGACAATCCTCTCTCGGGGAAGTTATTCATGGTGGAAACCCCACAGGGATGTCATATTTGTATAATATGACCCCATTAGGCAAAACAAAAACAACACAGCATGGTACAGTTTTGCTTTAACAGCTTTATTGACATGATCCCATTCAATTAAGATCTACACTCAGTATTACGATTAGCTTGTGGCACACAGTAATCTTGGGTACATACTAAAACATTCTCTAGAGAATATGATACAAAATTGATACAAATCTTGTACCTTCAACAATTATTCTTATTCCAAGAGTGACAGAAATGCTATACAAATACTGTAACCATATGCATTTCAGCTACTTGGAGGCTATTAATTCTGAAAGATTGTGACCTAGGCATTTGGAAAATGATGACTTCATCAGAAAACAAATATAAACAACAAACAGTTCATAAAACCCACCTATTTTTTTATTGTAGGGATGAATATATATATAATACATGAAAGGAATGGATAAAATGCTGTGCTTGTGTAATCTGGTAGAAATATATACAAGTATTACTTGGCAGATGAAATATGTTCTAAGGCTGTTGAGGAATGTATAACAACACCAGCAACTAAATTGCTCAAAAAAGTGTATCCAATTATGCAAGTGAGCTATCTACCCCTGCATTTTCCCCCTCCCCTATTCCCCCAGATGACATATGGCAGATTTCATGGTCATTATAAAAAATAGATTCTATTCACACCACCTATTTCAACAAGTCTGCCAGAAAATGGTGCTAGAATCTAATTGGCAAAATTTCTTTTCCGAAGTCAAATTTAACCAATTATATTACAGAACCGATGAACTTGTTCCTGGCCTCACAACTGGCCCTGGTTTCTCTTCTCAATGTCCGGCAGTGTCAAGATTTACTGATAATTTGTCTTGTCATTAGGAGTGATGCCCGATTGCTGGATGATGTAACTGGCTGTATAGTTGCCACAACGTATACATTCATCCAATGGCTGTTTTTGCACATACTTTGCAAGGAAACCTACAAAAATAAAATAAGATTTAAGAAAATCGATTTTAAGATTTACAAAAGGCATGAGCATAATACTTATTCTAAAGACAATATTATACAAGCAGTAAACAAAAATTCATAGCTACATGTATATTTATTTTTCAATTAGTGTCCTTTATGCTTGATCTGTTATCAAAAAATAAAACATAGTATCAGGTCTGTAAATATGTTACACAGAAGATTATCCTTTTAATCTTACTTGATAATATGAAAAGTGTTTAATACGGGGCAACCTTGCTTTTGCTCAACTAGCAAAAGTGTTCAAGGTAACCAAAAGTCAAGTTACATCATTAACATTTAAGAAGATACATATGGTTTGGGACCAATGCTTTTGTCTTGGCTACATAAAAATCTGAGGTAGGCCAGTCTGAGGCAACTGAATTTACCTTTATTTCAACCAATTGGCAACAGAGTTATGTGTATTTCACATAAAAAAGAACCACATTAATCAATATTATTTTTAAATGACGTCAATCTTACCTCCAACAAATGCATCGCCTGCACCATTTGTATCAACAATGTCACTGGCCTTAACAGGGTTAACTGGATATTCGGCACCTTTCAATCTGAAAGATTCAATATATGGTTAGTACTAAAAGAAGGGAATAAACTACCATAAATGGGTTCAATACTTCGAGAATATGGCTAGATTCAAGAGATTTTTTCAGTATCTCTACTAACTTGGTTGGTGCATGATAGTGAATATGTTAATGGTCTGTTAGGCATTAACACTGTAGGTAGTTTGAGCTAATTAGATCTTAGTGTCTCGGTATCATTCAAAACCCAATGACCTAGTGAATTACACATAAGGATGTCTAAAAAATTTGTTTTGGAATTTCAAAAAATGTTAATTTAAACCATATAACTTATGGAATACTAAAGCATAACTTCAAGAGACAAGGCATTTTTAAAATGTTTTAATACATATCACTCAAAATTTGATATTTGTCCATTTTTGGATGCTATCTGACAGTTTCTCTACAAGATCATAATTCAAACACTTGCACTTGGTTAGTTTCTTTCAGCCACAGCACAGATTGGCATTATAGCTGGCAGTTTTCCCATTACTGGATAGTTTGTGGCTGTGGTATGCTATATCATGCATTCTAACCACTATTAGTCCACCAATGTAGTAGCTGCCTGCTGCTTATTTTTGAAGCTTGAATTGCTCTAATGCAGCCACAGAAGAAATGCAAAATAGCCAAGTAGGCTTATGTTTATATATTTAATTCAATCTGTCAACTGGTTTAAAGCAGAAGTGGTCTTTTAAGAAGTGTATGCGTCTATCCCACCAGTGATCCACCATTCGGGTAACTGACCAGTGCTTACTTTTGTTCCAGTGCAGCCATAGACGACTTCCAGGAAACAAAACTATGTAGAAGGGGATTGATAAATGTGCCTTTAAATCTACTTCTCAGCCAGGTTAAACCCAGAGTGGTCATTAAAGGAGATTTTCAGAAGTACTTACCTTGAGCTACTATGGTTGGGTCTGCTCCCTGAGTCAACAATGCGAGATCTTCCCATGTTGCTCTTTTCCAGGTTGTTGCTTTTAGGGCTTTTTCTTTGATATCCTGTCTGAAACAAACAATGAAAACAGTTGAGTTTCACATCAATACATATTTACCTATATATACACACAAGGTGAAGACTTTTTTCAGATATCACCTTTCTAGCATTTTAGAAAGGAACTTTCATTTATGCAAACAATACCTCTATTAAAGCATTATTTGTGATCAGAATGTCACTTATTATCCTTATTTATAGCAAAAAAAAAAAGTTTTGTTAATCACATTTTAAAACCTGATTGCACTTTTGTCTGTATGCTGTACGTTATAATGAATAACTTCTTGTCAGCATCTACAATTTATTTTGAACACTTGTAAATCCCTAGATAGACTGTCCTGTAAAATTGTCACAAGTATCAAATCCAATCAAATTTTAGACAAATTTTGTTAATTGGGTATTACTGCTATATTCACATGCCTGTAGACATTTGCCATTTTAAGTATTCATGCTCGCCTGACAAGGAAAGTACAATAAAGATAGTTTCTTTCAATTGTACATAACATCCATGTAAATATCATCCTATACTACTCTGACTTACATCAAACTACTCACTTTGATATTGAGTTAAGAGCCAGGGTGGCTAGTATAAAAGTCTTTCTATAATTGAGAACCCTGATACTAATACATCTCTTGGATACCCGAATCCCAGTTTAATCACACACCAGGACACTTTCTATTTCTGTCAGAATTTGTTTTAAGTGCTTATCAAAAGCAAAAAATTAAAAGATTCACCTCCATGTAAATGCTAGCATATATCTCAAAGCTAAGTACTGTACTTTTTTTCCAATACATTTTTTAACTATACTACAATTATAGATATTCTGCTGCAGTATTTCATAATCAAACCTAATCAGGGCTCAACATTAACCCTCATTTTGCTGGTGGCTAATTTAGCCAATACAGAAGTATGCAAAAATCCTGAAAAATGACTGAAACCCTGGCAAATGGGTACTTATCTGAGACTACTCAGCGAGAGCTATCCCATGAGTACTAACATGACAGGGTTTAGATGATTTTCAAAAATCTTTGCGTATTTGTGCTTTGAACAAAAGTAGCCTCAGCATTGAAAGGTTTAAGGTTTACCCTACTGCCCGGGCAGGTAAACAATTGTGGCTTTGTGTGACAGCCTTATTACTTTTTTCAATCTCTGAGTAGTGTAACAAAACCTTGTTCTCTCAGAATTGTATTATGTACTGAATCCTTCCTCTAGCAAAAACATTGACCTGGTTATTTAAGTTATATCTTTGTGAATAGAGCAAGTATATGACTATTCAAAGAGAACTGTTAGTCATAAACTAAATGACAACTGAATAAAAACCTTGGATCAGTATGAATCAAGGTTCATAGCAACCATACATATTGACATAGCAAAACAGAGTATGCTTTTCTACATTTGATCATTTAATGTACATATGTCTTCTATAAGTTAAACTGTTGAAATATTTCCTTGGACTCGACAAATACAGAAAATGTTACACAATACAGCTGGGTGTCATTTTGACAATAGTCTGGTGTTTGGGAGTCAAAATTAGTAGCGTACAAATCCCGGAGCTGGCACTATGCAGGTTAGATTTTGCTACAGGCACCCTGTCCAGGCTCAGGGGTCTTGGAGCATGCTCAACCATCAGGGCATCTCAGCCTCATTTGGACACCCACTCCCTCAAAAATCACACATCAGGACAGGACACCCAAATAATTTTGTGAGTAACCCTTTAAAGGGACATTTTCAAACATATAAATGATTTCTTTTTGACTCTAGTATAAATTCAGTGACTTTTTATAGGGCATTTATTTCAATAAGTACATGCATGTTCATGGTTATAATAGGTCATATCAACCTATTAAAACTGTTGCGGACAGAATTTTAGAGTATTTTCCCTCAAATTCAGGAAAACCTGCTACCTCATTTGGCTGTCTTATCTTATAGTAATATCATTCTTGAACCCTATTTGTTCCAGACTTTTGTAAAATAGTAGATTTTAGAGAATTAATATGAATAATATCTGTGGTGGACAGGAAAGCTCTTCGACAGAGATTTTGGATACCTTCGCAGAAACAGAGATTCTCCTTTAAGTAAAGAAAGTTGAAGTTTAGCATCTGGTCAATGTAGCGATTGTAGCCCAGATCCAGAAGTCTCTATTTATGCATATATTCTAAAATTTGACCACATGCATTAAATGTTAGAGGAATTTATTGAGTGTTTCAGATAGAATTTACATACTGTTGTGGACAGGAAAATTTAGTCACAGGTATTTTAGGGGAAGGATTCAGCACATAAACACTTCTCAGAGAACAAAATTTTGTTCCATCACTCAAAGATAGAATATTTAGTCATATGGAAGACTCATATGGTACCGTTTTATACAAAGCCAGTCGTAGATATAAATGATTTTAAAAACTAAATTTCCAGGGATTCTCTATTGACCGTAATGACCCAATAGACATGTATGATCTACCCCAGAAAAAATATCCAACAGTTAATAAGATCACAAATGCATGTTTAAAAAGAATCATTACATAGTTCTTTTATAAGTATATATTTAGCAAATTGGGCAATAGATATAAATGTCCATAATTCATTCACAACTCAGCTAGTTTGATATCAATTGGTGAGTGTACAGATGTGTACCTTGACTGACACCTCCATCCTGTCTGCAAATGTCTCCATTCACCTCTACATCCCTAATCCTGAAGCCACCCATTCAGTTAATCAGGGTAGATGCAATTTCCCCCCAAACCATATCCTCCATCCCCAGACTGAACAATAAGGGGTGTTAATGAGAGGGGACAGTGGAGGAAAAACAGAATCCACATTGCTTGGGATACATAAAGAGAATGGGGCCTTATTATGGATAAAGACTACCTGGTTACACTTTTTAAACTCCCACTGAAGCACCTTATTCAATAAGTAAATAATTGAATTTTAGGCTAGCAAGGATGGCAATGACAGCATTAAATGTGTTAAGTATCCCTCTCCCCCAGGAAAAAGTAAAGTACATGTATAAAAGTGAGGAATCCTACCTATTTGAATATGTCCTGACCCTGTTGCATGATTCCCTGCTGACAGCTGAAATTGGAAAAGAAGTTTTTATTTACCAATTAAAAACATGGTAATAAAGCCACAAATAAGTGGGGGAAGCCTACAGATATTAGCCCACGCAAATCCCTAATACCTCCTCTTTCAAATGAGACCACATAATGCTATTTTCTGTGGGTCTTTATACGAAAATTTTGATAAGAACCAAGGTCTCCTCGACTACTTAGTCTAGTACCTAGTGGTAGCCATGTTGGATTTATGGGCTTAAATAACTATCAGGAAAATTACACAATTTAAGACAAAAAAAGACTACCAAGAGCTATAAACCTAACCATTTGCCAGTCCAAGTCGTTTGCTTTTACCATAATGTGACAAAAGATTGCTATTATCTACGTTAGACCATAAGTGAGACGTATTTTCAGTGAAGACTTCAAATAGAAACGAACGAAATTATAGTAGTTGCTTTGAAATTATCGTCACAAAACGGCCAGATTTTACAGTCTAAATCACGAAATACCGCATCAAAATTACACTTTTGCATACTGTCATGGTATAATCTTTAAAATGATACGATAGATTATACTCTAGGTTGTTACATAATCGAGTAAATCGAACGTTAAAACTGACAAAGATAGATTTTCCTGGTCAGCCATTTTTAGTTGAAACATGCTATGACAACATGCGTGTCTGTGAGACAATAAAACACCATTTTCACGCACTGGCATGCCTCAAGAATACATAAGTACACTCTTTATGCGGTTACTAAAATGGTAGTAAATGATGACAACTATCCTTTAATGTGCTTACCTGATATATAGAAAAATCACGTCCGTTATGTCTGGCCAGGCCTCATCGTTCAACATCGCGGGTAATGGCGAATAGTGACGTCACACTCTCCAAAAATATAATGCGCCGTTGAACCTATGAGCTTAGCACGGGGCTAATGGGAACTAGGCCACGGCGACCTATCCATGACATGTTAGTTCAAGGTTTTACGGAGAAAACCGTGCATCGATATTGCAAATTTCACAAAAATATGACTTTTTTTTTAAACGGTGCAGGACAACCACAAATATTTATCAAATTGATTCAGACTTGGTATGGAGTTTGATAGTATGAAGCTTGATATGCATAAAATGAATTATCCTGGCTGAACAACTCTTATTTGTGAAATAATGCACTTTTTATGTCAAAAACGGCCATTTTTTTTGCATTTAAAAAAAAATCTTTATTGA
The DNA here is from genome assembly GCA_963942565.1 of Maea johnstoni. Lineage (NCBI taxonomy): Eukaryota > Metazoa > Annelida > Polychaeta > Spionida > Magelonidae > Maea > Maea johnstoni. Next base: position 23,008,362 of record OZ012690.1, read on the forward strand.
TGTTTAATTTTTGTAGAATTTTCCTTACACAAACTTATCAAAATGATACACCAAAATTATTGCTAGACATTCCCCTTTTGAATGAGGCTTTATTCATATAATTTGGTTGGCTACAGGATCTCTTATGGGGAATTCATTTCCCCTACCCCTATTTTTGAAAAATCCTCAAAAATGCTGAAAAATAGAAGTAAATTTTTATAAAATTGTTCTTTCCAATATTCCTCATACAAATTACTCTTGAATATTAGTAAGGTCCTTTTCTAGAGAAAAAGAAGTAAAATGAAGTGTTTAAGTTGTGTTTGCACTGAGTGACCTCACATTTAGGGTAAATATGCAGAAATGGGTAAATTGAGTATTTTTGGACATTTTAGTTTTAATAAAAGGCATATAAGAAGTTCTTCAGGCAGGCAATCTATAGATATCTTTAGAAAAAAGACACTAAAGGCTTTCATTTGATATATCATTAGACCCTCCTTGCACATATTTGTGTTAAAAATATGACTTCATACATAGTAGCTGTAGTGAGGGCTATATACAGCAATATGGTGAAAACTCACCTAATGGCCATCATTTTCTTGTTTTGTGGCTTCTTAGCATTATTCTTCACTCAAATTACATTTAACAGTTAATAAGGTCCTTGTCTAGTGAAATTGGTGAAGAGAAATGTTACAGATGTGTTTGTACTGAGTGACCCCACATTTAGGGTAAGTATGCAGAAACAGGAAAAAACATAATATTTTTTGTATTATTTTGTTTTGATAAAAGGCATATATGAGATTGTGCAGGCAAGCAATATATATCTTCAGAAAGAAGAAACTATGACCTTCCATTTGATTATCATTAATACCCTTACATGTTTTGGTATTGAAAACACAGCATCATACAAAGTAGATGTAGTGATCAGGGCTGAAAACAACAACTTGGTAAATAAGCACCTTTCGACAATCTCACTCTACTTTTGTGGCTTCTTAGAATTAATTCTTAAATTACCCTTGACCATTTATTATATCCTTGCTCAGGGAAAACATTTAAAGTTGTGTTTGCATTGAGTGACCCCATGTTTAGAGTATATATGCAAAGAAGGTGTATATTTGGTGTTGTATTTTGTTGTTATAATAATAGACATTAGTTTTAATAAGGCAACCAATGGATGCAATCTAGAAAGTAGACCTGCTTCCATTTTATGTATTATTCACCATATCATATTCCTTAGTGTAAATATGGCTCCACATAATAGTTTCAGAACTAGTCATAATCAGCTTTTTTACAAACCTAACCTGATTGTTTTATTCATTTATTGTTATGTATTAGGGTTATCTAATCCTGTGATAGTCTAAAATGACTGGTGCTTTTGTTGGATAAAAAGAATTACCAAAAGTTGGCCAGTGCATTTGGCCTCATTGACCTCTAGCTTCAGGATATGTGTGAATAATCCAGGTAAAGACCTTGATTTCCTTAGTGTTGTCAGTTACAAAAGGTAGGATCATAATGCCAGATGTGTCTACAACACTATCCTGAGGTATGCTGTTAACTAAATGAATAATACAGAGGACTTGAAATGTGCCTAGTTTAATGATTTATCTAAGGTGTCATTTGTATTTCCGATATATATATATATATATATATATATATATATATATATATGTATATATATACATATATATATATATATATATATATATATATATATATATATATATATATATATATATATATATATATATATATATATATATATATATATATATATATGAGCAAAATCAATTGTTAGTGGACATTGGTTTTGAGGTCTAAAATATCTTATTTGAATGGATTGAAAGAACTGACACTAGTACAACACAGTTCTGTTAGAAGTGTTCAACCAAATGCTGGTGAGGTGTTAAAGTTATCAAGGCCTGCATCACCTCAAAATGGCTATTTTGGGGTTATTTCCCTAATAAAAGCATATTTGAAGGACAATTTTTAATTGCAGCATAATCCAGCTTTGCTGTATACCTAAGTTATTTTCAAGAGTAACGAGACCCATACAATTCTCTCCAATTAGAAATGCATGAATAGGATAAGGTAGCTTGTGAGATAAATTTTGCAGTCCTAATTTTTTCCTCTACCCTGCTTTAATTTGATTAGTTAGCCTAGATACAAAGTATGAAGTCCTTAAACGGTCTTCTGATGAGGAACACATTAAACTTCACAAATGTATACCATCCCAGCAGGGTGAAAAACTTTCAGGGGGAAATATTGAGGAAACATGCATGGTGTTATCAAACGGAGCTCCTATCCATAATAATAGGATGGACCATCAAACTTCATAAGTATGTGGAGAAATATCCATTAGGAAAAGGGTTTTTAAACGTCTAGATTGCTTAACTTTAAGAAAATTGAAGAAACATTTCCCTTCAAGATACTCTCAGGTCTATATATACCACACAAGCAAATCTAATAACATGTGATACCCAAATGCTTGTTTAAAGCACCCATATTTTTGGTTCAATTTAGTATGGAGAAAAAAGACCAACTATTTCCTTTCTGTGTGCAGGCCTATTTGAGCTTCTGAGAAAGTTTGTGTCTTATTCTGCTCAGTGATGACCTAGACAGTCACAGTTGGTCTAATGATAAGAATAAGGGTGGGCTTTAGATATTCAAAAATCTCAAAATGCCTCTCCATTCCCAGATTAACCCCATAAACCACCATCTAAATATCTAGTTGTTTCACCAGGATTCCCCTCTGTCTCTGCTGGTATTGAGGGGGGAATAGATGTCAACATGTTTTGTAATCTAAGTGATTCATTGGTTAGGGGGCCGACCTGTGTTGAGTAATATTATATACCACTGACAGGGTCTTGAACTCTCTGCTATGGTTAAACATCATACAGCCTGTAGCCAACTTAAGTATTTGATTAAAGCACCATATGAAAGAGGAAGTCATTTGACTAAATTGCTACATGATTTTGCTAAGTTTGTGTACAGTACATATCACAGAAACAAGAGAGCAATACAAATATCCCCAAAAATGCCTGTTTTGACATAAAAAAGTGCTTTTTATCACACTCTTAAGTGGCTTTAAAGTCAGATTAATTCTTTTTGTGCATAGCAAGCCTCATCAAATCAAACTTTCTGCAAAATATAGGTGATTTAGAAAATTAATTGGCTGCGTCTAGCACTGTTCAAAAGATTTTTAGTTTTTCTGGTAATTTTTCAATAACCACATTGTTTTGCTCTGCCATATTTTCAATACAAGAATGTGCAAGGGGTCTAAAAGTAATCAAAAGAAAGCTCATAGTGTTTACTTTCTGAAGATATCTATAGTTTGCCTGCACAATTTCATATATGCCTTTTATCAAAACAAAACAAATACAAAGATACAATGTTTTCCCCATTTCTGCATACTTACGCTAAATGTGGGGTCACTCGGTAAAAACACATCTCTAACATTTTTCTTCACCAATTTCACTACACAAGGACCTTATTAACTGTTAAATGTAATTTGAGTGAAGAATAATGCTAAGAAGCCACAAAACAAGAAAATGATGGCCATTAGGTGAGTTTTCACCAAGTTGCTGTATATAGCCCTCACTACAGCTGCTATATGTATGAAGTCATATTTTTAACACAAAAATGTGCAAGGGGGGTCTAATGATGTATCAAATGAAAGCCTTTAGTGTCTTTTTTCTAAAGATATCTAGATTGCCTGCCTGAAGAACTTCTTATATGCCTTTTATTAAAACTAAAATGTCCAAAAATACTCAATTTACCCGTTTCTGCATATTTACCCTAAATGTGAGGTCAATCAGTGCAAACACAACTTAAACACTTCATTTTACTTCTTTTTCACTAGAAAAGGACCTTACTAATTATCAAGAGTAATTTGTATGGGGAATATTGGAAAGAACAATTTTATAAAAATTTACTTCTATTATTCAGCATTTTTGAAGATTTTTCAAAAATAGGGGTAGGGGAAATGAATTCCCCATAAGAGATCCTGTAGCCAACCAAATTATATGAATAAAGCCTCATTTGAAAGGGGAATGTCTAGCAATAATTTTGGTGTATCATTTTGATAAGTTTGTGTAAGGAAAATTCTACAAAAATTAAACATCAATAAAGATTTTTTTTTTAAATGCAAAAAAAATGGCCGTTTTTGACATAAAAAGTGCATTATTTCACAATAAGAGTTGTTCAGCCAGGATAATTCATTTTATGCATATCAAGCTTCATAATATCCAACTCCATACCAAGTCTGAATCAATATGATAAATATTTGTGGTTGTCCTGCACCGTTTAAAAAAAAAGTCATATTTTTGTGAAATTTGCAATATCGATGCACGGTTTTCTCCGTAAAACATAGCTGCCACCAAATTTTTTCACCACAACATGGATTTTCTTTCATCAGACACATATATCTTTCCAAAAAAACATGTTGTGTTTTGTTATAAGACGGGTTGGGGTTACTCCTTAACGGAGGCTCTTTTCAGGATTGGCCGATAGCCTATTAGGGATTGTCCAGGATCCTAAACTTGACTATTCAAAACAAAACCTATAAGGTAATAATGCAATAGAATACCATTAAGCATTTAAATACTGTATCGTTTGTTTCATTGGTACCGATACTGTACCATACCGCACCATTTTTTTCTTAGGGGTGTATATCCCTACTCGTAAGTTATTCTGATAACTGAGCTTGTTTGTTCATTACCAGACTCATTGCCATTACCAGACTATCCTTACTGTGATTTACTCATGTCCCTGCAGCGAAATTGAATTCAGAATTTTGTTTATTTTTGCCATATTATCCCTACTTGTAAATTATTCTGATAACTGAGCTTGTTTGTTTCTAGGACGGTTCTCCAGATGTCCGTGTGGCAGGACTGGCTGTTCAGTATGTCGTACATCTACCCCAAGAATCCCGAAGAGCAGGCGGTGACGGACATGGTGATGTCACTGTTCCGCATGCTGCTGCACCACGCCATGAAGTTTGAGTATGGAGGATGGAGAGTCTGGATTGACACCCTGGCTATTCTGCACTCAAAGGTAAGTGCCCATACTTATTACGATACCATATACCAATAAGTAATGAGATAAGTATGGTATTACTTAACCCTTCTAATGCTGAGGCTACTTTCGTCCAATCACAAGGAGGTAAAGATTTTTGAAAACCATCTAAACCCTGTCATGTTGGTATTCATCTGATAGCTCTCACTGAGTACTCTCAGATGAGTACCCATAAACCAGGGTTTCAGTCATTATCAGATTTTTTGCGTATATTTTGTAATGGCCAAATTAGCCACCAGCAGCATAAAGGTTAAGATCTGTCATAAAATTGACTGTATATCTGTCCTGAGGTAGTTCACTATTTATATACCAGCAACCTTTCAACAAAATTAGGTCACCAAGGTAGAATCTCCAAATGCCTTCTTTGTGTATCTGGTGAAATTAGTGTACTGTAATATAGGAAATGATTCCGAGCATGTAATAAATCCAAATTTACCGAATTAGAAAATCTCTGTAGATCCGGAATGGTTATTTTTGGTCAAATTTGCTTTACTTGCACCCCAGATTAATTTCCTATTCTACAGTATTTATCTTGTAAAATCATTAAATGATGGTTAATTTACCCAATTCAGGTGTCATACGAGGATTTTAAGATCCACATGTCTCAGATGTACGAGCAGTACGAGCAGCAGCGCGTGGACCACATCGCGGATCCTGACGAGCGGCGTCAACACCCGGTCAGCACCATCTCCGGCCTCCACGACGATGCTGACGAGGTTGTCGTCACCAACAAGCGCAGCACCGTCACCATCACCGATGTCACAGATACTGAGAGCAGCACCGACCCACCGGCAGAAAGTCAGCCAACAGAGGGCAGCACTGTCACCAGTGTAACCGAGAATGCTACCGAGGAACCTGCAGAAAGTCAACCATCGGAGGACAGCACCGTAGCTAGTGTAATGGACACCGAGAATGCTAGCGAAGCACCGGCAGAAAGTCCGCCATCAGAGAGCAGCACCGTCACCTTGAACAGCACCGACACACCAGTGGAGAGTCAGCAGGCAGATCGGGCAGAGGCCGAGGGGTCAGATGTCAAAAGTGAAAGTCAAGAGGTCAATGGCGAGGTCGCAGAGAAGAAGGATGATGAGAAGGTCAAGGATGAGACATCTAAGGAACAAAATGTACAAAATGGGCCTGCGCAGGAGGACCCCTACGAGGTCCTAGGAATAGATCCCAACATCAAGGACTTCATGAAGGAGATTGTTGAGACTGTCGCAGACAAGATGGACGAAAAGGCTGAGGACTCGGCTCCACCCAAGCATGAGCTTACTGATGTACCCGAACCAGACAAGAAAGAGGAAGGTCAAAGTTCAGAGGTCAAAGAAGTAGGTCAAGGTCAAGAGAAAAGTGAAGATGGTGCTGATGCGAGTGCCACACAAGGTGACCCAGATGATAAAAAGACAGAGGAAGATGAAACTCCTGCTGATCCTCCAAAAGTTGAGGACCAACCGGCAACAAAAGAGAATCAGTCCGACAGTGCACAGGAGCACCAGCCAGAGGGCACTGAGGACCACCAGGTAGCCGGTGCTGAACCAGGGGCTGTTGATGGTGAACCTGCACCGACGAGTAGCACCGAAACAGCTGCTGCGCCAACACAGGGTATCGAAACCGTATCAGCAGGATTCCAGGCCGCAGAGGAGCGCCGGCCGGACGGTGAGGAGGAGGAGCATGCTACACAATCAAGCAAGGGCCCTCGACCGCCCGCCTTGAACATCAACCGTACGCAAAGCACCAGTGGCAGGGAGGGACACCGGATCTTCAGTCCCGGTCCCCGCGCACCGCCGTTCCGTATCCCAGAGTTCCGCTGGTCGTACCTCCACCAAAAGTTGCTGTCCGACCTTCTGTACTCTCTGGAGCAGGACGTCCAAGTCTGGAAAACGTAAGAATTCTTAATGATTGTGATAGCCATAATTAGCTGACAAAATTGATGAAATCTTACAGGCAAAAGAATAGGTTTGAAAATATTTGAAGGAGGAATTCCTGTACACATTTTCTACAAACCTTTTTATTTATAAGCAATTTGTAATGCTTTTAGTTCTTCAAAGGTGCTCACAAGACACACATAGATTAGAATAAGGCATTCATTGACTTTACAGATTGAAACTAATAAGAAAAAGCCTTAGAAATGTACATATGCTTTATTTTGATGTTTGATTTCAGGCACAGCACCAAGACAGTGATTGACTTCGTCAATGCGGCAGAGAATCACATCTTCGTCGTGAACGTGACACACATGATTTCTCAGCTGTGTGACAATCTTATAACGGCCTGTGGAGGACTCCTGCCTCTACTTGCTGCTGCTACTTCTCCTAATGTAAGTAATGACAGATACCAGTAGAGTACCCCCTTTCCCTCTCTTCCTTCCTCTCAGCTGTGTGATAATCTTATAACGGCCTGTGGGGGACTTCTGCCTCTACTTGCTGCTGCTACTTCTCCTAATGTAAGTAATGACAGATACCAGTAGAGTACCCCCTTTCCCTCTCTTCCTTCCTCTCAGCTGTGTGATAATCTTATAACGGCCTGTGGGGGACTTCTGCCTCTACTCGCTGCTGCTACTTCTCCTAATGTAAGTAAATATTCTCTCCTAGGTCAAAATTGACCGTTCATTGTTCTTGTTGTGTCATGTTTGTATAATACTATAATGGGTGTGACTTTAATAAAAAAAAAATCTTATCCTATCTTATCTTACCTTATCTTAGTAGCGACAGATACCTGTAGAGTACCCCCTTTCCCCCTCTCTTTCCTTCTTAGCTATGTGATATTAACTGCCACTACTCCACTGTAAGTAAAGACAAAAATATCATTACACTCTCTCTCTCAATCTATGTGTTGGTTTCGCATAAAATTGTGACTTTGTCACATACATAGTTGCTACTCTGTTACGTACATAGTTGCATCTCTGCTACAGACATTGTTTCAAATTTGTTATGGACAGAGTTGCAACTCTGTTTCAGACATAGTTGGGACATTGTTACAGTCATAGTTGCAACACTGTTACTGACATAGTTGTGACATTGTTTCACACATAGATTTGATTTTTTTACAGACATAATTGCAACTCTGTTACAGACATAGTTGCAACTTTGTTACGCACATAGTTATGATTATGTTACAGACATACTTTTGACTATACATTAGAGCTGCACTCACCACTCACAAACTCGAGTGGCTCGAGCCCTGGGGCAAACTCGCCGAGCTCGAGCTGAACTGTTCAAATCGTGAGCTCGTCTATGTTGGGAACACAAACGTAACACAGAGCACCTAACACACATTATTAACATATATAACTGCCTATCGCTGTCATGTCTTCTTTACAATCTTCAATGTATATATTCACATGGTGTTGAGTGGTATACTGACCTCTGTACCACGTCAGCACGTTTAAAAATTAAATAAACATGGCAATGTTGATAAATCTCCGCCAAGAAATATTTATTTTGCAATAGCTGGGCTGGAAAATAAGTATTTCTTTGGAAAATTTGAATGTCCGTGAGCTCATGAGCTCACGAGTCAAACGGGTGGTGAGCTCATGAGTTGATCTCCCTCCGTGAGTGCAGCTCTACTATACATTGCCTGAGACAGGTTTCCACATTGTAGAAATACTCTTTTTGATTATTTTAAATTAAATGTTGTAACTCAGTATAGACATACTCTTTTTGATTATTTTAAATTAAATATTGTAACTTAGAGTATAGAAGAGGTATTTTCATTCACTGTGTGTGTGTTTCAGGGTGAAGTTGAGATGTTGGAGCCTAACCAGGGTTTGAGTATAGAGCAGGCCGTGTCGTTCCTGCAGCGCCTGATGAACATGACTGACATCCTCGTCTTCGCGTCATCCACTAACTTCGGCGAACTGGAGCAGGAGAAAAACATGTCAAGCGGCGGAATCCTCAGACAGTGTCTCAGACTAGGTATACTGCACGTCCCTTTAACCCTTATGCTGCTGGGGGCTACTTTGGCCAAAACAAAATGATGCAAAAAACCTGAAAAATGACCGAAACCCTGGCAAATGGGTACTCATCTGAGAGTACTCAGCGAGAGCTATCAAATTAATACCAACATGACAGGGTTTTGATGGTTTTTAAAAATCGTTGTGTCCTTGTGCTTTGACACTTCAAAGAAATCTTAGGAATGTTCCATGTATTCATGAAATATTTGAAGCAGAGTTGTAATTTGGGTTCTCATGAACATGCCTTCCTCTCACGAGTTTTATCACCTAAATGGCCAGCAGGTTACAGGTTCTACAGGCTTACATGGTTTAAGATGGTTTGGTCATGATCAAATACTTTTTCAAAAAATGATGTTGTCACACAGATATTACAGAGACAGTATCAATACTTTTTAGGCAACTACAAATTTGGGTTATTAAAAGAAGGATAAAATCTTATTTAGATCATTGTGTATATGTATAGTTAGGAATAATATTGGTTTTGAATGATGAACCTGCAGTACTAAATATCCAAGTGGCACTGTGCCAGTATAAGGTATAACTTCCGAAACCCTCTTAGTTGTGTTGTCCATATTTTTCTAATTATGAATTCAACAAAGCTAATTTATTGATAAAAATGACCATCTTCTACATAACCCAATCATTTTCCATTGACCTATTGAATAATATTGCATGATTGTATTCAGCGGTTGCTAGTACCCCAGTGTTATCATGTATTATTGCATTAATCCCACTAGTATAGTATAGTATAGTATTTTATCAACCATCTCTGTTGAAATAAAATACATATACAATAAAAAAATAAAGAAACTGAATTTGCACGCAAATAAACTCATGAGTTTATGATTATATTTTCAGTGTGTACATGTGCAGTCAGGAATTGCCTGGAATGTCGGCGAAGAAAGCAGGGCCTAACACCGAACTCCACGCCTGTCTCCACTCCGCACAGCATGGTAGAAAATGGCGCTAACGGCACTAGCCAATCAGGAGACCCGATTCAGTCCCTGATAAGCGGTGCTCAGCCATCGTCTAAGGTAGAAGTACGCAATCGCTCCAGCTTTTCTATCTTTGGTTATTTGCGTTGAGTTATGAGGAACCTATTTGATGATGATTCCTCTTTTCTTATGTTCCCAAGTGCAGTTGAGGAGTAACCTGATTTCTAAGAAAATTGAGAAATGATGAAAAAGTAAGATGTCACATCCATTCTTTAAATCTCTTATAAGAATGATTTCTTTTGACGAAGCATCTACTGCAGTGGGGTTCTTATGAAGATACTGTATTTCACTACCCCTCTTTGTCAATTTGGCATGATTTTAGATTAAGAAATGAGAAAAATCAAGTTATCCCTCAATAGCCGGATCCCATTTTCCTGTTTTGTCCTTTCACTTCTCTTAAATTTTATTCATACTTTATGAATTATATTTTTGTGCAGCTGATTTACTTTATTTGGTTCACCTTTTAAGAATTGGTTATTAATTATTCTTTGGTATAAATGCACATGACATAAATTTATTACGGTCATGTTAGCAACATCTTTCATTTGGGAATTCTCCGTATTTGGCAAAAAGTTATGTGCATTCTATAGCCAGCTACATTTAGATTTAAGTCAAAATTTCATTGCTATTCAGTTCTGTAGCAAATATTACCCTTGTTAACCCTTTAGCTGCTGGTGGCTAATTTGGTCAATACAAAATAATGTGAAAAAAGCTGAAAAATGACTGAAACCCTGGCAAATGAGTATTCATATGTTAGTACTCAATGAGAGCTTTCCAAACAATACCAATATGACAGGGTTTGGATGATTTTCAAAACATTTTCAGTTCTTGTGCTTTAGACGAAAGTTGCCTCAGCATTGTTAGGGTTAACAAAGGCATCTTTTGGCAAATGAAATCTGAATAGTCAAAATTGCGGGGGAATAATTTGCAATTTGACTATTCTTTGGTTCTACATCATTTAAGTAAAATTTGTAGCCTCTAAACTACATTTCAATATACATCCCTACAATAACCTCATTTGGAATATTTGCAGCACGGTTTGACCAATTAGGAGATGGTGCTTTGAAAATGTGATCCTAATTTTTTTGCCCCAAAACATTGATTATTTTCAGAACATAGTGGAGAATCTTGGCAATCAGAACCCACCAATCAAAGACCCCGAAAAACTGCTTCAGGATATGGACATCAACCGCCTGCGGGCAGTGGTCTATAGAGATGTGGTAGGTATAAGGGTTCTAGTCATAGTCTTAGCCAGCAGGGCGTTTGGGTGTTATTTGGACACCCTAAGTCTCAAAGAGCACCCTTCAGGACACCCAAAATAATTTGTGGAGAAATTTCTCAAAATGTCAATTTCAAGTATATAATTGAATCAATTTTGAGCATATAATTGAATATTTTACCCCTTAATATAATTCCCATGGCATTGTATATGGACATTATGCTTTATTTCTGTGATTATATACATGCTTATGGTTGTATTATGAGTATATTGTGGTCTCCCTTGAAAACGCTGTTTAACAGCTTTGAAATTGACATTGTGCTAAAATTTACATGTAAAATTACAAACTACCTTCAGTAATGATTTTAAGTATGTAATATAATAGATAAATTTGGAATTTGTATTTAGCATCTGGTTTTTCGTCACTCTTTCATCATATTCCAGCTCAGTCGTGACTAAGAATTTCTTCCCAGTTCCGGGTTTCTATCTAGTTGTGATATGACCTAAACTATTGAAAGCTACGTAAAACTCCAATCATTCCTTCCTTCTTGCCATGTGTATAAAAGATACACTAACAATAGTTCTATTGTTTTTAGGAGGAGACGAAACAAGCCCAGTTCCTCTCTCTGGCCATTGTCTACTTCTGTTCCGTTCTTATGGTGTCGAAATATCGCGATATCCTGGAGCCCCCGCCTACTCAGTCGGCCCCTTCGACCCCCGCCAAGGCGGTCAGGAACTCCCCCCACGCCCAGGGACAGCAGGAAGGTAAGGAATTTAATTTAGAATTTAGAATCTTGGTATTTGGCGGGCTTGGTATTTGTGGTACTACAGTTCATATATTGCATAGCAGGAAATCAATCATACAGGAATCTATTTTATTTTCAGATTTAAGGAGCAACTTACATATAGACACTATTAAAAATATTTATAGCGTGTATATCCATTTAGTCAATACATGAGTATAACCATGTCATCTGATTTATGTCTCTACCCCCATTTCTTGAATTTGTGAATTATAAACTCAGGCAACCTGTACTTCATATATACATGTTGTTTGAAAGTGGAAATATGTAACGGAAAAGCACCGACACAATTTAATAAACAAAGAATGAAAGCTTCTATACCTTGTGCTTGAAGGCTCTTCAAAGTTTGATTTGCGAGGTTGGGCCCGCCAGTTCAATTTTGTTTTAATCCAGGGGTTGGGGAATCTTTTCAAAAACAAAGGAACAGATTCAGGGCTGTGCTTCTCTTAGTAGTACCTACTTCAATATCTTCTCTAATTTAAAGATTTTATCACATGTAGACATTTAACTCTTCCAATGCTAAGGCTACTTTCGTCCAAAGCTCAAGGACACAAAGATTTCCGAAAACCATCTAAACCCTTCAGTCATTTCAGCCATTTTTCTGGTTTTTTGTACATTTTGAATCGGCCAAATTAGCCACCAGCAGGGTTAAGGTCCTAATGGTGCATGGGATGTTTATATGATTTACTTTCATATTAAGTTATTCCAAGCTATTCCCCAGAAGGTAATTTTGCAACTGTGTCACCACTTTTTTACCAGAGTGAATTCTGATGGTTTCTCCTTTTCTCCCCCTCCCTGTTTGATTTTGCTGCCTGAAAAAAAAGCCTCCGGGAAGAAACCACCGCCATCCTCTGCCCAGACCCCTCTCACCACCCCCATTGTGAAAAAGGGGGCCCCCCAAACCGGGCTGCATGTCCCTCTAGGGGCCCTGACTAATGGTGATTCTAAGAGCACCTCAGAAGTGCTGGGCTTGGATGATGCTGGTGGTGGTGGTGGAGGTGGAGTTCTTGCGACTATGTATGGTGTCAATGCAGGGAATCCACACTTTGTCTTTAAAGGTATCTGCCACCTGGCTCCCACTGGTACTGCTGAACAATACACAACAGTCCTGACTCACTGAAAATCATTTATTGGTCTTATATTTGTCCTATAGTTGTCTTTTATTAATCACAAGTGTTGGTCATATATCGGTCCTATATGAGTCCTACATTGTGCCTATATTATTCCTATATCAGTCCTAAATTGGTTCTATTTTGGTCCTTTATTTGTCCTTGATTGGTCTAGTATTGGTCCTTTATTGGTCTAGTATTGGTCCTGTATTGGTCTAGAATTGGTCCTATCCTGAAAAATGTGTTAATGTTGCCCATATAAAGTAAAGTGCTTGGAAAGCAGCTGCCTTTGATGGGCTGTTAAATTTTTGCGTACATGATTAAATTAAGACTTCTGTAAGACCAATGGAAGACTTCCAGACCCTGTCAAGAAAGTCTTGTGAGTGTGAGCACTTAGTGGGAGCGAGGCATTAGATGTTGTGCAGCGTCGGCGTAAAACCATCATTTGGAATGCTGTCAATTTCGCTTCACCTCTCATTCCTATTGTGTGCATTATGTTCTTGTTCTGTAGTTTGCATTTTGTTTTGTTGTTGGCACCCATCTTTGTTTTATATGCAGGTAGGGCTATTCCATAGAGGAATGTGTCTGAAAGTCTCACTATCCAAGCTGGGTGCAAAAATGAACAAATAGTTATACAAGTCCTACTTAAACTTATAATACTAGACTGACCTCAAATATAATAAGATAATGATTTACTACTGTATATGGCTTTAATTTGGAGTGCTAAAAATTTCGCTTCACAGCCCTTCTGGAGGGAATTTGTTCTACTCTAAATTCTCGCATTCAAGCATTCAAACTAAACCAAATACAAAGCAGGATATTTATTTGAAGTATATTATTTTGGCGCTATCATGGGGACCGCGAAAAAAGCAAAAATTAAATGCCTGTAAAAAATACCAGTTATACAGTATTTAGACCTCTCATGTCAAGCACTCCCCTCAAATTGCTTTATCTGTCACCAGCAACTGTCTGGTCGCAATAAAATGATAGTGCTACCCTTAACCCATTAATGGTCACAGCTGCCAAAAGTAGCCTGACTTTTTCTGATGAAATCTTGCAGACAAAAACCACAGTTAGAAACATATTTGATGGAGAAACATTCATCCAAGCATTTCTAACAACTCTCAAATAATTTGTAAAATTATTCCCAATTTCAAAGTTATTAACAAAAGAATCATAGATCCAGATGACAATGTCTGGGTTAACCCATATGAATATGGAGTGCCTGCTTGGTTAAATGTGTTATACAGAAAGGGTTCAATAAACAATCACAGTACTGTCCTTTTATTATTCTTTTTAACCCATTCACACTCAGTGCGGCCAAAACAGGCCTGACAATTTTGGAAATAGTTTTTAAACAAAACCATTTTTCGGAAAATATTTGAAGAAAAAGTGTTAATTAGAAGTCAAATAACAACTCTCGTTCAAATATTTTGTAAACCTCAACTTCATTCCCAAGTTATTTTCAAAAGTAAGAGAGTAGCAGATGATCCATTCTAGAGAAACTCTGAGTGTGAGTGTGAATAGGCAAAACCTCAAGAGATTGATGTAATAATTTCCATGTTTTTATTTGGTAAACACTTACACTGTGTACTGCACACTTCAAGTGGTTTTCCTGCACTTGTTGTCATGTGCAAATCATCTGTTGTATACACATGTACACTTTGCATTTTCATATCTTAGATTAGATATACTGTACTATACATTGTGTATGATGTAGGTTAATACATGATGTCTTTTTTCACTTGTTTGTTTAGTATGTAGTATAAACCCAGCGATAGAAGTCATTGTTGCTCAGATTATTGTCTAGATACTTCTTTTGAAATGGAGACTACAATCAATAAATGTTTTATAATGATATAGAGATGATAGTTGTGCTTGCTTTTCCTGGTGGGTTTTTGAATGCAACAGTAGTAATTTCTTTCATCAATACAAGGGTAGTGCAATACAAGATGAGAATAAAATGGTTGGAACTGTTTCCATGTTGATTTTGAAAGAATTATATTTGAAATCATTTACTTATAGAATGTAACCAAACCATAAAGAAAATATAAGCAAGTATGTTCATTTGAAAATCGTAGACTTAAATTTTTTATACATGCGGTTTCTATAGTAAGACCACAGTGGGACAATGATGACCTTGGGATGACCTTGCTGTCACCTTGAGAGGACCTTGAAATGACCTTGTCATGACTTTTCTCCAGATGCAGGATCCTCTGAAGGCAAAGTTTCCGCAGACGCACAGTCCATCTCCACGGTGACTGTGTCAGCTGCAGAGGAGTCCAGTGTAGATGGCGCCACCAGTGGCACAGACTCTGACAAGAAAAGCGACCTGTCAAGTTCCCAGGAGAAAGCCGGGGAGAAGGAGGAGGAAAAGAAAGAGAAAGATGAGGAGAAGGAGAAAGGTGAAGAGGAAGAACCAGAGAAAGAGAAGGAAAAAGATGGCGACAAGTCAGAAACTAAAACTGAAGGTGAGAACTAGTTGGTTCTCGTGCAATTTATTATTTAAACCATATGTGTTTTAACCAATTCACACTCAGAATTACTGTGGAAAGTACTGTGGAAAGATCTCCTACTCTCATACATTGGAATTAAAGCATTGATATTGGAGGAGTTTTATTAAATTGTTGGATCATGTCCATCTGTCCATTAACATTTCTGAAAGGCACTCTCTTACATAGCCTGGAAGGTTACTGAACTTAACTGAACTGAGCTTGACTATTTAAGTGGGTAGAATTTTAGTGGTATTAGGTGTTAGATAATCAATTCTTGTCATATTCATAGGGATTTAACCTAAATTGTAAAAGTCTCCTGCATTTATACTTTTTACAGGGAAAATAGAAGAGGCAAAAGAAGATACACAGGAAAAAGCTGCTGACGAAAAGGAGGATAAGGTATGGTTTTAAATATTTTACCCCGATTTGACCTATAAATTTCATATCGGTTAACAAGTTTTCCACTTAAAACTTTTTTTGCTCACATTGATTTTTAGTGAGTTGATAAAAAAGAGCAGTTGGGGCTTTCTCTAAGTTCATGATTGATGATTTTCAGTCATAATAAAAAGCAGTCAATACAAAAAATATGTTTATAATTTCAGGATGCACAGAAGAAAGCAGATGAAAACACATCAGAGGAAAAAGATGCAGAAGATGGAAAGACTGAGGAAAAGAAGGATGAAGAGAAAACAGAAAAGACTGAAGAAAAGACAGATGCACCAAAAGATGAAACAACAGAGGCTACTGGTATGTTTAACCCTTGTACATATCAAGTTCTCCTGAGAGAGTATTGTATGTTTGCGTATCTCAAATTCTTCTTGAAAAGCATTGTGTAGATTAAAGATACTTAAACTAAGAATAAAGAATCATTCACATTCTTTAAATATGTTCATAGATTCAATATTTTGGGGATGAATATATAGATTTGATAAGAAAAAAATACTATCACTCTGATACACACTGTGTTTACCAATAAGAATCTTGGTCTGATTTTGGTACTTCTTCAAATATTTTAAGACTGTAATTTATTTTCCATTCTGGATATGAATCAGTCATCTATTTGTGTATTAACAGTCTGAACCCCACTCCCATATGCAGACACACACACACTCTTCTTTCTCTGGAAATTGCCTGTGATTTAGGGTTGGTTTGTGGTCATCCCTGGGTACTCGGGATTCCTCTATCATTAACCACTGCCGGCTAGGCCTAGGCCTAGAATGGCAAACAAAGTGACCATAGTATGATCACCCTTCAGGAAACCCAAAAACTTGGTGAGGAATTTCTTAAAATGTCAATTTCAAGCATATAATTGAATAATTATTCCTCAATATAATTGCTATGGTATTCCATATAGACATTATGCTTTATTTCATTAAGTAAATATATGTTTATGATAGATATTTGTACATATTGTGGTCTCCTCTGCAAAAATGGATGCCCCAAAATTTCACAATTGCCAATTTTGGGCACCCAGTTTCTAAATCCTGGCTAAGTCCCTGGACCATACACAACATTCCATTCCATTCCATTCTGTTCCTGGTGCATGTATTTCTAGGCACTGCTGGTGGAGAGGTACCTACTAACCTAGAGATCCCACAGAGCCGAGACGCCAACCTCACCGTTCCCGACACCCCAAAATCTCCCAAGCCCCCAACACTAGGTGGCGCCAGTGGTGACATAGCGCATGGCATCGCAGCCATCTCAGGTAGGCATACTTGTTACCCTTAAATAAACCCCCCTCTTTTTAGCACTAGCATTCTCTGTTTCATCACATTCCCATTTCAGGCACCAATGTAGGGGGGGGGGGGGGGGGTGTGTAGATATATTTTAAAGTCATTTTCAAAGTTTTTGACTAGGACTGATCAGACTAGTAGTTCCTCTGAAAGATATTTCAACCTTTGATATCTTTTTAAAGTCATTTAGGGATATTTAGCTCAAAATCTGTACTTGGGCGGACCTTTGATTGTGTCATTACTGCAACAGGTTGTATACTTTGAGATGAATTTTTTTTTTGCAACAGTTGCCTCATTTTAGATACAGTTGTATCATTATAGATGAAGTATTTTCTCGCCACAATTGTATCATTATTGAATCAACTTTTCCACAATGGAATGTTCATTGGAGTATGCAGTTTTTATCATGTATATTTCCAAAGACTTAGTCTTTTTGTTATGATTCCAAGCTATGCATTTCATACCAGATAGTATAAGAAGCAGTTCATGGGTTCATTGATAGAATGTCATTTCTTCAACTCATAGGTTTTCATTATCCCAGCAGGGAAGGGATTTTTAATTGGTGGCAAACACTGATTTTTGAGTTTCTTACTCTTTATTGTCACTTACCTCATGATAGGGGGAGATGATTTATATAAATGAGTTTCATTTTTATTTTATATATATTTATATCCTTGTTCATGCTTTCTGTCTCGTCCCTATATACCAAAAAGCTTTTCTTCTTATTTGTCTGACCCACCTTCAAAAGAGTGTATTAAAACGTTGTGTTAACAAAAATAAAACTTTAAAAACTTTTGAAAACACTTTTAATTATTATTGTTTGTTGATTTCAGTGTCAGAGGAGGAGAAAGCAAAGGAAAACGCTGCAAGACCCGAAAATCTTGAGCTTTCAGGAAAGATCCCCTCTCCTGTCCCCAACCTTAACCTGGGCGCACTTGATGAGGATAGTTTGACCGAGCGCCTGGAGAGGGCGCTAGGAACAGTCTCGCCATTACTGAGAGAGATCTTTGTCGACTTCGCACCATTCCTGTCCAAGACATTGCTAGGATCCCATGGCCAAGAGCTTCTCATTGGAGGTGAGTTTGCAGGATCTAGGAGTTGTTCAAATGATGTAACAGGCTTCAAAGCTGACTCAGTTCGGTATAATGAAAGTTGGATGTATTATTCCTGTCATTAGAATATTAACCTTCAACATTGTCTTTTCAGAATAAAAATTCAGTTAATTTGCACCTCAGATTTATTTCCTATTCTACAGTATTTAGTCACATGATATGCATGGAGCATTCTCATTGGAGGAAACATTTGAAGCATGACTATTCTGTGTTATTATTTCAGGCCTGGTGACGTTGAAGCAGAGCACGTCTGTGGTGGAGCTGGTCATGCTGCTGTGCTCCCAGGAATGGCAGAACTCTCTGCAGAAACACGCAGGACTGGCCTTCATAGAACTCGTCAATGAGGGAAGGTGAGTTGATGTGGTCGAGCACATATTTTTGAGCTCGATGGTTTTAACAAATCAACCCTTTTATGCATAAAGTACTTATCAACAATTTACAGCTTTATCTCTTCTCATGGGAACAACTCCTGCTATGAACATGATTTCCCAGTCCCATCTTTTACCATGTGACTGCCTCCTATAGTGAACTCAACTTCTAGTCCTTTTTCTTACTATGTGAACAGTCAGGAACACAACTTTCAGTCCCCTTTCTTACCATGTGAACGTCAATATGGACACATTTAACAGTCCCATTTCTTACCATGTGAACACATGAACGCAACTTTCAGTCCTATTTCTTACTACGTGAACTTCTCCTATTATGAACACGACATCCAGTTCCATTTCTTACCATGTGAACACATGAATGCAACTTTCAGTCCAAATCCTTACTATGTGAACACCTATCATGAACATGTTCCCATTTCTAACCATGTAAACAGCTCCAAATGTGAACATTTATACCTTATTCCCATTACTTGCACATCTCAAAAGTTTCATTATATATGTAAATGATTCTACGCTTGTCCCATTCATGTGTCGAGTTCTTGTAAACTGATATTTTAATATCCAAATACATGTATATACTATATATATATTGAATATTGCTTCAAAAATTGTAAAGTTGCCAATTACTAATGAAAACTTTCTATATATTTATCTCAATCCTTTTTTATTTTCATATTTCAGATTACTTTCTCATGCGACCAGGGATCATATAGTTCGGGTTGCCAATGAAGCCGAGTTTATCCTTAATCGCATGAGAGCTGATGATGTCCAGAAACATGCCGAGTTTGAGGTAAGAATAGTCGCTAAATGGTGACCAGTGTAACTAACACATCTTATCTACCTGTACTAGTATTGTAAATGTGCTGTCCATATCAGTTCCTAACAGACCCTGTGCCATAGAAATAGTATGATTTCCATCTTATACACTTCAAACTTATAAATGTATCTAAATTACCATGAATTGGTCTGGTCCCTGTAGAACTAGATTGTTTCACTTTTTTAGAATTCTTTCTTTAAAATATTTTGTCTGCTTCAAATCTGAGTATGACCAGACTATGCTAGGGTGGTGCAGTGCCTTTAGAACTAGTGCTGTTTAGACTTCTTTCCTTCCCCTGTACTTGTCAGTTCCTGTACCACCAGACCATTATGAACTGGAGTGGTGCTCACAGAACCAGTATTGTTTTCACACATAACCCTAAAATCCTAATTGTCAATTTCATTCTCTATGCCCACAGAACCAGTATTGCTTTCATACATAACCCTTAAGTCCTTATAGTCGATTAAGTCTCCTTCCCAACGGATGGTACCCACAAAACCAATATTTATTTCATACATAACCCTGAAATCCCTATTGTCCATTTCAGTCTCTTTGCGCGCAGACGATGGTCGATCGTAAGGAGGAGGAGAAGTTGTGTGATCACCTGATCACGTCGGCCCGGCGACGCGACCACGTCATCGCCAGCAAACTCCGCGACAAGATCTTCAACATCATGACAGACAAACATGGCGCCTGGGGAGGCAAGGAGGGGAAGTAAGACGCCATTCTCCTCCTTACCTGACTTTAGAATAACATTTAACATCACTAAGACGCCATTCTTCTCCTCTGCACCAGAATTTAATAACCCTTATGCTGCTGGTGGTTAATTTGGCCAATACAAAATAATGCAAGAAATCTGAAAAATGGCTGAAAACATGGCAGATGGGTACTCATCTGAGAGTACTCAGTGAGAGATTTTCAATGAATATCAACACAACAGGGTTTAGATGGTTTTCCAAAACCTTTGCATCCTTGTGTTGAGACGAAAGTCGTCTCAGCATTGGAAGGGTTAAAAATTTCAAGTTAATCTTTTGCATTATAAACTACATTATTTCATTGTTTCATGGTTATCATTCATGATTGCATCGTTAAAATATTTGTGATTTAGTTGTTTCAGACAGCTAGATCATTGTTTCAAGTTGTTCATTCCATAATTATTTTGGTAAAATATTTGTCATTTTGGTGTTTCAGACAGCTTGATTTGCATTATTTCATTGTTTCAATTTGTTCTTTTCATAATTGTTTTGGTAAAATATTTGTCATTTCGTTGTTTCAGACAGCTAGATTTCCGTCGTTTGGACAGTTGGGAGGACGACTCTCGGCGCAGGAGGCGTATGGTCAGAAACGCCTACGGCACCACACATCCAGAAGCCACCCTCAAAGCCGCTTTAGAACACGGTATGCACACTTCTAGGATTACTCCAGAAAAAAATGCATGCAGATAGTATAATGAATTATCTCTTCACATGATTGAAATGTTTACTCCTTTATTGTCA
Source organism: Maea johnstoni (assembly GCA_963942565.1). Lineage (NCBI taxonomy): Eukaryota > Metazoa > Annelida > Polychaeta > Spionida > Magelonidae > Maea > Maea johnstoni. Next base: position 23,029,528 of record OZ012690.1, read on the forward strand.
TGTCTAGTTTATAAGTTCTTAGAAATAGCATATCAAAACGCTTCATAGTCACCTTTGATTCTAAGTAAACAATGTTTTACTATGTATAACAATATTAAAATTGATGGAGATGTTGGTGATAAAAGATCTGAAATGATAAATATGTTTGTCGTTATTTTTCAGGTGCGACTGAGGATGCCATCAACGCAGCTCGCGAGGCGTTCCACGCTCACCTGGCAGCCACTCAGAAGGCCCAGCAGAGCCAGGAGCTCACAGACGAGGAGCTCTCTCAGATAGACGAGAGGGAACTCGACGCAGAGTTTGCCGGTCAGCATACAAACCTTTTGTCAATGGAGCACATCTTTTAAAACGTTCAAGAGAAAGCTTGTTGTTTAGTTTTAAAGATCACTGCGGAGATGTTATATATGATAGAATTTCACTATACTATTCGCAGTGTAATACTACTATGTCTAAAACTTTCAAACAAAAGCTTGTTGTTTTGTTTTAAACATCACCATGTGAGATGTTATATTCAATAGAACTGCACTATACTATTTGCAGTGTAATACTTCTATGTTTAAAAATCTAATAACATAGTACATATTTTGACATTTAGTTAAATCTTTGTATCAGGTTTTGAGAAACATTTGAGAATCGTCGTATAATGCATATCATAGTATTTCATTGATTCTCGTGAGATGTCATGTTGTTTTTAAATTTCTCCATTTCCCCCCAATTGCCCAGATTTTGTCTGCAAGGAAAAACATTGGAAGTATTTGAAGCATTGAGTGAGAACAAAATAACAGTTATAATTCCCCTTCAAATATTTTTCAAAATAATATATTTTCAATTTACCTATACTTATGTAATAATAAATCAATGGTATAAATGACCCATAAACAATGGTATAACAATGGTTTAACAATTGCGTAACTGATTCCACAGGTCCTGTTGCCCTGTCGACCCCCGGCAAGCTGGTGGCGCCAGGAGTGGTGGTAAACGGAACCATGTCGATCACCAAGACGGAGCTCTACTTCGAGATGGATGAGGATGACAGCGAAAATAAGAAGATCGATCTTAAGGTAGGATCATTTCTTGCCACATTTAACCCTTATGCTGCTGCTGGCTAATTTGGCCAATACAAAATGATGCAAAATACCTGAGAAATGACTGAAACCCAGACACATCGGTACTCATCTGAGAGTACTCAGTGAGAGCTGTCAAATGAATACCAACATGATAGGGTTCAGATGGTTCTCAAAAATCTTTGCATCCTTTTGCTTTGGACCAAAGTAGTCTAAGCATTGGAAGGGTGATCATCCTCAAACAATGATAACATAGGGCTCCTCAGGACTGCAATCAACATCCCATCTTAGGTAACTGTAATGGAATGACGTACATTCTGTATGTAAACTTCTTCATATCAATTTTGGCCATTGGTGCTTCATTGTACCAACACATTACTGCTTGGGGTATGTGGGAAAGTTGCCAGTGACTTGGGGTTGGACGGTGGTTCTCCCCAGGTTCTCTGGTTTCCTCCACCACCTACAACTGGCTTGCCACACGACTTAGCCTTAAATGACAGAAAAAGTGATGATAAAAAAAATTAAAATTCAATTTATTAGGTCCTTTTGTATCTGTATTCTTAGTATCAATTTTTAAGTGTTCTCTTTTGGACTTGACATGTAAGTGAAAATATCGTGATGAGGATGTGGAATTTTTCCATTTGCAGTCCCTGTTCAAGTGGCCTGATTGTTTCCTGTTTGAGAAGATGTTGATTTTCATGTTTGAATTTGGGCATGCAGTTCTAGGTTCCCACAGATTTTTGCACTGACTGAATGATAACTCAGCAGTGGAAATCTGTAGGTAATCTTGTTTTCGTATTTATATCAAGATTCATTACCATACCATCATATTCATGTTATGCATGCATTTCATTTCATACATTTATTATATGCATTGTTGATATCCATTTGGCTGGATAGAAGAACTTGGTATATTTGATGGGTGGGGGGGGGGGGGGCTGACCCATGTCATAGGGGTCTATTTGAGTGTGTACCAACTGTAGAGCCTAGAAACAGTAAGTCATGTGAGAGAGTTGCCAGTAACTTAAGCCCATTCATGCTTATTTGAAAGAGAATTGTTATTAGTGTCCTGATTGACATTTCTTCATTGAATTTATTTCCAAACATACTTTAAATAAACTATATTATATCATGACAATTGTCAGGCTGGTATTTGTAGTGTTTATAGCATCCAGTACTTAATGGTAGAATAGCACCTCTGAGGTGTGAACAGGACTAGGGTTAAGTGTTTAGCATTTAGGGTTGTTCATATACGAGAAACGTGAGCTGAATACTGTGTTCACATTTGGAGGTGTTCACTTATGTATGTTAGGAAGTGTTCACATATAAAGAGATAGTGCTGAAAAGTTATATTCACATTAGAAGGTGTTCATTTAGGAAGCAGTACGACCAGGAAGTTATGTTTACTTTTGTAAATGTTCACCACCTCAAATAATTCACTGTATATTTCAGTTTGCGAAAAAAACATTGTATATTCTTTGCATGGTCTTTATATATCAATGCTTTGCATGCTAATCCTCAGCGCATTCATAGTTAAGCAGTCTGATATCTGTAGGGATCACAGAACAGTTATTCAATTTAAACAAATCTTGTGTTGTTATAACAATTGTCCCCAAACCATTTTCTTCTTGTTTTGGTAGCAAAAGGAATCATCTACACACCAAACCCCTTCCAGATATGCAAATATTCTGATTGATTCTTTTCCAAAATCACCAATAGCCATTTAGGTAATTTGGTCATTCATGAAATAGACATTAATGGGCCACTACAGGCATTGATGATTATAATATGAGTTATATTGGCAATTATATCTCTAATCCGCATGGTGTTACTTCAGTAGGTAAGCTTAGTAAAAAATCTAAAGTCTTTGTGATTTTTTCAGCATGCCTGTCCTGTAATAGCCAGTGCACCATCTCAACAGCCCCAGAATGATGATGTTCCACATTCGCTGCTAATTAGAAGATAATACCCACAGCTATCATTCTTATGTGCAGATCCCCAAGGCTTTTGACATGCACAAGAAGGCAGTCATTGCATTGTTTTCATCCCAGATTTTCCTGGAAAAGCCCTGGAGTATTCATCATCTCTGGCTTCCAGACCTGTCGAAATACTTAGCATGAGTATCTTTAATTTATGGTGAAAATCTTTATTTGAAATTACCACTTCAACAATAGGTTGCCAGGTTATAAGCTGGTCATCCACTTTTTTCAAAAGTATCCAGTGACACATTGGGACCAGGGAAAAAAGGCTCAATTCTCTTTTCACTAACTTTTCTAAAATGGGACCAAGAGATTGTGTTCACTGAATCACATGTAGTTTTCAGTGTAATATAAATATCAAAGCTCTTGAGAGAAAAACTTGGGAGAGTGGAAGCTAGATGAATTTCTAAAATCTCTCGCATCAGAAACAACATAGTTTATGTTAATTGAAGTTCAATGCATCTGAGAGAAAAACTTTGGAGCGTGAGAGCCAGATTAACCTTTTGATTTCTAAATCTCGCCCCAGAACTCACCCTAATTCATATTTGCCATTAGAACTACAATACACCTAAGAGAAAAAACAACTTGGGAGTGTGGGAGCCAGATTAGCCTCTAGATGTCTTAACCTGTCTCGCATACGAAAAACTTTATTCTATTATCTCAGTAGAACCACAATGCGCATGAGAGAAAAAGTTAGGGGAGTGGAAGCCAGATTAATCTATAGATTTCTAAGTCTCTCTTGCATCAGAAATAGTCTAATTAATGCATACTCCGCACACCCCTGTGGTCCGCATTTATCAAACTGTGCACCATACTTCGACATCTGATCCCTATGCTAGTATCATACAGCACACATGTCATTCAACACAAGTAAGCAAAAATTAAACTGCGCATCAAAGTTAGGTGCCTGTCAAGCGCATTATTTTATATGCACAAAATTAACACAGTATACAGTAATTACACAGCATCTAAGAGAAAAACATGGAGAGTGGATTCCAGATAAGCTTTTATATTTCTAAGACTGTCTCTCATTAGTCAGTAGCACATTAAATGTGAGTGAAATTACAGAGCATATGAGAAAAAAAACTGGAATCCAGATAAGCTATTAGATTCTTAAGTGTCTCGCCCATCAGTGGCACCCTTCACACATGGGTATAAATATCAGTGAAACTATAATTCACCTGAGAGAAATACCTGTATAGTAGGAGCCAGATGATTAGATTTCTCAGCCTCTCACCCATCAGTGGCACCCTACAAACATGAGTATAAAGGTCAATAAAACAACAATTCACCTGAGAGAAATACCTGTAGAGTAGACCCCAGATTAGATTTCTAAGCCTCCCGCCTGTCAGTGGCACCCTACACACTGTGGGTATAAATGTCAATAAAACTACAATTTACCTGAGAGAAATACCTGTAGAGTAGAAGCCAGATGAATCGATTTCTAAAGCCTCTTGCCGTCAGTGGCACCCTACACAGATAGGTATAAATGTCAATAAAACTACAATTCACCTGAGAGAAATACCTGTAGAGTAAACCCCTGATTAGATTTCTAAGCCTCTTGCCCATCAGTGGCACCCGGCACACAGGTATAAATGTCAATAAAACTACAATTCACCTGAGAGAATCACCTATAGAGTAGAAGCCAGATGATTAAATATCTAAGCTTCTCACCCATCAGTTGCACCCTAGACACTATGGGTATAAATGTCAATAAAACTACGATTTACCTGAGAGAAATACCTGGAGAGGAGAACCTTAAGATTTCCAAGCGTCCCTCCCATCATTAGCACCCCACAGAAGATGGATATAAATGACAGACTCTGTCTACAGTTTTATTATAACTAATATTGTTATGTAACTCTAAAGCTGCAATGCTAAGGGGTAGGGAGAGAGATCCTTGGCTTCTGTGCCATCACAATCCTGGATCCAGCCTCATGGATGTTTATTGTGGTACAAAATGCCATGAACAACAACAAAAACATCACTCGGTATATGCTCAAATATTGCATTGATTAGCGCAGTGAATTTTCTGGTATGAAATATCTGCATGGGAACTTAGTTTAAAGTTCTGCCAATAGATGGCACTTCGATCAAATTTTTACTTCTATCATCACGATACTCTGTAAAATGCATTTGCATCTGCTTCCTTGATCAGCATAAATGACTCGTTGCATATATTGAAGTGTGTTGGCTAGATCTGCATAACATTTAGTTCATCATCCTAGTAAAAGATGGCATCACTATCAAATTTGTGCCTTTGCCATCACTCTTCTAGTGTACATTGCCCTGGCATCTGGTTCCTCATATACACGTTTTCTAAAGTATTTAGTAACCTGGTATTGACCCATGTCAATACTTGGCATTCTCCCAACTCCCATCCATACATGAATAAGACAGCGGGTTTCCTTACTGTTGCATAATGCATGAGGATTCTGAGGTATATTAGTTTTATTCTCATGCCATATTCCAATATGTTTTTTTTTATTCCTTGTGCAACAGAATCATCACCATCATCATCATGAACTAGAAACAACAGAATTAGCCCACAAAAAACACATTTTGCAGATTCATAGTACCAAATGTTGTCTTTCAGTTTGTGATATATTGATATCCAGGCAAACTAGGTACATATATATATATATATATATATATATATATATATATATATATATATATATATATATATATATATATATACATATATATATATATATATATATATATATATATATATATATATATATATATATATATATATATATATATATATATATATATACATATGAGAGAGAGAGAGAGAGAGAGAGAGAGAGGTATATTGGCGTCCATGAAAGATGTTACCATACATAAGGTCATTTGTTCTCTATGCGTAATATGATACTTCTCTCATTGTATTTTCAACATTGATTTTCTGTCCATCCCTAGTTAACGCTACAGGGCTTTATTGATTGTGACTACCCTCAGGCTACCCATGGACAGATGTGACTTGATGTTTTAGAGCAAGCTAATACAGTAAAGATGAATTCTGAAAAGTATTATCACGAATGTAACCCTGTCAATTTCAAGTGTGTGTCAATTTGTCAAGGATGACAACCATTTTTTCTCCACATAACCATAAGGGGAAAAGTGCACATTCATCCAATTTAGCATTTCATGAATTGTAAACATGCAGACGTAAGGCAGATATAAGCATACAATTTGAACTTTTTATTCTTGCCTTTGGCACATGGAATGAAATGTGCTATTAAGATTTGAGTTATTCTGCGAAACATCTGTTTTAAGAAAGCAAATATAAAGAAATCCCAGATTGGTAATTCAAGCAAATGCAATCCCATTTATAGCAATATTTGCGATAACCCATTTGTGAGCCAAAATAAAACAGCCTTATATTAAATGTGTTACTTCACTAGTATATATTCACTATAAATGTGAAACTTACTGATAATTTTGATATATTGATAAAGATTGGTTCTGATTTTGTCCACTAGATGTCAGCATAATACATTCCAAGATTGATGTCCAAATTGCATGTCTGGCTACACCTGGTGTTAGATGAATCAGCAGCAAGCCCACAACCCTTTTACCAATTATACAGATTCCAGGGACAGTGCTCATCCCAACATGGCACCAAACATGTATAAACAAGCACACCCAGATTGATACATTGTTATAATTGACTGGCTGTGGCACTTCCTGCCCTGGAAACAGGTGTGCGCTCTGGAATGCCTTGTCTGTGTGCAGGAGTCCATATGACATTGGATGGCCATGTTCTGGGCAAGATAATAGGATGGGGAGGTTGTCTGTTTGTTTTGCGCATTGTGTCTTGGAAATGAATGTCAGTGTGCCAACACAGGCTTTAACTTGGCTTTTAGATTTTTCTCTCTGGGTGTGACTCGGAAATCTAACTCAATTGGAATTGTAAACAAGTTAATGCCTCACTCTAAGGCATAAAACAAACAATGTCATCAAAATGCTGTTTAATACCCATTTGTAATATGTTATTAATATTTTGTTTTGGTTCTTGGAATCTCCTCAGATTCCCTGCTTCAAGTTATTTTTTCAGCAAAATTACACAAATTTTCGCATTTGATTAGTTGGATACTTAATCACCTGTAATTTACCATTTTGAAAAGTCAATACTAATGATTAAACACATCACAAATAGTTTGAAAATCATTTCCATAAAAAAGAGGTTTGGGTAAGGGGTAATGAGGTTGGGTGCTGTGTCACCGAGAACCATGTTTACTTATCACATGCAAAAGCTTCCAATATTGAGTGCTGGAGCAGTAAGACAATGCTCTGACACTTTCAGCGATATCGTCCATCGATCCCAGCAGAAGTTGAAAACTAGCCAGGCGCGCGGAGTGTTTTAGTGTTCTGTTTTCTATTGCCAAATGGTTTGGCTGTCAGGCAACACTGTCTGCCCTCTCCTGCTACTGTTATCCTTGCATTGCCAGAATTCCGCAGCCCAGCGCAGCACAACCTGTTCTTGTTTGTGTGGAAACCCTAGCTGCCTTGTACCAAGATTTTGGATACGGTTAACGTGATCACCTTACCCCTCTAGCCGTGTGGGGCTTGGACGCCAGGCGGAGGGCTAATTGACAGATTGACCTCGCTGCCCTCCTGTAGAGGGCGTCATGAGCACTATACAAACATCCCACATACAGGGTTTGCTTGTAACTAAAGCCCTCGCATGATATCTTAAGGGGAAAACAAATAATAGGCTGAAGGAATTGTAAGAATATTTGAGTGATAAAATTGCACTTTTTTTAAAAATCATTGCCTTCATTTATATGATCGTAACTCTATCAGGTAACACTTATTAGCTTATCGGTGGATGAATGGTTATTGCTGATAATCATAATACCATTTAAGTTGGTGTATTTTCTTCAGAAGGACAGCTTCTAATACTGTCAGTCAGAGTGATCACATTCATTAGCTTTTGAACTTTTCAGAATATGAGTTTTTAACCTCGATTTTATGTAGAAATAATATTTGTGACTTATTCAAATTGCATTACTTTTGTTAGTTTGTAATGGGTAATGGTACTCTTAGCAATTAGGCTATGATAGAGCATTTGGGACAACTTTCCGCAATGGCGGTAGGGGACTGAGCATAGGTCGGTTAGAAGAATGTGCCTGACTGATGCTGTTTCTGAACTGAGTCTTCCCGTATTATAGTTTGAAGTGTATTTGACTTTTGAAGTGTTTTTGGCATATGTAGGAGTAGCCTGTCATGTTGTGGGCAGGAGAGTGTACTTGTCAAGAGAGCCATCCTGGGAGTTTAGGGTTATCAATAGTGAGTATGTTAGCTACTGCCTTACGCCTACTTTACTGACACTGTAGATTTGTAGCCGAGAATTCTTGATAGGCTCTTGCCGCTTTTAGGCTGCTCTAACTCAGCAATTACTCTCATATGACGTGCTGTTCTTATAGCTAGTGGTTTTACGAGTCGCAGCAATTGATCCATTCTCATTAAGATTGATTATAGTTTTTACTTCAACATGGATTGCTGTATGTACACCATTGCCATTCATGTAAAGTATGTCTTTTTCTTTTGTGAACTATTTATTATCATTGAAAATGGAACATTAGATATCTTTGGATCATACTGATTTGATATCATTGGGAACTTCACTATTGTAAGTCGAATGCATGCTCATGCATATGTTTTGATTGTTTTCATCTTTTGTTCATTTTAATGGATCACCATTTGTTACTAAAAGGCAAGTTCCAAATTAGTTGATTTCTTGATGAACATTTATACGGACGTGATAACACACTTTATAAACGGTATGAGTATTGATTCATTCTACTCAGAAAGAATTCAATTGCATCATCAAGTATTCCACCATCATTGCTTTACATGACCTCATTAGTACTTAAAATCCTCCTAGAATTGACAGAGCAATTTAGGGTTCTTGTTACGAAACAACCATCACCAACCACCAGTTACATACCAGGCTCCCATTACTCATTGCTGAAACTCCTGGGAAAGTCTCGGAATCATCTCTGCAGCACCAGACCAGGACCAAGCCGACCGCTTGCCAGTGGTGTTATTTTTCACAAGCAGACCATCGGTCTCTCTATGTTTTATTTTGTTTTGACACATTGAGAGGGTTATTTTTGCCATGCCAGATTAGAAGGTCATAGTATAGCTGTACGGTGCCTTTACCCTGGCTTTCAGTCCATTCATGGCAGTCAGTTTGTTGTGCTAAAATTTAGATATTTTTTAGAAAATGACAAATTCTAAATTGTTCTCATGGATGTTGTATTGCATGTGGGAGGAAAACAATACTCTCTTTTGAAAAGCTATCTTCATTTTGGACCATCTGTTGTGCCCTTTGTTGGAACACGTTTGGAATCAAGGTTTCAAAAGTTTTCCTCTTGCTACGATATACGTATTTGTCTGAATAAGAGCATTTGCGCGTAGCAAGTTCGGGAACAATTGCTAGAAGGTGTATTGGCAGTCTTTCATTGCAATGATCAGGGCACCGATCGTGGCAACAATCCATGGCTGCCCATAGCTTGAACGCTTTGCCCTCATTTGTTTTTTTTGTTACACCTTGTCTGATTGTACCACATGTTAAGGTAAGGAAATATTTACTTTTCCAAGGGAGATTTAGAAGCCCAGAAAATAATGTCCACTGACTTGCCCCCTCCATCATTTTGCAGAAAAGGTGGAGGGGTGCGATTATTTGTGGTCTCTGGGTCAATTGGGTTGAATACGGTAAATAGCATTGTGTGCACTTTCCCATATATGTGAAAATGTGTTTTTGATTTGAAAGCATATACCATATTGCATAAGTTATTATTTTAGCATAGCATAGCTTTATGATATTTCTTGTATTTGTAGACTAAATACCACCTTTATTGGATATTGCCACTTAGTTATTTGAATAACTAGCATGAACATATTACATTACTGCTGCTCACAACCTCTACTGTAGAAGAGTGCTCTGATGGGGCCCTCCTGCAATCCCAATAAAGGCATGTTTATACTGGCCACCCTACTGCTGGCTCAGAGGGACATTAATAACCCAGAGGATGAGCTGCCTGCCCTTCTGACACAAGCCATACATCCTCTTGCTACACAGCTACTGCAACTATAGATACACTATAGAAGCACAGAGGGTTGAATATTCAGATCACAATATTTGGATTGGATGCTTTGTTTTTGTCTGATATATATTGATTAAAAAGGCTGGATTAAAGAATATTTTCCAAAGAATAAGCACTTAAATTTAAAAGCATGATTTGCATTTGTAATTGCTACTTTTATAGTGCAAACCTGACATGAATATGTTCTTATCCTTTTTTTTATTTGCTTGTCTATTTAATCCAAAATAACATTGGCAATAGCAATGTAAAAATTAACATTTCCCAAACAGTGGTATTTATAATTTACAACAGCTAAAGCAGAAGAAGAGAAGGCATGGGTTTTTATGTCGCCTTCAATAGCTTGGGTGATATCAGGACTAGATAGAAACCGGGAAGGCATTTCCTTCTCTTCATGAATAGTTCCAAGGGTTCTTTTAGTTGCCGAAGAACTATAGACAGCCCTCACATTTATATAGCAACCAGGCTAACCTGCTTTGGTATCCAGCGGAGATTCAAACCTGTGAACTGACGCTTTGGAGCCACGTTTAAAAGATGAAGTAAAGAAGATAATTTAGAACTCTCTGTGATGGCATTGGCACCACCACTAGAAAGACTATGTAGATAGCTGGGCCACAGTAAGTGACAGGTAGATGTGGAAGGATTTCAGCGAGGCTGTGAGTTTCGTCTGTCATCGTCTCTGGCTCATAGCAATACCAAACGTGACCCGAAGGGTCATTCCTTAGAGATAGGGCTTTTATCGCATGGCGCTGTTTGCCGGAAGTGATAGTGAACAGGGCTGCTAGTACAGTCCATCTTGTGGTGTTTGTTGTCAGTTTGTGTGTAAGCCCATCCACTCTCTTTCATACTCCTCTCGATACCTCTCTCTTGTGATAGTGGACAAGTTTAGTTCAAGATTTTTTCCACAGAACAAATGGGTTGTGTCAAATTCTCTGAATACCACACGATATGCTGGCACCTGATGTAATGGAAATGCATTCCCAAAGTTCGCTTGATGTTGCTCTTTATCCTAAAAATATTTCATGGAATGTTTAAGATGTCAACCTCACCTGTGGTTGTCTCCATTCAAATTATTTTTTGAAAGAGTCACATTAAATATAGGCATCTAGTATTTAAATGTGTCATCAAATGCATACATTATTTTAAGGATTTAAGAAATATTAGTAGTAGATGTTTTAGAACTTTCATTATACCTATTGAATTTTCTAAGGCAGCCAACTACCAGACAAATCTAAGCAATTGCGCATGTATTATTCTTGTTGAGAGTTACTTTGGTCAAGCTGAGCCTTGACTCTCCTTGTCCATTGACAGAGGTCAATTTCCCGCCAAATTGATCACCCAGCCTGCTCTAAGATGTGTTAATTCCTTGTTTGTTTGCAGTAAATTTTAGCCAGTTGTCTTAGCGCTTTGAATTCCCTGCAGTCCTGCCATTCCAGCATCGGGTCCTCGGCCGTTACTATAGCCTGTGCAGCACTTTCGCGGTCTCTGTTACATTCTTGCCTTTAGCACTATAGTTTCTGCTAATGGCACTAAGACAAGAGTTTTCACATTTTTCATGTAGTGGATACATTTAGGAAATCATTCTGCAGATGCTTCTTGATTTTTTTCTAATTTATGGAATGTATAGCATGCATTGCATATTGAATGCATTGTTTATTAAGAGATGTAAATTATTACTATTTTAGGTTTTAGAATTTTGAAAGTACAAACATCATGAATATAACCCCACCTTTCTAGATTATTTGTTTTATGGCATCATTAAGTTTATGATTTCCTTACCTTTGATGAAAAACACCATTCAAAGTAATCTTACAAAAATGTTGTAACATAGTTACCTTGCAAAAATCATCATCCAGATACCATCCAAATAAATATAGCCAGCGAAAGTCTTTTCCTATTACTGACAGTGACAACCTACCTCCCCACTTCTTCGGTATTTTTGTCGAGACACATTTCTGCTCAGAAAAATGTTATTTATGTTTGCCTAAGCCTAATGTTTCAAGTGAGACAGAGGTTTGTTTTGACATACGTGAAAGATTGATAGGTACAAAGGCGCCTATCCTGAACTTGCTTGAGGGTTTAAATAGACAATGTCTCTTCTTAACTTCAAACCTCTTTGCAAGGTATCAGATTAGAGCGTCACATCCACTGATAATTAATAATTTGAAAAGTGAAGAACATAATTGCTGACATGGCCATATCTAAAAGGGTATTAGGTTGTCATTTTAGGCTCACTTGCATTTGAGGAACACACAATTTAACACTAATGTTTGTTAGGAATATCTAGATGTCATTTCCAAAGTAAAAGCAAATAATTATCCTTTGAATATTTTTCCATGTTAAAGGCCTTTTTTATTAAGATCTCTCTGGACGTATTGCTACAAGCATGAAATGAAGTTGATTTCATATGACGTATAAAGAGAAAATGAGTATCGATATTCAGAATAGTCAAGGCTAGAAGCCTATCTTCCTCTTAAAATGTGATAGCATAACCCAAACTCTTTAAATGCCCATTTTGAGCAAAGAATCCATAGTTTAGCACTTATCAATAGAAGCATTATAATTCTGTACTAAATGTTCTTCATCTATGATAGAAATGAAATTCCGCTGCTATCTATTATCATAGACACATGCCAGTGAAAAACATGGTCATTGTGAAAAGATTTATAAATGGTTAATGTGTAGTCGAGTAATTTTTAGTGCACCAAACCCTTAGTGTTTCATCACTGTACAAGACCTCTTCTAGAAATACATGCCATTCTTTAGTGAACTAATGCTGGGACATATTGCATCCTGAGTTTTGATTACTGATGTGTAAAGTGCCAATAAATATGTGCAAGGACACAATCATTTGCCCTTGACTATTCCTTTAAAGATATTCTGCAAATTGTTTTTGGAATGAAGCAGGTTTCATTTGAAAGACTAAACCCCTCCCCCTTCAAAATGTAGTAAGATGATACGTAAGTGCACACCTAACTTAACAACCCACATTATAAATAGTTGACAGAAGCTCTTGGATGCCAAAAGTGTCTTCAAAGTTAAGCTGGAATCTTGGTATCAGATAGCTAAATACCACACCATTAGCAAATTTGATGGCTTTTGCGTAAATATCATGGGGTTGAGAGACAGGCTGACTTCCAAGAAAGTTCAGGCAAGTTTCATTAACCTCTGCTTGTCGGGACATTCGTCATTGCCACTGCTTGTGCTCTCGTCTACTCTCATCTATCGCGGGTAGTAAATCTTCCTGCTGGCAACTTGTGCAATCCACCGCCATCTTGACAAGAGCAATTCTTGTCCTAATTGGCCTTGCTAAAACTATAGCAAGAACACTCCTTGATATGTCTCTCCTATAGTGCCTTATAGGAGTAGGAATCTTCATAACATGTCTTAAAACTTGCAATTAGGGGGTGAAATTCAGAAACATTTAGTGTGTCAGTGTTACCTAAACAAATAACCTATAGCATTCATAACATTGTTTGTGTATTCTACTGTAGGAATTGATCACGGGAGGTAGGTGATTGTGGCAATACCAGTGCCCTTTACATATTTACAGATCTAAGGTTAAATACAGGACCTCTGAAATGCTACCAGCTGCCTTTATCTATAGACATATCCCTTTTCACATAAAGGATGATCATCTTACTCTAGTATGGGTTCTCAGGAAAAATTGACTAGGTCCAGCACTCACCATGGCATGGTGAGCACATGGTAAGAATCAGTGTGGTAAATAGTACGCTGAGTGCAGCATTTAAATCTTCATTAGCTATGTGTTCCAGATGTTCTGAGAGTCTGATCAGCACGGTTTAGACACTGTCACAGGGGTTTCGGTGAAACAGTGGCATCTTCCATGGTAAACAAAGCTAAACTGAGGAAAGGTCGACCAACTGCAGTGAAATGATTTGTGAGCTGTGGCAGGAATGTTTCACATTGTCGAAGAAGAGCTTTTTTACTTGTAAATAATGATGGCAGTATGTAGGATATGTATTTCGCAGTGATGTTGCTAAAACTCATATGTTTACATTGATGGTAAATGCAATTTGTGCCATATCTAATTTTTAAAAGTTTCCACTTGGGATACATAATTATGTTATAAATTTAGATTATAATCCACACTTTAAACGTGGGTGTTACTACATATTTGATAAAACACACTGGATGGTAGTTTGGTTTGTGCAGATACTTAATGTTTGACAGCTGGTTTAATATCAGGTTAGATGTACTGGACATAAGAAGCTTATAACATACAGAGTAGCACATGGTTGGAATATTGGCCACTCATTGTATAATTATTTATTTTTCTAAGATATCTACCGAAGCATTTTTATTGACCTATGTCTCAGTTAGTTATCACTAATTGAAATGGTATCATGTTGAGAAATTATAGAACAACACATTGTAAGTTGATCCATATTTTAGCCATGAAAACAGAGAATACCCCTTAGATGTATATATCATTATAGATATTGACTTATAGAATATTTAGTTATTTTTATTTCATAGTATTTTAATGATTTTTTTGATGAGGAGGTTTACCTTTAGAGTTTTATGGAATTTCCGTACCTGTTTCGGTCTCTGAAATTTAAAAGTTAATATGTGGTTGGATTATATTTAAAAAAAAGACGACACGTCTGTGAAGCAAGCTCCATATTCACCTGTGCGATACCCTGAGCTCTGCATGCGTGAGATGTATGCTAAAATCGACAAGCCATCACATGCATTTACTCGTCAACCTAGCTTCTGGTATAGCTGGCCAACCTAGTGACGTCAGAGTGTGCAGCAAAGAACCGAGTCCCATCAAATGCAAAGAAACGTGGCTAAATGCTCAAAATGTATGGTATTTGAATCCTACAGTTATGTGGTGTTGATTTTCATCAGTTCAGCAATCTAGGATTCTTAGTAAAATGTATTATCATGAATATCTCCTGTTCAGTAGCATGATAGTGACAATGAAATATTTTGTATAGTTCTTTTTATTGACACTGGTTGAGAACACTTTGGCAGGGTATCCCAATCATTATCAGAACAGAAGTGAGAACTCCATTTATTCCTTGTATCAACATGCCTTTACAATCATCATATTTTGAAGTATTTGCAAGAGGCTTAGTGATATAGATGAGGCATGTCTAATATCAACAATGGAAAAGATATAATTTTAAAAACATAGGTTATCATGTCCTTGTACAGTCTACTTTTACCGCAGCAAAGATGGTTTGTGTAACTAATTTATGATGTGTGCATCCTTCCTTATAGTAACCCACATAATCTTTACCACTTGCTTCACATTCTATTTGCATAGACCTATTTATTAAGAGTAAGTTATAGGTTAAATGTGACATGGGGTATATTTCACTGTTATTACCATGTCTAGGATATACACTTGGAAGCCATCTTGGTTGTCACAACTTACAGAAGGCAGCATTTCTTCTGTAGTTTAGCTGGTACGAGTCATACCATATAATCGCCGATCTCTTAATCACTCATCAACTCAGTGGAGTGCGTTAATGTTTTAACAACTCTTTTAACCAATAAGGTTTGTTTTTACATCGCTATGTTCTACATATTTCATTTAAGAATACGTTCTATTAATAGGCATCTTTTTATCTGTTAGGATTAATGTTATTTTCAACTATCAATATCATATTGCAAGTAGATTGCATTAATTGGTCCCTTGTATTTTCAAATAATGATTAAGCATCTCTGAGGATTATGCGAGATTAAAAAAAAAACATACTTGAGAGCCAAAGGTTTTTGAATGCATTTTACTATATATTTATTAACATATGTAAATGATTATATATTCTTTAAATTTATTTTACCAAGTGAGGTTTATTTTGTTTAAGAAAGGAACATGTTTCTTTCTAATAGAATAATTGTGGAGGGCAAAGAGTGGCATTTATATCAGACATGTAACGGTACTCAAAAACCAAACATTCATTTACCTTTAAAATGCGTAGCTTTTGTAAAGTGAGAAGGTTGTCATCTAGTTATCTCTTGGAAGGTGGTACAGGATGAGAAATAATGAAACCTACATACAAAATCAGTCCATGGAAATTGTACATAGCCTATGGGAGTAGTTTAAAATCCTGACTGTAGAGCTTCAGAAAGACCAAGGAACTTCCGGCTAAAGCAAAATGTGTTTTTACTTATCATTGATTAGGGAACATCCCCTAACTATGTACAAGATGGCAGTGCTACCTGACCCCTGTACACTGGCACCCAGTTATTCTTATGTAGCCTTTAATGAGCCTGGCACGTGCTGGTTATCATGCTGTTGAAGGCTGGTATTTTATCATTTATAACCAAACAACATAATTGGACCTCCGCCATACATCCCCAAAACGTCTTCGCCCATAACCATTTCCTTGTGTGTGTGATTGTTTGATGTACATGTAATGTAACTGATGTTGACCGTGGTTAAACTGATCCAGCTAGGAATCCTTCTCTGCCTATGTTCTCCGGCCATGTTTGGGTAAGATGCCTAGTTCTAAGTGGTCAGGATATACCAGGTCGATGTGCATCCCCAGTAGAATTAGCAACAGCACTGTGTAGGTAATAAAACGCAAAGGATGGGTGCATATTTCATAGCTTCTCAGACATGTACCTCATTACCTAGGAAAGCTAAACTTGGCGGGAATGAATAACCTGTCATATTCTGACTTGCTAAGATCCAAGACATGTTGATTTGCACTGTATGCTATATTTGCTGCTTGAACTCTAAAGCTTAGCTTGAAACCATGGTGACATGCAAGTGTTAAAAAAAAGATATACTGCACAATAAAGAAAATAGATTAACAGACGAGAACTGAAGAACTAAAAATGGCACCCGTAGGTAGCGTCTACTTCATCCTTTATTATCCATTCCAACAGGTTTAACCTCCGAACCCCATCCGCCCAGAAAGAAACCCCAAATATTCAAAAGTACTATTTTGGGGTACTAACTATTTATATTCATGCACACGTGTATGGCGACTTTTTCAACTATCTACCAAACTATCTTGATAAATCTGATTGCCACGTTTCCTTCCTACTGATGTTTTCTTTGCATTAAGGTTTGTCATTTACCAACTGAAATCCTAGATACAAGACTTGGGTTTATCTAGGGGATCAACCAAAGCATTACATCTATCGTTTTCTCAGTCAGTCCTTATAGGAAAAAAGTAATTTAAGCTTTTAGGGCTTTTAACATTGAGTTTCACTCAAGACTGAAATCATCATGGAGGAATTGTTAATGTGTAGGTTTTGCGATTGGTGTCGATCGGTTCCACTGACACAGTTTATTCTTCTTCTTTAACCTTCTAACCCCGAATGCTTGGGATTTTTTTGGAAAATGATAGTGTTAATCTTGGTGTAAATCATTAATAGGGACCCACTTGCGTCCGGTATTAATCACATTTTATTTAGCTATTATGTTCCATCGTTATTAATGTCCTTTTGTCCAAATTTGGATATTGCTCTCAAAATTACAGCCAATTTCATAGAAAACAGAATTTCCAAATGTGGCGAAACTTCCAGAAATACCTTGTAACACCCTACCCTTTTGTTTTTAGCGCCAAGGAACCCTAGTGGTTAGATTTTACTACTCTTTTTACTGCCGTTTTTACTCCCCTATTTTAGGCCGCCCAGGTACCCTAGTGGTTAGATTTTCGACACTTTTTTACTGCCCTTTGTCCAGTGTTCGAATCTAACTCCAGGGAGAGTGGTCAGTGACTTAAAGCACCCTGTGTGGCATACCCTCTTGGCTTGCTGAGTAATGTGCAATAGGAGCTAGTACCTACTTGTGAACCCTAATCTGGTGCGGCACTGTGCTGGATACCATGCGTCTAAAACATCCCTTCGTTCTCTTTGGATGTGTAAGCTCCGATCTTACTCTTACTCTTTTTCCTCTTTCACCTAGTATACCTTGACCATTGTGTGCGCAATTTTTGGAAACTGATCACGCGTCTACGCATCTGCCTACGCGCATGCTAATTTCTAAAGCAGTGATTTTCGTGGTAAAGTGATATACGAGAGGGTTGAGTTCCAGTAGAACGAGATTCTCGCGAAAGGATGAGAATAGTAATGCTTTGTCATTTTAATTCAAAAGTGTTAAAGGACCACTTTTGGGTAAAATATTTTTGGTACTGAATGGCCTTCTGTACGGATGTGCCTTTAAACCGTCATTCACTTGAAACATGCATTGTGTATATACACTATGTCCTACTGATATTCAAGTAATTGATGTCTCCTGTTAGGAAAGGCATAATTCATTACAAGGATGTCATTGTGCTAATGGAACATTTAATTATTTATTAGAGGCCAAGCAGTGTAATGTTTAACATGTGGTTTCCTCATTGGTCATTATTATAATATCATTAGGTTAGGTCGGTTATTAATGACCTTTTAAGTACCCTACAAGAATGATCACCTTTATCAAGATTTTAAATTATCGAGCAGATTGCAATTTTGATTGTCTGTTCTTCTATTTCTCCTTACCATAATACTGATAATGATAATAATAATAATAATAATAAGTAATAATTAGTATAATAATAATAATAATAATAAGGGTAGTGATAATAATAAGTTAAGGTGATTGTAAGGATAATTAGAAAAAAATAAGCAGACTTAATCACCATTTAAATTAAACGTTGAAAATAACAACAGTAATAATAATAATAATAATAGTTAAATAATGATGTGGATAATAAATACTTAGAATAACTAAAAAAAACTTGATGTTGGTCATGATGTTGATGATGATACTGATGATTATGGTAATAATGATAATGATTACAATAATAATAGTTATGACAATAATAATTTTATAATGAAACTATGACATTCTACTGCTGCTGCTACCACTACTATTGTTTTACAATTATAAATTGATAATAGTGGCGATGCGGATATTAGTTGTTATGGTTTTGATTTCAAGAATGATGATTTTTGTTATGTTATAATGATAATAATAATAATAATAATAATAATAATAATAATAATGATAGTTAATGATAAATATGTAAATAATGATATTGCTAATACTAGTGATAATAATAATGTACACTGAATTACAGGGGTTGGGATTTTTAGAAGAATCACAGGTTCTAAAAGTAGATATTATGTGATGTGATAAGTGTGTGATTGCGACTTTTTGTCATCATTCCTTTTTACTGTGTTTAGGCAAAAGCGTTTCTATGTGATTAGTGTATTCTTCTGTATGCAAAGGTTTTTACCATGGTCATTATAATCTTGGCTGCATGGGAATCGGAATATAATACTTAACAAATGAAGGGTAATTCCTTTAAAGTTAAATGTACTCAGACTGTCATTAGAGACCGAATGTGAAATAAATAGGCTACACTATTGGAAGTGCATTTTCAGCAAATGTTTACTGCAAGGTGTTAAGTATGGCTGTTCTTCCGTATTTACAATAAGATAATTGCAAGCTTACATCAAAGTAAGCTCAAGAATAATCATACCAGATGTAATATTTGATTAATGACTTTGGTCTGAGGTCACCATATAGTTTAAGTTGTATTATTAGATCGACCCGCTGAACACACCCACTGCATCATCTCGCTTGGTTTGTCAGCCCTCCCTCAAGGTCTGGGATGGGTGGGGCAGTGACATTAACTTGAGAATTAACGGACATTTGTCATTATTAGCCAGACAAGTCCCATTGGAATGCACTGGAACGAGTTTATAAGGCCAGCGCACCTGTCACACATAAAAAGACGTGTGCTTTGGATTTTTCCAATGTGAACAGCTGTCAAAGATCTTACATCCAGGGAAAGGTCAGAGTTGCCCCGGCTTTTGACCCATCATGTCACCCTAATACATGGAAATAGTAAAAAAATGAACTTAAAAAGGTATATGGGTGGACATGAGATTTACATACTAAGTGAGGTATCTCTGATAGGCAGGATTTCCGAGTCTGGTAAACCTAGCTTACAAATACTAGATATTCTGAATTTATGAAATAACACACGAAAGAGCATCTCCACGGAGTGACATTTTGAGTAATTCTATTTTGCTATTATAGAATTTGCCATCTGCAAAAAATTATTGTCCGAAAGAAGGTTAACTTTATTAATGGGGTTAATGCAAGTTGTGATCAATACTGTTTGTTGGCATGCACATTATATAAGACGCATTTCTGTTCTATCTTGCAGATTTGTTCTCTAACATACCCTTTAATGTCAGCTGATCATCGTGTGCGTTTGAAAGTCGTGAGATACTAGTACGCATTTTGTAGCTACCTAAGGGCCAATTCTTACTTGTAATTAGTTCATGGTGGAGGATACTGAGATAAGGATTTGAATTTCATTCACCATTTCTCATCCTGCCATATTAAGGCAAATAGTTAAGTCAGTTATCAATAGTGGAGCAAAACGTATCAAGAAAAATGTACTCGTAGGTTTATGTTTGAGGCTAACAATAGTCCCTAAAAGATTATTCATTTTTGTTTGAATTCAAGTAATTAAGCTGTGTGATACAGCCTGGCTAGCACTGCGTCCATGATGGTGTAGGCCTCCGGCTGGGTGTGAAATCAGGGTGCCATTAAGGACTAATTAAATGAAGAGCGTGAAATCTAATACGAAGGTAATCTTCATTAGGTCTCATCAGAGTGGTTGTGCTTCTACAAGCACGTAATATGCAATGGCCCCAACTCGCGACACAGAAGTCAATCTGCTTCATCAAGCTGATTCAGCATTTAATATCACACTAACAGTCGCAATGAGAATGATTGATAGCCATTATTCGACACTGCCACCAAAATATTGGAGATTCAGCCTGGCCTAGGATTCAATCACCCGGTTCCCAACATGATAATTAATGGAGGCCTGCCGAAGATCATCAGACTATTGCTTATGTCACTTTAAAAAAGTTTTAAAAATTCTTTACAGTGCTGACCACCCTATATATATATATATATATATATATATATATATATATATATATATATATATATATATATATATATATATATATATATATATATATATATATATATATATATATATATATATGTGTATATGTATATATATACTAGTATATATATATATATACATATATGTATATGTATATATATATATATATATATATATATATATATATACATATATATATATATATATATGTGTGTGTGTGTATAAATATAGGGGGTCAGCATTGCATGCTCTAAATTTTGACGAGGCTATGGCTAGGGTATTGTCAGATCAGCTGATAAGAAACAGATCATTCCTTTGGCCTAAGGGCCAAGGTACATGGTGTATTGAAGCATGAAAAGGCGCTTACATAATACGTAAGAGATCACTGCCTACAGTAAATGTCTTCTTCATGATGTGCATTCTGGCCCTGAGGCCAACCATCAACTATTTGTCACCCTTCTCAACAGGTAGAATGGCCTGAGGGATACGGTGTAGTACTTTACCTGGTGATATTACTTCATGTGCATTTAGTTGGTCCCCGTATCACTCAGTCAGGCATTTCTGCGTGCTATTTGATATATAAGGCCACCGGTGCCTTCCTGATGCTATCTCGCTACCCAACACGTGGCATTTCACTTGTAACAGCTTCAAGCGCTGGGGTTAATGTGTCTCTCCCATAATTTAAATATTTGAAATATATTCACTGTAATTGTTGGCAAAGACCCTGTTGCTGTATTTCTTTATAGATCTGAATGGCTTTCAGCGCCATTACTCTATTCCTATCCATGCACTGTTCAGATACTTACCCCAGCAATAGTTTTAAAACAATGATTTATGTTTATTTTATGTTTTATTGAAAAATATTTATCAGCTTTTTCTCAAAAGTTTGCATAGCATTGATGTTTGTTTGATTTGATTTGTTAATCGTCATAGAATGGTGATTAGATTTATGTTTACTTAGAGTAATTTTACTACAATCTTTTAAACGTTTTCACTACAATTTATCAGATGTGTCGGTAGCCACAATTGGCATAAATGTGACGAAAAACGAAATTCCAAATCCAAGTCAACAGATGTGTCGGTATCCACAATGCTTCCAACTCCATTGCCATCTTCAGGTAGATTGATTATCCTGCACCTGCCTTGCCCTTAACCTGAAGCAGCCCCTCATTGATTCAGCAGCGGCTTAGGGGTGGCATCTGCTGCCCGAGGTCTTCACACCTGATATGCGCAGCCCATCTACCTGTCATTAAAAGCCTTTGATACTATCTCCCGCTCATTTGACCGCCTCCTCCCTCCTCCAGGCAACTCTCAGCAACAGCTATCTTGCCTTCCTTAGCATGGAGACCACTCTGTACTATTTCTGTCAGCCATTCAGACTGATGGTTGTTAAAAGGTACTGTATAACTGGTTAATTTGGCGTGTACTTAAGTTGGCGTTTTTTTCAGAAAAGTATTTTCCCAGTATTTAGTTTGGCGTCTGGAGCAGTCAGAACAACGTCATCTTTATGTAGACATTTTTATGCGATCTTTAATTTGGCGTTGATGGGCATTCGCCAAAAAAACGCCAAATTAATCAGTTATACAGTACTTAAAAGTACAATCTCCCTGTCGTTGTTCTGCATTGCCTGTCTCGAATCAATGCGGTGTGGACATATTTATAGTCACAAGGGTTAAATTCTATCATGCAAGAGAGACTGTGTAATGTGTTTTTAACAGATAATATCAATCATGGCTTTATCGTTTCATTTACTCGGTTAGAAGTTTGGATTGGAAAAAGTAATTGTTAACAATAATCAAGTTGGTATCAGGTAAGATGATATGATTGGATGTATTCTGCAAACAAAATCAGATAACTATATATATATATATATATATATATATATATATATATATATATATATATATATATATATATATATATATATATATATGTGTGTATATATACATACATACATATATGATACAGCCATAGATATGAGGAATTGCGTTTCAGTGGTATAAACATGACTAAGATTTTTCGCTGTATTTCCCATTGAATGCGGAGGTCTCTGTGTGTGTGTCGTTTCTTATAGGTAGCGACACTCTGTGCATTCTTTAAGTGTAAACAAGGCACTATATCATTTTGCCATTGCACAAAGGTAAAGGTAACGCCCATAGGTGGTTGATATATTAGGCTCCCATATATTATATTATTCGGCTTCGCACCCCCTCAAGATATGTGACAGGCAAGTAGGGCGTTTAATAAGAACAGGTGTGATGTTCGCTCTAGGTACTTGCAATGGTCTGATAGATACAGGAGCGGACTGAACTGGCCAAATATAATATAATACTTACATAATACTTATAATATATGTGTATGAACCACCGAATATAATCCTGCTTTTCCGTCTTCTATTGTACTTGAATCTCTCTTGTTATAGTGCTCCAGCTCTAATTGCTATATTGTCAATTTTCCTCATCACTAAAATTGTTTCACTGTTCATTTCTTCAAGTGAAATCTAGACTGATGAAAACAAGTTATGTCTATTGCAAATAATCTTGCACCTGGAGTATTTTTGTCTTAAATTAAGTTTATGAGTAAATGAGAGACAAGCGAAGACATGCATGGCCTGCTGGCCACACATGTTTTAATCATTTCAGTTCTGATAACATTGTATGAGGCTTTTGTTGTAACTGTATTGCTTATCAATTTGATAAATGCAGATACAATAAACTTGCTATAGCTATTGTTGGCCTATTGTCTACTAACAACGGACAACTCTTATAATTCAACAAAATTCCCCAACTGAAATATTTTGTTCTGTATCATATACTGTGCATCAGCATCTGTCAGCAGACTCCCATTTGAAGTCCTAGTTGTTGAGGGTGTCCTTTTTGTAAAGTCACCCATCCTTAAACTATATAATCTATGAGCTTAAGGTATTTCACCCTACGAATCAACTCCGCACCATGAAGCAGTAAAGTGCAAACACTTGTCAAGTAAGGCCCCCGTCTAAGCTCTATAATCAAATGGTGCTATCTGGACAGGGCATTGTCCATTACAGCAGTGATGGCAGAAGTGGAAATTTATTCTCGCCCAGCCATCACCTCCTCTACATGTGGGTTCACAATAGGGGGCGTGACCCTTTTCCATACCAAAAACCCTCTCTTCCCCTCCTTGACGCCAGGCTACTGCTATGAACAACAGGTCAAGATCCCATAGTAGATATATATTTAATCTTTCATTCAAACTTGTCATAGTGCTCTCTCATTACTTTGCAAACTTAGAAGTACAACTTGGATAAACTTCTAAAATCAAATTCGTGATTGTATTATGTAATGATTTAAAGAAAATAAAACAATATTTGGAAAATGGGAACTGACAACAAGAATAGACCTGCTCAGTCTAATAATGCATTGGATATTGACTGCATGCCTTGTAAAAGAAATAAATTAGGGTACCAGTGACAATTGTGTAATTTGTTTGAAAACACTATGCATGTTTAGTTAGGCATTTACCCTAAAGATGTTGCACTCTTCTATTAGGGTGTTTTGGGATGCTGAATGTCTTCATCACCAAAATACATTTCAGGCAATGTAACCTCTTATTGGCTAAGTTATCAGGTATGAGCAGGGTTAGAGGAAAAACTGGGTCAAAAAGATTAACACCATTAACTACCTTGACAGTATCCATACCTGAGCTTTCCTAGCAACATATTTATTATTATCTGATATTCATGGTATTCCCAGACTATATTAGATGCTCCTGACGTGCTATTAAATATTTGAAGCTTCAAAACGCGTGTGATGCTGAAGCCATCTCGCTTTATTGGATGCCCTCCACTGTGATGGGAGTGACAATCAATTGGAGCCACATGAACCTCCTGGGGTGGTTGCTCCAGGAACGTTTGGTCTTAATCCACAGCTTTGATGATACCCAATGAACCAGAAGAGGGCCACTGTAAAACCTTAGATGAGTATCACCATGCAGGATGTAGATTGATAATGTGATAGTGAAACTCTTTACTTTTACTATAAATAGTTTATTACCTATCTACCAACAAATTAAGTTCGTGTTTGTGATGTTGTGTGAAATTATGTGAGGGACAACTTCAAAAGGCAACTCTACATGGTACATTTATCATTGATAAACAATGTATGTAAACTACTAATGTATGGTGGAAGTGTGCAACTTACATATACATGAATAATTGATAGACACAAATGATATTTCCGAGCTCCTCTGTGGCATTTTCATGTTTGTCATTTTAGTTGCTTTATAGAGTTGCTTCATAAGTAAAAGACCCTTTGTTATACATAGCAAGTAGCTGCGTTTGTTAAGGTTTTGCAGTTTTCATCCATCCTATGTGATAAAAACGGATAATAGAGATAGACTGAAAACCTAAAAAGGATTTACTTTACTCATGCAGTGCCAATGGACCCTACTGTGTGGATTACTTTTTTCGCTGCCACTTTGATTTCAAAAAATGTCTTTGATGGCCAATTGTGGGCGTGGTTGACATATTTGCCGATTATTATTACCATAAGGTAGTCATAAACAATATACTTAGTGTGTGCGAAACACAAGCCTAAGGTTTAGGTACATAGCATTATGTGTAGGCTTTCCAGGGTACTCCTGCATCCTACATTAATAACAATCATGGTTTAGTTTTAGTATGGCATAGAAATTGAAATTAAACAAAGAATCGTTATCTATTCAATTTCAAGACTAACCTTCACGTGTAAGCTATGTAACGCAAAGCAGTGGCTGAGTTGTGCCATGATTTACTAGTACCTTTGCTGTTGTGAAATTTCACAGTGATTTGTACTAAAGTTAGAATACATTTTTGAGACTGTCATTTAATAATTTGTAGCATATACTCTTACATAACCTATTGCAGGATAGGTACTCTCATGCAAGCTACGAAGGGAACTGATGCATTTCCTCCAATGGCAATGTTAAAAGGTCAATGGATACTTGCAATACCTTTTTAGCCACCTCTGTATTTTTTTTATTTGAGTATTGTATTGTATTTTATTGACCTGTTCAAAGAACAAAAAAGTATACAAATACATGAATAAATGAGTGTTATTTGATTCTTGTAAGATGTGCGTGTCAACAATACTTCAAAGAAAATGATCATCATCAGAGATATCTGCTAAAAGTACTATTTTTTATATTTGGAAGATATAAACTAGTCCCAAGTGTCATATTGTGGCCAGGACAGGTACATTGAACTACTGGTCATTGAAATAATATGAAACCAGTTAACTCGATAGGTACTATTAGCATTTCTACTATTGATTCGATGTCTGCATGGTCTAGATTGTGAATAACAGATGGGTGTGGTAATATGATGTCTTGTTGTGGGCATCAGTCTTGAACCAATCAGGGCTGAGTGAGACACGCCCTGGAGACTTCTGGTTTCAGGTGAATGCAACAGCTGGAATGAAACTCTGCTTGATGAGGAAATAAAAAGGGTAGGGAATACTTCATCTCATCATCATTTTTCAGAGAACCAATGCCTGCAGATTTTATTCAATGTGGGCTATATTTCATCACTGGAATTTTGTTATTTAAAAAGAAATCATGTTTCCATTTATAATTTAGCGTTTTATTTTTATACCTTGTATTTTCTTCAAAGACCCAATAGGTTCCTTTGTCACCGTCTACAAGTACTATCAGCAATCTATATATATATATGTACGTAATTCCTTACGTTATTTTAAAGAGTATCATTGATGAGTGACATGATTTAGATATAGGAAATGAATTAGAAACCATGCTGATTGCATTTGTGAGTATTCCCCTTAAAGATATAGAAATGCAATTTTTGCCGTTAGGTCATTTTGGCTTTAGTCATACTGCCATTTACACATCTGTTCACAGACATTTCAATATGGATGGGGCAGCTGGAATGATTGGGTTCTAAAAGCTTTTCTTAGTATATAAATGTAAAATAATAGTTCCACTCTCACTCATACAAACTTGGTGCTATGGATTCATGTACATGTATGCTATTATCAAAGTGAACTGAGTGAGATGGCTGTGGTGGCCAAGCCACATATCTTATTGCCTACCAATACTGAGACTTAAGCACTCTATAATCGTTGGCAGTTGAGATGCTATGGCTTTAATTTCTAGAGCAACTTGCATGTTCCAGACTGAAAGTAAATCCATGGTTGGCTTCTTTATGGCAATGGCTACATCATATAACATTGCCTACATGGCATGATTGTAAGCCTTGTGGGAGAGATAAGATCATACATCCGAAGTGCCACACTGCCTATAATTATACCTTCTGTGCACTCATATATTTTACTTTAAACATAGGTAGATAGACTCAACGATTTGTCGTGCAAATACATATTTTGCTCAGTAAAGGGATAATGATCAGTTACAAGGTGCTATATAGCTTCTGTTGTCAGCTTTTGTTTGCTTTGTATGCACCTGGAAGTAACTAAAGCCAGTTATTACACTATGATGTATTCCGCCTGCGAGGCTGTGCACTCATGACAAATGAAGGTGTTTTGTTCTTTTGGTTTGAAGTTGATATATAAGGTAGCTAGTCTGTAATACTGAACTCTTGAAAGACAAGCATATAAGCCAACTGGGTGGCATTTGAGAGGAGGCTAAGAAATTCGAAGCCGATGAAGACCAATTAGTAAAACTTAAGTTTAACTACTCAAAAGGGGCAAAGAATAATACATTTGGTTTCATTTCATCAATGAGATTGGCCTGATGGCTGTTGCCACCAACTGCTAGCTGTCTCTCACCACTGTCTAGGTTCGACTCCAACCAGGGCATGTGAGAAAGTTGCCAGTGACGGTGGTTTTTGCCAGGTACTCTGGTTTCATAGCTAGTCAAGACAGCCTCAATATGCTAGAAAAGGTGACGACAAAGGAAATTAAAAAAATTCCATGTGATTCCAGTCTCTGTTAGGAAGTGCTTTGTGGCTGATGAGTATTTGATGGGTGGTATCAAGGTATAACCTCTGCAAAATCACCTGCACTCTTAATATATCACACAAAGTACATAATATATTTTGGAAATAAGACATTCGAACCCGTATCTCTGTAAAATACCCATCATATATATGGTTTCTGATATTGGTAATTCTTTTCAAATGCTATTAAAAGTAAGGTATCTAGTTATTTAATTTTGATAGGCATAAACTGCCACAAACCTTTCAATTGTCATTTGGTTATTACTTTACTATTGTAAATGTTTTGCGGCAGTAGTTTTCACCAGATAAAATTTGACTGGTGGCAAGGTTTTCTGAAGAATAAAAATTTATCAGTGGCTGACAATGGATGGATAGACCATACTTTACAGGCCCTCTGTTCCTTCACAAAGAACTCACTTTCATTGAGTCTCCTCGTGAGTGAATGTTGTGGCATAGAGATCTAGTTGTCAGTGTCATTTAGGGGTTTGGGAAGCTGCATGCTTCAGACACCACAAACCTATCAATTGCTGGCGTGTCTCCATCAGTGACACCAGAACAGCCAATGCTTTCCACCCCACTGCCCCCCTGAAGGGTCTGCACTTGACTTCACTCTACTGTGGCTTCCTCTTATGGAGTAGTTGGAGTTGGGGAGCGCACTTTCTCTCTGGCTATATTGGGGAGACTCGCCGTTCCTCTCTGTATAGCTATGACATGGGGTATTCTTCTTTCTACACTGGCACATCCCTGTCAAAGCTGACTATCTCCTCTCCCCATCCACCTCTTTGTGTCCCCTCATTGTTTATTTAAAGGTGGAGAAGCCGTGCAACTGACGAGCCCCAGGTAAATAGTGTCTTGCTCGATGATAAGTTGGCCAATTGCATGTTGCACTATGGACTAGTTAAATGGGTTAACCTGTTCCTATCCACAATGGAAAGTAGGGGTGAAGTACTAATATGTCTTCCTCTCATCTTTCAAGAATTGATATCGAAGTTTTGAAGATATTTTCTAAAATGCCATATCATTTTATGTTTGTTGCGTGAAAGTGTAAAGGTTGGCATTTGCTCTGACATAGCTTTATTTAAGAACAAACCAACCAATTGGCAGAGTTTTTTTAATTCACTGATGGACGAATAGATTGCAGGTAAAGGGTCCATCAATCATAATACTCTCCCCTGAACTCTGTCCATAGTCTACCTGCGCACTAATTAGGCCTTAACATAGCTTGTTTAATATTTTACCTGCAACTTAGTGAGGAGGGATACACTGTGGCCCAGTGGTTAGGTCTGGTGGCTCTAGAGCAGGAGATTGCAGGTTCAATCTCCACCGAATCCTCATTAGTGGGTTGCCCTGGTCTTTATATTGATACGCGGAATTGTGGAGGACTGCCTATGGTACTTCTGCAACTGGATAGACCTCTTGAAACTATTTGAATAGAGATGAGAATTTCATCCTGGTTCCAGTTTTCTTTCTGTCTGGAGATTTGGCACGAATGTTATGCCCTTATAGCCACTGAGAATGTACCAGGCAAGACTACAAACACAGTCCCCCGACCAATGAGTACTGTGTAACTGGTTAATTTGGCGTGTACTTAAGTTGGCGTTTTTATCAAAAAAGTATTTTCCCTGTATTTATGTTGGCGTCTGGAGCAGTCAGAACAACGCCATCTTTATGTAGACATATTTTTATGTGATCTATAATTTGGCGTTGACGGGCATTCGCCAAAAACCGCCAAATTAAAAACCACGCCAAATTAACCAGTTATACAGTATTTCTTTCGTCTGAAACCCTCACCTATGTTTATTTCTAGGAGAGTATCTCCCCCTCCCCATGGCATATTTTCCTAGAGGAGCCCTAAATGATGAAACCTGTCTGTATTTTTAATGAAAACGTGATTTAATAAGGTATGTGGAGATGAAGTCTATTTACTGTTTTGAGGCTGGTTCCTTGCGATGTTCCATGCCGTAGATATACCCTACCCTCTCTGTTTGTAACCAGATGCTTTACATTGCAGAATTGCATGTTCGTTTTCAATCAGCGAGTGCTAAACTGTAGGATCTGAATCAATGAAACTATATTTTCTACAAAAACGAAGGACTGGCCATGTATTGTTATCAGTGAAAACCACTAGAATTTATGTACCGTTTCTAATACACGTATGATTTATACTTATTGAGCTGCATGAATGCTGTGTCATCAGAACAGGTTTCTTAATGGGACTCTGTATAGCTCACACACGTCCTGCGTGTGCGGCCAAGTTAATATTTACATTTTAGTTTATTTGAAGCAGCTGCTCTATTTAGCTGCCTATTATCAATAATGGAATCGCTACTACGTCCCCACAAAGACAGCAGGTGCTTTTGAAAAGGCTGTTGTTTGTTTTGTTCTTAAATGTGTACTTAATATTCAATGCTCTTGAGGGCCAGGTGAGAGAGGTGTTAGGCTGGAAATACTTCTCAAAGGCACTTCATTCAAAGGAGTCAATGCCCACAATGAGACTTTCAAAATTCCCAGCAAATGATTTTCCTGGTATGAATTGATATGCTACACAGGTAATAGCTCAGTAAACAAACTGTGTAGGGTAGGACAGCTTGGAGCATGTGCAAGCAAGCGTGATCATGACCCCAAAGCCTGGGCGGTACTATCACAGGATGGAGCAGGGCACGCAATCTATCTTGTTCTCCCTCCTCTTAAAATCAGGTTTCTCTTAAATCTGCCTTATGAATGATTTAACTTTTTCACATTCGCTACTATTCCACCAATTCAACTTCACTCTAAACACCAGATTTACTTATAATTAATACACAACAAATAATATGTAAGGCAGTGTTTTACATTTAAAACTGGAGAGGTTACACTTTATTTCAGTCCTCATTTTGAAATTGCACATCCTATGCCACAGTTCAATCTTCCACGAATAACTCTTTTTTAGTCGTTTAAATTATAAAATAAGCTAGTGTGCTGTCTGGAAATGCCTGCTTTCATTAATGTCTCATTGCTAAAACCAGAGCCTGATTTAGTACTGTGAATATCTATCAATACTGATACAAAATGCAAGTGTCCACTAATGTAAGTGCGTATCAAACCACATCCTCTTGCAATAGTTGAATTAATTTATTTAAAATCTTTTTTTAAATTTGCCTACAAGAATACATCTGGCGCAACTATTTCACACAGGATAAACACTCCAAACTCATTATTTGGGTTATTGTATCAAGCTATCCTTTTGGGAAATGATATGTCAAGATCGACTCTTCTGTTATATGAATTTAGAGATAACACTGCCATAGTTTCTGCAGTGTTTCCAAATGCGCTACCTATCGACGGCATGCTGTTTTGTTTAGAATTTGTTGAAAAGGACCACCCTTAAACTGACTCCTGACAAGTTACTCTTACTTTTTACCATTTGTTCTTTTGGTATTGTGGTTCCCAGCAGGGGGTGTTTATAGCCTGATTCGCGCACCAATGGCGCTGTAGGTTCAGATTTCTGATGTTGAGTTGAGTAGTTCAGCTTAATGGTTCCTGCACATCCTGTTCACACACACTCTCTCTCTCTCTCTCTCTCTCTCTCTCTCTCTCTCTCTCTCTCTCTCTCTCTCTCTCTCTCTCTCTCTCTCTCTCTCTCTCTCTCTCCTCTACACCCACTGATAATGGTAAATATGCTAGATACATGCAACAAAGTGAATGTTAAAGACAAACACTGGATAATACATACTGATGAAATGGTCTTTGTACATTTCTCTTAATTGTGGTTGGCTTGAGTAAGCATTGGAAATTACATGGAACACATACCAGCCGCAATGATGTCTTTCCTTTTTTTCGATTTTTTAAAACCAAAGGATGTTATTGTGTAACTATAAAAATATTGATTGTTAGAAGCAAAGGATTTTCCGGTCACAAAGGAACAAATTGCTCATGGCAAATATTTTAAATTTTGTTCAACAAAAACAATGGAAAGATCTTAATATTAGTGTATCCTTAAGACTTATACGAAAATCTCTTGTATGCTGCAGTGTGTTGCTGTATTTCTTTACTTGTAATTTACATCTATGAACAACAAAAAAGAAGATTAACACATTTCTTGAAATGACAGTGTTTTAGACTCTTGGAGCATCATATCATTTTGAAGTAGCATATTAATCAAGCAAGATACTGACTTTTACGGGTATTGATTTTTCTTGCCTTTCACATGGAGGCTTCTTCAAAATCCATCACTCTGTGTAAGGAGAACCTGGGGAGCTGATCCCGCGCCTCCTGTCCAGAAATGTTTGTGACCCCATGAATACAATTTCTTGCATGGTCGATGCTTGGCTCTCTGATGAGATGGAATGCTCACTGTTTACCCTTCTGGAATACATGTTCCCTGGCCATGCTTAAAATACTTGCTTTACTCTCTGAATATGTTAAGATTTCAGTACTTATACATGTTGATATATACATTCTACAGCATTGGCACCATTGTGTTTGTATATGATTAACATTTTACTGTGCAACAACCGCTGCCGTCTCAACCAATTAGAATCCCTGAATTAGGCATCTCATTAGCATAAAGAAAATGAGATGGGTCTCAGGTGTAATCCTGACAGGCAAATTTTCCGCTAGCCTTTTCTCTCTACACTGAAGGTTGTTAGTGAATGACCCTATGTATTCTAGATGAGATTTAGCTCACTTGTCTCCCCGTTTACCAACAAGCCTCTGCCACAAACTAATTTGCCCCCAATACTGATTCAATATGAACATACCCTAATATGATATTTATCCCTATTATTCCCTATGAATCCCTTGCAGAAATGGAGCTCTTATCCATAAGTATAGTCCAGGGAGCTTAATACAGTGGGAATAGTATCACCCTTTGTCCATTGTAGTTGAAAGTGAGAAAAACGTACATTTTTCGTCTTTCAAATTCCACAACTTTTGAACAAAGCCAAAATTGGGGAGAGTGTGATACTCTTCCCTGCGAAATATTCCTAGCTATAAATAAGCCTAATTTCAAGCAAATCGGTCCTCATTTGATACCCAAAATGCATGTTTGAAGCGACCATGTTTTGGTGAAATGCGATATAAAGACAAGGGTCAAAATCCTTTCTTGCTTGTGTGCAACCCTTAGAATGAAGCTCTGGTAATAGTTGGTTTCTTACTCTGCTCAGTGATGGCCTAGACAGTCACAGTTGATTTGGTTATGAGGAAAAGTGTGTAGACATAAGCATATGTAAAAATCTCAAATGACCCTTTTAACCCCACAACCCACCGTAAGTGAAAACATGGGTCTTCATGTGTATTCAGGGAGGATCATCGTATACTATAATATTGGATGTAGCCCAGACATCTTAAGCTGTATATTATGTATATCAACCTGTAGATTGACATAGTCTAAAAGTGTTAATTCAAATTTTTGAAACAATTTGTCATTGACTGACGTTGCTTTCCTTTTTTGAAGTTGAATAAACATTTGATTGTTGATGTCTAAAAGATTAAGGGCGTGTATGGGCTAGTAACTGTGAACCTCCTCGTATTCTTGCCACTCACTCGCCACTAGTTATCTGAGCAGGGTCACTCAACATACAGGGTTGTTTCTCCAATAGACTTAGACACATAGACCATATGATTCCATTTACAGTAAAACCGTAAATTAACTCCACCTATAGATTAAGACTGAAATACACAAAAAAGAATTATCTCTAATGAAGTACCAAAAATTAAATGTTATGCTTTTATGAGTAATCACTTAACTCTAATCGTTTTATTATCTTTAATCACTGGTATATTTCTATTTTTATTTCTGTGAAAACAAACTTACGTAGGTACATAATTTAAACTGTATGCAGTTTTCCTTATTTGGCTTAACCTTTAATTCAATCCTGAATAGATCAAAAAGCAGCACCTTTATTTAAGCTTGACATTTGTTCTTGTCATGTTTAGGGAGGGTAATGGCCTGGTCACTGCCTTTATACAAGATCAGAATTAAGAATTTTGGCAGCCGTCTCTTAGGCAGATACTCTTCCTGAGTTGCCAATAATTTAGAGTCATTCTGTGAATTTGCCAGTGACTTTGGGTAAGGCAGTGGTTTTCGCATGGTATTTCAGTTTCCTCCATCATTTACAACTGGCTAGTCACAACTTAGCCGCAATATGGCAGAAAAAGTGACGAAAAAATAAAATTCTAAATCCAAATTCCTGTACTTCTTCAAGTCAAAATTAAACATTCCAAAATGCCTTTGCCTCTTACCCAATCTCCTGTGAAGTGCTCCCCCTGTTCCTCAATGGCCCAACAACATGCCCTTCTCTATACCCCATACTCTGAAACCCCTGTGATGAACGGCCCCCTCACTTGCCATGCAGGGCAGTTTCTATGTCATCCCCAGTCTTTCTTCATGTGCTTGTCACATCCTCAAACATCTCCATCTATCTTGCCTGCCTCTCTCATCCTCCACGGTGATTCCTCCTCGCACTAATCACTCGTGTTTATCCTGCACTGAGAGAGAAACATGACTAGCATATGTTGCTACAGATGTATGTATGTTAATGTTGATTACCTCTAGCCTCCTGCTTGATGCTGTAAAGTTCTAGCTCCGACCCACGTTGACCACTTGGACGGTTCCCTATTCTGAAATGCACTTCATTTAAGCAAAGCTCAAATGCGTACTACTGTCTGATACTTGAAGAATCTCTCAAAAAAGTTTTCGATCTATTTGTTTAATATCATCTTATCACGTCAAAAGAGTTTATACCTATGCATGTACTGTATTCGCCTGTA
This sequence comes from Maea johnstoni, assembly GCA_963942565.1. NCBI lineage: Eukaryota > Metazoa > Annelida > Polychaeta > Spionida > Magelonidae > Maea > Maea johnstoni. The sequence continues at coordinate 23,064,280 of OZ012690.1, forward strand.
TTAAAATGGATTTTTAGTGTGTTTCCTTTATTTCATTATGTTTTCATATTTGTTGCATGTGTTAAGTCCATAAAGGGAAGACAAATTGCCCTTATTATTTTGAAAAAGTCTATGTACACTGTTAACCTTTAAATGACTTTTAGCACTTCGTTTGTGGTTTCTAACTTGCAGATCAAAGCCACTTGAATATATCTTTATAGATAATAGAGCAAGTTATTGGAAATTCGTTCGTTGCAAGCATGCCTCTGCTTTGCTCTCATTAGTGGTTTAATGAGCATTGGAAGTGAGTAATAAGCAAGCTTGGGATAAGCCTATTTGACAAACATTTCAAGTTGGATGACCCAAGCTCTAAATCTTGTCCCTCTAGGAGCAGGCTTAAAACGAGCATCTTCACCACCTGTGACCTCTTCAGCGGTAGTCTGTCTAACTCTATGTGATGGTGGAGCTCATTATAGATGCAGAGCCAACTCAAAGCGAAGCTAAACTCAAGCTCTGACGGATATGCAGATCTCATGTTCAAGAGTTAGCAGGAAAAGTATTTCATTGAAAGTTACTTTAATATGTAATCCCCAAACTCAGTTTCTCCAAATAGTTTCTTTATTGCACTTTTTCATTTCATTTCATTGAAAATTACTTATGTAATCCCCAAACTCAGTTTCTCCAAATAGTTTCTTTATTGCAGTTTTTTGTTGAAAAAAAATCTGTAGTTAGGCACGAAGGTATCTATTAGGGTAGAAATAGTATTCTACAATTCATTTATGATACCAGAAAATAAATCTACTCTGACGTTTCCAATTCATGTATGAACTCTTTTTAGATCAAGTAGTTATGCAATCCCACTAGTGGTTGGCAGTTCTTTAATTACTGAAATAGCCATTTTCAATGATCTCAGATTCGCCCATGGAGATTAATTTTTGGCAGTTTTCCACTCTTCCTGTCGGCTGAATAGATACCAAAATACACATTGACGCCTCTAAGCTGCTCCAGTGTTATTCGCCTTTATTTCTGACTGTCCACGTCTTTGTGAGGGGCAGACAGGGATGAGGAAAGGGAAGAAACCTTACCCAATACAGGTAGGTGCTGCCAGTGAGGCCATTGTGTGAAGTGCAAGCCACATTAAACAGCAACTAGCAGGGCAGATAGAGGATCATTTAGTGAGCATCATGATCAGCTGATAACATCTCTAGAGTTCTCCCCTGCTCCTGTGTGGCCTTCAATGCGGCAAGGGGAGTATTCCCATAACCTCAACACATGCAGCCGGATAGTAAATGAGTCACCTTTATAAGTAACACATGTGACGTGTTTTGGTTATTTTTTGCTCCTTACTGAAATGTGGTGTATTTTATCAGTTGCGAGGCGTCTTTTATTCCCATAACCCATCCATTTGATTTTAAGTTAACGGTATTAGTATTATCTCAAGTAGGAATGTTTATACACACATGGTGAATAATGCAGATATTTGAATTTTAACATGCACTTAGCAATAGTGAATCGGTACTTTTCTACCCTCTTATTCAACAGCCAAAATACCCTTTGATGAATACAATTATCAATCATTCATTTCAAAATGAACTGCCCATTAGGACCAAGAGTATTACAACTGCCACGAGCATATCAAAAGCATTCCGAGTCTCTTTTTATCTATAAAGTTATGATTCGATAATCCAACAATATACATATTGTATGAAAGCACCTGAGTAGTACAAAGCATGTATGAAAAATGCATCATTCAAGTAATACATTGAATAAAGACTCTATTTCCTAAAAGGCAGAAAGTGTTAAGAGGTGCTGATGGTGTAGAATAGCACATGTAGCAAGGAACTCTGGAGGCGACCTGATTCAGACCTCTCTGCCTGAGGGGTGACAGGGGTCTCTATTCGCCTGCTTTAGGGTACTTTAAGGTACTCAGGTAAGATAATTACTGGTGATCGTCTTTCTCTCCCATCATCCGAACACCAGGGTGCGGAAAGGTGATGCCTGATGTATGACTGGGAAAACAGCTTGCTCTGTGGGAGATTGTATATTGTATAGGTTAGCACCCGCCATCAAGAGTCGAGATGGCTAAAGCCAAAAATTGTTCTTTTCTGATGTTTCAATCAAATTTGTCAAAAAGGCAGAGATATTTTCCAAATATCATTCCATGTTGGGTATTTATTACCACGCTGGTCACTAAAAATGCATGTTTCGAATTTAGGATGAGGCAAAGCTAAAGAAATAGAGAAATAGATGTCCCTTTTAATCCTGAAAATTAGAAAATGTGCCATGTGACCAGATTTTTTTAAAGACTTAAGTGAAAAGTTTACCATCTGTTTTAGAGATAAATAAAATTATGAATGCAGTTTAAGAGATTTGATAAGGTATCAACCACTAAGATATTAAGAGAAACTGTTGTTCAAATATTTTAAACTCTAATTTGATTCAGTTTTTTGCGTTTGTATTTCATATCACCAAAATAGTTAAGGATATCTCATTACCAAGTAAAATATGTTATATGTGAGTGCTAGGATAATCCATTGGCTGGAATTAAAGTTATTAGTGGGTGCTAGGATAATCCATCGACTGGAATCAAAGTTATTAATGAGTGCCAGGATTATCCATTGATTGGAATCGAAGTTTCCATAACACATCACTACATACTGAGGCTTCTAAAAGGTTTGCTATAGGGAAGCGTTAATAGTGTTCCCAACCTTCAGAGGTTTTTGGTGATGGCAGATGGCTAGTATTTTAATAGTGTTAGCTGGGTGCTTTCTAGGATAAGGTTTCATGTGATTACCCCCATACCACATTGTATTCAGTTGAATATCCCTCCACCCCTTTCGCAACCTATAATCTCAGTTAATGGTGCCACTATTCTATTGTTCAAACTTTTGCTTTTCCCAGAACAGTCTTTTGATTATTTACATATACACCCATCAAAATGTTCCTCCAATGTTTTAGAATCATTTCTCTGTACAGTTCAGTCTCCCATGAAGGTTGCCCATGCCACACATTCCATGGTCACTAAGCTACTTATATAATGTTTACACATGCATGATATGCTGAGGTATTATGTGTATAATGAAATCGGAGTACATTGACCACACAGGAATAAAATTGGGTATGTACACCTTCACTTACAGATACCACATGGTATAAATATCTGCTATTTCTGTGCTTCTTATCTTATGTGCTTATTACACAAAAAAAATGTTTTCTTAAAATGTTATTTTGTAAGCAAAGTATATTGGTACAAATCTTGATTTAAATTGATGAAACATATTGAGAGCTGGCATCTAGATGGAATTGAAAAGGTTTCTATACATTTTTACCATTTTCTGACTTGGTTTCCTATTGTTAAGGCTTAACATCAGTCAACTAACTAAGTCGGATCAGTAGCTGATTTGAGTTTAAATTTTGCGTGCAGTTTTCCTCTGTCGTTCTGGCGAATCGACCATAGTCTTCCAATATTGTAGCTATATAGAGCTTAACCTATTTACAGCCAGGATGCTCAACTGGTCCAACACAAACCCATTTTCACAGATAAATGATTTGCTACAAGGTATGTGATTAAAAGATTAATAATCAGATGGTTGGGAAGAAAAGATCTGAAAATATTTCCCGCAGTAAAACCCTGTTTAGAAGATACTTGTATGTATGTGTTAGTTCACCATGAGGCTTGAATTGTCTGCCATGAGTGATTTCTCCTTGCTACATCCCTTTGTTCTTGGTGAGCTCTAAATTAGACATTATCCCCAAAGTCGCAGCGCTCTCCTCTCAGCCAGACTGCTAATCTGGCAGTTAAAGAATTAAACGTCAGTCCCAATTTGAGAAGATATAATTCCCGTACTGGCCTCGAGTTTGCTGCAGGGCAATTAGTCCCTCATATGCCATAATGCAGCATCCAAAATCCCACGTCTAGGCTCAGGCTGACCTTTTGTGCACAGGCAAAAAGTAACGCAGTTTTTCTCCAGAATAATATAGCCCTTGTTGCGGGTATGTTGTTAATTTACCTCTGATTCCACACTTAATGCATGCACACAGAAAAATCAGCTTCCATGTTATGCTATTATGAATATCATAGTACCTTTTTATACCAAAGCTTACAAGGGTTGTTTTTATCATTTTTTGCATGAACCTAAAACCATTAAGACTAGTTCAAGTCTGCATACGCTTTCTTAGCCTTAGCTGTTCATTTCATCTTGAAAATAATAATGTATTCAGGGATTTTACACCGAATGCTATGAATTTTGAAAATCATGAAATCATTTTTCAAATCATATTAGGCATATATTTCTTACAAGTGGCACCTGTTTTGTTCATATGAAAACATGAACCTTTTATGAGTAAATTATCATTAATTAGGATTCTTATTAATCTTGAGTACTGTCATTGTTGAACACTTGAATTATGTGTACAGACAAAAAGAAGTGATGTTCGCTTAATATTACCTTGGACCAAAATATACTCGTGGTTGCTCATCTAAGATATTACAGAAGGAGCTTGTGGTCTCAGCAGTGATGCAAATATTAATGCAACACTTGAATTGGTGGAAAACAGGTTTTCTAGGTTAATATTTTTCTGATGATATATATACGGAGTGAATTTAAATTGTATATGGCAGAACACCTCCACGCTCAGTAGATGTGTGGATTGGTACCTTGGCTGTCACTAGCGACAGAGACATAAAAGCAATCTTCCAAGAGGTTTCTCTCATCTCATAACTTTACATCAACCTGTATCCCACTTTCATCTACGGCTTTATTCTGACAAGCAGCTCTTTGATGGAGACAGTGATTTAAATCAGCTCGGCTTTTAAGTGTCTTCTCTCCCTCTGCAAGCTTCATTACCATCATTAACTGTCATTAGGTCCGCCAGAAAAAGTAGTTCCCTGTAGCCTAAGTGCTTGTTTTCAGTTTCCTTGTTGTCGCCCTCCGCAAGGAGATAACAACTGCATGGTGTGATTGATAAGCAGATTTTGCCATATACAGTCACAGAACATACCCATTAGCCCATCATCATTTATTAAAGCTCTTAGAAGGCTATTTACCACTTCCGCAATAACGGGGTTTAAAGTGGAGAAGCCGGTGCAAGTAGCCCATTTTTCATTTTCGATTTGGATCCACATCACGCGAGGCTTCAGGTCGATCTGTGGGGATGATCCTGCAGCCAATGGTCGGGGAAAGCGGTCGATGAGATGAATATGAACTTGCCCTACTAACACTAAAGGAACCTTTCCATGATGTTCCAACAAAAAAGATAATAAACAGAAGTAAAGTGTGGAGACGAAACTGAGTCTGGAAATGTATTCTATCCTATACTGACAGACGGAAAAATATACATTTTATTGTGATGTAAACATATCTAAACACCATCAATTAACTTGAGATTTCAGTCTGACATGGGCATCCACCATAGACCCATTGTTAGTAAATAATGTCTATCCTAAGAATACAGTAGGAATACCTATCCCAAAGCTGCTCATTTTGCATAGTGTTGTTTTCTAGTTGTTTGTTTTTGTCGGGAAAATCATATGTTAATATTGATGTTTTCAGTTTCAAATTGTGTAACCAATATAAAACTATGCCATCAGAATTCCTCAAGAAAAGAACACAGTATACAAATATACGCATACACACACACACACACACACACACACACATATATATATATATATATATATATATATATATATATATATATATATATATATATATATATATATATATATATATATATGTGTGTGTGTGTGTGTATTTATCACGAAAATCAGTAATCTGGCATATTTTATTTGTAAAAATTCTTGTGATAAGAAACAATATTCATTTGGCCTAAGCCAAACACTTTAGGCCTTCGTCCAACACTATAGTAAGCCCCACATACAAATAATCCCCTTTACAATATAGTTAGTACCTGAGCCTGCTTCAAAGGCTAATTTGTATACATGCAGGAGGGGTATACAATAGTAAGCATGACAAAGCCCGCTTCCGAGGAGAATTAAACCCTCTACGACTGCCTGTTGTTACACTGGTATTATGCTGCTTGATTTTTCCGCTTGGCGAAGCTCAGGTCTATGCAGATTGTTCGTGTCATTGTCAAGTGCGGCGCCAAGATGTCTGTGTCGATAAACATATTATGAATAAATGCCATTTATTTTATCGGAGCTTTGGATCCGCAATGTTGAAAATCGATACCAGATATTATTTGCTCTGACATGGGGTTCTAATTTGGTTTTGGCATGTGTTGCTCGGAGCAAGCTGTCATTTTTCACTTTCACTTGTTTATATTTACTATTCGAGAACCAGCGGGGAGAGTGCACAAAATTGATCCTTATTGATACAAATTGCATCACCAGTATGTTGTGTATCAATATATTACATTTCGAATGTGAGATAAAAATCAACATATTGCTGGATTTCTTTGCCAATGGATCAAGTTTTGAGGAAAGGATTTTATGAGAAGTGCACTATAATCTTTTTAAATCTGTGTAATGAATAGATTGATCAATAACTAGTTGTGAAGGATAAAATGCTTTGAAACTTTCGATAATTTTCACTGAAATAAGCCAATTTTATAAATTCCACCAATATATTCCAATGAATATACAAATCACACAACGCAGGCCGAAATAGAAATGTTTGGATTTATTATTTACAATTTCATTCATTCACATCTCATTTGTTTCGATGCTTAATATGTAAAAACGTAGCAAATACATGGCGCCTCTATCAGTTAAGATTTCGACATAAGCAGATCCCTGTAGTTCACTGATTTATAGTCCGTAGACATTTTCGTCAGGCTATGCATTTCTTAAGGAAAGGAGATCCTTTTTCAGATGTACGTTTATAATTTTAAACTGACTCCTAAAGAAAGAATACATTCCTTAGCACGTATTTGATAGGTCGATTCATCGATATAAGTATAATTAATTTAAGTAATTCTTAGCACTGACCTGGTCTCAATAATTGTTTATTCTGAATGAACTAAAGCAAATCTCACACCTTTATTGCACGATTCTTGTGAACTGATATTAATTAATTTGTATGGTTTATGTAATAGGAGAGACAGTTAGGTGTAGTACAAAAATGATCGTTTTATCCATATATACAGGGTAACATTTCCAGTTCTACTCCGCAACCTGAATGTCTCTTTTACAATTGCTTCTCTAATGGTGAGGACTTCAATTAGTACACAATGCGTGTGCTAAACATTTTTGGTTCAGCCCAGCTTGAACAGCAATTTCCAACATCTCTGTGATATTTCCACGTATGCTGCTTAATATGTATAGGTTATGTGAAGAAAGGCTGGTAACTATTTTTATGAGGGCATGTACAAATGAAATATCCTTGATTCACAAAATGATATCACTGGGCTATTGAAATGAATTAAGTTTTGGAATGTGAGCATGGATTTATGGATTACATGTAGTCATACACTTTTTGCAAAATATGCTGAGCATTTTGTTATCTATCCAGTTTTATTTATTTTTGTCTATCTATTTATCTGAATAAATATGGATTTACATTATGAACATGCTTTTGAGTTCTCCAAATGTGAATAATGTATGTCTAAAAGGTTGTTTCTACCCAGGAGAATACTCTGAACAGAAGCATTTTTTATGCTATACAGGATAACATGACATCACACTGTGAACATCCCTTGTGGACCCCAGCCTGTTGTAGCGAGGCCCACATCTGGAGTCGTATGGATTTATAACACTTAAAAAACATTGGAAAGATATGCGAAGGAGAATTGTTATT
>OZ012690.1:23077015-23095775 GCA_963942565.1 Maea johnstoni
ACACATAGACACCATTTGACCAATGCCTATGCAGTGCTGACACAAGCATTTTTCTGCAAGAAGTTGCGTCTAGTCAGACCTCGATTAGTAGTAGTAGTAGTAGAGGGGTGTGGGTATGATACATATGTGAATGAATATATGGTTGGTCAATTCGCAGTAGTGACATTCAGATTAGTAATTGTAATTGTAATGTTTACTGACCAAGCTCTTGAGCATGGAATTACGTAATTACAAATACATCAATATATAAAAAAACGAATGCAATATATGAAACTATTCAAATGAAGTATATTGCGCAATAATAGTAACCCAGCTTATACGCAAGTATACCCCAGGTTGGGTATACCTGTTACCTGCAACTCCGTCACACCAATAGGGTTGTTTGGGCATGAATGGGTTAAACACGGGTATTAACATTCCCTGCCTGAGTAGCTATATAAGTATACCCCGACACCTCACGCACAGCAGGCCATACCTGTCAGAACCCCAAGACAAATGGGTGCCTGCACTATAATTTTCTCTATTACCTGGCAAGAGTTATGATTTATGCATTAAGGGCATAGTTCGCGTCGAGGCCCGGTCGACCCAGTCCCCAGGCCGAGAAATAAAATGTTTCTCATTTTTCTGAAAAATTCCTAAACCATACGGCGACTAAGTTTCAATAATTATGATGATGATGATGATGATGATGATAATAATTATAATAATAATAATGATAATAATAATAGTGATAATGTTATTATTATCATTATTATTATTATTATTATTATTATTATTATTATTATCATTATTATTATTATTATTATTATTATTATTATTATTATTATCATCATCTTCATCATCATCATTATTATTATTATTATTATTAATAATAATAATATATATATATATATATATATATATATATATATATATATATATATAATTTATTTGCCACCAATAAAGGCGAAAGTATACATATACAACACATAAAACACACAACACAAAAAGAACGTAAACTTTGTTAAATATAGAAACTTTTAAACTTGCTGATAGACCATGAGCTAAACTAGAAATTAGGGTACAACAAACTTACACTTTTACATACAGAAATTCATCTTGTTAGGCTTGCAGATGCTAAGTCGGGTATGGGTTTAACGTTTTGTATCCACTCATTTGACGAAACATGGTAGAGTTATACGCTTAGCCCACTCCCTGCCTAGACCTCACAGCCTCATTATAAATCTTACTGATTGTCTGACCAGATATGCGCCATACCTCTAGCATTGCCGCCGGAGGGCATTCCTCAATTTCTCTCCCTAGGAGCCATGCAAACACCATAGGGGGGTCTTTCCTAAAGATTTCTTCGACTTCCGGAACTTTCTTATAAATGTCTTCGTACATCTTTTTCCTCCTGTCATGAAAATGAGGGCATTGCATAAGGAGGTGGTACATATCTTCGACTACATAAAGGTAACAATTCTCACACGCGCGGACGCTAGTCAGGGTACCTTTAAGTGTAGGGTCATCGCACTTCAGCATACTTGCTCTGCATATGATTTTTACCAGATCTTCACATACCTTCATCATACTATGGTCTATGTCCGAGAGTTGCCACCAAGCAAGATACCTAGTTTCTGTGATAACTGTGTTTAAGAGATCATTATCTTTGTGAAATATGGCGGTAGTTCTCCAGTAGGTATTCTCATAGAACCAGGCTTTCTCCCAGCAGAGACTGGACCATGCTTTTTTCCCATACATCGGTATGTGTCCTTTTAGCATATTCTCGAGTGTCACAAGTAGATCGAACTTGTCGCACACCTTGAAAATGTCAAAAAGAGGACTTCTATGTACATTCAAGTTACCAATATCTCTGTTCTGGATATAAAAATTAAGTCTTCTAGTAAAGATTTCTCTAAAGAAATTACCAACCTCCATCTGAACTATATTAAGTACAAAAAGTAATTTCTTAACCTGGACGTACGTGGGGATCCTAATCCAACCTAACCCAAAAAACGCACTGGCATTGGGTGATCTGTAATGAAACCTTTGCACTCTTCTACCAGCGAATCTTTGAAAGGCTAGGAGATTTTCAGCATCCTTGTCTGACATTATCCACGCCTCACAACCAAAAGTTATGATAGGGATGACGACGGACCAAAATATAATATTGCAGACACTCATGCATAAACCGTTTCTGCGTATCCCTAAACCAGTGGTGGCGTTAAGGGTACGTCGCCCTTTTCCTATTTTCTCTTTGATACAAGTGTCATCATTAGGATAGATACTGGCTTTCACCCCGACGTGATCGTAATTTTCTTTTTCTGGCACTCTCTCGGTGCCAAGGCTGAAGGTTCTAAATTTTGCATGTTTAGTATGTTCAACCTTTGTCTCGCCATGTATAAGAACTGCCGATTTTTTGGCGTTAAAGCCAAATCTCCATTTCTTACCATAGGCTACAACAATCTCATGAACTTTGTCAGTCCTGGCCTTGCTAATTGTAGCTGCTGCCAGATCGTCCGCGTACCCACCCGGGGTACTCGCGATACCATATATACAGCAGCATACCTGCGACTGCTCCAGCTGTACTAAAAGGTCGTTAATAAACGCTATGTACTTGGTGAGAGAGAGATATCCGCCCTGATGAATCCCACAGGACATGGTATACCAGTCGGACATCTCTCCCTCAACACGCACACAGCACCTGAAGTCTTGATAGCCACGGTAGAGCAGTCGCCAGATGCGACCTCTGACACCCATGTCGTGAAGTTTCTGGAACAGACCGTCGGTCCAGACAGTGTCGAAAGCCTTGGAGACATCGAAATATGATACAAACACATTCCGATTGGTCTCCAAGGCTGTCGCCACTGTCTCCTGTAGTAGGATCGAGGTGTGGACGCAGGACGAACCTTTTTTGCCCGCACCCTGAAACCTACTAATGACCTCGTTCGACGTCCACCATTCTTCTAATCTGCCCCAGAGAAGCATTTCGTAAGTCTTATTTAGAGTAGTGAGGAGTGTTATTCCTCTATGGTTGTTAACATTAAGGCTGTCAAGATTTTTCCCTTTGAAGAGGGGTATTTGTATACCCCTCCGCATGTTCTCTGGGACGTATTCCATGTCTACTATGATGTTGAAAAGTAGAGTTAATATCTCCACCATTGTGGCACCTGCGTGACGTAGGTGTTCGCTACACACACCATCGTAGCCGCAGGCTTTACGCAGTTTAAGTTTTTTGACGGCTTTGTCAACTTCATCGCTGGTGAAGGGTTCTTCTAAGAATAGCCCTTCATCTGACATACCATTTAAGGACTTAACGTTTTTTCGTACCCTCTCATAATGTTCGTCATCGAAAGAGGGGTCTGATTTTGGTATGCAGAGTTTAGAGAAGTGGTTCTTCCAAACACATAGTACCTCTGGGATTTCGTACACGACTCTATCTTCTTCGTTTCGGATAGCAATAACCCGACTGCCAGAGCTCTTCCTACTCTTTTTAAGCAAACGCCAAAAATACGATCTATTGACCGTAGCTGAGTTGACAGCCTCTAGTATTTCCTCTTCCTCATATCGTTTAGATTGGTTGACTAGTTCCTTTCTAAACGCTTTTTTCGCAGTTTTGTGTTGTGCAAAACTAGAGGAGTCGGGGGTCCTAGGTCTGCCCTCAGATTTCCAGATACGAAATTTTGCGATTTTAACTTTTTTCAACTGCGTAAGTCTCCGAGACCAGTACGGTTTCAGATTGCTGCGGTACTTGGTCATAGGGAGGGCTCTGGCAGCTTGGTGGATCTTCCTAACAATAGTAGTTACAACTTCGTCGACCTCATCATTAGACCTCAACCCTTGTCGGAGTCTAACTATGACGTCTTTAAGAGATTCACTGAGCGGTGTAGCATATTCTCTAGCCATCTTGACTGTGTCCCAGGTGTTCCACTTAATGGAACCCTTATTACATTTCGGTGATACATTTTTGACTAAGGATTCTATATCTAGGTGCATGACTAAAGACTCGTGGTCCGAGCAGTTAAGTGCCTCATCTTCGGATACCTCACAGAAAGAAACCTTGTCACACGCGCCTGAGGGCACTAGAAAGTAATCAATCGTCGATGAGCCTGTTGGACCTCTGTATGTATCGAGGGGCCCAAGAGTACTAGACTTAAGGTTGATAGGGACAAAATTCAATCTAGTAACGAACTCTAATAGAGACCGGCCCTGTTTAGTGGGGATTCTAGGACTACGATCACCACAGCTATTACCTAGGTCACCGTTAAGGTCACCTCCTATGATGTTTATAGCACCAGGTTCTCGTGACTCGATAAATTCTCCTAAATCATCCAGACATGAATCGTAGTCTTCCGGGGACCCTTGACAAGGGAGATAAGCCGAAATGAAATTTAGAATAGCACCCTTCTCGGTCTGAAGTCTAATACTACAGAATCTGTCGTGGAGGATGTCCTTGACTACAGAGACGCCACCTAGGTGGCGCTTCCATAGGACAGCAACACCTCCTTGTCCGCGTCTCACACCATAGAACTCGTCAGAGGCGGAGTTACTGGCCCTGGCACAGTAGAGCATGTTATCAGAAATTTCTTCCAGCTTGGTGAGCTTGTTTCTATGCAGCCAGTGCTCAGAGACCATGACAACATCATTCTCTGTACATAACTTCCTGAGGTAGGGGACGGAGCTAGTCAGCCCCCTAAGGTTCCAGCAGGCAATTTTTAAATTACTGACGTGATTCATGTCTGGATTGTGGTTGTTTTTGTACCGATCGATCTTACAGTAAAGGGATTGTTTACCATGCAATAGTTATAAGCACTAGGGCCATTTGACTCGTAAGTCATAATACCAGTTATCCTACCATTGATGATTTGTCGTAGGTAAGGATAAACATACACACTTGAATACAGTTGTACATACAGACTAAAACAAAATTGCTCATGGTCTACCGAAATTAACACTAGAGGTAACTTGTTAGCGTAGAAACTGTAACACATAAAAAGTCGATGGCAGTCTTTATCAGGGGTTTCACTAACATGTAGTTTGTTAGGCCCTCGTTTCATAATTTCATTGTCATATATGATAACATCACAAGACGACACATGACGACTGGTGCGAAGAGTTGACTTCTCCTGTATAATGGGCATTGCGCGACGAGTGTATCCGTTCTGTCCACGTTCGTAGTTTGGACGATTGTGGGCAATCTCGGTTATAAGTCTGTTTTGGATACGACGAACGTCTTGACATTGCCAGGAGTGTCCAATTGATCGCATCAGTCCATGGTTCGTGTCGCATACGGAGTTCATCTTAAATATAAAGATCATCATATTAGACATCATACATGGTTCTACATACAGGAAAGTAGGATTTCTTCTCAAAAACCTACCATCGTTATTCCCCTTAGCACGATAAGGGTTGATTCGCATGTTGGTTGTGAAGCTATATTCTAGACATGTGATATCTTGAGAAGTATTTCTAGTAAGTATTAGATTGTGAACATAACCATGTGACATATTGAAAATCTTATACTTGCAAAGGTACGTGGTAGCTATTACATGAAACTTGAGACAATCTTCGCGGCGGCTAGTGTCCGCACACCCGGTAATATAGTGGCGCCATACGGCGACCATATGACATACTAATATATTGATAAGACTTGCTTCACCGATCTGCACACATGAGCTTGCCGGTATGGTGGAAGGATTTCTGTAAAGATTATCTTTAATGTGCATACAAGGATGCTCTGAATCTGTGACACCACTCATACCATTAACGTTAGATGATTGAACGTGCTGGGTGATGTTAACATCGTCATCTATCTTAAAGTTGCGTGCGTACACACTTGTCGTTATACATGAAAGACGGGTAGTCATGTTGCGATGGGTGTCCGAGCACCCAACATCACGTTGTCGCCATCTAGCGGGGGTACGGTGTACCAAGAAATTGCCCACCCAACCTTCAGATGACCGCATGGATATGTGGCCCGGGATGTTGGGTGCTTGTACGTCTGTCTCACCTCTATGATAGACCATGCCACTGTAAAATACTAGAACAAAGGCAGTCATGACAGAGTATATAACATGCATTCTCACGGCACCTTTGTGCTTACTTCCCATGATTGGGTGTTTATTGAATTTACACGACCTAATTCGATCCTGATTCATCGGTGTTAGACTTTTTCTTATCTTTAGGCTTCATGGTCCAGTCCCTGACCGTACAACCATCAGGCCAGAAGCTCTCTTGGGATGCTCTTTTGTAATCTTGTTCATACACCGTAACTTTACATCCTGCGACAGATCTACTTTTCTTAACGGGGATGGTGCATAGGTCTATAGGTTTCAAGTTACGTTGTCTACAATGGTAATACACAATGTTTTCTAGATCTTCATGACATTTACATTTCGAGTAATCCAACTCTTGTACATAAAGTTCTCTCTTACTAGTGGAGGGGGCACTCCTCAAGATCGGGATGGTCATGGTAGGGGACCACTCTCTCTTGCGTTTGCCTTTCCCTTTCCCTTTACCTTGTGTGTGCCATACGTCATTGGCGGCCACTTTCGCATATGTAACATCATTACTAAGATCAATACATGACTCAACACTATCATTGTCAGAGCTACTCTCACTTCCCTCACCTTCAGATAGTGTCCTGTCGTCCGATGTTGAGTACTCGTCCGAGGTGTCCGTGTTATCGGTTGGGTCCGGACGCGCGCCACGGGCTGATTCTAGGATCGGGGTGTTGTCGGAGTTCCCTCCAAAGAAACTGAAGCGATGGGGGTTCTGTTTCTTCGGGGGTGGTGGTAAGTCCTCATCGCCGTCAGCATACCTGCGATTCTTGTCGTTCTTGTCGTTCTGCTTCTTGGAGGCCTGACCAGCGTTCGAACGATCACTCCTGCGGTCGGAGTCCGATGAGGTCGGACGAGTGTTCTTGCTGATTACGGCGTCGTTAGGTACATCTCCTTTCTGCCTCGCCTGTTGACGGCATACATCGGATTGATTACGCCGATCGCCGACAGGCGTATCGTTCTTCCCCCGTCTCCGAGTGGAGGAGCTATCGGAAATATCATTCGTAGATTTCGCGCGATCACCATTGGAAGACCCCTTGGGTCGAGTGGGCGGGTTCTTATTGTCGATGTTCAAATTACCCTGCGGAGGGTCGGGGTCGGCGTCTATCGTGATTGCCGTACGTTTGTTCAGATGTTTAGTCAACGCACCCTTTATGCCCCTGCGGTTCTTAGAAGCAGAGAGCCTGCGGATTCTCCTTGAAGACTTACTGACGCCTTCTCTACGTTTCTTGGGTACAGGATCGCACCTATCTGGAGAGGAGCAGCTCCCAGTACTAGTCGGGTTCTTATCCCTGGTGTACGGGGTCACGATTCTCCTATCGATACGTCTAGGGGATGGGAGTCTCTGAGACACAGCATCCACAGGTGGTTGCAACAGGTACTCACGTTCACCTGAGTTTCCTTTCGGGGCATAGGGGTCGTCCTGAGGTTTCAGCTTCTCGTAATAATAATAATAATAATAATAATAATAATAATAATAATAATAATAATAATATTTAAAATATTGATAGTAATAATAATAATAATAATGATAATTATAATTCATTAGTATTATTATTATTGATATTGATAATAATGATGATAATAATAATAATAATAATAATAATAATAATAATGATAATAAAAATTATACTAATTATACTACTACTACTACTACTACTACTACTACTAATAATAATAATAATAATAATAATAATAATAATAATAATAATAATAATAATAATAATAATAATGAGGAATCCATGCAAATATTTATATCTCAAAGTGCCCCAGGTTTATTTGTTTATCTTCCAGACCAAAAAAAGACATCACTTTTAGAAAATAGTTTAGGGGATATTATAATACAACTCAACTTACAACCCAACTTATAACTCTCCATGATTATTGAAGCATACGATACTTTCAAAGGAGAACTCTAGTCTTGAATCGGACCAACCTAATGTGCAGCCATTTACAGTATCCAAGTACTGGCTCACGTCAATTACGATACCTTTACTACATTACTACAATTTCAACAACAATATAAGTTTTTATTTTCCACGGCCTTGTGAAATCTTTTTAATCGGTTGAGGTGCCATTGAGGAGCTTCGTGTGTAAAACAGCTCTATGATGTGTACATATTTTCTTGGTATGCTGATTTTAAAAGTATACTTGTTGTACTGAATATATCCCCCACAACTTGTTTTAAAGTGCTTATATGTATGCAGACATTTATAAGAAACGACTTTCTTCGCCGCTTAGCCTCAGGCTCATTGATGAAGTCTAGTATATAGTTCGCCTGTCAATTGTGTCATCGTGAAACGAGTCGACCCAGTCTTCAGGCTGTTGGGAAACACTTGTGTTTGGTATATGAATGGCAGCTGGATCGGTGACATACTGTTAGCGGGATCTTTATGGTGCCATACTGGTTCTGGGCATAACTAACAGTTTATGATTGCTGGTAGAAAGTGGAAAGTACAAACATCACACCTCAGTGACAAATGTAGAAAATAACAGCATTTAATAGCAACGCACTACTAAGGCTAAAAGAAAAAAGAAAAAGGACATCACCCAAAATTGAAAATGATATTGAAATGATAGTTATTGAACCTCCGGCCAGCACCAAGACCGCCACCAAATCATCATTATCTTCATCATTATCATCATCTTCATCATCATCATCTTCATCAT
The DNA here is from genome assembly GCA_963942565.1 of Maea johnstoni. Lineage (NCBI taxonomy): Eukaryota > Metazoa > Annelida > Polychaeta > Spionida > Magelonidae > Maea > Maea johnstoni. The sequence continues at coordinate 23,085,724 of OZ012690.1, forward strand.
CATCATCATCATAGCCGCCACCACCATCAGCATCATCTCCATCTTCATCATTATCATCGTAGTGACTGTTTTTTTCTCATTTCCCTGTATCGTAGGCTTGCTCTTCTCTTTTTCTCGCCTGACCAACCCCTTGCGCAGGTGAGGTAACTGTTTAGGTGAAGCACATTATCATAGGTACAGCTAGCCTAGATTTCTAGACTGTCATGTGTATTTTCTGTCACCAGGCACTTCATAATCTAGGTGGCCGTAGTGGCCAATTATATCTACCATGCCTGGTACTACACCATACTGCTTGGTCAACACAGAAGGGACTGTCAACTCTTTAGGTACTAGGAGTCTAGTCTAAGGTACCGTACATACCCTCTGCAGCTTGGTCACCATGTGCAGGCTCACATGGAGCTACGGAGGGCGTCACCAGTGGCGGCAAATGACGGCAAACACAACCGCTCACACATAATGTGCCATAGCCCCCTTTTCATGCTCTGACTCTCTCCTCGCCGTCATCTTGCTCGCATGGCTTATTGCAACACACACCCACATGTCTATCTACCTACCCATCTGCTTATTGGAACCTCGACACCACGTCAAAGAATTTCTTTAAGAGGTGTTCACATCTCAGGGGTCTTTTGCCCATTTATATCACGAACTAATGGGATTGAGCTATTATGTGTACAACAGACTTTCTATCTATCCATCTATCTATCTATCTATCCACCTATCTATCCATCTATCTATCCATCCACCTATATCCCTTTAAAATTCTATCCATCAATATAATCCATCTATCTATCTTGTACATATGAATTTGTATATGTTTGTACATATGTACGTACATACGTACGTGCGTTCTCGCCTACGTACATATGTATGTATGCATGCATGCATGGTTTGCACGTGTATGTGCAAACATGCATGCCCGTATGTTCGTGTGTACGTACGTAACTAGCATGTACGTATGTAAGCATGTGTACATATACCTCTCTCTCTCTCTCTCTCTCTCTCTCTCTCTCTCTCTCTCTCTCTCTCTCTCTCTCTCTCTCCGCGCAGTAGTTCTAGCAACATCAACATCTTCCCGCATCTGAGCCACACGCCGGCAACACAAGCCCACTTCACCTTATGGTCTAATTGAGCGTTTTTCATTATTTTATTCTGTGCCATTAGTTTATTATGTTATTGAGTGACAATTTGCGCCCCGGGACACTGTCAGCCGGTGCGACGCTGGATGATTTATCATGACACACCTTGTTCGCAGGTAAGCCGAGACGTTTCCCCCCGTGAACACAATAGATCAATGGGACAATGTCTTCACCAAAAAACCAGCGCTAAGTGGGGGACGGCGGTGTGGGTATGAGTCCACAACTGGGTTGTGTGCAGTTTTCTCTGAGATGCAGCATCATATACTAAGAATATGATATTTTGGTTCCCGGTTTTCTCACGTTGTACGTTGTGCAACCCGGTGTTCACTTGTAGCCGGGCGGAACATACTAGTATATGCTATGAGGATACCCATGGGATGGGTGTTGACATATTCTGGGTGGAGCTATCGTATATAGATACTCTGTGCTTGGCGAATTCCCTTCGGAAAAAATGTTGTACCACTATCAAGTCCATTCGCCCACTGGATACCGATTTTTTGTTTGCATATATATATATATATATATATATATATATATATATATATATATATATATATATATATATATATATATATATATATATATATATATATATATATATATTATATATATATATATATATATATATATATATATATATATATATATATATATATATATATATATATATATATATATATAACGATTCGATATACAGGCAGGATACAATATAGATGTTGACCTGAAATGGTTCACCTTTTTCTTTTCGTGATGCCTCAGGTGATGTATCTATTTCTAACGTGCATCAATATGTCACAAAAACAATGATGTCCATCCCTATTGAGGGTTTTGATTAATTGGTGTCTGGGTTGTTTGTGCAATACACAATAGCTCTCCGATGGTTATCGAGAGGAAAAGAGTCCCAGCCTCTGATCTTCCTAACTGCTGTCAACTGTGTCGCCTTAACCCTCTCCCTAACAGGGAGAACTACTCACACCGAAAAGAATATCTTATAGTGAAACCCATGCTAACGATTTAGTCAATTGCAGCCGAGATTTCTTATTCTTATTCTTGTTTTTCTCTTATTGGTAATATTCTTATCTCTTGGTCTTTTATTCATTATTATTATTATTATTATTATTATTATTATTATTATTATTATTATTATTATTATTATTATTATTATAGTGATGCTGGTTATAATACTAATAATATTAATAATACTACTAATAATAATAATGATAATAATAATGATAATAATAAAAATAATAACAATAATGATAATAATAATAATAATAATAATAATAATAATAATAATAGTAATAATAACAATGATAATGATAATAATTATTATGATAACAATAATAATAATGATAATAATAATAATAATAATAATAATGATAACAAAATAATAGTTAATAACTCAACAAAATGACATAAATGAACAATGCACAAAAAGGAAAAGCTCACATGAGGAATATAAAAGCCAGATCACTTGTGAAATTACGCTACGACTGCACCACGCTGAGGAATGTATTCTGAGAGCCCAGATAGGCAGCATACGGTGATACGGGCATCTGCTGTGTTGGTGGCAGGGCCAGTAGCCAGCCAGAACGAGAGAGAAGTGATCAAACTGTGCGTGATTAATGTAGAGGAGCGCTGGCTCGCAGCAAGTGGTCGCCATGCATATAAAGACCCCACAGACGGGTGTGCGAGGGGCCATGTTGTGCGGCACCGCTTACAATACCGCCACAATCTGATCACCATAAGCACACAACAAAAACCAACAAAACCACCTCATCAATTCTCAAATCAGGAGTTTCTACTCAAATTATGAAGAAGATAACTAATAGCTCTTCAATGATCACTTGTTGTCTGTGTGTATATTGGACATGTATAATATGAGTATTCATTATGTCACGTGTTAGTTAATTTGCATCTGGAGTGCGCATATGGTAGGGTAATTATGAGCATAACTCATCAAGTGGAATGGTAACAGAAGAATTCGTGAAGATGTATTGTTGCGCCCAACAGAAATAATATCTTTCTATGGAATATTTCACGAAATATTGCATAGTTATCAATTTCTTTTCGTATTTATCGTGCGTGTGTGGCCAGCCTGAATGCATGTGTATCTATATATTATATAGTTAAGTGGACGACCGGATGATTGCAAATTAAACTTAGGTTTTTGACAAAAATGCGTTAGTAGTATATCAAATATAAGCAAATTGCTTTGCACATTCGGTATTATTAAAATATCATTCATGATATTAATTCATTTCCTTCAGATTAGTGATTTTCGCTTTATTTCAGCCAGAGGTTTGCTGAACATATGGGATTAATATAGTATTTTCAACAGATTGAGGCAGGTATTCTGGATCTGGATATCATATTTTTTTGCAACATGCCACTGTTGCTTTATATTTTGCATTTTTATTGCTTTATAAAAAATTATAGTATGATGTAGAAGTGCATATTTATAAAGGAACCCGGCACCAGAATACATTAAATGTAACCTGTTGATGATGAATGGGCAAGCCGCTCTAGGATCGTGATATAGATATGGAAGTGAGTGTCAATAATATGCGATGATCTGAATCTTAATAGTCCTAAATGAGAAATCGGCTGGTATCGTATTTCCGAGTATATAAATATGAATTTGCGTTATAGTATTGGTACCCATATCCCCAGGACTCATTTATGATAAGCTTTTGCTTTGAAAAATATTAGCTTTTCCTAATAGAATTAGGTATATATATATATATATATATATATATATATATATATATATATATATATATATACATATATATATATATATATATATATATATATATATATATATATATTTATATATATATATATATATATATATATATATATATATATATATATATATATATATATATATATATATGTATTATATATATATATATATATATATATATATATATACACATATATATATATATATATATATATATATATATATATATATATATATATATATATATATATATATATATATATATATATATATATATATATATATATATATATATATATACGTATTTTATCAAACAAAGGGCAATTATTTCATAAAAGTTGTATGGCACTAAGTGGCCTTTGTGTGTCAATATGCCTCTAAGCAACTGTTCATTCATTCCTTTATTCCTATTTCATCAATTTGTAACTAGCTTACACTAACCCTGTTTTTGCAGACTCGTGGATGTTGCTTCGTTACACCGCATCCCTCGGTATGATGTGACCATACGGGATACATTTTCCACGAAAAACGAGCATAAAAATGCAGTAATGTGACAAAATGCACTCCCATGCGTAATCGTATTGATGGCGAACAATGACTATTTTCGTGCTGGATAGCTTTGCACCGACTCAGATATGCATGAATATATCATATTTTGACACACTCCACACAAGTCTCGCGTGTAGTGCCTACATGAGGCAATACATGGGCGTTCTGCGGCATTGCCTAGTGTGAGTATGCACTACAACGGTACTGCCTCTAGTCTAGATTTCTCAAGCACGGCCAGTTCGCCTTGCCACTCTCCCTTTGTTGGGAGCCGCCGTGTCAACTGATTTGACTAGGGAACGGTAAAATCCTAATCACACCCATCACTCATTCCGTCATCGTATTAAGGTAACTGGATCCGGATAATATATCCAGTATCAGTTCTGTGTTGTAGTACAGGGGTGATGTATGGAAAATCACATTACCAAATACATATACTTATCATACAGCATTACCTTGTACACGATGGTGTATCTATACGTTAAGTAAGCCAGTGAGCCGTATGCATGTGTAGATTGTGTGTGTGTTGTATGTGTATGTATTGAATGGATAGGGTGATGGACAGCTCTATGCGTTGTAGATATTAATTATTCTTATGATAATAATAATAATAATAATCTTTATTTCAAGAGGGTAACACAGTCAAATAGTACATTGGTCTTCCCTGTGGCCCTGAGTATACAACATCATTATGGTACCCGAGCCCTCGGGTCACAGGGTTACAAAATAGCTTTACATATTGTTCATTTAAGTACTCTGTTTTAAAAGAGTGTACATCTGTATATCTTTCCTATTTACTCTGCTTTTACTAACAATATCACTCGTGAAGTACAATATCTGGGCAACATTGCATATGCTGCACCTAAGATTCGCTTCATTCTAGGATACTTTCCCAGCACAAAGCACACAACCCACAGTAAAATTCCTTAGAAAAATAAAATCTACATTATTTCCTCATTCCCTATATATGAATTGGCCGTGTTTTTTTGTATGTCCAAATATCGATTGAAAATGTACCCATGCAAGCTCACCTAATACGCTTGAGAAATGAGGTTTTAGTTTTCTCTACAAATATCACATTTTGACCTATATAGACCACCCCAATCTATGGCATATTCAACATGGCCATTATTGCTTATTTATAATCATCCCAGCACGGGTCCACGGAACCCAAATGTCAGCCCTCCTATAATAACGACCAGACAATAATAACTCCCCTGAGAACCTGAAATACCATTTCCAAATCCCCGACACGTTTTCCTAATGAACGCACTGAATTATGATGGACTGGTAATTCCCGAATGCCGTGTTTTAGAATATTGCGTTTTTAACCAATCCTGGTACCTGTTATTCTCTCATTTTCTCTTCGGGTTGTTTTTTCTCGTGGATTCGAGTGAGTTTTGCTGTCAAGGTCTCTCTCGCCTTTGTTCGCAGGCAGGTCGCTTCACAAATACTGGGAATATCTGTTTCTCGAAGATTGACGCCAAATTGGCCATTCTTAGTGCAACACGGGGAGTTTCGTGCAGGGTTTGCAAAGCAATTTTGCCAAATTGGTTGTTATCACGCATAGAGAAATGCCACCTAATTATAGCGCAGTGGAAGATAGTTCTGGTTAATTAGGGATCTCAGAGTTGACTGGAGGAAGTCTACCACACCGACTTCAACACCGAACCGCAATTACCCTGTCTAAGACTAGGGCTCGAAAACGAGATACTGGTTCTCTATTACCCGAGGGCACATGAACAATTATTCGATGCTTCTACTATTCTATTACGTAATATAAAGAAACAGACTTAAAGTGCATAAACCTAGACCATCATTACTTTCAAGATATATATATATATATATATGGGCAAAGTCAAGTTGTTACGGAGTCACAGATTTGCTGTTCACTGCTAAATAACAGTTTTATTAAAAAGGCATTGATATAAAGTTATATATGGTTAGAAAGGGCTTGTGAAGTACTTTATTATGGTATAAAATTCATTTTCATAAAAAAAAATTTTGATGGTTAAAAAGGGAAAAAACATGCCCGTTACGGAGTCACGGAAAATTACCACCAGTTTTTCAAGGTTTTAATCAAATATCTTTTTCTTGCTGTTGCAATTAGATACTCTAAAAGAAAACTCAATATGTAGATAAATAAACTTGTTTTTAACAACATAAGACAAAAATTTAGTTATCATTGTTACCAAAACTGGTTTTATTGAAAAAAACATTAGTGAAGGTTGCGTTACGGAGTCACACTCACCAAACGTTACGGAGTCACATATTCATAATAATGCACTAAATCTATCAAATGTTGTTTAATTTGGTCCAATTACCATGAATTACTCTAAAAGAAAAGTCAATCTGTAGATAGATAAACTTGTTTTAAACAACATAATACAATAGTTTAGTTATAATTGTTACCAAAACTGGTTTTACTAAGAAAATATCACAGAAAGTCCTGTTAAGTTGTTACGGAGTCACAGTCACCAAATGTTACAGAGTCACATATTCACATTAATGCACAATGCTCTATCAAATGTAGTTTTATTTGGCAAATGAATATAAGAAATGAATGTAAAAGTGAATATTTCTTGCAAGAAGACCTAACAAAGTGTATTAAAATCAGACACAATTTTATTTTGCACCTGCATTTCACCATAGTGAGGTGCTGTTGGACTGCTTTGTAAAGGTATTTAAGTATAGACAGGAAAGGTTTGTCTCTTAACAAGCTAACAGGATAGGGATGTATGGGATGTTAGGTGTCTGGGACGCTTCCTTTTTCTGACATTACACATAGCAATCGTGGCTACATTGTTACTAATTGCATAAATGGTACCATTTCCCATGTAGCAATAAACATATGAGTTGATCTGTCCTGTGGGACTGGATTACCTACAGCTGTTACTGCAACTGATCCAATTGTTTACAGTTAGCCACCCGGCCCACCCCTCTGCCCTTCCTTATTTAGTGGCTTCCTATTGTCTGGATTAGTGCATACCTTTGCATTGTGAATATTGATGAGGTTAATCTTAAAAAGGCACTCAAGGTCACATTCATTCAGAATTTCAAGAGGGAAACATGTCATTGTCCATCACTGAGAAAAGCAGAAAAACAGGGAAAAGATCAGAGCTAACCCTTGGCTCCATGAGAGAATGGCAGTGAAGGATCGGATAAGAAAACAGATCAAAAAGCAGAATGCACCAGAACTGACAAAGGAACAAGTAGTAGGAAAGATAGAAAGAGAGGTAAAAAGAAAGCACAGAGAGAAGAAAATAAGTTGTTGGAAAAGAAAAGTTGTGTACTACAGAATAAACTAAAACTTCCTCTTACTCCACATGCTCACTGGGAAAGGTGATATATTTAGTCTGGCCTACTATGCCTAAGAAGCAGCTTTGCTAGACAGCATGATCAAAAAACTAACTCCTACTAAAAGGAAAGTTGCTGTACATCACATTCAGGACCTTAACTAAACACCTCAGCCTTAGCAAATCCACCTACCTCACCATTATTATGTTATAAATACGGGTGGAGAGGATGAGGCAGGATTGGGTGGAATCACATAATTCTCTTCAGAACAAACTCTTTATTTTGTGAGATTATGGGTTTGCGTAGACTCAGAATAACATGGTTATGAAAATAATTATGCCATGTATTTTCTTAAGGTCATAAAATGGTACTAAATTGTGTTCTTAAGAAATGAGTTTTACCCACCTTAAATGCCCCTTGACATATATGTGACTCCGTAACGTTACGGAGTCACACATTTCACTCCCAATAAAAACCTCTAAAAAAATTTTTTTCCAAGAAACAACTTGTATTGGATTTAAAAGGGTCCCTTAAAGCTTTCTTTCACCAAGTTTGGTATTTTTATGTTAAGGTTAACACTTAGAAAATTGAAAAATACCTGTTTTTTGCGTTACGGAGTCACATGTTACGGAGTCACATATCACCTAATTTCAAATTTATGAAAAAACACCTTTTTATTTCATAAAAGTGTGTGAATGTTTAAAGGATGATTATAAGTCTTATTAATAACCCATAAATTGCATAGGTAGCCTTTAAATCAAATTAAATGACCAGCAGTACTAGATTGTGTTAAGTAGGGTTAGTGTTAGTTATAAACATTTTGTGTGATTACCAAAACGTCCTTGAATAAATCCTTAATTTCTCTTTTATTTCAAAAAAAAATTAAAATCTAAATACATATCCAGAAACTAGAGATTATAAGCTTTCCAACCATATAAGACACCAAACAGTTTGATGAAGTTCATTTTTTGCCCTAGATGATAACTCTTGCTTGACTTTGCCCATATATATATATATATATATATATATATATATATATATATATATATATATATATATATATATATATATATGTATGTATGTATGTATGTATTTATGTATGTATGTATGTATGTATGTATGTATGTATGTATGTATATACATGTATATATATATATATATATATATATATATATATATATATATATATATATATATATATATATATATATATATATATATATATATATATATATCATCTCAAATTAGTCTACTTTTTTCGAACGGTCTCACGGTTCATAACAAAAAGTTCCAGCACACTCTGGCCTATGCTTCTTGTTATAAGCCAGAAGTTGTCTAGTAGGATTTGCAAAGACATTTGCCATATATGTACCATTTAATCCATCAGTATCCATCAAGAACTTTTCTCTAAGAAAGGTCAGTGTATAACTGCATTTGCTTAGGGTTTTGTGATAAAGGTTATCCATGGTTAGAGTCCATTCTTAGTTGTTTGTGGTCCGAGAATCGGCATTGTAACCCTTCCTCCTGAATCACCAGCCAGATTGCTAGATGGAAGTGTTTGAGATAAGGGGCCCATTAAGAACGCATTCAACCCCGAGACTTTTCCGACTACCCTCCATTTCCTAGCACCCTCCAGAGGGAAACCCAACACCCTCTGTCGCCAGCCCCTATCGTTACAAGAGGGTATGGGATACCCTCCTCACACCACTACATAACACAGCACCACAAACATGGCGTATATACATAGAACTAGATGCTGTTATCCAACATCTTTTCGTGCATTTCGGTTACGTATATCAAAGCACAGATGTTGTAACATCAGGTTTAGTTTAAACCAATACTGACGACCAGCCCTGGTGGTATCGTTTTCGACCCATCGGATAGATTATTTAGACAAAACATACAAGGCACAGTTCCTTTAAGAAATTTTACTCCAAACCATCCATTAACTGGGAGAGTGCATCTATACTAGTAATATATATATATATATATATATATATATATATATATATATATATATATATATATATATATATATATATATATATATATATATATATATATATATATGTATATGTAAACTCTCACTAAACGTGGAGGCAAACGTATTCCTTTCTCCCTGACAGTTCCTGAGCTACTCCCCCAGGAGTATGAATGGAAGTCGTCCGTGTAATGGGTCTGATGAGTGCTATTTTGGGAAGTTGTTTGTTGTGGGCCACGTAATGAAACCCAATGCCAATTTAACCCTTTAATACTTAAGCTAAATTGAAACTACAAAGAAAAACCATGAGTTATGACGAATCTTTATGTATCCTTACTGTTTC
>OZ012690.1:23095975-23160975 GCA_963942565.1 Maea johnstoni
GAAATATGCCACTTAACCCCTTTGTGTGGCAATTGTGTGAACTAAATGGCCAACAGTAGGCCACAGGTCTCTTTGTAGTATAGGTGCAGGCTTTTATATGTAATAAAGTAAAATCCGAATAGAGCCTTGTAGCTAGGCTAGGTGAGGGTGTACTATCGAACTCAGCTAGCCATGACAGGTGAATAGCTTGCATAAGGTTCTAGGAGAAATCGGTATATAAATGAAATATGGGCATATCGGGTGTGGGGTAGGGGTGGGTGTATATAGACGAAATCAAATCTATGTGAAGGTGGTGAATATGAGATTGAGGGACTTCCTGATAGTCATTCCACGGTGCCTTGCACTGATGTGCAGATGGGTACGTACGCCTGAGTGTAGTTAGAGAGATAGGCGAAGCATGTAGATGACGAGGGTGATGAGAACTACACCCTCTCGCACCCTGCACACACTCCACCCTATCACCCTCTCCGCCCTGTCACGCCCTGTACATACCCACACATGCCACTACGGTTTGATAACAGCAGCACCAACACTTGCCCATCTACAGAATGGGACACGTTCTTTTAACGTTTCGTAGTTGTCAATAATAATAATAATAATAATAATAATAATAATAATAATAATAATAATAATAATAATAATAATACTGATAATAATAATGGTAATAACAATAATAATAATAATAATAATAATAATAATAATAATAATAATAATAATAATAACAGTAATAATAATGATAATAATAATAATCTTTTAATTAAAGAGGGTAACACAGTCTAATGGTATGTTGATCTTCCCTGTGGAAATGATGACGAGGATGATGATGATGAGTTTTGCTCATATTTCAATAAGTCATCATGGCGGTGATTTATCTACAGCGAAAAGTATTACAACACCGGCCTCTTTTTTAATTGTTTAGACGTATAGATGATGTGAGGTGTCCCGGGCGTCATGAACACGCTAGGTTTAACCCTTTCACGATCAGAAAATTTCATGTATATATATAATATATATATATATATATATATATATATATATATATATATATATATATATATATATATATATATATATATATATATATATATATATATATATAGAGAGAGAGAGAGAGAGAGAGAGAGAGAGAGAGAGAGAGAGAGAGAGAGAGAGAGATAGATAGATATATTGTTTATATATATATATATATATATATATATATATATATATATATATATATATATATATATATATATATATATATATGTATATATATATATATATATATATATATATATATATATATATATATATTTATATATATATATATATAGAGAGAGAGAGAGAGAGAGAGAGAGATATTGTTTATATATATATATATATATATATATATATATATATATATATATATATATATATATATATATATATATATATATATATATATATACATATATATATATATATTTATATATATACTAAAGGGCAACCAGCTTGCTTGAGCTGAGCTAGAAGGGATGGTGAAGAAAGCCAATCCTCTCTTCACCTTCTCGTATTACCAAGAAGTGCCCTCGGCCATGTTGTTTTATTGCTCGGGCAATCATGGTAAGGTGTTAAAACGCGTCACCTAGCGGTAAGAACATCATACATGACTTTGATGTCGCGATACTGATCAGCCCCAGGGGAGGAAAATATGGCCAGATAATACTTTGCAGCTAGGCCACATATTTTCAGCAGGCTAAGGCAGTGTAGCATGGCCGCTGTCGTCGACTGGCTCTCATTAGGATACGGCCTGCTATCTTTTGACACCGCTATGTTTTATGTGTATCATTTTACCTCTTGCTTTTGGTTAACCGTGATAGGGTGTGGGTGGTGTTCTTTCAAGCCAACCACAAACTTGTTTCTCCTAACCGACTTCTGATCTTTTCGCCAGCAACTTGGAATCAGTAGATATCATTACTTGGCCAGAATTTTCAAATATGTATATATCATCAGGAATTATATTAACATATTAAAGCAGTATAGTTATTATGGTACTTCTAATAGAAAAGGACTATCAGAAAATTGACATTGTCGACGGAGATAGTTAAGCCATAACAGGATTGCATCAGGATACATGTATGTATGTATGTATGTATGTATGTATGTATGTATGTATGTGTATTTGAGTCTGTATGTATATGTATATATGCATGTCGGAATGTATGTATGCGTGTGTATGTATGTATGTATGCAGGTATGTATGTATTTATATGTTATATGTATGTGTGTTTGAGTCTGTATGTATGTATGTCGTATGTATGTATGTATGTATGTATGTATGTATGTGTGTTTGTGTCTGTCTGTATGTATGTATGTATGTGTGTATGCATGTATGTACTTGGCCCCAAAACACCCTGTAGGGTAGGGTAGTAGGGTGTACAAGCTGTGTTGATTGCTGAAGCATCTGCAAGACATCGTTGGTGATTTATGTTTTGTTGAAACTGGCTGTTTAGGACTCCTGTACATCAGATAGGGGAATTACCTTTTAAAAGGAAGGCATGCTGTCTAAGATAAGCAAATGGCTAATGAATGCCCACTGGCAGTCCCAACTGACAGTGGTCCCTATTTATGGGGCCTCCCTCTCTCCACACACTGTTACCTCCACTTTCCTACCCTCTTAGCGTGATAATGGACATGACTTGAGACTAGGGAGGATAAGGACCATGGATTCAGGCAGGGTTAACATTGGCACGCAAGGATATATATATATATATATATATATATATATATATATATATATATATAATATATATATATATATATATATATATGTATATATGTATATATATATTTATATATATGTATATATGTATATATATATATATATATATATATATATATATATATATATATATATATATATATATATATATATATGTATAATATATATATATATATGTATATATATATATATGTATATATATATATATATGTATATATATATATATATATATAAATATATATATTTATATATATATAAATATATATATATATATATATATATATATATATATATATATATATATATATATATATATATATATATTATATACATATATATATATATATATATATATATATATAATATATATATATATATATATATATATATATATATATATATATATATTAGTGTGTGTGTGTGAGGGGTATTTCTATGCAAGGCCACCAGATGTCAGGAGCGGCGCGTGAGCAACTTACTGACATTTACAGCAGTTGGTTCATTCCTCACGTGATTTTGAGAATGTCTAGATAGTAGAATACGTTCAAGAGTTTTTCTTACATAACAAGCCTAGACGAACATAACTATCTCTCTGTTTTAAGGAGCCAAGTGGTCAGGATGCCGATGGTCAGAAGTGTAAAAAAAAGGAGTCCCTAGGGCGCCATCTATAGGTCATTGGCAGTACTAAACTCGTGTTGATCATGTGAAAAAAAGGAGTCCCTAGGGCGCCATCTATAGGTCATTGGCAGTACTAAACTCGTGTTGATCATGTGAAATCTTCTACGGACAAAGAACCTAGCCAACAATTCCCAGTCTAGCCCTGTTTGTAAGAAGTTGCTTCGTCATGTGTGTTTACTCGTTCCCTAGCCGAATTATAGGCATTACTATCTGCTCTCATTATAGCGTGTGAGTGTCCCTCATCCTACTGCGAGAAAATCAGGCTTTAATGACATAGGCCCAGTTCTGTAATGACCAGTCGCACAGCTCCGACCTCGCCACTTAGTCCCGCTACGAGCACTCGGCGATCGCTCCTGCTCTCGACTGGAAAATCTGAGAGGAATTTAGGACGAGAAAGTTCCTGTTCATACCACACCTACCCATAATTCATTCCACTGGTGTAAGCTTCCAAACAGCTGCGATGTGAATGAAAGGGTCGACATGTTGAACATATCACCATATCGATATTCTAACAAACCAGAAACCAATAAATTACACCATATATTCTTCGATAAATTAAGCAGTATCTACGTATCTTCATTCCCCTGAGGGATGATCAAATCGTATGTTACACACTCAGCTCTCGAATGAATATTATTATTATTATTATCATTATTATTATTATTATTATTATTATTATGGTGTTGTTATTATTATTATTATTATTATTATTATTATTATTATTATTATTATCAGAACAATAAAAAAAGTCAGCTAATGCTGCCTACATATAAAGGTGTATAATACATTTGAAAACGCAAATCAGTGCCAGAGGATCTAAGCATAGTCAGTAAGAAAATACCCAACCCTGAAAATATACTAATCCCTGATTAAGTTCTACTGTTCACAGTGCGACCTTTTTCAGCCACAAATCTTGACTCACATAATCTATCACCAAGGCGTAAAGAGGAAAGGATAGAGGTGTGAACAGAAATAAGTAAATAAACAAGATTTAACTACTGTAGATTCACAAAAGATTGTGTAGAGTATATTTTACGAATTTACAAAAAATCAATTTTTGCGTTTTTTTAACTTTGCAAATTGGCCGCAACATGGAGTGCCACCTTTACACTTAAAGTCGCAGCACTAATTATTGCGAATTTTAATTTTGCGTCCCCAGGCTAAACGCTAAAAAACGCAAAAATTAGACTAACGCAATCTTTTCCGAATTTACAGTATTCCATAGACTAGGAGCTAGTCTACTTCCACCGATTGGTGAGACAAATTTGAACAAAACAGACTGTCACCCTGGCTTGAAGGACTGCTGTTGTCCTCGTCGTCACCTAACTACTAGCCTGTCATGCCAGCAACAGTCTGGGCGATAATAGGGTACAGGTGTTTAATGAGTAGTATTTACACGAATTTGTCGTCTAATGACGGGGAGGGATTTCCGCACTTGGGGCTATGATGGGGGTAAGGATATGGAGTGGGGGGGGGGGGGGTACTCAATTTCATCAAATAGTAGGGGTGTGTAAACGTTAAGATATTTTTGTTGTCTTCATTTTTTGGCTGATAGATGGCGCCTGGCTTTGGTGTCACATTTAATAGCAAGAACCGAGCTTTTGGCAAGATCTCAGTTTAGCCACATGGTGAGCAAGTGAAGAACTAAATCAGGGTACACTCAATTTTAGTTGATACACTTTTCATGGTTAGTTATAAAATAGGTGAAAATCCCTGGGGCCAGGGGTCCTAAGTATGAAATCTTACATAGTGCTTGCAAGGTGCTTGTGGTTAGGAATACAAAGCGAGAAAAATGGACTTTCTCACCACAAGCACAACACAAGCACTACGCAAAGCTTTATACTTAGGGCCCCAGGGCTAGAATGGGGTGGGTACCTGTGAGGCTCACCCCTTAGCTAATAGCCGAGTGTCAATCCCCCACCCCCTCGCGCCTGCTGTGTGTGATAGGGGGCAGACAGGAAGGGCTAGGAGTGAAAGTGAGTTGTGTCTCCATGATTAATGTCCCATGCAATCATCCACGGTAAATCACCGTCTCTACTTACTTTTGGACAGGCTAATTATTGCACGGTAAGGCACGGCAACTGGGCGACAACAGGAGGGGAAGGGTCGACTCCTCGCACGTACACAGGCTCAGGTGGGACCTTCAGGGCCTAGTCAGGATGGAAGGGGGGGGGGGCTACCATCTTCTTACTCGTCATGTGGTGGAAGGAAAGACTCGCCCATACACACTCAGATGGGACCTTCATGGCTCAGTCGGGGGAGAAGGGGGGGGCCTCCCATCTCCCTACTCGTCATGTGCTGGAAGGAAAGACTCGCTCATACACACTCAGATGGGACCTTCAGGGCTCAGTCAGGGGAGGTGGGGGGGCTCCCATCTTCCTACTCGTGATGTGGTGGAAGGGTCGACTCGCCCATACACAGGCTCAGATGGGACCTTCAGGGCTCAGTCAGGGGAGGGGGGGGGAGGGGCTCCCATCTCCCTACTCGTCATGTGGTGGAAGGGACGACTCGCCCATACACGGGCTCAGATGGGACCTTCAGGGCCTACTAGTCAGGGGAGGTGGAGGGGGGGGGGGGGGGGGGGCTCCCGTCTTCTCACTCGTGATGTGGTGGAAGGGTCGACTCGCCCATACACTCACTCATATAGTGACTTTCAGGGCTCAGTCAGGGGAGAGGGCTCCCATCTTCATACTCGTGATGTGATGTGGTAGTGACAGTGGTGTATTCAGTTCTAGCCTAGCTCTTGGTAATGGGAGGGACAATTTATTTATAATAGACCTCTCTGGTTATGGTAAAATTATAGAATGCTTTTCTCCTTGCTGTCTTTGGCTTTCTTTCGATGTCCAGGTGTTCGTTTCTTTGGCTGACCATAGGTGCGGTCAAGGGAGGTCACACAGGCAGGCTGTAGTGAGCTTAGAGTGTCAACTACTACCACTACTAAAACCATTTATAGAGTGTGTTTAGGTACGTAACATGCCATTTTGGCCTAGTGAACTTTTGACAGGTCCTAAACATAGGATAGCTTTGCGCAGTCACTGGCACTTACACTATCGGTACTGGTTCTTGCCTCTGGTCAACACTTTCCTCGATTATTGACACTGTTCAGTTGAACTCGTTAATTTACATTGTTAAAACCAATTATTTTCTGAGCGGTTTTCGACCATATAAAGTATAGCAGCACCTCGCAACCACGTATAGATCAAAGTGGAAAAGGTTTAGTTACTTTTGCCACATGATACCCTAGCATGATTAGAGGCTAGCGGTTGTCTACCTGTCAGGTTTCCCAGGTAGGCACCCCGTACCGGGTGGTTGGGTACCTTCATTAGGGGTTAGGGTGCGGGCAGATGCTACCACAAGACAATACTTAGGGGCTATAAATCCTGACACGAGCTGGTTCGTACAATGTCCTATTAACGCTACCCCCGACTGTAGTGTGTTGGTTTAACATGAAACCATACACCTGTCGCCATCCCTCTCTCTCTCTTTCTCTTGCTCATTGGCATGCTCACCATCGTGCCCTGGGGTGGTTTTACTAACAAATTGGCCAGGTTATTTCAGGGTTTCACATTTCCCCTGTAAAACTAAAAACATACTCCAGACACCCGCTGAAAGAAAAGCAACTTGGGGCAAACATCCTTAAAACCTATATGAGACGTGCCTATGTCCCATTTTGAACACGATTTCGAATTACCGTGTACCTATTATATTGTGAAAAGACTCGATGTATTTATATCTTAGAGGTTTAAGTGTATTTTTTTTTTATATTGGAATTCAATTTCTCCCAAGAAGTATGTAGCATGATAACTAAAAATCCACACCCCATCACCCAGCAAGAAAAAAACTAAAATGACAGTCTAGAAATCGAGGCTATGTGAATATCTGCCTTCATGTTCTATTATCATGGTCACCACAATAATCGTCACCATCACACTCCCAATCACACTTGTCAACACACTCACCATGTGTGTGTGTGTGTGTGTGTGTGTGTCTGTGTGTGTGTGTGTGTGTGTGTATATATATATATATATATATATATATATATATATATATATATATATATATATATATATATATATATATTGACAATGCATAAAAATACAATACATCAAAATATAACGGTAAACGTGCATCATCATCATCATTATTGTCACCATTCCTTTATCCACGCATTTCTGTCGAGCATTTGATACCCCTGTCTACCTGTCCCCTTGTCTCCATGTGATAATTACCTGCATTCGCCAGCACTTCGAGGCCTCTAAGTGGATTTCCTGCTCGTAGTTAGCACCTGTAATTAAGGCAATCAGCACACCTGAATCGATGATGCGCGTCACTTTCAGCCGCGAAACAATTCATCTCTTCGGAGGCCAATCACCAGCCCAGCGCAGCACACGTCGCTGCCATTCTTACCGTTATGCAAGCTATTCTTTCACCAGAATGCTTCATCCGATTAGGTTTCCAAATCAGTTAGTGCATTAGGTCGGAATTCCCTCCCCCAAAAGGCCCCAACCCGTGTGGCATCCTATCATATTTCCTCGATTATCTCTGTCCATATTTCCTGTTTTTGTGTCTTCCATTCTGGCAGGGAGTGTAGATGCACGTCTCTGATTCTGCCAAATTAGACGTTTTCCACCTTTGACGATTTGTTGATAAAGAAAAACATCTTAGTTGATATGAAGATAAGTTTGGTATATCTGAAATTTAAAAAAATGTGGAATACGTAAGCTGTATTTATGAACGAAAGTATGTGATTCTGTATGCCACGGTCTGCGACGAGTACGAGGATGATAATGATGATGATAAATCGGCGATAGTACAGAACCTAGATACCCAATGTCGATTTCAAATGGTGAGAAAGTACCCTATTGTTTAAAATATGTTATACCAGTGTTGCCTATCGGTATTAAACCAGCTGACCCCTTTCCCGGGCCCTCCGCACGAGGGCAATGGCTATTTCACTAACGAATATTCCGAGATTAACAGGGTTAAATTCAAAGAAATAAAGTCGGCTGGGGAGCAGACAATCTCTTTACCAATATTGTGAAAATATCATATCACCAACAAGCAAATTTTAAAGGCGCCATTCCCTAAGTACAGTATAAAGGTAAAGGTATTCGGTTTGATTATAGTCTTGTATCCACCGAAATGTTCACATGACCTTCCTTCCTAGTGTACTAGATCTAGTACTCCATATTGGTCTGGTCAAATGTCTATAAATAATAGACAGGCGTTCAGGTTATGCAGCTTTCATAAACATTCAAAAGGTAGGAAATTTGACATGGAGGTCACTAAAAGTTGTCCCAGATTGGAGGTCACTAAAAGTTGTCCCAAAATTGTATCAATCTGTCCATGTAGTTATTGGTTTGAGAGTAATATGTTTGTATGGGTGAAAGGTATATACTGAATTTACCACCAGTTCATCGTGAGGGAGCAATACTACTGTTATCTCCGGTATTACCATATACTTGAACTCAACTTTGGTCTTCTAAGGTCTCTGGCATTACCAACATTTCCATCACTGAGGAGCGCGATGCCTCATATTACGTCACAAGTCACGTCGAGAGCGAGATAAGACCTATGTCTCGCGAGAGTTAATGGGGCAGGTAATTGACCAGTGGTATTGTTTATACGGCAGCGGGTGGGGTTCTTGACCGGAATAACGCGTGATTACCATTGACAATATTGCACAATGTTACGCTCGTACAGGGGCTGCCATTTCGAACCAGTGCCTCCATAGCAGAGATCTGTGGAAGAGATAGGACTAATCTCGGCCGTTTGATTACTGAATGGCTCCCTTTCAAGATCGAAACGTCCAGGTGGTCTGGTTACGCTAGGGTAGCTCACTCTTCTCGTAGATGAATCTTGGATGAATTTGGTCATCTAAGGATGAATAATATTCTTTTCAGAACTAAATTGAACTTCTCAAATCCTGGATCCGCCCCTGAATAAACACACTAGCATACAAGCTCTTCTCGAGGAAACGCACATTTCCTCTAAATATTTCTTCGTATTGTTAGTAGTAGTAGTAGCGGTTTTAGTAGTAGTAGTAGTAGTAGTATTTTTATTTCGCCCTAATACTTCTAAATCGTATCAGTCAATAAAGATGAGATACACTACACATGTTAAGAGTTTAGTCACGATGGACCGTTGGGTATGGCGCAGTGGAAAGAAAGAGCAGGTCGCCAGTGATAAGATGCAATTAATTTTTACGCCTAGTCAAGTAACTAGTAGAATAAGTATTAAAGACGTTTTCTCATCATCAGAACAGGTGGCCCATCAGAGATGCGGGAAACATGAGCCACACAGGCGGGTTTTATAGCTACACGGCCCGAACAGCCCCCTAGTAATTTGTATCAAATCAAGGAGATATTAGCGTGTGAGATTTCCCCCGACGAATCTCACGGGTCGACCTTCCCGTACCGGCGCCATTGTGATGTTCAATTAGTAGATTTTATAAATGAGCAGCACTTGTATAATTTGATTTGTATCTTTTAGATAAATGTCCTAGCCAGCCCATTATTAATTAGAGGAGAATGAGGGGCTGCCTAATAGCATGCGGGAGAGGACGGGGTACTTATTTAGCTCCGCCGTCCTGGGACTGACGGGAGCTTTTGTGGGAACATCGACATTCTGGTCGCGAGCCTTCTTTATATTAGGGCATGGGTGATAGTGGAGGCCTCCTTCCCTGTTATTCTCTTCTTCCTCTATTTCTTCTCCTCCTCCTACCTACCCTCCTTCCTGTCCGTTTTCATCTCCTTCTTCCTCATCCTTCTTCTTCTTCTGATGATGATGATGGTGATGATGATGATGAAGATGTATGCCGGGGAGGAGAACGGTGATAATGACAATAATGAGGACGACGATGATGAGGATGGTGAAGATAACGAAGCTGATGGTTATGATTAGAGCTATCATCATAAGAGAACACCATTATTTTAATTTCCATATTGTCAATAATTTTGTTGATTGTCATCAGTTGGAAATGATGATTATCCTGGTAATTGCTGCAACAGCAAACGCCTCTGCTGCTAGCGATGGTGATGATGGCAACTTCATTTGAATATGCCATCAAACAAAACGTAAACAAACTCCTTATCAAGGAGCATACAGCACATGTGCATGTCCTAATAAAAAATCTGTCGATTCAAAATTCGCTCATTGGATTTTTTGTCTGTCTGAAGCTTTCTTAAGAACCTTACGAACGGATCCGCAAACGAATGTTTTTGCTCAGCTGACGCGAGCGCTTACAGTCATGACGGTTCTTATGCAACACCCAAATCCTCATGTCGGTCGAGTTTTATGGTATATTAAAACACAAATACACGCGACTATTTTTCTACATAATACATCATACATGGCCACCGCTGCTTATTGTTCCCAAACTGTAGCCGGTGCTTGGCGCATATCTCGACCTCTTTCATGCTATTATTTAGTTATCTAAGTATTATTAGAACATTAGCTGATTTGTCGATGGCGCCAATAGCATTATCATAATGTAAGAACAACCACAGTCCCCGCCGCATTAATAAAAGAAACACCCTTTGCAAATGAATAAAATGGCCGCCTCCTTAGCGCAATTTCCCGTGCCGACAACTTTTCATCATAGCCCCGCACAAAATGTCAACTTCCATAATGCACCAATTCGTTACTTTCTCTGTTAAGATAATTTGCTTCCTCCGCGGTGAGTCATTTAGGCTCAATAAGGCCTCATTAGGGTCGCCGATGGATATTAAATGTAGAAACCCAATCCGTGCCTGCTAGGTATAGAAAATTATGCTATTTCTGCGGAATTCTATTAATGCATTAGTTTGTGATGTTAACACTCTCTGACAGTGTGGGTGGGCAAGGAAAATCTGTTACCATAGCAACGTGGTATCCTGGCAGCATACAAGTGCCTCGCAAGTCTCAGGTTTTGGCGGGAAAATCATTATTTGACCAAGCCACTCCATATGCTTACCCATTCCTCTCCTATCAAATGATAGAAGTTTCTGATGAATACTACACCCCTGGCGGCACTGTCAGTAACGGAATATATCATCACATTCAAATTGCATCGATGGAATTGGATATGTGGATAAATGATTTTATAACTGTCCTATCAAAATGAACCATATGCACAGTTGTCCATTTAAAGGAGGTGGCCTCACCATGTTCTTGTTAAATCAGTTTTCGTTTCATTGGGAAGGTTTTTAAAGATTCCAGGTTATAGCAATCATAATGGAAATTCTTTACCTTATACTGTTACATAAAATGTTCTTCTATTATATACATATTCTCCGTGCAGTTGTACACGTATTGCTTAATCAAACCACACACACACACACACACACACACACACACACACAAAAAAAAAAAATCTAACTTGTTTGTTTCCTGTAACGGTCCGGAAAAAGTAGGGTAGGTAGGTCGGTAAAAAATCTTTTTGCATTATTTTTTGCCCAAAAATGTGTGTTTTCTTTATGTTTTACGATGATTGGGAGTTGGAAGGGCGGATAGAACATTAGCGTAGGGATTTTTTTGACTAAAAACTTGTTCGGGGAGGGTTACTGGAAACAAACAACTTTTTTAGGCCTAAGAGCTCCTGGCTTTTGTAAGAATCTCATTAATTACATATTATACATCATTTTGTGAATCAGCTAACAACAGAAATCACAGTCTATCATATTAGCTATCCGCATACTGATCATCGCCATCTTTGTGTATGGTCATGAAGGCTCATTTTTGTTAACACGGCCAATTTCATATATTTCAGGTACTACCCTACGTGGATCACCTTCACGGCAAATGGCATTTCAACGAAATCCGAGCCATCTTCTCCCGGAGGTACCTGCTACAGCCCACTGCTATAGAGATCTTCATGGCAAGCAGAAGTAAGTGTCAGCTTATCTTAACCCTACCAATGCTGAGGCTAATTGCGTCTAAAGCACAAGGATGCAAAGAATATTGAATCCCATATATACCCTGTCATGTTGGTACTCATTGAATAGCTCTCGCTGAGTACTCTCAGATGAGTACCCATGTGCCAGGGTTTCATGTATTTTTCAGATTTTTGCATCATTTTGTATTGGCCAAATTAGCCATCCGCAGCATAAGGGTCAACCCATTCGTGTTTGAGGTTCCATTTGAAAAGTACCATCAGGATGAAATTGTATTCTCGTCATGCGTTGAATATACTAGCTTGTTTTACCACCCGTCGCATATAGATGGCGCCACCTACTGGTGGGTCTTCTTTCGTTGCACCGCTTCGGCTGAATCATAAACTAAAATGCTTGACTCGGGCACTCATTTAATGAACGTCGCTTGATTTGGAATAGTCGGATACTGGTATAATTTGTTCAGATGGGAGCTGCCATTTCAGAAATTGATAAGACATTATTTACATATCTGTTTATATCCTTTAGCTTTTGGAGTTATTTTATAGTGTTTTAACTATTCTTTCTTCCTGGGGTGTGCTTCCATACATCATATTGTTAATGTCTGTTTCGAGGAAAACCCCACCGCATATTTGAAAAAAGCGTCCGTTCCCTTTCTAGATTTGGCTAGATTTGTTTGTAGGCCTTTTTTCATCATGGTTTCCCTCTATTTTCGCCAAAAATTCAAGAGGACTATACATCTATCTGGCATAACTGGTACTACTAGTCAACTCACAGGGGAGTGATAACTTTTCAGGGATAGAAGCCCAATCTCTATCTCTCCTTGTGAGGTGTGATCATACCTCAAGGGTATGGCGCCCATCTCTTCTTTCTACACCTCTCCTAGTAAGGTATGATATTATCTCAAAGGTCTTGCGCTCATCTTTTCTCCCTTTATGTCCTAGCCTAGTGATGCTTGATGTTCTATTTCAGCTGCGGTGATGTTCGCATTCCCTGACAACGCGACAGTAAAGAAGGTGATTAACGCCCTGCCGCGTGTAGGTGTGGGAGTCAAGTATGGCCTACCACAAGCCAGGTAAGTCAACCTCAACTTTTTATTCTATTCCCTTTGTATACCTTTAGTTTGTTTCCACTATGTGTTAAATGGCTGCTTTGATTATGTACATTATGCACACAGTCTCAATAATCTACACTCAGTTGATGTTAGTCCAGGCTTAGTTCAGTGTCAGCTGCAGTTGATAATAAACGCAACCTCTGATAACTGTGCTGCCATCTATAGTTGGACAGAGACATTTAAGTACTCTCAATCAGGAAATCAGGAAAACGGGCTACAGTAAACCTGAAATAAACTTTCAAAAATGTGTTGCTACAGAAAAAGGGAATGAAATGTGTTAATCAATATATCTATACTAGATCTAGTATTTATCTTGATAGATTGTGTTATTTAATATCAATCCATGCACATATTCTTATTTCAGGCATAATCGAATAAGGCCATACTTTTCATTCCATCGTGTACTTTTTGACGCAATTATCAGTATTTGACTTTTCTTTTTGCACAATAGACGGACCTCTCTGGCGTCGCCCAAACAACTCTTCAAGATGTCTGGTATGATGCAGAAATGGCAGAGACGAGAAATCTCCAACTTTGACTACCTGATGTACCTCAACACTGTGGCCGGTGAGTCAAGTCAATATTCCTTCTGTTTAGTCTAACCCCTCCCTACAAATATATTTCGAGAACTATATTTTATGATAAATGATGAAAGTTGTCTGACCTACATAGAAATTATAAATTAAAAGAAAAACAAAAAAAAACAGAGGAAGATATTGACTGGAAATGGCAGGAACTGCTGGAAGTATTTATGGGACTGTCCCACTACAAATTTTTATGTACGAATTTTTGAAATTTGAAATCTACGAGGGAAGCCACGAATTTGTTCAAATTTTGGTGGAAATCACGTTTGCAGGATGTATACGAATTGTGCGAACAAGATACGAAATTATACGAAATGCCACGATACTAGCTACGATTGATGTTCGACAACATCCTTATGTGTGCGACGCAGTACGTTTTATATATTTGTCGTAAATAGACGAACATAGTCGTACTTGTGTACGAATATGAAGATGCGCATGTATGCGAATATATACAAACAAAGTATGAATGCATACGACATACATACGCATATATAGGACACTTGTACGTCTAATTACAACAATATACGTCAACATACGAACCTGTTCGACTAAAGAAATTAAAGATTCATAACAACAATACGATTTTTGGTAAAATCACCATCAATTAGTGACTACGTATGTAAATTTTGGCCGAATATCCTGTTGTGGGACAGCCCCATAATACCTCAAATTGGCACTGCACACCTGGAGTAGTACTATTGGTAATTCACAGTACTACCCTGCTCGGCCAACTCAGAAGGGAAGAATTACATTTATGATCAGCATGACAGAAAAAGACCTTGAATTAAGTCAATTACCAGAATAATAGCTGAGTAGTACTGCTGGTTCCCCATTTTGAATAAGTCAGTTATGTGCTTATAATCAACGCTTTGTTTTCAGGTCGCAGCTACAACGATCTAAACCAATACCCAATATTCCCTTGGGTCATAGTCAACTACGAATCTACAGAACTAGACCTCAGCCTGCCAAGCAACTACAGAGATTTATCTAAGGTAAGACATTGATTGATACATTTTCAATGACCATACTTAAAATCATACATACATACATACTTATATACATACATACATGCATACATACATACATACATACATGCATACATACATACACACACACACACACACACACACACACACACACTGAAAGTCATCACACTTTGTGCATCAACGTTTCTTTAGTTGAACAATGAGGAACGTGTAACTGCATTCAGGTGAATTGTTTTCTCCCTTTTTGTCATATCGTGAATAACCAGTAGTTTATGCGGGAAAAGACGGACTATCCAGAGAAAACCATTGATTAACCCTTTCTTACTGACAAATGTCCTGTATGTCTTGCATACGATCCGCAGTGGAGAGAGAGCATTTCACATGCGCGACATACCTGGGCCTATTTGGCTATGTGGGAATCCCCTAAACATTGATTACTGTCACTTTGTGCACAATTTTAGGATTAAGAATAAAAGATATTTCTATTACTCCTCAAATAATAATAATAATAATAATAATAATAATAATAATAATAATAATAATAATAATAATAATAGATAGATAGAAAGAAAAAGAACAGATTCCCATGATCCTCTCTGATTTTCAGCCTGTCGGTGCGTTGAATCCTACCCGCAAGGCTTTCTTTGAGGAGCGTTTAGCCAGCTGGGAGCACGAGTCTATTGCGCCATTCCACTACGGCACCCACTATTCCACCTCCGCCTTCACACTCAACTGGCTCATCAGAAACGTGAGTAGACAGGAATACTTGATTTTTTGGGTCCTTACCAATTTTTGTGTGGAGCTTTGGCAATTTCTAAAGTATCCGAGGAATTAAGTAGATATTCTCTGAATATTGCAAGAAAAGTTGTAGCTTCAGTTCTGCCAAATATTTCTATTCAAAAGAAGTTAGGCGGATTTGACTGCATATTCGAGGCACTTTTTCTGGTTTATGAGACGATTCTAAGACATCTGTATTGGCCATACTGCACTTTTTCTTGTGAATAAACTCATTACTTTACTTAGGTTAAAGATAGAAATGAAATAGTCATATATTCAATTATCACAATTTTGCATTTTCAAAAAAGGTAGCATTTCTCATTTTATGTACATCTCTGTTTCAGGAACCTTTCACCACGCTGTTTCTGAATATGCAAGGAGGAAAGTTTGACCACGCAAACAGAATCTTCAATTCAATATCTCAGTCCTGGAAAAATTGCCAGCGAGATACCTCTGATGTTAAGGTAGGTCCTTAAAACTATCCTAGTCTTACTGACTAGTATTATTATATCTTTCTCTCCTTAATTGTCTTTAACGCTTTTTGTGTTTGATAAGTCATTGAGGCAGTATTTATCATTACTTTTTGTGCCATATGAATGCTAAATTGTGACTAACGTTTTGTTGATCGTTAGGAAACTGTAGTACCCAGGGCAAATTAGGCAGCCATTCATGTATGTATGTATGTATGTATGTCTGTATGTATGTGCGTGCGTGCGTACGTACGTACGTGTGTGGTGTGCGTGCGTGTGTGTGTGTAAAATTATAGAATTTTTATGATATATATTACTCAAGTTAAGAATATGCATTTTAAATATACATATGCATATTCGTTCATAGGAGCTGATCCCAGAGTTTTACTACCTACCGGATATGTTTGTGAATGACAATGGTTACAAACTTGGCCACCAGGAGGACGGGTCTATGGTTGATGATGTGCAGCTCCCGAAGTGGGCCAGGTCGCCAGAGGAATTTGTCAGGGTCAATAGAATGGTAAGTATGAAATGCATGCCTGCAAAACTCATTTGTATTTATTTTCAATATACGCTTACCTTTTTATATTCGTACATTTTGTGTTAATCTCGGCATAATGAATAAGGAAATGGAATAGGAATGAATAAGCATCATTAATTCAAATGGGTGTCATCTGACTAAGTACAGCATTTTTAAGATAGGAGATCACATTGCGCCGAATGTAATGACCTTTTATGAAATATCACAAACAAAGTTATGAAAGGGCTGAACTATTGTTGAAATCCAGGGTGAATCTTTCGGAGTTTGTGGATAATGATTGGCAGAAATATAATTACTATACATCTATTCATTTAAAAAAATCAAAACATGAGCGGATTGAAAAATAGGTTATGCTCTAGTTTTACTTTGAAAAATATTGAGATATAAAAACCGAACATAGTTACGGCTTGACATTTTAAGAATTGTTGTAAATTTCACCTCAAACTGATATAGTGTCTGCTTCCTTTTGTGTGACTGCCTATTGCCCATAACAGATATATGCATTTTCTGTCACGTGCCATTTATTATTCTTACTACAGGCGCTGGAGTCTGAATTCGTATCATGCCAACTGCACCAATGGATTGATCTTATATTTGGATACAAGCAGCGAGGTATGTTATTTGATTACCGGTACTACAATATTTCAATTTTCATTGTCCAGACACCAGACTCATTTCTGTAAATTATAATTTTCGCTTGTTATCATATGGCGATATGTTTGTAGAATCCTAAATGCCATGGACATATATATTTTACTTACCATAAGTTTACAAAACTGCCAAGATTGAAGTTTTATGTATCGCCAAAGCTTTATATGCAAGGTGGAATAAAGATAAAAATATTTTGAAATTAAAAAAAAAAATGATAATATGTTTGTAACGGAAACATGTCTATATATGTATTTGCAGGTCCTGAAGCTGTTCGTGCCACCAACGTGTTCTATTATCTAACATATGAAGGCAACGTCAACCTAGAGTCTATGACTGATCTAGTAATGAGAGAGGTAGGTATATGGGAAAGCCATCAAAACTATCAAATAACATTTCTGCTAACATATTAGTATAGCTAGCACTGAACCATGTCTCAGACTCCAGGTAATAAGTTTATATAATTATGTAGTGAAACTTTGAAAATGATGAATTCCATTTCCTTATCAAGTAAAGCATGTTCATTAAGTCTACATAGTTATTAACTTTACTGTGTTTAACTTTACTTGTAACATACATGCAATTTTAAGTAAAAACAACAACTTTTCATCATGTCTTATTAATATAAGATTTTTTTTTATCAAAGTCTCACCCATCCTGCATGTCTCTACTTCACCTAAAAGTCTTTTCCTTACAGGAATATCCTCCTAATATCACACATTTTGTAAAATTGATATGTACTCTGAGTTG
Organism: Maea johnstoni; assembly: GCA_963942565.1. Lineage (NCBI taxonomy): Eukaryota > Metazoa > Annelida > Polychaeta > Spionida > Magelonidae > Maea > Maea johnstoni. The sequence goes on from OZ012690.1 coordinate 23,114,140, forward strand.
TAGGAACTTTATTTCGCGTTTTACCTCTATTGGTAAATCCTCGTTTATTCCTTTTCAGGCTATTGAGAACCAAATCCGCAGTTTTGGCCAGACACCGTCCCAGCTATTGACAGAACCCCACCCACCTAGGAGCTCTGCTATGCACATTGTAAGTATATTACTTTATTACTTATACTTACTGTAAGTATACGACTTTTCAATTTCTTATGTTGTAAGGAAAACAGCCTATCAAGATAGGAGTACTGACTTTCAGGCGTATGTTTAAGATTATCTATTGATACACCAGTGGAATTGATCTATGATAGTTTACAGCAGGACTCCACTGCCATCCATTAGGACTTCAGCACTGCTCCCCTGATATGATGCTACCAAAGAGAAAATCTTATAACAAAAGTAGTCCTTGAACCAGAATTCTGTAATGCATGTCATTTAATTGATACAAATGTCTTTGCATTTAGGTCAAAACGGTTACTACTACTTTTCCTGTTTCCTAACATTTCTGAAGGCTTCGACTGCACACTTTTAAAAGCTGAATATATATATATATATATATATATATATATATATATATATATATATATATATATATATATATATATATATATATATATAAATATATATACATATATATATATATGTATATATATATATATATATATATATATATATATATATATATATATATATATATATATATATATATATATATATATATATATATATATATATATATACTCTTTGAAATAAGAAAAACATATATCCTATTCGAATAATCTTTTACCAGAATGTTCACCAAGAATACACATTTTGTTCATTTTTGATAATTTTCGTTAGGTCGGGAAATACAATTAAACACTAAGGCTTATACTATAATAACCTCACTTTTCACCGCATTAATGTACACATTGACCATTGCATGTCTTTGCCGTTTTTGTCCAGGCTTTGATGAACCGCCCTAAGTCTAAGGTAGCTGCCACTAACACACACAGCTTTCACTGCTATAATAAACGATGGGACAATACAGGATCAAATGAGCTAATTCTTAGTTTGATCAAAATATGAAATTTTGCATCTTAATGAAAGATATGATAATAAACACAATTTCACTGCCCCAGTCTCCAGTATATTTTAATGATAAGATGCAAAGCCAATCGAATACTAGTATGTTGTTATTTGATCGATCTAAGTAGTTACTAGCCCATTTGAACCCTGTGTGTCCCTTAAGCATCTATATCTAAAGTTTACAGATGGTTTGTTAACAACAGGTATGCTTTGAATGTAATTGGGGTAACTCTGAGAATTTCTGACTGTGTATTTTCTAAGGGGGCACACTTTAATTCAATTTTTTTTTTAACAACCGCGAGTTAAACCTATTCCAATCTTTAGCATAATGATGGTCTGAAACGAGTGAAATACCTCAATAAGAAAGCAATAACCTTTAAGAAATGTTGACTGAGAGGCGTCTTACTATTGAATTCAACAGTTCATCTACAAGTATTTTTCAAATATATCTATAATTGATGGGTTTTGCTCAAATTTATTAGACCAATTCAGATGGAAATGACTGCAACAAATAGAATTTTGTAACAAATCACCTGTACCCTTTGAGCATGATGCTTTGGAAGCAGGCTAACGAACTCTGCATTAAATGCATAGTGCTAGACTATGGTTTTGCTTTTCTATGATATTGGGATGTGGTGGACACTGAATAAGGCCTGGGTTTACTTCAGCTCTCCCTCATCTCTCACCTTTCACCCTGTCATTTTAGTCTTCATTCTTCATATTCATAGGCCTTGCGAACGGCATCTTACTTTTTAGAATTTCACCTTGAATTTTCCTTGATTTTCACATCGATTTTTTACTTTTTACTGATCTCATTTTGATTTTGCCTTGCTATTATCTTGATTTTACCTCAATCTTATCTTGATTTTATCTTGATTTTGGAATGAGAAGCTTCACTTGCGTTTATTACTATCAACTCATTTTTCCGGTGCGGGCTGAAATGTATTTCGATGATTTTTCTAATGCTTAGGAATATTTTGCGTTAGATGAAAGATGATAATCACAACAATCAAAACAGACTTTTTGAACGCTATTAATATGTTTGGGTAGTTCATTTCTAATTCGCATCGAAACACTCTGCATTGAATACTTTTTGAATGTTTTGAATTATTTTAAACCAACGACTGCTTTCTTTAATTTGTGATTTTTTGAGATGTCCTTTAAAGTTCCACTTGTCAAGAAGGTCTCTCGATATGGAATGGTTAACAAGAGGCATTGAAGGTTTCTTGATGTTGACTTCTGCTTCGAATACAGATAGGAATTCACATTTTATTCTAGCCAACATCACATCTCTGTTTTAGATATATTTTGTAAATTATTCTTTAATCCCAAGTTATCCTAAACACTTTTTATGGTGAACACAGAGCAAAGAACGGTTAACAAGGACGTGATGGTCACTTTCAATCCATGGGCCAGTTTCAGCAACGTTGCCCAAGCAACCGAATTTAATATGAAAACATTGTAAAGGAAGTTTATTTAATGGTGCAATCTCAATTTAATCATATATCAGGGCTAAATCATTTACGTCTATCTATGCATTTCCACAGCGAGCAAGATACCGAGTATGTTTCGTTCTAACGTTATTAACTCGTGCTATGGTGTCTGAGAGTGTAACACCTTGAAATAATCTTTGAAATGCTCACTACTTACTTATTATCTTTAACCCAGGTTTGCATCTTGTGCTTTATACCCTTTTTGACATGACCAAGGCAGTCCTTTTGGTTATATGTCCACCCTCTATTGAAAGATTTTGGAAAATGTTATTTATTTGATTAACTAAACAATGCTAACTTTTCCCATTTAATCAATTCTTACAAAATTCTTAATATAGCCCTTTAGCTTTACATGAACAGTTGAGACAAGAAATATTTATTTCTTGAATATACTTAAGATTTTTGTATTTTGTAAAACACAGTTCATATTTCGTAGGTGTTTGTCTGGCCCATTTGATAATTTCAACTTAATCTTTTTACGTTAGAAATGACATGGCCTCGGTTATGGTAAAGAGGGTATAGTATTTGATATGTAGTGCTTGCAACTGATTGATTTAACAACATTTCTTTAGTGAACTTAATCATTTTAAGACGAATTATGTGGCCTTTGCTGCCATAGGTTTGTGGTAGATGAGTGCATATTTGAATAACAAATAACAAAAAGAACCTAAAGATTATCACAGCTACCCTAACTAAAGTAATTTGCAAAGGTTTGATTTTTTTTTCACATTTTAAAATTCTAAATGAGTACCAACTCCTTATGTTTCTTGGCGTGTTGAATACTCAGCATAAAGATAGGTTTTAGAATGCTAAGAAAACTTTGTTTTATAATCATCCCTAGCTGCCTAGGTTTAGACATAAGACTAGATTAAGATGTTTCAATGGATTTTTTTTCAATAAAGTTTGTGAAAAGTATATAGTCATCCCTCCCATGAAGTCTATTTATAATAAAATTCAATTACGATAACGTACTTATTATGATTTTCACTTCAGTTGTTAAAAGATTTTGAACATTTTGAAAACACATATTGTCATTCGTTATTCCATAGGTATTCATTCTGTGTATTCGTATATACCTTTTGCCCCACTTCATTATTAAGGATTTTTTTCTCCATATTTTCTTATTGTATGGTAATTATTCATGGACACACTCATATCTTTCAATGAGCAATAAAGGGTTTATTTTCGTCCTAGGAGTTTTTTATGCTCATCTACTAGTTTGTATGTTGGTTGGAGTTACCTCTCTTTTAACTGCAAAGACCATAAAACAACACAATGGAAACCCAGAAGGGAGAAGAAAATCCCTTCTCTTATCAAAATTTCCAAGGGGTTGATTCAATTTCAGACATACCATAGATGTGACTGTTTCACCAACTGAGACTCTCATGAATAACAACTAATAAATAATAAAGGACAAGGACGCTAAGTTTTTTGAAAATCATCTAAACCCTGTCATGTTGGTATTCATTGGAAAGCTCTCGCTGAGTACTCTCAGATGAGTACCCATATGCCAGGGTTTCAGTCATTTTCAGGTTTTTAGCATTGTTTTGTATTGGCAAAATTAGCCACCAGCAGCATAAGGGTTAAGGCGTACTCATAATTTGTATTGCTCTCTGCAGAGTCCAATGATGTTCACCTCTATACCGGATGACGTTTGTATGATCATGAAGTTCCTATCGAACTCGCCCGTGTGCCATATCTCGGCCAATACACACCCTGCGGTACCTGCCCCATCCGTGACAACAATCACCTGTAACCACAACTTTGCAGTCAACAAATGGAACAACAATGCAGGTAACTAACTTTTCTAAATCTCGTACATTTTTGTTCACACATAGCATGCTTCGCCTAAGGTTATTCTAAATAATTGTTACACTCGACACGAAATGTAATTTATGCACTTACCGATATGTTTAACGTGAAAAATGTGTGCAACAATGCTGCAGTATTTTCCTTAGAAAACACAACCAGTGCTCACGCATACAATTTGTGTGAAGGATATCAATACCTTCACATGCTATTGGTATTATGCAATCAGCGCATTCGTACACGTGTTTCCCTTACACACAATCAAGGAACACAACCATTCGATCACGATGTTTGTTATACAATTATACATGGTCATTATTTTGTACATACGATTACAATGGACACAACCTTTTGACTTTGACATTCAATATACTATTATACATACATATTTCATTATGGGAAAAATTCACAAGCATTAGCTCACTTACCTTGTAAATTCACAAGGCATTTTGTTTACGAGTCCTTTAACCCTTACAATGCTTAGGCTACTTTCGTACAATGCACAAAGACGCAAAGACCTTTGAAAACCATCTTAACCCTGTCATGTTGCTATTCATTTGAAAGTTCTCTATGAGTACTATCAGATGAGTACCCACATACCAGGGTTTCAGTCATTTTTTGCATCACTTTGAAATGGCAACATTAGCCACCAGCAGCATAAGGGTTAACGTGATACTTCTATTGAGAAAAACATCAATGACTTCCTCATTTGGCTGAAACTGCATTCATATGTTTTCCAGGAATGAAGGACGAGCCTTCTCTACCATTGCCAAATTTCACTGCTCGTCAGAAACTTGCGGCAAATGCTCATGGTATATTCCAGATAATGCACCCTGCTTATCCCTACCCTTCAGTACCTATTAAAAGTCCATATTTCTCATTGATTCAAATCATCTCACTGAGGCTTTTTTCTTCATACACCAAAATTGCAAACTTCTTTCCATTAGGTGATATAGTATCATATAGTTTCAGTTCTTCTTTTTATTAGGTTTGTTTTACCTGGAGTTCTTTTTCAATTCTAAATCTACCTATTGCAATACCGTATACGCCCAGTATGTAGTCTGAGGAAATGGTGAAAGGGAATTCTTTTTTTCTTTTATTCCTATATATTATTTTTAAGATATATTCTTTCTATTAGTATTGTATAAACGGTTGTTATTCTCTCTTCGTACCACATGAGTTAAGATCAACGATATACATATATATATATATATATATATATATATATATATATATATATATATATATATATATATATATATATATATATATATACATATATATATATATATATATACATATTGCAAGTAGATAGATAGATGTCCTATATATGCATACCACCCTGCTGTTTCCTATCCTTTAAGGTTAAATGTTAATTACTGTTCGAAGTTGCTTTAACCAAACGCTATATGCCTTTCATTCTGCGAACAACTTAAACTTATCAACTTAAACTAATTATTGTAAAACAGTTTACCATCCAAATGTCATATATAGTTAGGCATCATTTGTTACTTGGGAATTTCTATAGTCAAATCTCGCTTACACCTCAAAATAAGAATGTTGATTCTAAAATTTTGAATTTTGAATAATGATGATGCTATTTAATGACAGGAAACATAGCTATGCTTATTGAAAATACCATAAATCGTCCAGAGATATGGAATCAGTCTTTAATATGTACGAACTTCTATAAATCATAATGATTAAGACCATATGGTTACATTATATAACCGAATGCAGATAAATAGCCTCAATTGTATTGCTAAATGCACCATGAGCCCTGGTAGCTCGTGTATCTTGTAATTGATACCGACTTAGAATAACGATTACTTTACTTTTTCCTTTTTTTACCTTTAATGCTATCATGTGATTTTGTAAACTCCTTTGCACCCAGAGGACATGGTGTTTAGATACCTGTTCAGATGAAACAAGGCGGAAAAACTCATCCCAGGTTGAATGTCCTTGTCATATTTCAAGCAAAACCTTGGAACGAAATTTGCTCCTCATATTTTACTGCTATTCATAAAACGTTTTGGCAGTAGCACACCTGTTGGAAATATTTGAATGAACAAATTGTACAGGCATGAGTCGATGGTTTGACAACCGCGCACGCTGGGGTGACATGTGGTCTTCGTATATTATTAAAACTCTTTTACTGTGATTTGCACTTAAGGTATTCATGGATTATATGTTTTCTAATGTGATTCTGTAGAACATATATTTCATTCGTATGATCAATATAGGAGAAGTTGTGTGTGTCATTCACAGTAAGGAAAGAAACTGAACGAGAACCCGAGCTATAATGTATTTTAAAATTGATTAAGCAAATCAATAACACTTTATTTGTATACGCACAGTCCTTTGACAACTGTGTTCTTCACGTCAAATAACCCATGTGAGATTTTGATCAGGAACTTGCATGTAGTTTAACTACCATGTAGCTCACTAAAAGTAGTGCAATCCTACAAAATTCACCTGATGAGTGCAATACTGTGTATGACACCCTCCTATCCACTTGATCATAAAGATATCAATGCAGAACTATGATATAATCGAATCAACCAATCGCAATGCTTGCTTTAGTGATTAGTCTGCAGCTTAGTGGTTCTTCTTTGCAGCTGCCCAACAGGCGCCCTCGCCCAGCTATGCAGAGAAGGCTGACCAGCAGCCCCAGCTGCCTCTCTCCATGGACCAACTACTGGGTAAGATAAGTGATAACCTTGGTGTGTATATATATATATATATATATATGTATATATATATATATATATATATATATATATATATATATATATATATATATATATATATATATATATATATATATATATATATATGTATATATATATATATATACATGTATATATGTATGTGTGTGTATGTATGTTTGTATGTATTTATGTATGTATGTATGTATGTATGTATGTATGTAAAGGTATGCTTTTCGCCGAACCTGAACACAACACGTTCAGCTTACTTTTATGGCATAGATATGCTTCTTTGTATCACCGTTTAAATTTTATAGGTCCGATGAATTTACTACCATCTATATGTGATTATTTTATACAGCGTTTTATGGGAATAATTTAGAGATTAAATACCCATGTATGTATAGCTTATCATGTCTGAGAATCTGCGGTTAGATTAACTCATTCTATTTTCAAATTGTTTTTATGATATAACTTAGAAAGGAAGAACAACTTTCCTGAAAATGCATTTCTCATTATGTTGCTTCATTAGTATGATATTCTAATAGTATATAGATCATGAGTACGCTCCAAATGAAAATCGATTTTAATGCCTTTTCCTAATATTGCAATCTTGTTCGTTTGTAGTGTTCGGAACGGCCTTGCACCGTCGCAGTCTAGGCAATAACTTTGACCAGAGGCTCAATGTCCATCATAGTCACTTCTTGACCACAGCAGACAACAAGTACATCATGGCCTGCGGTTTCTGGGATAAAAGTTTCAGAGTATTTTCTGCTGATTCAGGTAATGTATTGTATTAATATATCATTTATTGGCTGTAAAAGTGTTACAAAAGTGATATTCACAAACAAAGAACAAAATAAAGGAATCAAAAATATATACAATTATTGGTTCTCGAAATAAATTGCTTAGATTGTTTCCATTCAGTGAATACATCCTCTCAGTTCAGACAATGCAAGGTTTGTACAATGATACGGTTACTTTTAGCAGTGTTGGCACGAAATCGTTTTTAAACCACTATGTATCAATTTTTCTAAATTAAATCTGTAATTTCATCAAATGCGAGAAATTGATTAAAATGAAACCGAAGTTAAATTGGCACAGAATTCATAAATTCTTGATAAAATTCTCATTCATTGTCATTGTAGAAACACTAATAAGTCAATAAGAAAAGATAATTGCTCACTTATCAAAAACTTTGACCTATTGGTAATGCATTATTCCCTAAAATGGAACCCAATTCTTAAAATGTTTCACAATCGATAAAACAGACCAATATCTTGTATAAAATAAGAAAGAATACGGTTTGTAGGCCAAACGCATGTCAGTATTTTCAGTGTGGTTCTCTTTATTTTCAGCACGTATCCTGCAGGTCATCTACGGTCATTTCGACATAGTCACCTGTGTGGCCAGGTCCGAGTGCAACATTAACCAGGACTGCTACGTAGTGACCGGCTCAAAGGACTGCACCATTATGCTGTGGCACTGGAATGCCAAACAGCAGGCTATACTGGGCGATAATGGAAGTAGGTTTCACGTTGACCACTAATACTAATAACTTTCTGTAGTATCATACCATTATTGAAAAAAGTATGCAAGAAGCTCAACTCTTCGTATTGGCTAAAAAGGTGAATTACCAAATACCTTAGATGATTTCAAATGTGATACACCAATGACTGGTAAAAACGAAAATGCAGTATTGAACAATTTTCTCTTTGTAAGCTGCGAATATGATATAGAAACTTGAATAAAAAACAGTTTAAAAAAGTTTCATGTTGGAATTCTTATATTATTGTATGCTATTCGTGAGTGGGCCTGCATTGCAAGCAGAGTCTGTCACCTTTATGTTGCTGTTGGCTAGTTTGGCAAATTCAAAATGACGCAAACAATCTGAAACATGACTGAAACCCTATCACATGGGTACTCATATGACAGTACTCAGTGAGAGCTATCTAATGAATACCAACGTGACAGGGTGTAGATGGTTTTCAAAAGTATTTGAGTCCTTGTGCTTTGGACGAAAGTAGCCTTAGCAAATGGAAGGGTTAAGTCCAAAATTTTTAAAATTAAGTTGAAGATTGCTTGGAGATTATTCTCTTTCTCTAGAATATTTTCAAAACAGTGTTTTTATAATGAGCACGTTTTTGATTTTTAATTTTTGGCTAAGCACATTTTGTTTCATTTTTCAGGCATAGTTGAACCCACACCAAAGGCAACATTGACAGGCCATCAACACGAAGTGACATGTGTGCTAGTGTCTGCAGAGCTGGGGCTCGTCCTAAGTGGATCAGAAGGTATGTGTTTTTTGGATGGAGGATCACCACATTTTGTTTGATCAATGCTGTGCCTCTATTCGTAATGAGAGGGGACTATTTATCATGGTTCCGGATTTCTATCTTGTGGTGGTATGATTTAAGATGTCGAAGGCAACGTAACTCCTTAGAAACCAAAAAAGCAAACAAAAAAGCAAACAAAAAACATCAATCCATTGGCATATTTGCATCTACAGTGCTCGCAAGGTGCGGGTACATGTGACCTGAGCTTATAAAACACTACATCGAATAGGGGTTCATCTTATGCAAGTTCTCAAGTTTCCACTGCAAGATATTCATTGAACAACCAAAACACGATGTCTTACAGCGAACTATTTAATTCTACCAGCAATGCCCAGGTAAACATTGTTGATTAGAAATGTTGATGTTTTGCTTCGGGAGTGTCTATATAATTATATACTAGTATGTACTCTTGATAGTTGGCAGTTGACATCTTGATAGCAGTGGTAGGGAATTCCATATGTTGCATGGAACAATATTTCATTCTTGTTTACCTACTTTCTCTTTTTATATGAGCTTGTCTTGGCACTCACTACTGTAGTTGAATATGTAGGTCTTTTCTATTTTGAGTTATAGCAGTTGATATATAGATGGCCGTGTTAGGGCATTGCTTATGTTATTTTGAACATTGTGTCCGATCTGTATTTTTACATCTTAAATGTCCCTGCCCTGGTACACACTTAAGTAATTAGGTATACATATATACGATTTTCATTTTTAATATGTACGAATCTGGACAGGGACGTAACGTAGTCGTGAATCCTTCAATTACCCATTTATGCTTGCAGCAGCCAAAATCAGCCTGAACATTTAGGTGAAATCGTTCAAGCAAAAGCAGAGTTAGAAGAGGAAATGTTTACCAGAAAACTACCAACAACTCCCGCCAAATTTTGTTAAGTATTTTCAAATATTTTGTAAAAGCATTCTTTATTTCTTGTGTCTTAGATGGTCCTGTCCTGGTACACACTACGAATGGGGATTTGCTGAGATCCCTGGACCCACCGGAAGTATGCCACACCCCTCGTCTGATAAGCCTCACACGTGAGGGCTACATTCTCGTCAACTTCGACAGGGGACATCTTTGTTCTTTTAGCATAAACGGGAAATCTCTCAGATACACTGACCACAATGACAACGTCCAAGTAAGTATTGCAAAGCTACTGTAAATTCGGAAAAGATTGCGTTAGTTTAATTTTTGCGGGGATTTTTTTGCGTTTAGCTTCGGACGCAAAGTTAAAATTCGCAATGATTAGTGCTGCCACTTTAAATGTATAGCTGGCACTCCATGTTGCGACCAATTTGCAAAGTTAAAAAACTTAAAATTTGATTTTCTGTAGATTCGCAAAATTTACTCTACTCAATCTTTTGTTAATCTACATTACTTATATTGAATCTTCATTCTATGAGCATTTACGGAATATTTTTTAGATATGCTGAGACAATGATAACGTCCTAGTCAGCACTGTTATACAACTTGCATGAAAACTTGGTTCTTTAATCATTAGCTGAACATCTTCTAGATACACTTCTCAAAATGACAACATCCAAGTAACCAATGTAATATAACCTACATTGATAACTTTGATCGCATTTCTATTTTTCCCGTTTCATGTAGATTTGTAATTTTAGTACACGAAAGAGTAAATTATAATGGGTTAGAGGACAAGGATTTCTCTGTGTTTATTAATTCCGGACTTGTACTGTATTGCTCTATCCTTTGTGGTTTATTCCCGTTTGAAAGCATCCGGGAAAAAACTGAAAAATAAAACTCTCGGGAAAATGAGCCATTCTACAGTAATGCTTCAGGCCACTAGGCTAATGGGGCAGCCAAGGTAATACAGGCAACTCTGCTTAATCTGGACTGATGTGGACCCTAAATTTCTCTCCGGATTAGGCAAAATCTGCATTATGCGTTAAGAAATTATATGTATAGGAAGGGACCGGGACCTTCCGGTTTAGACGAAAATCCGGATTACACATGTCCGTATTAAGCAGAGTTGCCTGTACATTTACTTTAGTATTTATGACATCGTACACTGAGAGTAGGAATTGACCACCATATTAATTCCCTTTCCAGGCTATGACTATCAGCAGAGACGGTCAGTATCTGATCCTGGGCGGTGATAATGGGATAGTGGAAGTGTGGCGCACCTATGACCTCAACATCCTCTACACCTATCCTACCTGTGACAGCAGCGTGCGCTCTCTAGCACTCTCGCACGATCAGAGGTAAGAAAATATCAACTACATGCTCTGGACATCCACTTAACCCTTCCAATGCTGAGGCTTCTTTCATCCAAAGCATGAGAATGCAAAGATTTTTGAAAACCAGCGAAACCCTGTCATATTGGTATTCATTGGATAGCTCTCACCGAGTAATCTCATATGAGTACCCAGATAGGGCCCCGTTGAAAGAGGTACTGGGAGGACAGTATAATTACAGAGAAGGGGGAAGGCAAGTGTTGCGGCTAAAGGCCGCAGGAGGAATAGAAAGTGGCAGTGTAGTAAGGATCCGTGCGCCCAAAAAGTGAGTGGCGGGCGCACGGATCCAAGCCCAAAGTACAGGTGGAAGGTGCATGGATAGGGCACTGATGATCACGTGGGGACGTGTGAAAGGGCAGATAGAAGGTAGATGGGTGGGAGTTGCATAAAGTAATGCCTTATAGTTAAGTGCTGGACTCATGTCAGGAGTACCACATAAGCCATCAGCGCGGGCTCACGTGGGAACAAGGACCAATCAGGGCTCTCGCATCGATTACATTACTGAGACACCTTATCTCCACCACCAGCTGGGGGTGCCCAAAGCACCAATTTCTGGCCTATTAGCGGATATTAGTTGACATTAGTTGAGGCTTGCATGTTCATGTTGACCGGCTGGTTTCGAATCCACTTGTGTTTGGTGATCTAAGGTAAAGTCATGTGCAGCAAGTGTGCATGAAAGTGTCCTTCATCAACAGATATAAATTAATACTTACACCCATTAAACTTCACAGATCTCAATTTTTATATGAAGGCTAGGCATTACTTGCATCCATTAAACTATATATTTTCTCGAAGAAATTCCTAACTTCACAACTGTGGAAATGTTTATTATAATAAATCAAAGATATAAGACTGTTTTTAGTCTAAGCCCAACATAAAGTCATCGTCCCTTATAGCGAACGGCAATTCAGGCAGACGTCTTTTCTGGGATCAACGGTTTTGACCAACAATTCATTTTAGCAAAGTTAAGTAAAAAAAATAATAGAAATAAAGCCACCGTTATTTTGAGTATGAAATATTTCTAAGTACCACACGAAGCACTGGGCGGGTGGAAAACAATTGCACGATCGAGAGATGGAATCGAACCCGCGACCGTAGGATCGGGAGTCGACTGGGCTATCAATCAGGCTATTCCTTCTATTGTGTGAGATGGAGTGAAAAGAGAACCATATTGATGAAATCCCGTAACTCTATTTGGGATCGTTCCTAGTATTCCGAGTCATTCTTGTCATTTACGTGACTGACAACCGTAGTAGATCTTTGTTAGGTACATGTACCACTAAGCCACTTTTATCAATGACCCCACACATTTACATACGGCCCGAAACTGATTATGACCTACCTTCGTCACCTTTGGTAAATAACCAAATCAAATATGGCGCCTGTTGTCTAACCACTGCCAGACGGCTCGCCATCACCCGAATGTCGTTAGAACCCAATAAGGAGCGCCAAAATAGCTGAAAAATTGTTTTTGATCTTTTAATCTAATGCCTTTTCAAATAAATAAACAATAATAACTATATCAATACGCCTTTACATGTCGTTAACTTTGTGCCATCGCCAGTTTCGCAATCCAATTTTCCTAGTGCTATGAACTTGCTATTCTGAGGTTCAATTAGTTACATCTGCTGCCGTTTCACTTTTGGGGGCGCTTCGCGCTGCATGAACATTTGCGTCCAGGTGCCAGGCTTTCAGTCATTTTTCAGTTTTTTGCATCATTTTGTAAAATGGCCTAATTAGCCACTAGCAGCATAAGGGTTAATGTAGTCTGCCACCCAGATTCTAATATTCTTCCACACTGGAGGTGGCAAAGAGAACTCAACTCGCATTCAATCAACAAAAACATGAAATGAAGGATATATTTGAGGGAAACTATTGTTTTAAAAGCACACACGCTCTTTCGGCAAGTAAAATTCAAGATTAGCTTTCTGGTGACTAGGATTAGGGTTGGAACCATATGTGTTCTTACTAACACACAAAACAACAACAAATGTTTCAAAATGGCAATCAGTTAGCCTCTTCTGACAACTGATTGGCTAACTTTAAATCAGGCTGCGCGCTGATTGGCTTACTTTTAAGTATGCTAACCTCTGATTGGCTTACTTTCAATTATGATACCCTCTGATTGGCTTACTTTTAATTAAGCTACCCTATGATTGGCCTGATCACAGTCATGGTGGATATGCCTGCTAGAACACACATTTATTTTCTTCATTTCCTTCTGAAGTATCTCTACTCTCTTCATATGCATAGCTGCAATATATACCGTAGATGATATATTCACTCACGTACGCATCGTTTTTTCATGTTTTGCAGGTATCTGATGGCTGGACTAGGCACAGGATGCCTCATAGTCTTCAACATAGATTTTAACAAATGGCACCATGAGTTCCAAGACCGCTATACATCTTAGTACCATACGGGTACGAACACCTAGCGATTTAACATATTAACTATTAATATATATATATATATATATATATATATATATATATATATATATATATATATATATATATATATATATATATATATATATATATATATGATGAATATTAATTATATTTGTTTGAATGAATTGAAATTAACACTTTTATATCCAAATTCTTACCTGCTCACATTGGAAGCTATCTCCAGGGCTTGCTCTGGTCACCCAAAAGGTAGGCTCTCATTTGGCAGTCTCTCCCTATGGAAGATCCTTGCGATGATCATAGCGGAGGGTCTACTAAATGTAGCCTCCAGAATTAAAAATAGACCGTGATTTGTGTGATCCCCGCTAGGGGCCGCACTGATACCGGTCGTGACGTCACGGTTGGCGCATGCGCCTTCATCCTCTTCTCTTTTGGGCGCCATTGCTCTGCCAATCGGTTTTCAAAAGCTCTCGGAAGTTTACGCTCGTTTATGCTATAAACTCGAGCATACAGTACAGACGTACAAGCGAGTATAACAGTGAGACCATTATACATCGCTGGGACAGGTAACTTGTCGGTATCTCTGTGTTTCCCTGTATATTTTGTCTTGTTTTTCATCTGACCTTCGACGATGTCGTCGGCCAGCGTGTATAGCGTCGGTCCCGCGGCGGGACGACCTTCTTCTCAGATTCGGTGTGGGGCTTCGCCCTGCCCGAATTTCACCACTCGCCCTGCTCCTGACGTACCCTGGATCGCACACGGGTGCTGCTCTCGGCACACCCGTTGTGACAGGAACCATACCTGCACTGTGTGCGAATCCTGGACGGAGGAGACCTGGGTGGGATTCGATTCTTGGATGACCAAGAGAATCCAACGGTCTGAGAGGGATGCAGCCTATCGGGCCCGCAAAACGAAAGCACGCAGAGAACGTTCTCGTTCTCCGCGCTCTGACAAACCTTCAGGTTTGCCATTAGAGCGTGGTCGAGCTAGGACTCGACGTACCGCACCTGCGGTAACTCCCGCAGCTGCGGGAAGTGCGGTAAATACCGCAATCGCGGGAGATGCGGTAAATACCGCAAATGCGGTAAATCCCGCAAATGCGGTAAATCCCGCAAATGCGGGAGATGCGGGAAATCCCGCAATCGCGGTAACTGCGGTAACCTCCGCAACTACGGTGACCTCCGCAACCGCGGTGTCAGCCTCTTCTACCGCATCTACGGGGAAGAGATCTGCGGGAAAATCTCCCACTCCTGAACACAGGAGGAGATCTCCAAGGAAGGCCATGCCTTCAACTCGTCTTCGTGATGAGTCACCCCCAACGAAGAAATCCCGCGGGACTGCTGCTCCTAGCAGAAAAAAGGGGGGGGCCACAAAGAGTGGTGCCTCAGAGGGGTCTTCTGGCCCCACTACTAGGAGCAGCACCCGGAGGACTGCTTCGGCAGCTGCTGCTACATCTGCGGTGATCACCGCACCTGCGGTATCTCCCGCAATAGCAGTATCTCCATCGGTTGGGCGTACTCCAACAAAGGCTGCCTTGAAGTCATATGACGCAGCCCAGGTGGGAGTCGCCTCGCCGATGAGAGACCCCTTGTTCCCCGAACTCGAAGCGGATCCACTGGGGGGTGACCCCTATGTGGACCTGTTCGGAGAGGACTCTGACGGGGAGCACATTCCCTGTGGCCAGCAAGAAAACATGGAGAAGTTGTTTGAGCTGGCAGGGCGTGTAGGTCAGGGTCATAGCCTGGTGGAAGAGGACTTGTTTCCCCCCCCAGTCCTGACTCTGGCTAATCAGCCACAACCACAGCCGACACCGAATGTACCTCCGGTGTTCGACATAGCGACGCTGGTGGCGGCCCTGAAGGCGGCAAATCCTCCTCCTCCGCCTCAGCAGCCAGATATGACTCAGTCAATCTTGGCGATCACTCAGTCGCTTGTGGCGATCTCTCAGAAGCTGGATAAACCAGCTGCCCCTGAGAAGAGACCGCGATCTCCCTCTTTGTCTCCATCGAGGTGCTCACCTCCTCCGTCCAAGAGACCTCACCGTCGTGAGGCCTCTCCCTCGCCTACCAGGACGAGGTCCGGCCGGTCGTCACCGGCATCTTTGTCTCCCGGTCAGTTCTCCGACCAATCGGATGATGAAGACGACGATCACTTCGATGATCAAGTCGAGGAGGTCTTCGACCCCTGTGGTCTCCCGCCTGTAGAGGCGTGGTCTGAGCTCGATCGAGAGCTCTTGGGCGCAGCTTCCGACAAGCCTGCGGAACCTGTGGCTCCCCCTGAGGTGCCTCCGCCACTTCAGACAGCCGCGACGGCCTCCACGTCCACCGCTCCGGTGACGTCGGTCTACGCAAGGCTGGGTCCGCCTAGAGATGGGAGTGGGGATCACACGATCCCACCACACCCTGACCTCACTAGGTCGTGGCGCGAATCCTGGGAGGCGCAGGATTTTAAATTTTCTCGCCCTCTGGAGTTCGTGCCCGTTCTCCATGCACTTGCGAAAGTGCTAAAGTTCTCCTCACCACCATCCGCTTCTCCTCCCCCGGAGGAGTCGGAGTTCAGTGTCTTTGCCACACCGACCTCACGTGCGGTGGAGGCACCAGCGCTATGGGCCCGTGACGGGGTCTCTAAGGTAGCGTGTACTGTCGACGACAGACGGGTGGTGAAGGAGGCCGGGTCCTTCGGGGATTCTACCCTCGCGCGTTTCTTCCCTCTTGTCGAAGAGGACGAAACCTTGCTTAAGGTCCTCGAAGTGGACGCCGAGGTGACAGAATACATGCGATCCACCTACAAGTTGGATTGGGATCCGGCGAAGCCCTTTGGACCGAAAGGACCACATCCGGTGACCAAAGAGGCGGAGAGATTCGCGAAGCAAGTCGAATCGACTTCATCTCTCCTCGCGCGCCTCTCGATATATTTGCAGCGAACTCAAGGGTTCATTTCTGCGACTATAGTAAGTAGAGAGAAAGAGCGCGCTGCTCTCCTCGCGGGGTTGACGCCACCACCTATGCCAGAATGTATGGTGGACGAGACACTGGCCGGGGCCGTGTCTCTGGCCAACTATTTAACCGCGGCTATAGGACGCATCTCCACACGCCAGAAGTTGGAGGCGGGATTTGACCGTCGCATCCGATTCTTATCGGCAGCTCTGGCGGAGAACAAGAGAGTCGTGCCCACGATGGCCAGACTGCGTCTCAGAGAGCTTCCCCTGACAAAGGGTCTCATGTTTGCGGGCCAATGGACCCAAACAGTAGAGTCGACCACCAAGACCCAACTCTTGAGTGCGTCACAGGCTCAGTTAGCCCGTGACCAGCCCTCGACCTCGAAGCAATCGGGGGATCGTTTTCGGATCCCCTTCAAAAAAGGCAGAGGTTCGGGCGGCAAGTACAACAAGAAGGGTAAGAAAGGTGGTGGAGGCTCGAACTCCTCCTCGTCCGAAGGCGGTGGAGGTAGAGGTGCCGGTAGAGGCCGTGGTAGGGGTCGAGGTGGAGGCGCCAAAAAAGACGCTTACTCCACCTATAACACCCCAAAACCAGCCCCCAAAGCTGATGCAGAATGATCAGCTTTGTCCGGTGGGGGGGCGATTAAGAGCGTTCGCCCACCTGTGGCCCCTGATTACGTCGGACCAGTTTGTACTGCAGACTGTAACCAAGGGCTACAGGATAGAGTTCACGGGGAACCCCCCAAGAACAAGGGAGCCCCGCTGCACCCCGATTCCTCGGAATCAGGCGCGACGTCAGGACCTCGAACGAGGCCTGGAGTCCATGCTCGAGAAACGGGCGATCAGGGAGATTCCCTTCCACGCGGACATACCGGGGTTTTACTCCCCTATCTTTCTGGTGGCCAAAGAGTCGGGCGGTTGGCGCCCGATCCTCAATTTAAAGGCGTTCAACAAATTCGTAAAGCCCCTATCCTTTCGGATGGAGACGCTACGAACAGTGATGGACTGCCTAGGGGAGGCCCACCAGCAGAGGCTAAAGACCTCCGAGCATTTGAGGGACTCCTCAATGTCAGAGACGTGGGCAGTCTCTATAGACTTAAGAGACGCCTACTTTCACGTCCCCGTAGCTCCCGAACACACACGGTTCCTCCGCTTTGCCTACGATGGCAGGGCGTACGAATTCCTGGTGCTCCCGTTCGGGCTCTCAACAGCACCTCGGGTGTTCACGAGGATTGTGCGAACCATCGAGGCGTTCCTCAAGATACAGGGTGTAGACATGCACCAGTATCTAGACGACTGGCTTCTAAAGAACCAGTCAAGGTCGCTTGTGGAACGTCAACGCGACCTCACACTGTTCTGGGTGACAAAACTGGGCTTCCTCGTAAACGAAGGAAAGTCCCAGTTGATACCCACACAGTTCCCAGCATTCCTGGGATCGACCCTCGACCTCATCAATATGCTCGTTTTCCCGAGCGAGAAGAGGGTCATCAGAGCGTCGCGACTGGCATCCTCGCTCCTAGCACGGAGCCCTCAGCCAGCGAAAACTTGGCAGAAGCTCTTAGGACATCTGTCCAGTCTGCGCGAGTTAGTCCCCATGGCGGTGACACATACTCGACTGATCCAACTTATGCTCCACAGTCAGTGGACGCAAGTCTCGGACAGCCCATATCTCCGGATATACCCCGACCACGAATCGCTCAGAGAGCTGGAGTGGTGGGCATCGCGGGCCAACCTGACGGTGGGCCGGCCGTTTCTCAGGCCAGATCCGACTATGACGATAGTCACGGATGCCTCGATGGAGGGCTGGGGAGGTCACCTAGGAGACTGGGTGATCTCAGGTCAGTGGCCGCGGGCTTGGGCCAAGCACCACATCAACTGGCTCGAACTGCAGGCAGTATGGCTGACTCTGCAGCATTTTCTGCCTCAGGTACGGGACACTGCTGTGGATGTCCTTACGGACAATACCACTACAGTGGCCTACATCAACAAGGAGGGTGGAACTCAATCCCCCACCTTGTGCTACCTGGCACTGGACCTGTGGGCCTGGTGCAGGCAACACGGGATCTACCTGGTTGCCAACCACATATCGGGAGTCAGGAACGTCCTGGCGGACGCCCTGTCCAGGGGGAAACACAACCACCCTACGGAGTGGTCCCTCCACAAGACAGTGGTTCGGCTCATATTCGAGCATTGGCCGACTCCCCATGTGGATCTCTTCGCATCAGAGAAGAACCACAAACTTCCAGTGTTCTTCTCAGTGCGCCCCTCTCAGACGTCGAGCGGAATAAACGCTCTGACGCAGAATTGGGAGAGTCTGTACGGGTACGCGTACCCGCCGACCAACCTCATCCCGAGGGTATTGAGGAAACTGAGGCTGCAGTGGTCAGCCCGGATCCTCCTAGTAGCCCCGTTCTGGCCCAGCCAGCCGTGGTTCCGTCAGCTGACCAGCATGCTGACAGACCTTCCGCGAGTGATCACACCCAAGGACAACCTCCTGAAGAACTCGGTCACGGGGATGTTTTACCCCAAACCGGACAGAATGAGACTGGCTGTATGGCCGCTGTCCGCAAATCCTTCGTTGACCGAGGCTTTTCGCAGGGAGTTGCAGAGACGGCAGCCAGGGCCAGGCGAGAATCAACTTGCCGGCTTTATGATTCCCGTCTTCTCCACTACCGACGATGGTGCGTGGAGCGAGGTGTGGGTCCCGCTGAGGCCCCTGTAGCGGAAGTCGCGGAATTCCTGAATGGCCTGCGAACGGTGAAGCATAAGGGGAAGCCCTTAGCTCCGTCAACCATTGCAGGTTACAAATCTGCCATCGCAGCCATTCATAGAGGTTTTCCGGATGGGACAACTGTGTCGTCCAACACGGATTTGTCGACCCTTATTAAGGGTCTGTTTGTGGTTTCCGCCAGACCAAGGAGGCTCAATGAGACTTGGGATCTCCCGACGGTACTCAAGTACCTAGCGGGCCCTCCCTTTGAGCCGATTCACACGGCACCATTGAGGTCGGTGGCGGTCAAGACAGCTTTCCTACTGCAGCTGGCTTCGGCCAGGCGAGGAAGCTGGGTCCATTCCTGCAGGATAGACGCATGTCATCTGCGGTGGGAAAATGGAGGAGTCCGTCTTCTCCCATCCCTCCTATTGGACAAAAACCAGTCGGTCTCGTTTACTCCTAGTGAGGTGTTTCTCCTCAGCCTGAAGGAGTTCTCGCCAGACGACAAAGTACATTGCCCTGTCCGGGCCCTGAAATGGTACTTGGAATTAACCAAGCCCTTGCGAGGGGATGAAAAAGCCCTTTTCATTCGGTCAAGGGAGCCTTATACTAAGGCTACCAAGAGTACAGTCGCTGGTTGGGTCAAAGAGGCCATAGCGGGGGCGTTCTCGCACCTTCCTAAGGAACGGAGGCAACGCATGGGCATTAGAGCCCACGACACCAGAGGGGTCGCAACTACTTGGGCTACAATGGCCGGAGTGCCATTTGAAGCTATTATGGATGCCGCAGCCTGGAGCCGGCCGCAAACTTTTGCGCAGTTCTATCTTAAAGATCTTCCTGCAACAAAAGGCAGGTTTAGTAGAGCAGTGCTGGTCACGGCTGGCACAGCTTCTAGGAAATAGAACTGATCCTTCCACAGCTTTTTCTTGGCGGTGGTACTCTGCTTCCAATGTGAGCAGGTAAGAATTTGGATATAAAACAGGAAATTAGAAGTAATTTCTTTTTTATAACAAATACTTACCTGCGATCATTGCCCACCCTTCTGTATCCTCCCCTAGAATCCGTTCTTCCATGATGGTATTTAACGCCAAAAATGAGAAGAGGATGAAGGCGCATGCGCCAACCGTGACGTCACGACCGGTATCAGTGCGGCCCCTAGCGGGGATCACACAAATCACGGTCTATTTTTAATTCTGGAGGCTACATTTAGTAGACCCTCCGCTATGATCATCGCAAGGATCTTCCATAGGGAGAGACTGCCAAATGAGAGCCTACCTTTTGGGTGACCAGAGCAAGCCCTGGAGATAGCTTCCAATGATCGCAGGTAAGTATTTGTTATAAAAAAGAAATTACTTCTAATTTCCTGATTCCCTGTAGAAATGTAGCGCAATAGTAGCAAATACTAAGTTTGAGATGTGATATTTACAATCAGGACACGATGAGTACAGAAAGTTTTTAATATTGTTTATTTTTGAATTCACTAGGTTGGTCGTACCACTCAGTAGAGTCATACTAATAGTGTTAACAATGCACTTAATCTTCTATATTGTTTCCTGCTCTACTATTCTTTACATTTGTAATCTACTATAAACTTGTTACTATTGATCTTGAATTCACGAAATTCAGCACTGGCAACAGTTGAGTTCTCGCAGAAAGGGTTGTGTAGTGTTTCAGAAAAAATATCGCCTGCTCTCTTCAGTGCTTATGTTAAATTTTGTTTTATAATATATACAAATAGACAAGAAAGAACATCTGAGCACACATTCCCTGTAGAGGCTTATTTGTTGCAAAGTGCAGAGGAGTATATGTTATAATGTTACCTTTGAGCAGCCTGTAGACATTTATGTTACAAAATGACCGATTCCAAAGTAGGTGAATCAATATGTATATCACCACTATACGAACTAAGATTCAAGGCTCTAATTTGCTTATATTGTTGTGAAGCTTTACATCATGATCATAATCAGAATTTTAGCACTTCTGTCTTTTGACAGAGAGTTTATCATTATTGTATATTGAATATTTCAATATGAAAATACAATACATATATGAGATATGTTATGAGAATAAAGATATATATAGGTATGTTCTGTGTGAATCAAAGTGACATGTAAACAAATCTTGATCCGCTACTAATGCTGTAAAATGAAGTGAAAATACATATGTAAATACTTGCACACTTGGCCTAGGTACAGCCTGCATCAAATCATCATCTATGGTGTACAGACGATGTATATATATATATATATATATATATATATATATATATATATATATATATATATATATATATATATATATATATATATATATATATATATATATATATAAGGTCCTTTGTTTTAGAGTAGGAAGACTACATGCAAATAAATATGTAAACATATTATTTACATCTCCACCATTTCAACTCACCCATTCTTATATGGGGTGCTCGCCTCAGGCATTTTTAGGAATGGATCTGAATTATTGTCCAGATTTGATGGTAATTGATGCATATTTTTGTGAAATTGAAAGGATTTGGTTTGATTGCCATATGCCTTTTATGAACATAAATGAAATGGATTGTATTGTCCGAAAAATAAAAATAAACTTGAGAAGCTATTTTCACCATTCTGGCAAACACTCTTGTGTTACGGATCCGCTATCATTATCTTATTTGATTTACCGGTCCGACATGAATGACATACTTTCACTGATCCCAGTTAACGCCAATTTAAAAGATAAACTATGCGCACCTACAAAGTTGTAGTTCTTTTTCCACGGTATCCACATTTGCATATTTGATGCTTAATTGATTAACATGATCCACTTCAATATATAATTTCTAAAATGGACAAAGAAAATTTCATGGTATATGTTCAGCATTTTGCAACCAAAGGATTGTCAGGTGAAGATGAATGATCATTGTTAGAATTAGGCAACACTTCGACTATTGACCCATCCATGTCTATACATCTAAAAGTATCGTGTGGTACTGTTCATGATAACTTTGGAATAAAGATTGATTTCCCAAATTAAGGGAGGCTTATAGGTTGTGTTCTGATCAACATTTCCCCTTAAAACGTTTTCTCGAAATAACCCTTTCGATAAAGGGGTATTGCCAAAATGGGTCGACGTCTATTTTGGGTGTTTCGGCTATGGATGGGTTTAGTCTTCAATGCTAGCGCCAAGCACCACCTGAGTACGGTTTATACTGTATATCTGCATTGCTATTGTATATACCATCTAAAGATGCATATATTCCCCACTGGTAAGTAGGAAATTGCCTTATATTCTGATGCGGGCTATATACAAATCTATGTATGATTTCTAGATTGTATAGGGTTATGTAGCGGTGCTTTGTGGAGCCGGTTTCTGTACCAACCGATAACGAATATTTTGTAAGCTGTTCAAATTGCAATAAACGATCTGTACTTTATGTGATGTTTTGATTTTATTCATTTATATTTACCCAAGGCATTTATTGTCATGCTGAACACTATAGTATTAAATGCTATGTGTGTTTCCCTAAATGTAATCCTGAGAAGAACCCATATTCCCCAAACAGGTTAAAACTATAGATAATCCTGCCAGAAGTAGTTTACAGAACATCCCCTAATAGTCCGTGAGCTGATGGGCGAAACCCTCCCCCCCCCCCCCCCCCCTGGGGAATTTCGGAGACCTATATTTCCAAAAACCTTATACCCTCAGCTGTTCAGATCAGCTTGTCTGCACTTATATCGCGGGTACATTTGCCCTGGAGGGCCAATTGAAGGTCGGTACCTCCCTCATTTTAGGGGTGGGGGTGACATTTTAGGGGTGGGGGTGGTATGGACACTTGCAATTCTCTGGGATACTCCAAATTTGGTATGCTGGTCAAGTGATCAACAGGTACAATTACCAAATACCTTTCAGAAGCACCGTATTCCTATCCTTGGAAAAAAATTCATAAAACGTCTAAAAAAAATGCTGTTTTTTTGCAGTTTTTTTTAAAGTTTTCACAAACTTTAAGTTTTTAGTGGTCAAATGAGTACAAAACCACCCAATATTATATACCTAAATTACAAGCAACTTCTAATCTGCCTAATAAAACAAAAATGAGCTCCATTGGTTGTTCGAGCGTGATTTTACGGGACTTTCTTTTCCCCTACCCCTATGTTCAAAAAATTACCGAAAAATAGCTTAAAATGCTGAAAAATATTTTTAAAAATCTTAAATGTTCATTTAACACATATTTGGTACTAGAAATAGTTCAAACATGACAAAGACTGATTGGGCTGAAAAAAAAGGATTGCCCAGTTGCCCGGGACAACCAAATTTTACCAAAATTTGGTAAAAATCCAGTTTTAGGCTAGAAATCACAGTTTAAATAACAATACGACTTCTGAAAAGGTATTTAAAGCTAGTATGTGACACTGCAGGTGTCCTACAATTGAAATTAGTCATAGCTGGATACATATCAATAGTTTTATTTCAGTTCACCCCTATTTAGAAGATAATCTAGAAGGCCAAAGGTCCCAATATGTAGTTTTACTACAATAAATGTAGTAAGTCAATGCCAGTGTGTTATTTTAACACGGTCAGAAGATCAGGATAGACTGCTGTTGGTGCTGAACCTGCATGGGCTTATCAAATTGATAGGCCAGTTGCCTGGGACTACTGAATTTTACCAAAAATTGCTTTAAATCGAAATTTTAGTGTCAGAAGTCAAGTAATTTTGAGAAAGTGACCCTATGTGCTGTATCAAACCTCTTTTGTGACATGATGGTGTTTTCCTGTTGCTTGCATACTTCTTGATTAATGATTTAGACCATTCGACATATGTGAGGGAGCCCCATTCATTATCAGAAGGAAAGCATAGGACATTTTTGTGCCACATAGGACAGTGTTTTAATGCGCCATAAATCGTAACTGAAACTCACAAAGACCATCACACAGTGTTGACAGGCAACATTCAAACCATACTACCTGATTATCAAACACACTCAATAGTTCCTCCAATATGCCTGAATGGGCGCAACAATTGACACCTGTATCCCCCCCCCCCCCCCACACACACGCACATACAAGCTATTTGTGGTGAACATACAGCCTTTAGGTTGGCATGAAGCATTCAAACTACATTGTCTGAATATCAAGCTGTATCAAAAGTTGAACTCAGCGCAATCCTCCCAAGAAGCATAATGATGGGTACCTGTGTCCTATCCTTTTCTGTTTTCCTTAACACTAAGAGGTTTGGTACCCGTATATAATCTAACCTAATACCATCTATCCTTAAGATCTGGGTACACATACCTCATTCGAACCATTATTTATATCCCCATTCAGCTGGGTACTTTTATTTTATCCTAGCCATTGACCGGAGCTCTCAAAAGTAAGTATCATTACCTCATCCCTGCGATACCTACTCTTATTGGTTTCAGGTACTTCACTTTTTGAGTTCGAGGGCAGAAGGTAGAATTGTAAACAAGTACAACCCCTTTTGTTGTATAGCTATGAGATACAGTTACCTAACTATTAGTGTGATGGTTTGACATATAGTTATCTATCCTGTAAGGATTGGGGTAATAGTTGGTATGGGAATCAAGTATGTAATATATAAAGATTCAGGGTAATAGACACATTGTTGACAGGAAAATTTACACCATAGTACCTGATTATCAAATACTCACAATATTTATTCCAATATGCCTGAATGGGCACAGCAATGGACACCTATATCCACCCCCTCCTATACTAGCTATTTGTGGTAAACAAACAGCTAGTAGCTAGTTGGCAGAAAGCTTTCAAACACTGTACCTGATTATTAACCACTCTCAATAGATTCCTTAACTCCTCAAGAGGCACAAAGATGGATTCCTATATCCTATCCCTTCTCCTCTGTTTGTATCAACATTAAGCGATTGGGTACCTATTTCCATCCCATCTACTTTACTCATCTCCTACCAGCTGAGTACATATATCTCATCCAAACCATTGTCCTGATCCATATCCAGCTTGGTATTTGTATCATCCTAGCAATTGACCAGATTCCTACTAGGTTAGAAGGTTAGAAGCGATACATTATCTAAGCAATTACCCTTAAAAATATACAGGCTGGGTACATGTATCTCTTCTGTGCTACCACCCTTAGCCCCAGTAAACTCTGTTCATAGCTATGAACCTATACCCCTGAGCTCCTATAGCCTGGCTACCTGTTTCTCATTCCACATATTATCAATATCCCTAATATGTTTGATACCAGTTTTCCATGACATCCATCCCCCATCCATTCCAACCTTTATAGGCTTGGTAAAACTATGCCATTCCCACTATTGCCTTTAAATCTTGTAGATTGGGTACCTGCATCTCATCCGGCCTCTTTCCATGAATCACTATACCTGTATCTCATCCTATTACTCTGAACTCCTATAGGCTGGTTATCTGTATCTTATCCTATTACCCTGAACTCCTATAGGCTGGCTATCTATATCTCATGCCGCCACCAATTACCCTGGTACCTAACTATTGCCCAAAACCTTAATAGACTGGGTACTTCGATGCCATCTCATCCATTAACTCTAAAACCATAGATTGGGTATCTATATCCTTACCCATTTCTATACTCACCAATTACCCTGAATCCTAATAAGATAATCAGATGCCTGTACCTCTTACATCTATTAATGCTTGGTACTTATATCCCCAACCCTGTAATTATCCCAATTCCTTTAGGCTTATATAAGAGTATCTCATACCAGCTTTAACTGCTAACTGCTATCAGCCTCAAGAGTTTGGGTACCTCCATCCCACCTTATACCAGATGGAATTATAAGTTAACCTTAAGTGTGTCACACACTATGTGTGTGTGTGTTGGGGGGGGGGGGGGGGGGGGGTACCTATGTGCAATTCTGTTTATTATCCTAAGTCCTAAAATGTAAGATATGTGTTCCCTTACCAGCTATGTACCTCATTATAGCATTCTGGCATATAAAAAGCTGGTCATTATTGGCCACAATGCTGCAGACTGATCCGGGTTGCCAACCCGGACCTAGGCCCCGGGTTGGGATTTTGGAATTTTGCGCTCCACCTCAGATTTTTAAAACCATTTTTAAAGAATTAGACAGTGATTTTAGTGATGCAATCAAGTTGATGTGATTGAAAAAAGTGTATTTAGTTAAATAAAATACCCAAATACAGGGATGGCCTGATAAAATTCTGTACAACACAGGATATTGATTCCAGCCTGCACTCAGTGACCCCATGATTGCTGTCAAAGCGAGTATCAGAGCAGTTCGTGAAAGTGCCAAATTCATGTAAATTTTGGGTTTCAAGTTAATTGTTTCTTCTTTCATCATGCTATAATAGTGATTAAGTTAGCAGTGTAGAGCCGTGTGGCGACTTAAGCTTCGGACCTGCTGACAACCCGTCCTCGGCGCAAGCGCCTCGGACGGGTTGTCAGCAGGTCCTCAGCTTAATTCGCCACCCGGCTTTCCACCACTAACTTAATCCCTATATCAATCTATTACCCTAAATCTTTACATATTACATACTTGATATCCATACCAGCTATTACCCTCAAGCCTTTCAGGTCCTGTAGGATAGGTTATTATATCTCGTATCATCATACTAATAGCTAGGTAACTGTATCTCATAGCTAAAGTAGCTCATTTAGGACATATGACCAATATGACAATAGACTTTGTACTTGTATATAGCTTGATATTCAGACAATGTAGTTTGAATGTTTCATGCCAACCTAAAGGCTGTATGTTCACCACAAATGGCTAGTATGTGTGGGGGAGGGGGGGATACAGGTGTCCATTGTTGCGCCCATTCAGGCATATTGAAGGAACTATTGAGTGTGTTTGATAATCAGGTAGTATGGTTTGAATGTTGCCTGTCAACACTGTGTGATGGTCTTTGTGAGTTTCAGTTACGATTTATGGCGCATTAAAACACTGTCCTATGTGGCACAAAAATGTCCTATGCTTTCCTTCTGATAATGAATGGGGCTCCCTCACATATGTCGAATGGTCTAAATCATTAATCAAGAAGTATGCAAGCAACAGGAAAACACCATCATGTCACAAATGAGGTTTGATACAGCACATAGGGTCACTTTCTCAAAATTACTTGACTTCTGACACTAAAATTTCGATTTAAAGCAATTTTTGGTAATATTCAGTAGTCCCAGGCAACTGGCCTATCAATTTGATAAGCCCATGCAGGTTCAGCACCAACAGCAGTCTATCCTGATCTTCTGACCGTGTTAAAATCACACACTGGCATTGACTTACTACATTTATTGTAGTAAAACTACATATTGGGACCTTTGGCCTTCTAGATTATCTTCTAAATAGGGGTGAACTGAAATAAAACTATTGATATGTATCCAGCTATGACTAATTTCAATTGTAGAACGCCTGCAGTGTCACATACTAGCTTTAAAAACCTTTTCAGAAGTCGTATTGTTATTTAAACTGTGATTTCTAGCCTAAAACTGGATTTTTACCAAATTTTGGTAAAATTTGGTTGTCCCGGGCAACTGGGCAATCCATTTTTTTCAGCCCAATCAGTCTTTGTCATGTTTGAACTATTTCTAGTACCAAATATGTGTTAAATGAACATTTAGGATTTTTAAAAATATTTTTCAGCATTTTAAGCTATTTTTCGGTTATTTTTTGAACATAGGGGTAGGGGAAAAGAAAGTCCCGTAAAATCACGCTCGAACAACCAATGGAGCTCATTTTTGTTTTATTAAGCAGATAAGAAGTTGCTTGTAATTTAGGTATATAATATTGGGTGGTGTTGTACTCATTTGACCACTAAAAACTTAAAGTTTGTGAAAACTTAAAAAATAATGCAAAAAAACAGCATTTTTTGAGACGTTTTTTGAAAAGAATTCCAAGGATAGGAATACGGTGCTTCTGAAAGGTATTTTGTAATTGTACCTGTTGATCACTTGACCAGCATACCAAATTTGGAGTATCCCAGAGAATTGCAAGTGTCCATACCACCCCCACCCCTAAAATGTCACCCCCACCCCTAAAATGAGGGAGGTACCGACCTTCAATTGGCCCTCCAGGGCAAATGTACCCGCGATATAAGTGCAGACAAGCTGATCTGAACAGCTGAGGGTATAAGGTTTTTGGAAATATAGGTCTCTGAAATTCCCCAGGGGGGGGGGGGGGGGGGAGGGTTTCGCCCATCAGCTCACGGACTATAATATTATAAGTTACACCCTGTGAGAAAGTGTGGCGCGGCCTCATATCCTGCCGAAGACACCCATATTGGATGACTGAGGGTGGATTGCAGGCCGGACCACACTTTCGAACATGGTATAACGAAGTTATCATCTGCTCTTCCATGGTTATTGAAAATAACACATCACATTGCTGGCTAACATGTGATATCGATTATGGTGATGCAATATAATATTCAGGCGTTCGATATTGACTCTACTTAGTGTGAACAGCCTCATGCCTGACACCTGTTGACCAATCAGTATTGAGAATCACAGCAGAGTAGGTAATAATATTGGTTATCCCCATGGGGAAATTGTGCTATGACCAGACATCCTTGTTGAGTAAGTGCTTTTATTAATTATTCGTGTGTAAATGGTATACGGCAAGATATCTATCACACCGTGATAGGGGGTTAAAATATATATACCGGTACTTCGTCAGACTCAACAAAGGCAGAACGAGCAAGGATTTCTCACTTTAACTCGCACTTTACATTCCTAAATTCATCTTATTTACGTGCCATCTTATCTTCCAGATATACGCCATGTTGGCAGATAATAATGTGTAAATAGTGTTTTTAACACCTCAAAACGATTTCTAGCGGTGGTACCATCAGCAGTGCCCGCCATTTTAAAATACCTCTGTTGGTATGGTATGCCCAACAACGGTCACTAGGGCACTACTGAAAGTAGTAGAAATGTCGGGAGTTCTAACAGTGAATATTGTGAAAAGCATCCTAGGATCCCAGTGCAGAATTAATATTGGTCTTCTAAAATTGACAATTATTAAAGCAATATCAGAAGCCCAAATCAGTCCAGTACAACAAAGAAATTGACCAATCAGCTACTAGATTCAGACTAAAAAGTTCAATACTATAGCTTGTAAAGCTTTGGCAGTAAGGAATCTAAGATTTTCTTCCTAATTTCACTAGTCAATGATATCCCTAAGGTTACTCTGAACCAGCAGTGACCATCACCTGTGTAACTAATGAGATTATGTCATTTGAGTGAAAAGTTATAAATATTGAAATGATATAGAATATGAGTTGACAAAGGATGGTTGGTTATGATATGCTCTACCTGATAACACTCTTATGATGGTGCAGATGTGAACGGCAGAAAATAATCTGCTTTTTTCCTGGAAAACGACAATAAAATAATTATGCCGATCACACCTGCGCCATCGTACACTCAGGAATCTGGAGATACACCTTTTTATATGATTACACTGCTGTGGGGTATGTTTTGGGAAGGGGCTTTTAACTAGGTCTCAATATCACTGATCACCTTAAACAGGCTATGCTGGTATTTCTTTCCTGACCAAGTGTAGTGAGAACGCATGGAAAGGTAACTAGGGCATGCAGTCGTCGGTATGATGTCCCTGGCAAATAGACACCCACACACAACACACAAGCATCGTTTAAAAAAGCTGTCCCACTGCTGCTTGGTCTAACCAGGTAAGATAATTGGATCGTCAATGGCGTTATGCATACGTGCATAAGTCTTCATCTATTGTGCTCATATATTTCAAGTTTCTCGACAAACAACCAGTTTGTGATCCAAGACGTCTGTCTATGACATTCTAAGGTACTTCATCGAACAATAACATTCAGCACTTGTCTTCTTAACAGCGTACACTTTCAAGCATGGGGGCGTTTTTTCAACCTATACCACATGTATGCTCGTGAGCCCAGAATTCCCTGTTTATCGTAGGTATACTCTTGGGGGTGGATTATATTGCATCCGATATGATGACAACAGAGGTTGATCGCGGCCCACCTCTATGTACTTACGAAAGCCCTTATAGTCTAACTGCTATTAAACGGTGGGAATCTACTGAATTACCTGTCATCGGATGCACAAATAATCAGAGACACTCGGCCATCCAGTACAATGCATGGTTTTTAACAGTAGTTTGTAATTCAATGTTTGAAATAAAGATTAGTGTGAATTATATAGTTTCGCTTGACCTTTTGTTATGTGGACAGAGCCCATACGAGGCAGCTCTCTTTGGAAACACAAGAGATGAGTTCAAATCTCAAAAAACATCCGCTCCTGTTCAGAAGTAAAAAGCATGCAACTGACAACTACATTCAATGAATGTATTTATATGGGGCTATCAAAATGATGGGGGGGGGGGGGGGGGGGGGGTTAAAACTTCAAAACCATTGTATGTGGGGACCTTTTGAATAATTATTGTAGGTGGGGACCTTTTGAAAAATCATTGCAGGTGAGTTAAAGAAAAAGTCTCTTGCGTCCACATTTAACTTTTTTAAAATGATTGGGTCTTGATAAAATGGCAAAAATCTAAAATCATTGTAGGTAGGATCTTTTTGAAAAATAAAGTATTGGTGGTTAGGGGGCTTTGAAAATCGATGGTCCCCATCCCCCCTCCATTTTTTATAAGAGACCTACTAGTCGATATGACAAATAGTCCTTTGTCGAACCATTCTCTTCTTATCTGGAGACTAATTCTTTTTACGTTTTATCAATCAATATAACCAATTTACTTGACCTGGCTGATAGTCCCATCGAAAGATTCACTCTTGTGGATAAATAGCACAAATAAGATGCGGACTGTAGAGAGAGAGGATTGGTGAATAGATATAGAACAACAGAACGAGAGTTAGTAAAATATAGATACATATATATGCATATACAACATTCAAACATTGCTTGATTATTTGTTAAGCGTATTACCGGTTGAGTTTCTTGTCTGATATGCAATTTGTATTTGTATGTTTATTGACTGTACTATTATGGTACAAAATCATAGCAAAGACAAAAAAGAATGAATAATATAACGTATACAAACTAAATATAACGACAAAAAAGACAAGACAACTAACTAAATAACAACAAAATGTCCCATAGGGATTAAGATAGAAAAACATAATTAGCAAAGTAGGGAAACTTAACAGCAAAGAGAGAGAAAGATAGCCTGGGCTGTCGTTCTTCTATTCATTGCTATTAGTTTATATACATACAACGAGTTAAATACCTACATATCCCCAGTATGAGAGTAAAGACATAGTCTCTGGCAGTATGACTTAGTCTAAAAACATCCTTACCTAGGGTTGAAAAATAGCAGGTACGGCGATACACTAGCAATAAATGTTTTGCGGCTCTTTCAATGATTCTATTAGCAATGCAAAGCACACAGTATTTGTTCCACTTTCATCACAGGCTTCGTAGAAAAAAACATGTTTAATACGTAGCTACAAGGAAGTAGTAGCTATGCAGGTTACTCAACACTTAATATTAATGTGGTCTCAACCAATCAGAATTTAGGTGAATATTGCGCATTTTACCACAACACGGAAAACACAGTTTGTTATAAAAATCTCCAAGGTGCATTGGTAAGTATCGCTTTATTTTTCTATCGTTGTGATACTGCATTTCTCCTCGCCTGAATGGCGAATAGCGAATGATACGACACATATATTAGACACCACAGTGGTGAAACAGTTCATTCTACATGGCCAGGCCCCGTTTTCATGAGCCTGTCCCTGGGAGCCGAGTGTTCTAAGGCGTGCCAGTTGACTATTTGCGGTCTGCTCGGGGGGGGGGGGGGGGGGGGGGGGGGCCTTAGTATAAAGCTTTACGTAGAGCATTCTGAAAGCGTGTGGGTAGGTATACAAAGGGATGGAAATGACCTCCGACCTACAACCTAAGCCGTTCATGTAAGTTTCTTATGTAGTCCTTGCTTTGCTCAATCCTAGTTTTTCCTCAGTTTTTTATGTAAACGTGTACGTTTTTGCGTACGTGACAGTCGTACGATGGACCAAGTGTGAAAGATAAAATAAACTTTAATTCATTTTCCCTCCCCAATAAACAGGAGTGAACATAAATTTAAATTTATTTTCTCTCCCCAATAAACGGGGGTGAAAATAAATTAAAAATTTTTTCTTCTCCCCAATAAACGAGAGTGAAAATAAAATATATATTTATTTTCTCTTTCACACTTGGTCCATCGTACAGCCGTTATCATTATGTCTTGTATGTATTATGTTGGTTTTCCTGTTTGCTATATGTTTGCTTCTATTAGTTATATTGTGTTTGTATTAGCAATTTCTGTATTATGCGATATTATGAATAAATACTACTCTTCACAGAATACTGTATCACTTCAGCCTTAAAAATTGGTCCTGACCTTCAACTTGAGAGGATTTGATGTTCTATGAAACTTTAGGTTTCGCCACTGGTTCTATAACAAGTTGTTTTACCAGAGAGCTACATATAGGTCCTTCAGAATACTACTAACTTTTTTTGAAACTCCATCATTCGTCCATTCTTACTCCTATGTTGAGAAATTAGTAAACGAGTTATTTCCCTTGTCGAAATGTATCACGTGTGGCCAAAATATTCATTAAACTGTCCGGCAACCGTGTTCGATCTTATTTGGATCTAGTTACTTTATTGCTTTGGGCGCTTCTGGATATGACATTTAATTCATCAGATAGATATGTAAGAGTTCCTAACCAACGTTGACTTAACCCTTCCAATGCTAAGGCTACTTTCACCCAAAGCACAAAAATGCAAAGATTTTTCAAAAACATCTAAACCCTGTCATGTTGGTATTCATTGGATAGCCCTTGCTGAGGACTCTCAGATGAGTACCCATGTGCCAAGGTTTCAGCCATTTTTCAGGTGTTTTGCATCATTTTGTAGTTGGCTGAATTAGCCACCAGCAGCGTATTGTGTTAAAGCATCCGACTTTAACTACCCATTTGATGGAATGACTTTAGCATTGCCTAAATAAATAATAGCCAACACATGCTCGATTGTATTTGTGTAAATCGATTGCTTGGGTGAATCTTTAAATGAAAAAGTGAAATCGTAATATCTCTATCGGGTATTTCATTGTTCATGCGAGCAGAATAAATACGCCTTTAATAGTATAAAAAGAAATAATTTGGAATTTCTATTATCGTCACTTTTTCTGCCGTAGTCTAATTAGTGACTCGGCAGTTGTGTAAGTGGTTTAAAATGAAGGAAATTGACAAACATATATATACAGCCAGAGAAGCAGGGAGTGGCACCCCACTACACCATGCGCCAATCAGGATACTCCTGTGATATCACAAAATGTAATAAATTACATCAAATGTGATATCGACCGTAAATGTAATAAATAATTACACCAAAAGTAGTAACCAACCACACATGTGATGAGTAATTTACATCGAATGTAATTTCAGCCATAAATGTAATAAATAATTGCGCCAAATGTAATATTACATTTGATGTAACCTTTGTATTATATATGTGGTTTGACTGTTCGATTAGTCATTTATCACATTTGGTGTAAATTTATTATTATATGTAAACTACTTTCCGGATGAGTTTTCTTGTTACATTGGATACATTTTCAAGACTTGTACACTTTAAGCTAATCCATAATAAAGTGATGACCAATAAGATTCTCTTCAAAATGAATCTGGCTGATTCGTTCAAATGTGTATTTTGTTACGGAGAAGAAACTGTAAGGTTCATGCTTTTCTTGAGTGCGAAAATGTTACTAAATTCTGGTATTACATTTATGGTTGTTTTAACATTTGATACCAT
Source organism: Maea johnstoni (assembly GCA_963942565.1). Classification (NCBI taxonomy): domain Eukaryota; kingdom Metazoa; phylum Annelida; class Polychaeta; order Spionida; family Magelonidae; genus Maea; species Maea johnstoni. The sequence goes on from OZ012690.1 coordinate 23,148,642, forward strand.
TTATTACGCTGTTGTGTTGTAACACACGCCTGTAAGAGCTCCCCGTCCTAGGATGTAGTCTCTTTGCAACGGTCTCTAGCCCACGCAAGTAGACCATAACACAAAAGTCAGAGGGTACCATGCATGACATGCCATCAATGGGATTTGTTTAGGTATCCTAGCTGACAACTTAAAAAGGCTCACGTTTACACATAAATCATGTTAAAACTTTCCCACTTAGTCTCAGCCTTTTCTTCAAATGCAGCATACATACATACATACATACATACATACATACATACATACATACATACATACATACATATACCTATACATACATACATACATACATACATATATCTATACATACATACATACACACATACATATATACATATTATTGCAATGTTCGACACTGCTCTTAAGGTGGGTCCAGCACTAAGGACATTAGCTAGCATTTACTTCATTGACAGCTTGTAAGGGATTGTAAGACCAGTAAACTATATATTTCCTGAAAGAAGACCTTTTCAGCTACCTCACAATGCTAATTTGATTTATGTTTTCTTGAATTTCAGAGTTTTATTGAGAAAAATGTAAAAGGGTGTTTTTTCAATTAAATCAATCTAAGCTCACAGCAGAGGGTAAGAACACCCATTTAACTTGGATGGATTTTAAGTACCTACATGTGCCTAGTATACGGTGTCTTGGATTTATATCATTTGCATTCCTATGGGAGATATTTAGTGTCAAAGCCAATTGGGGGTGGTCCGTCTATAGAAATGAGTTAAATTCCCCCTTATCTCAGGAAGTGGGCATCCTATTGAAAGACCCAGACACCGTTTAGTTGCTCTATTAGTGGTGATGACCACAGGGGTGAATGTGTCATTGTATGTCATTTCAATGGGAAGGGGTAACTTCATAGAGCAACCCACTTCTGCTATAAATCAATTCTTCAGAAAAGCCAATTTTCCACCCATATGTGGAAATGGTCCAATGACAGGGAAATGGGAGGAGTTAAGTAGATTCTGTCATGGTAGTTGACATCTTTATGATGTTGACATGACATCTGCATCATAAATTACAAAATTGTTTTCATCATTTCTGAGATTTGATTGGTTTTATCACAGCTACTTGAGGGAATCTCCTTAGATAGCTTAAGCGGCACTTTCCCGCCAAAGTGACTTAGTGTGTTGCCTGGTGATAATACACAGGCTATTCATGCATGAGTGATGAGAGTCTAGTCAAGAGACCACACACTGTTCAATGAGTGGCCATTCATTAACAGAGAGATGGTTTCTTCTTTAGTTCTGAAGGGATCCTTCCAGCATGTTTGACTCACTAGAAACACTTACACTAGGATATACTGTCAAAGATAGTCATCTGAATGTATCTAGAAATGCCTAAAGAAAAAGTTTTTCTAAAGGTGAATGTTATAGGGAGAGAGTTAGGGCTAGGAAATGTAATATTACCTCAAGCTCTGCTGCTGACAATAAAGGGGCTGTAGTAAGAGAGGCTGAAGTGGTACAGAGACCACTCCCACAAGATATTAACCAATTTGGACAAGTACAATATCAGTTCATTTTATCAAATTGAATTCACAAAAACATTCATGAAAATTAGCGTTAGTTTACAATGTAGTTTTGATGATTTATTCCAAATATATTTCCTCTGCAGTATCTAAACAAGTATAACCTTTCCTTCAGGTACAAAGAGAAAGTTTTGTTCAAAAGTAGAGGCTAGTGCAATATCACACAAAGTTAGATTTGCACCGAGGAGGAACAATTCAGTGTGTAGAGTCCAAATGTGAGAGGGGCAGTCTAAGTACTATTCAGTAAATATGCTAATTGAGAGTTCACGGGTATAAGGGTTGGGGGTAGCTCACTCATTATATATTCAGACTTCCGAAGCCAAGAGGGTAATAAGCTGAAACCCCTGGGAGGATGTTAGTAAATAAACCCACGTGGAAATTAGCACTTACCATGTGCCTACACTGGATTTGGATGACTTAGTGTTTTTTTTCTTTCAAAATGGCACTTAGCTAGGGAATTGCATAATTTGAGTTAAGCCAACATATGAGAAACTTTAACCTGGGATTAGAAATGCCAAGAAACAATTTTGGCTATCCGACAGTAAGAAAAGTGCTGGACCCACCTTAAACCAGGATGGCTTAAACGATAATTGCAGAGTTCAAGCAAGTTGACTACTTTTCCGAATGAGTTTGAGCTAGAAGGAGTTTTCAAATATGGACCAGATTATATCAACAGAATTGAAACAATGACTTCAAACTGGTTCTGGTTAAATGTACTCAGTGCTCTAAAAACCCTTTGGAAAAGTAATATTATTCATGACAAAACAATTTCTGCTACTATGGTGGTTACGGAATCAAATATTGATAAACTAGAGGACGCATCTAACATCTTCTGTGTTTAGAGGCAGGTACATCTACCAAAAGGAAAGTGTTAATCACTATTTGTTACTGTTGACACCTACCTCCTAGGTGGAATATTCGTAAAACAACTTTATACGTTAATAAAGTGGTTGCGTATTACTCATCATTAACCAATATGGAACAGTTGCATTGTCCTCGCCAATGCAATTCTACCCGGTATTTTCAATTCTGTGTTACTTTTGACACTAAACATCTAAGGACTAGTTACACCCCTTTAGCCCACGCAATGCGTAAGCATGTCTGGTATGAACATCCGCTATCACAAACTGGTTGTGAGGATGTAGGGAACATTGAAAGATATGTGTCGAATGGATAGACACACGAGAAAGCTTAAATAACTCCAATGATGATCCTGTCATCTGAAAAGGCATTACCACACAACGGGTGGGGACGTTTTCTATTTTATATATATATATAGTAAATTGACTCACACAGATATGCTTCGCTTCGTGCGTGTGTGTGTGTTCCACATCTAACATGCACGAACCTGGCCTAGTTACCTTCCCATGCGTTGATACAAGTTTAAGTTAGAAAAACGCATGTGCCTGTTTAAGGTGATGAGTACCATTGCAAGCGAGTTAAAAGCCCCATCACAAAACACGCCTCACAGCAGCATAATCATATAACAAGGTGTATCTACAGGTTCCTGAGTGTTATCAGGGAGAGAATATCATAGTCAGCCGTCTGTAGTCAACCCATATTCTAATACATTTCAATATTTACAACTTTTCACTCAAATGACATATTCTCATTACTTATGCAGGTGATGGTCACTACAGGTTCACAGTTACCTTAGGGATATCATTGACTATGCCCAATAAGAAGTATTTTTTAAAATCTTTTACTGCTAAAGATTTTTACAGGCCATAACATTGACAATTTTAGTGAGATATCTCGTGTGTAGAGGCATGGGAACCCCTTTGATAGTAGCGGACATACCTCGCTGATCACTTCTGAGCACTTGAAACAAAAGACGGTTGCACAAAGATACACATCGACGATCTCAAGACAATGGCTTGTGGTCAGGATGCTATACATAGGTGCTAGCTATGAGCACAGTGAGGTTACCACGTGTAAATGGTGTGGGGATTTCTAACTAAAATTTTCAACGTTATGGCCTGTAAAAATCTTCAGAAGTAAAAAATAAAAAAAAATACTTTTTATTGGGCATAGTCAATGATATCCCTAAAGTAACTCTGAACCTGCAGTAACCATCACATGCGTAATTGATGAGAATATGTCATTTAAAAGAAAAGTTGTAAATTTTGAAATAAAACAGAATATGGATTGAATAATGACAGGTGGCGATGATATTCTCTACCTGATTACACTCAGGAACCTGGAGATACACCTAGTTATAGGATTATGCTGCTTTGAGGTGTGTCTTGGGACAGGGCTTTTAACTGGCTTGCAATGGTACCCATCACCTTAAGTCAATTGAAGTGAAAACTCGTATTTTTGTAGTCCACCATTGTTCTATCAGTATATGTGTTTTAAATTCAGTTTTGACGTTGAAATTTTTGCTTCGATTAATTAAGATAATGCAGTGGTGTGCCTAACTTTGATACGTGTTTCAAGAAGTATGATCTCTCAGCGGCTGTCGGGGTGATAATTCATTCAGATAATTTTATTACTGTACTTTAGATTGCTTAAATGGTTGGGTTATATATAATGCGAAAACGTAGTCGAATGTGCACACTCACTGCATACATATAGATGACCATTTAGATACTCGCAGCTGTTGAAAATGTCACATAAATCTCGACAATTCATATCAAAAAAATTCTAAATCTGCTTACTTGGTACCATTCATGCACCACTGTTTTAGTTCATAACATTTATTATAATTGATTGATTCAAAATGATTATTACATTGATATTCCCAGCGATTAATTGAGTTGAAATATATTCCTAATGGCTAACAATATTTGGAACATATGTTTGTACACCCTTAAAGAAAACAGAAATGCAGGATTATTGTAATAGCGATTATTCAATTATTGTAATAGCCATACATGTCCTTTATGAACATAATATGCATGTATGTATGTATGTATGTATGTATGTATGTATATATATGTATGTATGTATGTATGTATGTATGCATAACTGTCAACAGTCCAAAATCAGGAGAGTTCACTCGTTTCGCTTTTGGGGCCTCTTTCACGGCATTTTGTTTAGTTCCAATCCTGCCCACCAGGGGTCATGATAATAGCTTAGCTCATCAGTAGGCCATCATATTGATAACCATACACATATGTGAATGAAATAACTACTCATAGTAATTGGGTCAGGTGAGATACACACTGGGAAGAGAGGAGACGACTGTATGTATGTATGTATGTATGTATGTATGTATGCATGTATGTATGTATGTTTGTATGTACGTACGTATGTATGTATGTATGTATGTGTGTATGTATGTATGTATGTATGTATGTATTCTTTCATGTGAGCATTTTTTGTTTTTCCAGAAAACTAGAAAAATGAACTTCTGCAGTGAATACAGGATCTGGATCGTTATGGCATGTCTCATGTCAATACACCAAGGGGTCCATTCGGTTGTTGAGATGAGTTGCCATGCTTCACGGAGCACTTCCCCTTCATCTACGGATGTAACGGTAGCAGGTTTATTTGCGATACATGGTCCAGAAGAAAATGGCGGGAGAGGATGTGGAAAGATTTCCGTTGATAATTATCAGCTTATCGAGGCAATGCGCTGGACATTTGAAAATCTGACCAAGCAAGATTTTGTTCCAGGCATTTCAATTGGTATGTTGATATTTCTGAATTTGGTAATATTCTGTCTGTATAAAAGAGGCATTAACATATATTTTAACACGAATAGCTTGTTAAAGTAGGCAAATTTCCAAAAATGTCTCTTTATTTTTAGATAAAGAAAATCGTTTAACACAATTAGAAGTTGACAGGTCATCAAGACAAAGGTTAACTCGACCTTGCATTTTGAATATGGACTTATGATGTATTATCTTTTTCTTATGATATAACATCTTTTTCAGGTATGTTAGCGCATGACACCTGCGGTCTTGACGCGATAGCTTTGAGGAATGCACTAAATGTTTTGCCACGTTTTCCCCAGGAAAAGGCTTCTCAATGCGATATGATGAATGACACCTCCGTTTTAGCAGGTAATTATTGTTAGCCTTATTCATTCATTTTTGTGTTTTATTAGTCTTGATCAAATATAAGAGAAGCATGAAATTCTAATTTGAGAGGATATTGTAAAATTTCAGATGATAGTGTTGTGTTCGTGTGATTCATTAACAGAATATATAAACATGTGTAATAATTGCTCTGCTCTAATCAGTTGTAAAAAACTATGTCTGTATGTCTATATGTCATTCTTAATGTATGTCTGTTTTATGTCGGTCTGTCTTTATATACATATATATATATATATATATATATATATATATATATATATATATATATATATATATATATATATATATATATATATATATATATATATATATAAATATATAAATATATATATATATATATATATATATATATATATATATATATATATATATATATATATATATATATATATATATATATATATATATATATATATATATATATATATATATATATATATATATATATATATATATATATATATATATATAAATATATATATATATATATATATATATATATATATATATATATATATATATATATATATATATACTTACAAATACCATCATTAGGGGACATCACCCAAAAATTCAACCATTAGGGGACATTATAAAATTGTCTTTTTGGGGGGCTCTTAATGTCTGTAGACTGTTGTATGTTTGCAAGTGAACCACATATAATGTTTGCAGAAGGTATGATACAACTAGGCTGACAATAGGCAAAATATACATGAAGGTCCCCTAAAGTACGTCCCCTAAGATACATGTGATTTGGGTCATGCAAAAAGCTTACCATTAGGGGACCTCGACTATATATACAATGTATATGTATATATATACATTGTATATATATATGTATCCACTGACAAATCCGATCATTAGGGGACCTTGAATACATATATACATATATTTACTAACAAATTGCATTATAAAGGGGACATATATACCAAAACAACAATTTGGGGAGGGGGGGGGGGGGGGTAGGTGGTCAGCTCTTCGAGTGTAGTGAAATTGACCTATCTGCACCAGTCGTGCGGTCGCGGGCGCCCTGTTTCCACACAACTTCGTGTGTCCCTCAATCCAAAAATTCACCTCTTGAATTGAGTCTTTCTGGGTGGTGTTTTACAGTATATGTTTACACATGTATATATATATAAATATATACAATATGATACATATATTGGACCCATATGTTTATGCAGGATTCGACATAAACACTCACCGCGGCTCATCTGCCGGGAAAAAGTGCTTACGAGCGCCGGGCAATCAGCTGCCGAGCTGGTTCGTTTGATCAGTGGAGGTTTCTTCCAATGATCATTGAAAAGAAGTCTGGCAAGTACCCATGTAAACTTTTTGTGCAGACCGGACCCATTTTCAGCCATTTTCAGGCTCCTAAAGTACGTACCCTAAGATACATGTGATTTGGGTCATGCAAAAAGCTTACCATTAGGGGACCTCGACTATATATACAATGTATATGTATATATATACATTGTATACATATATGTATCCACTGACAAATCCGATCATTAGGGGACCTTGAATACATATATACATATATTTACTAACTTTTTTTTATTAATCCATATATTTACATTCATAAATGCATTAATCAAACAAATAGAAATTCAATAACAATATCCCCGAATTTGTGCCTAATATATTTCCATTTTATGTCATTTTTACTAATATTTCGTAGGTCCCCTAATGGTAAAAGTTTAAAAATTTCGATCACAAATTTCCACTATTTAACTGCGAAGTTATGGAAACGTGGAGACGCATCTAAATCTTTATTCAATTATGTTCATTCTTAGTTATTCATTATAGGCTACAAAGTCCTGGTCTCCATGAAAACTGGTTAAGGACATTAGGGGACTTGGCTCTTGTACCATTAGGGGACCATGTCCCCTAACCCTACTCCAAATGTCCCCTAATGGTGGCATTCGTACTAATATATATATATATATATATATATACATATATATATATATATATTTATATATATATTTACATATATATATAAATATACATATATATATATATATATATATATATATATATATATATATATTTGTATATATATATATATATATATATATATATATATATATATATATATATATATATATATATATATATATATATATATATATATATGTGTGTGTGTGTGTATATACATTCATTTCCGTATGTATGTGTGTATTTATGTATGTGCGTATGTTTGTATATATGTAAGGATTTTTCTGACACTTACAACATTTTTTTCTAATGATCAAGTGTTTATCAGCTTTTTGTCAATGGACCAAATTATAAGAAACTATGTCGATATAGAAATATCAAGATATTGTTTTTTGCAAGGTAAGCATTTTCTTCCTGGATACCGATATATTAAATTCATGGTATTAACATTTCAGCTATTGTTGGACCAACTAGGAGCTCCCCTGCCGTTGCCATAGCTTCTGTTTTACAGAATGTCAAGATTGCCCAGATTGGTATTTCCTCTACATTAGAGGATCTCAAAAACCGCACGAAATACCCACATTTCCTTCGACTTGTACCCTCTGACTTTGTCCAAGCTAAGGTATGTTGGGATGTTTCATTTTCTTTTTCTCGAGTTTTTTGTTATGAACAGGTAGTAGAGTGGGAAGAGTTCTAACTTAGATAATAGTCAAGTAAAGTTAAACTTAGAATGTTCTGTTTATATATTTGTATCTATACATACTTTAGAATATTCTGTTAAAACACTTGTATTTACACATGTACATAGACACACACAAAAATAAAATGCGTCAGTATATCTTTTCACCACAACGCATATGATCCTGTATTAAAAGATCTCAAACATCCCACCATAAATGTGCACATGTTTTCACTATGTGGATATTGAATACAGGGTGCATTGCTATAGATAAGAAAGACTTTTGAAATAGTCCTCTATATGAGTAAATCAATAGTTGATGGTCATATCAGATTACTGTTTCATAACCCTGAAAGGATCCTTGATGAGTACACCAATTGTATCTTTTAAACAGTGTAATTCTTTTCTTCAGCAATTTTGTAGTCATTTGAAATCACTCTTTTCAGGTTATCAGAGACCTTGTCTTGGCACTGAATTGGAGCGTAGTTGCGGTTGTTCATTCTTCGGATAACTATGGCTTGTCTGGAAATGCTGAATTCAAGCGTTTGGCTGCAGAGTCCCACATATGTGTAATTCTGACAGCATCAATTGGAGATGGATCATCTTCTGTTGTGGAGTCTCTTAGTGAGAAGCTAATAGAAACCGAATCTGCTTTCCTAGGGGTTGTGTTTTTTGGACAAGCAGCAGAAGGAAAGGAACTCTTGCATCTAGCAAACCAGGCCTACAAAAGAAGATCATTGGAATTTAAATTCATTATGTCAGATTCTATAGGAATCGACAGTACCATTGTCTCTGAGTTTGACAATGTTGCACCAGGGTTAATATCAATTACCCCTGCATATAATATCATACATGAATTCAAGAACCACTGGATTAGTTTGTTTGGTGACATGAACAAGGTGAAAGAAAGAGCAAAACATGATCCCTGGATTGAAGAGTATCATATGATGACCCATAAGTGTCAGATCAAGGGCCACCCACTTTTGTTAACTGCGCCTTTTAAAAACTTTATTGTTCAATGCTCAAGTTTGACTCGTACAAACATTGCAAATGCATATGACCAGCATGTGTATCTAGAGACTGCAATCGACATAGCATATACCATTGGCCATGCAACTAAAGAAGTGCACAAAAAGACATGTGGTAGAGAAAGAGGTCCCTGTAAGGCATTTATAGATCTTCATAGTAATTACTTCTTTGAGTTTATATCACAAGTGAATTTTTCATATGGAAGTCACATTCCTTACTTACCCAAAGAAATATTAGTCAGTAAAAAGCATATTCAATTTGAAAATGGGGAGTTAATTAAAGAAGGAAATGCTCCAGTGTATGTTATAAACAATTTACAAAAAATGGGAGAAACCTTTGCATGGAAGAAGGTTGGACATTACACTAACAATGCTGTACATATTGATCATACAAAATTAAAGTTCTACAAAGAAGGGAAGGAGTACACCTCAACTTCCTATTCTAAATCTGTCTGCAAGTTACGCTGTAAGTCATGCCTAAAAGATGATAAAGACACAAAGTTTGTCTACATTGATGGTGATATTATAATCGGTGGTCTATTTCCAATCCACGGAGTACACAAGGAAAATGCATTTTTATGTGGTGATTTCCGTGAAACTGCTGGATATGAACTGAGTGAGGCCTTCGCCTTTGCAATTGACCAGCTCAACAAGAATGGGATACCAGGAAGTTCGATCAAAATTAAATGGGGAGGATTAGTTCTTGATTCATGCTACAACTATCTGTACATCAATGATATACTAAGTGATTTTCTCAGTGGCAAGCAACGTATTATCAGTGGTGGGAAGGTCATCAATACAGAACATATTGGTGGTTTTGTTGGACCACTAGGGAGTTCAATTGCCACTAGTGTTTCAAGTATACTGACAAAGTTGGGAATGCTGCAAGTAGGCTATGGGTCGACAAGCACATCTTTGGGTGATAAACTTCAATACCCGTTTTATCTTCGCACTTGCCCACCAGATGATCAGCAAGCAAAAGCAATGATTGCACTGATAAAGAGAATGGGATGGTCTTACATATCTATTGTTCATCGTGATAATGCATATGGTATAAATGGTATGAAGAGCTTAAGGCATTTTGCAAAGGAAAACAGCATCTGTGTTGCACAGTCACTATCAATTTCGCCAACTTCAAAGTTAAGTCCAGTTATAGAGGCTCTACAACGGAAACACGCTGCTCGAGTAGTGATATTGTTTGTAGATGCACTTATGGCCAGAGATTTCCTGCAAGCAATCATCACAGCTCGTGCAAGTGATCAGTTTCTGTTTATAGGCACAGAATCTTGGGCAAACAGAAAGGACCTTATTCAATACGCTGATGAGAAAGGTGAAACTCACAAATTGGGGATGGCGTCAAAAGGAGCATTCACTCTTATGATGACCACACAAGTTAATCAAGACTTCGACGAATACCTGACAAGGCATAGCCCAAGCAACTATGACAGAAATCCTTGGCAAAGCACGTTCTGGGAGAATGAACAGAAATGTAAATTGCCATTCACATTTAATTCAAAATATTCTAAAACCTGTGATCCAATGGCCAAACTAAACACCTCCAAAAAAGGCCAAGACCCACTGGTCCAGTTTGTCATAAAGGCAGTTTATGGGTTGGCTTATGGAATCTCCAAAGCAATTGAGGACCTGTGTCCTGAAAATAGGAACTCTCTCTGCGATAAAGCAAGGAAGAATCCAAGTGTTATCTATGACAAAGTCCTAAAGGCAAAACTAGTGGATGGTGTGTCTGAAAAAGATATATTCAACCCTGAGGGATATGGCAGTAGTGGATACGATATATTAAATGTGCAGGAAGATCGCGAATCATCATTAGGATACCGATACACAAAGGTAAGCTTACTCAATGTTTACAGGGGATATATGTTTTCAACATCATTTAACTCAAACCAATATCTTATAATCAAAATATTACATAGTTATGAATTAAGAACATACGCATTTGAAGGTGGAGAAAAGATGAAATTGAGCCATTTTATCAAATGAATGTGTCAAACAATCAAACGATGTTTCTTCTAGTTGGATGCTTCTGGATTCAATCTTTTATGTGTTTCAGTCAAAAGGTATTTTGTCTGCATTTTACCTTAGATGAACAACCTTATCTTAATCCAAGATTTTACATGAAAAGTGTGTGTGCTGTATGCATCTTTATGAGGAAACTAAGAGCTGTGTGATTAATCCTTAGATGACAATCAGAAAATATGGTATAAGTTAGCACTTAAGTGCCTAAGGTAGCTAATTGGGTCATCCTTTGTTGACTCAGTATCTATTTCACTGTACAAATTATGCATTGCTTGGAGGGTATTCTGATGAGGAGTGTGATTCATGGTTCACCCTCTCAGCTGGCTGTTCTATGACAAGGGGAGAAAATGAACGATTTTGGACCATGATCTCAGTTGGATGGTCTCCGTAAATGTTGGTTGAGGACTATCAATTCGCCAATTGATAATATGGCCAAAGGGTGTCAGATTGCTTACTTTCGCTCTATACAAATGTCATACATATTTTTTTAAGAGCTTTTGTTGACAATGAATAAAGTCAACTTCCAAATTGCATGATTTTGAAAGAAAGCCATATTTCAAATGAGTGAAATATCTTATCCTTCTTAATACTCCTACCCACCACCTCAAAGGGTTTAAACTATGAAATATGTCAACATTTTACAGTGACCCTATCTTCGAAAATTATCCCGATAAGCTACCTTTAAACTTTACCAATACGTACTATGGTTGTACTGCCCTGATGACCGAGTGGTCTAAGGGGATGCCACTGACTCCTCGTTGTCACTCACCAGGTTTTGAATCCCAGCCAGAGAGAAAGTTGCCAGTGACTAGGAGATATCCAGCACAACACAACTGGCTAGTCACGAATTAGCATAAATATTACAGAAATATGTCGATAATCGAACTTCTTAATAGTAAATATTTAAAACTGGGCCTCAGTATTGTGTTATCATTTGATCAACATTGCCAACATCTGTTTTTAAAATTGCTTAAATAAGAATCTTCAAATGCGTATCGGTGAATTCCTTTTCTCATTGGTATCTTTTTAAATTTCA
>OZ012690.1:23165975-23178475 GCA_963942565.1 Maea johnstoni
TTAATTTTGCGGAGCTTCTTGTTGGCTTCCCAATCATCAGAAATCAGTTCGTTGCCACTTCAACATAACACCTGGTCACTTCGAGGCCGCCGTGGAAATTTTTGGAAATTCCAAAAATTTCACCGTGAAGATTTACCTACACGACATTCTTGTCAACTACCAGTCATCACCTTCTCACTTCGCGCTACTACTGGTTCACTTCACAGACCTTCATGTTGACCTCTTCAACAAATTCTGAACACGATTGATCATGAATTGACCGTGAAGATCACCCGTAGTAGCGAGAAGACAACACCTAGTTAACCAGTATACATTTTGAATGTTTATAATCACGTGATTACGTACACATCACGTTACATTCAGGCTAAAACATAGTAGCAACAACAAGAGATTTTTAAAAATGTAATTAAAAAATCTTGTTCATACATTAATCTAAAGTATCACATGGCATTACGCTTATGGTGCAGAAATAATTGGAATCAACCCAACCTTTAACGAATCATGCCACTTTGAAATTCTAATATGCAGATTTGCTATCTGTCAAAGTGCAAAAATGAGGAATATGTAAGAAATAGTAACACTTTAGAAGCTAAAATATGTCTTATGTTACAACTGACAGGGAGTTGTACAATATTGAGTTAATGGTCAAACTGCAGAAGCTATTTCTTAATTGTGAGATAAGTGGTTGGGGCTTCATGCTAATTTCTATTAAGGATCATCCTGCCATTAACTGCATTTTGTCTAGTAAAACCATGAGTGTTTCACTTCCACAAGTGCAATTCAAATGAAGTCTGTTGGCCTCATTTTTTCTACTATGACTGCAGTGAAAAAAATGAACGGGTTGACTTTATTTATTCAATCATTTATGATCCAGACTGTTTAATGTAAGAAGTATCAAATGTCAGAGTTTGTTTTGTTTTAGAAGTGTGCATCTGATGATATCTGATGATATCTACAGGAAAGAGTTCAAATCACACAATACACTCACAGACCTGGACATGCCCAGCAGTCAAGATAACAAAATGAAACTTAACCCTGGTAGTGCCATGACCGGACCAGTCCGGTCTTGGAGAGTTGCACTCACAAACCAAGACCGGACTGGTCTGGTCAATGGCCGCCATTGACGGTGTGCACTCAAACCAATGTCACACCATGTGAATGTGAGTGAGTTATCAAATAAAACAAACAGAATAGGTGAGATACATATCTCACCGATTCTTACATGTCTTTCTTTGTCAGATTGACAAAGAAAAACATTAATAACAGTAATATTTCAATAGTCATACACACTGAAAACAATGTTTTTCGATGTTGACAGCGCTTCCCAGCCCGCCAGCACCGCTCGAGCGATGACTTCCGGTTTTGTGTTTCGATCGTAATTCGTTAATCCCTGACATCCTAAATTCAATTAAGTTAATTTTTTTATCAAATGGATGTCAGGAAACAAGAATATCTTGTTTGTTTTTGGAAAAAAAAAGTTTAGTATATGAAAAGATCATTTTAGAACAAGTGCGAAGCGAGTATCTACACACTTGTTTGGGCCGCCATTTTGAAAATCGTTTTTTTTCTGCCGATTTTGCGGTCTTCTCGCAGCACTTTACAAAATCTAAATGAATACTTATACCCTAATCATCAGATCCTGTGCTTAGCTAAGTTTGTAAACAATCAACAGGCAAATTTTGTATTATCACTACTATATTAGGCCCTTTGGATAAATACTAGCAGTAGCACATGATGTTCATTTTGTCAATTTCCCCATTTTAAGTAGCGTCCATATACATGTTGTCACTCGAAACGATTTAAGCCTCTCCCCCCCAACACCTAATTAAATTGTCACCAAAAAAGTATTCAAATGTGTATTTTCCATTTAGATGTTTAGATGTAAACCAAATAAATGTTTAAGTACCAATATTACATAATAAAACATAAGGAAATAGGTAAATATAAAGAAAATGGATTGTTATCTCCAGTAGATATGGTGGGTGATAATTGGTGAAATTGGAATGTCAACATGGCTTCCATATAGTCAAAATCTTCTAAGTGTTTTAGGCAATAAAGGGCAGTGAGCTATCAGGCTGATATATACCCTGCATGAGAGATGATAAGTCATATAAATCAATGGTAGTAGGCCATTTTAGGCCAAACTTACCAAAATATGTATACTTTGTAACTAAAATAAAGCTTAAAACTAAACTCAATTATTAATGCCAAAAAGTCATCAAAAATCAAAGAATCTTTTTCTTTTACTAATATATGATATGTGAACTTAATATTGTTCAGAAAAATAATGGTTCACCTGCACCATATGAAACAAGATTTTAAAACTTAAGAGTGGCATGTCACTATCACTTTCAAAATGGCCGACTGACTGTATGAATTCCATTTCAGTTGGTAGGCCAACCTAATTCCAGATGGAAGTTACTAACTAGCGATCAGGTATATGATTGTTGATATAGTGCTTGACAGAATAGTAATTCAAAGTCAGTCATCGGACACAAAACGGATTTGTCAGCAGTGTTAATGAATAGCATGTTTTGCATGGTGGCAGATACAACAAGGTGTTATGGCCGATCTCTTGTTGTTGCTAAACATAGGCACATTATTTCAACTTCATGTTATGATTATTTTTATTAATGTTCTTTTCATATCAACTTGTGGTTAAGTTCATATCACCATCACATTGTTTTCTTGTTTAGTCGTGTTTACTGTTTTTGCATTCTTGTTACCTTCAGCATAGACGCTGTTTTATATACCTAGTTCGTTTGTATATATGCGTGTTTAGTTTGTGTTGTGTACCTGTTGGATTCGTTAGGTATGGTTGGTTGACTCCATTTTTTCGCCGAACTGAACACGAAGTGGAGTTTGGCCACTTCGCGTACAAACATAATAACTTCGGCCTCTGTGTGAGACTGGCTTTTAAATGTTAGTAACACAGCACCCATCACTTACCTGTGTGTTAATGTGTGTGTTTTACAGCGACTCTCAACCTGGCAATCTTGGGCTTTGTTCCCGCCTGATCCCCATTGTTGGATTGGCATGGTTGCTATGCAAACGCTGTCAAATCATATTATAGAACACCCACACGGAATAAAAAACAAATACATTATGAACTGGTACATTTTAGCTAGTGAAATTGAATACTTGACTTTTAGCTTGTCAAGATCTGCCTTGGCCAGCCAATTGTCAAGATGAATTGGAATTTAAATGGAAATAGATATATTTCAACAATGGAGTCATTCTATATTTTGTTTACAGTGAACAGAAATTCATTTTTTGATATAACTCATTTCAGACTACATCACTGGACAAACACCATCTGAAGAAGTTGGTCAAGACAATGCCGCTGCACGTGTGAGCAGATGGGCTGCAGGTGTTCCTGTTGTCCAGGTGTCAGAATCAACAGACAATACCTACAGCAGCGTGCAAGACATGGTCTTCGAAAATGAGGAATCAGATGCTACAAATTGATATATAAATAGTAACTGTATTTTCGTTTTACATTCTTTGATACATAAACACGTGAAGACTGCTGAAGAGGGAAATACTCCCGTATGGCTTGCGGATATTGTCGAAGATATATATATATATATATATATATATATATATATATATATATATATATATATATATATATATATATATATATATATATATATATATATATATATATATATACTATATATATATATATATATATATATATATATATATATATATATATATATATATATATATATATATATATATATATATATATATATATATATATATATATATATATATATATGCTTAGGGAAATACCCTCAATATGTCAAACATGTGACCAAACCTCCTGGGAATCTTTTGTCATGGGTACTAAAATTTATGCTGTTGAAGACATAATGCTAGATAGCACTACCCAATGACGGCAGCATTGATCAATACCCAATTCCAGTAAGGAATGGATAAGGGTTGAATGACTAAAACGATATTTTAGGCATAATAGCTTCACTTTATAACATACATACACACAAATGCACACACACATAGAGACGTATATATATATATATATATATATATATATATATATATATATATAGATATAGATATAGATATAGATATATATATATATATATATATATATATATATATATAGGGGTCCACACTGGTATACCCGTACCGTGACGCTACCGATACCCCGCCCGAAAATACCGGTGATAAACCGTATAAATAGTAGCCGGTACTTTTTTACCGGTACTATGAATAAAATGCCTCGCTGCTGATATAGCAGGCAAGGCGTTAAAGATTGCAGAGACGCGGGATCAGCGGGAAAATACATTGCGATCGCGTCATCCAGTGGCGGCCGCCATTTTAACTGCACCACGATAGATACTAACGCGCGCAGTAGTACTTGGAAAAGTGTGGAGAGGGCCACGCTATGTATTTTACATGGTGCTAGTCCAGCCCCACCACACTTTTCCAAGCACTAACGCACGCGACAGAATTTCGAAAACATCGACAATGTAAACAAAAGTAACCAGTATCGATACCGTTAGCATACCGGAACCGTATAAAATATATCGTACTCGTACCATACCGTATAATTTTAACGGTATGGACCCCTATATATATATATATATATATATATATATATATATATATATATATATATATATATATATATATATATATATATATATATATATATATATATATATATATATATATATATACATATCTATATTATGTATATATATATATATATATATATATATATATATATATATATATATATATATATATATATATATATATATATATATATATATATATATATAAATTTATATATATACATGCATATGTGCGCGTGTTCCCCCTGTTGGTAGACAAGGTAAAGGTATATGAAAGGAGCTTTCGTAAATTGGGATATCCTGAAGAGCAGTGCATAGTGTACATTCATGGTATAAAGGCTTGACAGCAGCTTTTCAGTTAACAAGATTGGGCAGTTGCAAATAGTCTGCGCCCATGATTTGTAAAATATGACTATGATTGTATGAAATGTATTTACTAAAATATGTATTTTACATACACCATTTTGATTTTAGATGACTAACCTGACGACTAGACGACTACCAATTTAAGATAAATGGTTAACAAGTGTTCACTATGTGTGTGTGTGTGTGTGTGTGTGTGTGTGTGTGTGTGTATGTATGTAGGTATGTATGTGAGTGTGTAATTTACGTACGTTTGTTAGTATGTACTAATTGTATGTATGTATGTATGTAGGTGCATGCATGCATGTATTTGGATGTATGTGTTATGTTGCTTTATACATACTTCATTAATCAAGAAATGTGTACTGTTTGTAAATTCGATGCATATACAGACTACCTGCATAAGTTCTGCAGAAAAAAGGTAGCAGACTGTATGATTACATTGTAAATATGTGGAAGTGATGAAAAAACCAAACAGTTTTCTAGACAATAGAGATTATGAATATTCTTACGAAACAGAAGTGTCTATATACAAACAAGCCTCTTTAAAAACACTCCATAAATACATTATTATTTAATTTGAACTCGTACATGCGCATCTCTTAAATAGTTTGTATAATGATACCATCATCGTATTTATAGCAAGCTGATTGTCAGCATTACTTTGACCAGGGGATTTCAGACAACTGTTAATCGTACATGCTTATGGCAATGAATGGAGTTCTTTTTGGATTCAGCCTTCCTTCTACCGAGTTTCCGATGTAAATGAGTCAATTTTTTAAGAAATATATTAATATTAGAAAATAATGGCAGAGAAAGTAACAGTAGGTCTGATTAGGAGTAATGGATTAAGGCATGAACACCTGTAAAACCTTTTGAATGGAAAATTTCGATAAAAGATAAGATAGATGTGAGGATTTATTAGGGATAAGGTTTGTCTTATTGGGACTACGTTTGTGTTTATGACGTAGAAAGAAAACTTCCATTTTTGTCTGAAACTAGATAATTACTACACCCAGTTCATTTGTTTTGTCTTGTGTATTCTTTATTTGTATCTATACTTAATGATATTTGCTTTTTGCCATTAGTTTAAGAGAGACTGACATTTGATCTTTTATACTTTTATACCCCTATGGTCGGGCCAGAACAGTTAATCTTGGCATTTCCTTTGTCGTCACATTTTGTGACTTGTTATCAGTCTAATACCATATCGTAGTATTATACAAATATGGCACTTGGGTGAGTGCAATATCAATTTTTATTGCACTCTGAAAAATGATATTGCACGAGGCGCTTGCGCCGAGTGCAATATCATTTTTCAGAGTGCAATAAAAATTGATATTGCACGAAACCAAAGTGCCATATTTGTTTTATTATATGCCTACTGCTCATTCAAATGAAATAATTAACTGATTTAAAGAATTATGAAAATGTAAATATTACTAATATTTGTTCCATTTCCGGGTTTTACCACAAACCATTGGGTTATTGTAAATTTCTCAGCCGTAATATGTTCTTGTGTTAATTCAGTAATATCGCAATCAAAATACTATAAATACCCGAAGAAGTCACGTGCATTAGTTTTAGAAATGTATTGATTGATTTATTTAATTTCAAAAAATGTGTTCTACTAATTCCCTTCCTAATCATGATTTTACAAGAAGCCCACACTCTTCTGAGTTCCTTGTCTCAATTTACATCTGTTGGCTTTCTTTTCAAGAGTTGAAGTTGAGAATTGAGCACATGAACCTGACAGCTCTGAGTCAGAGTGTTGGAAAGTGATATTGCACCCCAATATCACTTTTGTAAGGTGGTCATGTGACCATGATCTGACCAATCACAGCAGAGAATGAGCAGTAGGCATATAATAATGTAAAATATTGCATATATTCATGTACGTATTGCATATATTCACATACATTTTAATATATATCCCAATGGCATATACATTCCATTGGATAAAGCGCAAGACCGGTGAAACTTTACTAATTACTTTTACTCGAACAAGTAACAACTTTATCTGGCGGTGGTCTTTATTCAAAACCACTGAAATGTACATAGAGAGTTATTTTACATATAAAAACCTTTTGCATACATGTACATAAGGTGTGAGGTATTTCACATATGAAAATCAGGACTCAATAAAATGGTTTGAAACATCTGTTTTGGTTCTTTCGTTTCAATATCACAGATCCCCCATGTCTTATTACGTAGGCTCAGTATTACATTTAACATCATATTATACTATCCTACGTAGCAACAGTTTATACTTGTATACCTCTCATAACACGAACATACATCAGCTCTTGGATCCACAAGCACCATTTACATTTAGCCAGACACTTTTGATTTAGATCCGCCATAGACAGCGTGGTTGTATGTGTAATTCTAGTAAGACCAAAACCCCTGTTTCCTCTTTTTCTCCTCCACTGTCACAACCTTATTCCGCTGGTGACACATTTATTTCATTTACAGTTATACTCGCTTTATTTTATTTCCAAAATCAAAATCAGTGTTTCTTAATAATCAATTTTAGATTCAATCTTAGATCTATAGAAGATTGTTTTCGGCAAACAAATATATGCATGTTTTTTATTTCACAGAATATGTATATTTTAAATAACAAACTTTGCTATGCAGCCCTTCCTCAATATTGCCAACATAGAAGTTTCGTAAAACTCCTTTTTGTTCATGTAAGGTTTCGAAGAAAAGGTATCTACAAATTCATAATAAACCACGACCAAGTGTTTACATATATATTTCTTTTTTATACTTGCGAAGTTATGGGTAACATGGCAGATTGATACTAGATCTAATAACAAAATACCGACGAGGAAATGGAGAATAAGTAATTATCAAAGACTGTACCTCTGCACCTTATCACATAACACATCTGGTGAAGAGCTTTGGCGCCCTCTATTGAGTTAGTAGATAACAACTTAAGTGTGTACTTAAGGTACTTCAATGCCACGTGACAGCACTGTTCGTCATTTAAACGTCGACGCCCCACTCTCAAGGAGCAGGGTGTTTTCCCAACAATTACCCCATGCATGCCTCATTGTACCCATAGATAAGCGCCCTGGTTATTCTATGTATACCCGTGTGATCAGAGCAATACTGAGAATATTCAAAACCGAACAGTTGGTCAAAAAACATCTGACAACTGTTTCATGACCTATTGCGCCCCAGCCTTAATGACACTCATTGATTCTTTCTTTCATTCTCCCTTTGCTTCTTTTCTTTGTGTCTTGCTCCTACCTTAGTTGGTGATCTTCGTAGCCCTACCAGAATTCTTTGTATTTCATGTATATATATATTATTACAACTCTTGTCACGAGAGCGAGACTGAACATAAGAAAAGACACAACACATGTTAAGGTTTATCAAGATTAAATAGTTGCTATGAATTTTGACAAAAACAGCTAAGAAAAGGGGGTTACGAAATTGGTTACGAAAGTCAAAAAATGAGGCAACGCATATCATTGTCTAGTTTATGTCGAAAGGTGCCTACTTTTTCGGAAAGTACACCAGTAGATACATACGACCTGTAAGAAAGGACGCATAAAGAAATAACGTTGCTTATGTTTTACTAATATCATTTTCAAATATTAACATATCCAATAGGCGAACCATTGAAAACGATCTTACAAATGTGTAAAACAAGACGAAATTAAAGACAAGTAAATCGAAGAAAATGGATCTTACCTTACCTGCATCAGCAGTTTACATGCATTTAAAACACTAAAACTTATACAATGGAACCTTTGAGTCATTAAGGTTCCGGTTACTCTATACCGGTGACGTAAGACCTGAATCAAATAACCATTCATCTAACGCTGAATACCCAATTTAGCTTTATAGATGTAGACGCGTTTTAACTGCAAGAATTTTGAACACATTGGATATTGTTAACATGGTAGCAATTCGGTCTGAGAATGCTGTTATGAGACTTTCTTTTCCGCCTATCTCAATGTCAAAAAATAACCAAACTACAGCTTAAAATGATTAAAATATCTGAGGGGTTTATTACGTTTCCTTTAATTCCATTCGATCAGTCTCTAGTTTTTAGCAGATTATTCTCTAGCAAAGGAAACCGGCGAAGCAGCACATTTCTTTTTACATATTCTTTATTTTTGTCCTACAAGGTATATAACATATCCATAAATAAAAAGAATCTCAGGACGAAAATAAAACTGGAGCTGGCACACAGACTATTGGAATTGATATTGATTCATCTTTCCAGTCATTTAAGGAATTTCTGGGAGCAACAATATGGATATTCATTCATCCGGTTGCCCGGTCGGCGCCCGGATCCCAGCCTGTCTCGCTACACAAAGAGAACATAATGTTTAAATTAACTTCTTTTACTTTATCTAATTATACAATGGGTCCCTATTAAAAGAAGCGGAGAGCTCAAGTTCTTTTCTCATGGTATGCATGCACTTCATCGGAGCTACCGATATCGCTCACACGCGTGACAAATCGGATAACATAGGCCTGTCAATCGGTCACTTTGTATAGGAATCTAACAGTGTCCCTGTACCATCGATAGCGAGAGAAACTAACCTGATATTCGTCCGAATGCATTGGCATATATACGACCGCACGCCAGTGACGTCACAGCCAAAAGTGGTTTAAAAACCCAGCTGTGTGGTAGACCATCTGGAGTGGAATTTGGAATTACGATTTTTCGTCACTTTTTTTTTTGACATATTGCGACTAATCCGTGACCAGTTAGTTGTAACTGATGGAGAAAAACCGCAGCAGCCGCCGAAAATCACTGCCCAAGTCACTGGTAACTTTCGCACATGCTCCGGCCGGAATTCGAACCCAAGCAGTGGTAAGAGACAGCTAGCAGTCAGTGGCAACGCCTTAGACGACTCGGCCATCAGGACAGGCCCAAGACTCCGTAATGTCTCCATTGGGATACTGTGCAAAGGTGAGACACGGTCAGCAGTCGGCACACCAACATATCACATGTTTGAATTGCTATACAAGGACAGTCATTTGGACTTGGCATATTAAAGACATATACTTTAAGGCCTGCCTTAGGCTTATATCGAGCCATTAACCTAATATATAGCAAAAGCTGCCGGCAGAACTACATAACCCCAAGCCTTCGCGTAACTTGGGTGATGACATCATTCTATCGATAGCCCGTACTAAACGCCGGTAGCGTCTGGAAATATCCTGGCTATTTTGGGAATATCCCCTTAATAAAAATGCAGTCGAAAAAGGATTTGAATTAGTGATCTTGATCAAATTCTTCCTAGCAAATCGTCTTTTAGATGTGTTTGTATTCATGGCCAATGGTTTGATTAATTTAAAAAATGTAATCGTACAAGATTTGAGCGGAATTCTGGGTATGAATAGGTTAAAACATTCCGACTGCCCACACTACGAGTGATAACGGTAACCTCGCTGAAAGTATTATTAGAAACGTATAGAGAATTGAAAAACAAAACAACAACACTATATTACAAGAAAAAATAAAATCAACTAAATCAAACATTTTCACCTAAAAATGCAATGAAAAATCAGCACATCCGTGTCCGCCCACTCGCTTATAAAATATATAGTAAATTGTTTAACTCATTCATGCCAGCAGCAACTAAACTGACTGGATTATTTCATGATATTTTCCCAACTAAAGCATATTTGTAAGAAGAAAATTAAGGGTAGGTCTTCACATGATTACTACCTAAAACTCCCCCTCAAATATATTCTAAATATGTGTTCTATTCCGAAGTTCTTGTCAAAAGTGGCAGAAAAGCAGACGACAGGTCAAGAGGAACTACAGGCAGGAATGGGTTAACACTGTTATTTACTGAGTGAGGTGTCGTCTGAAGGTCGAGGCAAATGTGTGTGACATAGATCTAAAATTGATCGAGCACTATTTACAACCACTTGTATCGCTGAAGTCGATTTTGCAGCTCCGGCATGTTTACACGTGAAGATCTCGACACGAAGTATTACATCGAAGATCTTCTTTATGAATGAACACTCGTCTGCCACTCTATCGACGTCATTGTGGGTCGTTTGGGGTAACGTGCGGAAAGGGTGTTACTGGAAGTAGTTGTAGTGGGATTGTAAGCGAGTAAAGTGTGTACATGACTTCAGCTGGACGATTTCTTCTCGGTACACGCGGTCAAGGTGGACGAGGCTTATCAGCTTATACGGTAAGTGGGAGAGTACATTTAATTGAAACGATGAGCAATTATCTAAACAATACATATTGGTTTTGAGGATGGCTTTTTGGGGGCTAATTGTATGTAGGGACATTACAAAATGTGATATATTTCATAACCTTCACCCATCTTTTAGGCACATCATCTGGGATTGTTTAAGCGAATACCAAATGTCAAAAAATCTGACACAGGCTTATATGCGAGCAGACGTTTTTGACTCCTTTCTTTACATTAATATATTGTATTTCACGAAGACGTGGCCATTTAAACAAGCAATTTAGGCATTATATGTCAATGAGATCTAGCTACATGTATGAATAATGTGGAGGAACTTATATCATCTTTGCAAATTTTTGACTTAGCTGAAAGCTATTAATCTAGAAGTTGTAAAAGGCATATTTCATTTTCTTAACGAGTCATTCCCAATGATCTTTCCTCTACATTTGTGAAATCTGATGGTATAGATAAAGGGTTTTCATTTTCTCAAGATCCCTTTAGCACATCCACGTAAATGCAAGTGTCAGATATTACACAATTGCGAAGCGTGACTAGGTAAGACTACCCAAAATGTTTCAACCATCACGTTTGCGGGAAAAAAATACGAACTGTCACAAAGTATTTCCTAATTGACACAGAAGAATCAATTCAAAGGTATGTTCGTGAGAAAAGGGTGTATACCAGATAAACTTAGGGCCACCTTTTGTAGTCTAGGGACGTGGGCGAATAATTACAGGAAGTGGTTTTATGGATCTTGTCACCATTCGCTACTAACCCACTCAGGCTAAGATAGGGATCATACGGACTCAACCCTTATCTTTTCATACCATGCCTATCATCAGCAGTTTGTACAGTTTTGCAAAGATACACTAGCAGGGTTGGGGAAGGCATGTTGACATGCACTTCTGTTTCGTATGTATGTAGTTATGTATGTAGTTATGTATGTAGTTATGTATGTAGTTATGTATGTATGTATGTATGTAGTTATGTATGTAGTTATGTATGTATGTATGTATGTATGTGTGTGAGTGTGTATGCATGTATGTATGTTTATATGTATGTATGTATGTATATATGTATGTATGTATGTATGAATATGTGTGTGTATGTGTACAATGTATATGTATGTATGTATGTGTGTATGTATGTATGTAGGTATGTATGTGTGTGTGTGGTGAGTGTATGTATATACGTATGTATATATGTACATGTATGTATGCATGCATGCATGTATGTATGTATATACGTATCTATGTCTGTATGTATGTATGTGTGTATGTATGTATGTATGTATGTATGTATGTATGTATGTATGTATGTATGTATGTATGTATGTATGTAT
>OZ012690.1:23183475-23195975 GCA_963942565.1 Maea johnstoni
TTTGGCATGACAGATGGTACTGAAACTCTAAGGGAACTTTTCAGAGACTTAAGGTACCTAATCGTAATAAACTTGATCGTTCTGTTAGAGCAATCTTTTGATGTCCGTTACCCCGAGTATAATGTAGGACTATGATGCGTTGTAATGTAGTAAGAACACTGCATTCCTCCGACACCAGCGATGTGTGCATAGGTGTTCGTATACAATCTTAGGTATAGGGAATAATGCAAGGCAAGTTGCTGATCAGCCTGCATACCTGGAACACCATTTCAGATCAAATCTATGTGTGACAACACCAAAACAACAGCTACATTTACCACAAAAATATCATCATTATTATCATCATCTGAATCAATAACAACAACAACAGCAACAGACATGTACGGAAATCATTACTAGATAAATCGGTAGCTGTCAGTCAATCCAGCTACATGTATTCAACGTTTTAGTTAAAATAGGCCATATCAGTGATGTCTAAAACATAAAGTATAAATAACTTCATAAATGTGTCCATGCAAGTGACCTAACTAGACGCATGATATACACATGGTTACCTCTTCTTCACGTATTTATCTTGTTCATTTGCACATAGCAAACACGGACAGGTGTGGGACCAATATTGACACAATTGTGCTATCCCAGCCTGACAAAGTATCCCTTACTGTGCCCTACCCTATCGTATTGTATTGTATTGTAGTGTTTATTGACCAAGTTGCCACAACATGAATATTGAAATACACAAACATAAATAACAGAAAACAAAAACACAGAACAGAACACAAATACATTTAAAAGATGAACCTAGTCTAAAGTCAAAGGATAGACTAAATACATATAAGATTAATTGAGTGGACGAGTCAAGATCACCATAAGATATCATCACTATTCTTTGCAGGAAATTAACAAGCTAAAGTGATAATTACGAGTAACTAATGATCACGCCTTCAGAACTGTGGGGTTTGGATTTTGAATTTCGTTCATCGTCACTCTTTTTGCCACGACCATTCAGTCATAGATAGTAGAGTAAATGCGAGAACCACCGCCTAAACCCTATTAAAGGGCAACATTTTCACAACCCCGTCGAACCCGGGCAGAGGGGAAGACAATTAGTAGCCACTAGCAACACCTTAGACCAATCGACCTTCGACCCCCCGGCCCCTTCACCAAAAAATGAAATAAATAGATAAATTAAAGAAGTGCAGCCAACAATATGGCCAATAAGCGAACATAAGGTGTTTAAGTGTGGACAAATTACGGTGCCTTATGCATCAGCCAATTGAATCCCCGGGAGGGGGGGGGGGGGGGGCGGGACATGCGGGGATACTGCTCAGGAAAAAAAATCAATAAATAGCACTCATCCCCACTGGCAGGGACCAATTCTGTGGCAGTATGCCCCACCCCTGGGGCATGCTCAACAAGAATACACAAGTTCCTAAGATTTCAACTTTTTATTTTGTGAAAATAAACCACAAAAATCTTAGCAGTTACATCACAAATAACAAAACCTTCAGCAGTTATAAAAAAATTTTTTTAGACTTGGAGAAGACACCCTTCACATTACTTTTATTAAATACCTGACGTCCATTGTGATACCGTTGTCATTGGAAAGTCTCTGAATTACAATTCAATTTTAAAAGTATATCAACACTCTGTGTATTGCACTGCAGTACACTGGAAATGTTTATCTACAATGAAGTGATTGTAGAAAAAGTATAAACAAGTGTTGGGCATAGGGTCATAGAATGAGTTCAACAGATGGCTGCTTTTTTTAAACTCCTTAAGTGAATGATTGAGTAGTCTGTTTCAACTTTCCCATCTTCAAGTCAACCTTCCTAGGGAATTTGATATTCTACTTCCCCAAGGTTACCACAGAGAGGCACATTTGGGCAACTTCAAGCCATGGTCAAAGCCTGGGGTGTGTTTCCAGTTAGAGCATCCCAAGAAACTTCCGAAGAAGCAACCACTAAATAGGAAAATATTTCATCAAGTGGTTCTTGAGACATTGTGCAGACAAATAATTCGCATTGCTCCCAAATGGTGAGCTTTGAAAACTGAGATGACCACCGATAAATGTAATTGAGCCCCAAGAAACTTCCGAAGAAGCAACCACAAAGTAGGAAAATGTTTCATGAAGTGGTTCTTGAGATATTGTGCAGACAAATAATTCACATCAACCCATAGTGGTGAATTTTGAAAACTAAGATGACCTTCGAAAAAAAAGTGATCAAATGATGCCCACTGTTCTGTGGAGGCACTGTTTGGAGAGGTTTAAAAGTTATACCCACCAGAACCAATAAATCCTTTTTTTTCTTTTTGGTCTAGCAAAAAAAAAAAGTTTGCTCGACCAAGAAGAAAAAATGCTTGCCGAAAAATAGGCAGGGTAGGTAGTGTTTTTCTTGTTTGTTTTTTCACACTGAAAACCATAGGGTTGAGATTTGCTTACCAGGAACATTTGTTTGACTTGTCTTTTGAAGGATGTACAGCTCACTTACTTCAGCTATTATTCAAGGTCGTATACAACTATTCATGTGTTTATGTCCATGATTGGGATGTCTTTCCCTATTTTTTCCTGACCTGGACTTAAGGATTGGAAGAAACCCCATTAGGGTAGGGGAGAAACACTAAGTAGCCATTAGTAGGGTAGGGTTCCCCTGAGCAAACATTTTTCGGGGCCCCTGTTGGGAAAACAGTGGGTGTTGGCATAAGAAAATGGTTGGTGGTAGAGTGAAAAAATCAGACCTAAATTCAATATATTCAACAATAGGTTACAGTGCATTTCACACCTGTCTGTCGCCATGGATTTTGGACAGGACTCTTTAATAAATGGTGCCATGAGGTCCATATATGGCGCAGAAAGTTTTCCCCTCATTTGCATCCTAAATCATGATCAGATGAAAACTACCCCTAGATGAATCATGTAGAGCTCTATACAATCAGAGATCAATTAAACATTGAAATCAAATTTAAACTCAAAGTACATGTGGCCAAGTGGTCTTATGGGCTCAGATTTCATATGATGGTTCATCAGTATTATCATTTCCAATTTTATTTCAGTGCAATACATTTCATCAGTCCAGCTGAAATTTCATCAGGCAGCTCAGTGATTAAGAGTCCAGCATCCGATCCCAACCCAGGTTTTACAACTTACCCCTGGATTTTTTCTAGGGAGCCGTGGGAATTTTCAGGGAGCCCTTTGGGCTCCCTGGACTTTTTCGAGGGAGCCCAAATGAATTTCAGGGAGTCAATACTAACTAGGCCAAAATAATCAATTTTTATTAAGAAAAGTTTTTTTTCTTTTTTTTTGTGGTAAATCTTTCTGTACTAAGTCATTTTTCTCTTTATTTTCTTCTAAAACATTTCACCAGTTCAGGTAACTCAAACAATAAGCCCCCAGTGCACTCAAACTGTCAAACAGCCCAGGTTCTATTCATACAATCAAATAATCAATTTTTATTTAAGAAATGTTTTTTTTTCTTTTTTTTGTGGTAAATCTTTCTATACTAAGTCATTTTTCTCTTTATTTTCTTCTAAAACATTTCACTAGTTCAGGCAACTCAAACAATAAGCCCCCAATGCACTCAAACAGCCCAGGTTCTATTCATACAATCAAATAATCAGTTTTTATTTTAGAAAAGTTTTTTTTTTTGTAAATATTTCTTTAATAAGTAATTTTTCTCTTTATGTAACTCAAACAATAAGCCCCCAGTGCACTAGAATTGTCACACAGCCCAGGGTCCCTTCACACTGTTACTATATATGTGTAACCTATACCAAAACAATCAACCTGAATTAAGTGATCAATTTTATTTTTTAAAAGTTTTTTTTCTTTTTTGGGGGGAAATATTTCAATTCTATTTTATCTTATTTTTCAATCTTTTTTATTAATCCCATTCACCATGTCATTTGGAATAGGATCATCTTATGTAAATAATTAAATATGATCCATCTCATGAGCTACCTGACATCAAGGCTGCTGATAGTGTGCAAAACTTCCAAGAAACATTGCTATTTCATCGACTACAAGGACTGTCACTATAAACATGTGTCCACTGACTATTCTTTAAAGCGCTTATGAACACATTACAGGTAGATAGGGCGCTATATATTTTTTTCAATTATTATTATTATTATCATATTTACCACGCCGTCCTGCTCCCACGTGTGACACAGCAAAATCGTCTTCTTCGCACCGAAGAAGGAGCGGTTAGTGCGATCGTATCTTTGAAATGTTGTGGCATTGGTCATACCTTACGCTATAGGTGTAATAGTATGACCATTGTCACAACATATCAAAGAAACGATCGCGCGTTAGGTAGACTGCGCACCATAGTCCGTAGTTGGTCAACACAGTGGACCTAGCAGAGGCCGGGTGCGCCCGACTGAAAGGCCTACTGGAATCGTGGCAGCAAAGTATGACGTCACTATTCAAATCCCCGCCCATCATGCACCGCCTCGGGACAGCAACAATAAATCACAGTAATCCCGGTACACCGGGCAGCTATTTTAAGCAGTATTTAGCAGAAGCACCGTGTTTCCCGGCCAAGTCCCGGCCCCCCCCCCTCCCAGGGATTCAATTGACTGGTGCATTATATCCAAACCAAAGGAAATGATATTTCAGGATTTGGTCTGGGAGGTAGACATGTGCTTCTCGAAAAGAAGCATATAAAACGCTCATTTTCCCCATCCGACAAGGAAATGCCAAAGCTGAGCAGAAACGATTGTACTAAAACACTATTTAGGGCTACGGGTTACCATGATACATTAGAGATTTATGGAGGAAAAGAATGACTAATAGTCAGATCACTTGACGATATAATAGTGTGTGGTATGCTAGCAAGAATGCCCTATTTGTTTGGTTATATTTAAATCAATTGCCTTTCATTTAGATCTCTGTTTCATTATGAACACATGGTAGTAGGTCTTCCAATCATACGTTACCGCAAGGATAATGGGCCCAGAAATGTCACATGCAGTTGCATATATTTCGTTCATTCTTTTGAAATAAAATCGTAAAAGGCATAACCTTTTAAGGCCAAGGGGAATACGATTTTCAAATATGGAATACTACTGTGAACTTGTGGAATTTGCATCTATACATTTATTGACGATAACAACTTTAATGATATCAACTTTAATGATATTAAGTGGATGAGCATTGAAACCACAATAAAATATCTGGCCGCAAGCCATGTATTTAACTGCATTGGTGAACAGGCTGCAGAGTACCTCCAAGTTCTTGAAAGAGTAAATGAATCTCACCACTATGACACCAGACACGGTGTTAATGCTCTGATTTTACCAAAAGTTGGTTCATATGGTATAAAGTCCTTCCACTACATAGGTGGCTAAATCTGGAACTCTTTTGCCAGACGAGATCCAGACTACGTTCAGTAAATCTCTTTTTAAAGTGAGATGCAAAAAACATTTCATGTCAGTCCTCTCTGAGTCATAAGAAGAAATTCATCAATTCTAGTCCGAACGTTTGTATTATACTATGTGATATTGTTGCTATGTCAATCTTGAGCAGTGGAGTTGATCATTACATGTGATGCCATTGGACTCTGGGCAGACTGGGACCACTATGGAAATAAGTTTCTAACTTTTAGTGTATATATCCTGTGTCTGGTTAGAATTCTATTGCATAGCAGTTAATGACTCTCCATCTAGTCACCGTTATATATGATTTTGTGTGTGCCAAACGCTATGTAATACCCATCTTACTAGACCGAATAAAATCAAATCAAATCAAACCCACCCACACCCACACAAATACATGCACCCACACACATACATGCACACACACTCATGTGTGCGTACATATATATATATATATATATATATATATATATATATATATATATATATATATATATATATATATATATATATATATATATATATATATATAAATATATAAATATATATATATATATATATATATATATATATATATATATATATATATATATATATATATATATATATATATATATATATATATAATATATATATACGTATGTAAGTATGTATGTACGTATGTATGTACACGTATGTATGTATGTATGTATGTATGTATGTATCGAATCTAGTCAGAGACGTGCGATAGATTCGTAGGTCTTGTAAACAGAGAGGGTGGAGCAGCATAGGAGTGATTAAATTGTTAACACTAGTAACGACACATATGGCGTCGGCGGTATAATCTACGTGGTTGATTTAACAAGATAAATTACAGGACACTGATATAAGAGGCATGCTTGTCACCTCTGTGAGATATCAATAGTGTTTTCAAAGTATATCTTATCGTATTGTGTGGACAGATTACCTATGCGATAGAGAGGGTGGAAGGTCATATGTTGGGTGTATATAAAAGTCTGAATCTTGGTAGTCGGTTTTGTGCGTGGGTGATAGTTTAAAGAAACCGATGGAGTGCCACCTATAGACCATTGGCAGCACTAGTATGCTATGGTTCGCCTAAGATATAGGTTGTCATACATAATTGACTATTTCTTCAAGTTTATTTTCGCAATATATCGCCTGGCCAGCATGGCCATTCGTGTGACTTGTTAAAATGCTTTGGTCTGGTTTCGGCATTTCGTTTTTTAAGCTCTCCAGGATTATCTGGGCCGATGCCCCTAAAGTGAAATCTCAGGTGTGATTACCTATATCCGCAAG
The DNA here is from genome assembly GCA_963942565.1 of Maea johnstoni. Classification (NCBI taxonomy): domain Eukaryota; kingdom Metazoa; phylum Annelida; class Polychaeta; order Spionida; family Magelonidae; genus Maea; species Maea johnstoni. Next base: position 23,190,148 of record OZ012690.1, read on the forward strand.
GACGGTAAACCCGGAGATGATCTTAATCATTGAGGGCCAAGCACCCGTTTGAAAGTTTCCTTTTCTCCTAATTGTATACTAGTTTTCATTATATATCTATCTTATTAGTTATCCTTTATGTGAAAATGCTATACGACAAGACGCCTGCAAGAAGACAGCAGTACCACACGAGGCCCTCATTACAAGTGCAATACTGCTGGTTGAATGCACAGCACAGCAATTTCAAAGTTAAAGGTTCTTGCAGTGAACATCAGAGAAAATAGATCCACGTCGTTAGCCTCGACTGAGGCGGATCGAGCGACCTGCAAGGATTTCTCACTTGAAGTGGCGAGTTACATACCTAAATTCATCCTAAATACCTTCTGCCACCTTCTCATACAGATTTGCACCATGTTGGCAGATTGAAATGCACACATACTGTTTTAAGACCTATTTCTAGCGGGTGGTGACTAAGCAGTGGCCGCCATTTTGTTATGGTAAAGCAATCTCTATTGGCGGAGAATATGGTTGCCATGACACTACCTGAAAATATTGGGGTCCTTACAATGAACCTTAGAAAAAGCATGGTTAGGATCCCAATAAAGTATTCATATTGTGCTCCTAACATTGACAATTATTTAGGGCCATGTTAGAAGCCAAATTCATTCCAGTACAATCAAGAAAACGACCAATCTGCTAGTAGAATCAGAGTGGAGCTGATGATGTAAATGCATACAAGAAGATACATAGAAGTGATGTTGTATAAATTGAACGAAGTGTTGAGAAAACATCCTTAAAGGATCCTGTATTAGGGTTTACCGCCATGTTGTAGAATAGTGGCTGCGCAGTTAGTGATTCTGTCTGTATTTCAAGTACCCTCATAGCAACTAGGGCTCTATAAACTTGGGTAATAACAGTAAATCAATAAAACACATACTCTGACAGCTGAGCTGCGAATATACGACATGGACTGTTTCTTGATCAGGAATCTATCAACTGTTTTCCCATCTCTCTCTTCCTAGTTAGGTAGGTAGGTACTTGGCAGATAGATTAATATATATATATATATATATATATATATATATATATATATATATATATATATATATATATATATATATATATATATATATATATATATATATACAGAGAGAGAGAGAGAGAGAGAGAGAGAGAGAGAGAGAGAGAGAGAGAGAGAGAGAGAGAGAGAGAGAAGGGAGAGAGGGAGAGAGAGAGAGAGAGGGAGAGAGAGAGAGAGAGAGAGAGAGGGGGGGATGGATGAAAGGATGGATAGATGGATTAATAGATAGATATACAGAAAGATAGATAGAAAGTTACACATATATGTATACATACATACATACAAACATGCACACATATATTTATACATTTATATACGTAACTAAGTACATACATACATACATACATACATACATGCAAACTAGGTTTTTATCGACATACACAGGTGTTTCAACCCATGATGTTTGTCAACATTTTAAAGGAACACATTACCCTAAAGTTGGACGCTCGAAAATGCTTAATATTTGGAGGAGTTTAGCTTACATAAGAGGATGGATTGGCAGGTGTCAGAGTACTAGAATGGGCACTACAAGCCACTTGTCTTGTGCGTAATCGTTCATTTATCTATGTGTGCCTGCCCCAGATAGCCTAGTTACTTAAGGTAGGTTATGACGTGCAGGAACTCCACATTTCCATCCAGTTGCCCCAGCCTAGTAAATTTAGCAGACATGCATGGTATTTATAAATCAAATGTACCTTTGTTGACCAAGAAAACCTCATTTGAGGTAAAAACACTGTAAAATAGAAACTGTGTTCATATCGAGGTCAGCAAGACACCACGACCTCAGGGATTAGATAACTATTTTGTTAGAAAGGGGACAGGAGTGCTAAACTAGGATTTGTCTTATTTTGAGTGTGTCACCAGCATCACAGCCGTAATTTCTTTGACTCATTCCTTCCTCTACTCTAGAAAAATACCCAGGTTTCGAATACGGCTTGAGGCATGTGAGAAAGTTACAGTGTATTTGGCTGATTGGTGTTCTGTCTGGATATTCCGTTTTTCCCCTAAGGTCATTTTTTATGTTTTACGAAATATCCCTCGTTGATTTTGGGCCCATCATTGGAAAAATGTTGAGGAAAGTTTAAAGGATATTCCTTAAATGCTTCATTTGTGCATGTTTTATAATAAACAAAATGTGAAAAAAATATATACATATAGTTTCCAAGTTTCTCAATGGGTGTCAGGTCATCAATATTTAGTTATCATTTTACTCCCTAGATGTCAGTCAATACATCTAGTCCCTCTAGCAGGAACTCCTCTCCCGACAATGGTGACGGCTACCTAGCTCTTGGCCATTGACCACAGGGGATATCTTAATTCAAGATTTAAGTCCCCCTTCAGGTGTTCCGATTAACTCATCGAAGGGATCCTGACCAAAGGGGTCTGTGGGCGGGAGTGAAGTTGCTGGGGTATGTCTTACCGCAGTGTACTGCCCAAATATCCCCTCATAAGACTTTAGAGCTACTTTAATGGGCATCTTTGCCCTGGGTCTTCGAGGTGGTGCGGTCAACCACAGTTGCCGCCGCCAAACTTGAAGTGGACTCACTGGTGACTGTAGTCAGCTTTCCCACATCCAATGGTGAACCCGATCCAGGTCTGCACAGACCAGGACCTGCACATACCACAGGATTTTCCCATGGTACACTGATACTTCTTTGCACTGCACCCATGTGCAGTCCAAGGATTCGAGTCAGATGGGCGGATGGTGAAGTTTGAATCCAACCCCAAACTATCATGTCTGTCTGATATAGCATAAATTTAGTGTTTATGCAGGTTTGCAATAAATTGACAAATACAGTGAATTTACACTTTACAAGGAAAGAAATACCTCTCTTTAGCAATAATGGAATGTTCTCAACCGCTCTCGCTCCAATTTATAGTGAAAAAAGTGAAAAACTCGCGAGCGAGGTCTACTAGGATGCCCGCTACTGTTTGTAACAATATAACCTCTAATAACATGCTTTCACCTATCTATAACGCTATTCCTCTCTACGCTGTTCCCTTTTACTACTAATCTTGTAAGTAGCAAAGTGTCATATTAGTGTCATATTACAATCAGAGGATTATGGATTGTGTGCAGGATTCAAAAGCAATGTCCCAGACAATGAATGAACTCCTCTTCAGGCAGAACGTGTCAAAACTCCCAGAACACAGCTCTGCAGAAGAACTTGCAAATAGGCTTTTATGCTTTTTCAAGGAAAAGATTGATATAATTAGGGATAACCTTCCTGACTGCTCTGAAATCAACCTGGAAATAGCATATAATGCTCTAACAAGAGTGAGGCTGTAAATGATGATGATGAGCATGATCCTGTGAGGAAGAGCAAAAATGGTGCCCAAAGGAGAAGATGTGCACAGGCAACAACATCTGCAGCTGGTTACAGTTGCTGGCCCTAGCGGGGTACCTGCATACTAGCACCACTTTAAGTTTTTATACGGCTATTTGTGATAGCCCTATCCTTTGCACATCGGAGAGGCCCTTTCCATCAGGATAGGCCTTTAAAACAGAGCCTACCCTTTAACATGGACATGTAAGATGGACCTTTGCATTCAAAATCTCACTTCCTTGACTGAGTCTGTAGGTTTTCAAATGTTTCAACACATGGTAGATATCTGGTGCAAACCAACCGATAGTATGAAACGATACCTGTAATCATGCCCTACAGTATGTATGCATGGGTTTCTGTTAATAAAAATTTATGTTCAAACTGTTTTAGCTCCCTCTTGCTTTGATTTTGAAAATAAAATCTTCCTAAAATAGAAGGAAGTGGCATAACACTAACTTCCGAATGATTGAACCTAACTATTTCAACGAAATTCTGAATGTATATTTACAAAATGATTACACACACATTAATAATAATAATAATAATAATAATTGGAATTTATATAGCGCCTTTTCCATTCATAAAATGTTCAGAAGCACTGCACATTGTCATAGTTTGAGTCATAGTCAACAACGCCTCAATGGGCACACACACATATAAATAAATAAATATATATATATATATATATATATATATATATATATATATATATATATATATATATATATATATATATATATATATATATATATACTAGTATATATATATATATATATATTTATATATATATACATATATATAAATATATATATATATATATATATATATATATATATATATATATATATATATATATATATATATATATATATATATATATATATATATATATATATATATATAAACATATATGTACATATAATGGCCTAGAATATAGGCTCCGCAGAAGACTTCATCCGAGAAACCTTATCCCTGATGAATGTATACCATGACACGGAAGCACAAGGGGGAAAATTCCAGGTATCAAGTATATTTACTTAACTGCGTCTTAGTAGACACCTATCAAACAAATAGAGATAAGATCTAGGTCCCTGTATAATAGAAGACATAAAGACGAAGGATAAGGCATTTTTACATATAAATACCTCCCATGATGGAAAAATGCATCATCTTAGGGCTATTTGTATGCTGGGATAGGCATATTTATCAGTATTATATTTCGCCGCCTTCTAGGGGGTCTAAAGAGTTTTTTCCTTCAGAGCTGAATAGATCAATCAGCGCATGCGCACTGACGAGCGTCTGCAAGTAGCTTCTAAAACGTGCGCATTTTGAACAGCATTCTAGCAAGGCGTGGTTCTTAATTCATGGCGTGCTTTCCTAGTTTTCTTCTATTAGGAAGTCCGTGATGTCGTTGGGTCTTAATGAAATGCACTGTCAGTGACGAACTCAAGGCAGATACATATAAAGGTAAGCTTTGATGTGGTTGGGTTTAAATGCCAAATGGTTCAAATGACAAACTAAATGCAGTTAGATCATCAGGTAAAGGATAAGCGTTATCTTGATCCCATTTAAATGAAATAACAAACATATTACAATCACCATAGCGAAAGCACCGGGCAAAGACATTTTTGTGCACATGGAATGAGTCGGTGAAACTTTCAAGACAAGAACATGATGGCTATGATAGCACGTTAATAATGGAAACAGATGATAATCCTGTCTGTCTGTTGTATCTAAAGCAACCATAGACGATTCACAAGAAATATAGACGTAAAGGGCGTTCTGATATGGTACAATAAGCATACATGTCCTTTTTAACACAGACCTTTTGAATAAATGTTTTTATTTATTTTTTGCTGTTGTTCATTCAGCATCGTCTTTATGTTTATTCATGCAATGAGTATCTCATTTCTTGACAGAAAATATATCATGTTATAAACAAGTTCATAGCAAACATGTATATGTCAACGTAAATGTGCATAGGGAGCATTTTGATAGTAAAATATGCGTGCAGAGCATTTCAGATAGATATAGAAAGGCGAATCCACCAAATTGAATCGATATTTATTTATCGTTTGCAATTTGTTTCATACATAACATACACAAAATACATGCACAGGAAAGTTCAGATTTCTATTAAAACAGGATTGTTAACCAATCAAAATAGATTGAAATAAACATATCACATTCTCTCATACATTCCTCTTCAAACACTTTTTAATAGATCAAGATTGATTAATTGCTTAAAGTACTGTCAGAATACATAAATATCGAGAAAATAAATGGATAAAATAGCGATGCTCCCCGCATAGACATGTACATGTAAATGTATTGAACGTGCCGGTACAGATGAATACCAGTAGAAACCATGACAAATAATAATGAAAAATAAAAGTAAACAAAGAAGAAAACGAATGGAAATTGATTTCATCTCTCCGCTA
>OZ012690.1:23200975-23205975 GCA_963942565.1 Maea johnstoni
AGATAAGAATAGGTTGACGATAGGTTTCCCTGTGACGAACAACTCCTTTTACTTTCAAGATGTTTCTTAAGTTATGAGACCACCTGGCGACTTAATGCATGGATGTGCTGTAGTCTAGTTATATGGGCGAGAATCATATCAGTTATCCAGATCGTGTAAAAATGTTTGCTTAGTGTTTTTGTTTGTACTGAAATAACCCCTATGGACCCGGTATTTAATAAAGACACTCAGAGTTTTCGTCTGAGGGGTACGTGAGTAAACTTCCATGTAGGATATTTAATAAGCCTAACTCAGTAGAAAAATGTCGCTAATGTGGTTTAAGAAGGGCGTGCGACAGAGCTGATGTTAGGAAAAAACAACAATATGTCCCATAAAAACTCACTGCAAGTAGTGTATGATTCATTCTTAAGGTCTCGGAAGAGACTAGTACACTGGGAATGGTTTTTTGTAACAATTAGAAATTTTGATACATGTTGCTTTTCAAAGATTAGAAATTTTTTTATGTGTTAAGCACACTATTTGCGCATACTATAATCTGCTAACATGGTGTATATCCGGAAGATAAGATGGCAGGAAGAAATAAAGATGGAGTAAGGTATGTCACTTGCGAGTTCAAGTGAGAAATCTCCCTTTGTCAAATTTGTTTTGCTTATCACAATTCAAAATGAATGTGTGTGTGCGTGCGTGAGTTTGTGCGCATGTATGTATGTATGTACGTATGTATGTATGTATGTATGCATGTATGTGTGTATGTATGTATGTATGTATCTGCGTGTGTATGTATGCATGTATTTATGTACGTGCGTATGTATGCATGTTGATGCACGTAGACACCGCACGACTTTAAACCGACTTTAAACCATTATCGATGCCTTAGGTAACTCTTACGTGCACTTGCACGCCATATGGAAATTTTAAAAGTAGAGCTTTGTTCGATAGTTTGCCCTTCATCTAAGCACATATCTACGGTCTCATATTTCCCTCTTCTCGTGTGTTCAATGCAATGTTTATAGGGCAAATCTAGTGAACTGAACTATTCCATTGATTTGCATATACGATTTACGATTTGCAAAATACCTTTTTTTCCTAGCCACTGGTCATTAATTCTACTACGGAAATTCGTGCGTGTTTGTATTGTTGCATAGATAATAAGAGAATTATTCAAATAAAGCAATCACTAGCTAAATTGTGTTCTCTGCTTACGTTCATGTTTATCTTTCACATATTGTAAACTTTGTAGTTATCTACATGTACAGTCAATAAAGTATATATATATATATATATATATATATATATATATATATATATATATATATATATATATATATATATATATATATATATATATATATATATATATACAATCTTACATTTGATGTTTTCACGCCTCTCAAAAAAGACGGTATACTGATCACATTATTGCACTTACTATTTTTAGCCTATGCAGGTAGATAGATCTGCAGTCTTTATGGTGAATCTAGGTAATTGCATTGGCAATTCAATTCTTTCGTATATAACAAATTACATAATTAGAATGTCTAAAATATTCAAAGTTCACCAATAATAGTAGCAATCATGTTATCATAGTAAAGTTGCCCTGATTGAGTGGGTTCTGCTAAAAGTGTGCACCATACTTAATCCTGTATACACATACCCCATGTGCATTTGATTAATCACTGCATTTTACAAGTCACTTAGAGACCTGAAACTCTGTAGGATGTATTCGTCTGGGCGCATCTCTCTCTAAATATTGTATGTGACATCTAAGGTGGCGTATGGGGTAAGGTTTTGAATATGTGGGCGTTTTGAGATTTTGATATACATGTATGTTGAAGCTTACACCCTATTCCTAACAATTGGACGAACTGTTACTAGCTAGGCTTGTGCTTTCCTGTCAATGAATACTGTTTTAGGGGTTGTTAAAATGCATGATTGTATGCGGTATGTACACGTATGCCCCAAAGTATTCTAGAGACAGCAGTATAAAACTACTTTTAGCTTATACTGATTTAATAAATTTGTGTAGCAAAAATTCGCTTCAAAGGTTAAAATTTATGATGTTTTGTGTCTGGCATACCAAAGTAAAAAGCCGCATATCATGCATAACAATTGATAAATGATCACCAATTATGATAAAAAAGTGATTGTTGATCAGTTGTTACGCTTTGTGTTTCATGTTTAGTGGACAATTCGGTATTTGCTTGTGGTATAGATTTCCCTTATCTGCATTTGTTATGGTGGGCATTGTCTAATAGGTCTTGAAAATGGAGATGATTTGCCAAAAAATAAAGAAATGCGGGTGTGACGGCTACGCTTTGATAAACATATACATGTATTGTGGTAAATGCCTGTTAAAATGAAACAATACTTTTTGCAATTAGCTTTAAAAGGTTTTGAAAATGGAGATGAATTGCCAAAAAATAAAGAAATGCGGGTATGGCATGTACGCTTTGATAAACATCTATTGTGGTAAATGCCTGTTAAAAAGAAACCATACCTTTTGCAATTAGCCTCTAAAGTTATATGCTGGAATATGGAGATCATGATACACAATAAACAACACAAAGTTGGTCAACTTTTGTTTGCACCAAGCCACTATAGCAAAGCACCTTTTGTAAATAGCTTTTTAAGTTATACGGTGGGGCATGTATATATCATGTCATACAATCAGTCCTAGAAAAAATCGTCAGCTTAATAGTCAATCCCCTATGGAAGTATGAAATTAAATATAAGGTTATAGTTTTTTACGATGGAAAACGTTCACCTCATGGTGGTTTTCATTCTAAATAGGGGTTCAAGGTTCACGTTACAATCCTCTAAATTATCCTGGTTGATTGATAATATCATATCTACAATATGAATAAGAAGAGGTAAACGTACACGTGCAGCACAGGCATATATTTCCTGCATCAGTTTACCGGACTCATGCCTGTGTCTGGTTGTACAAACACCCATAGATAACATGTCATAAAAAGCCATGCAAACCAATGAGCCACGTAGCCTGCGAATCAAAGCTCATTCATGCATCCATGCCAGGCAATCGGGCGTGCAGTCGTGTACTATGCCCAGACGGACCACGCATTTAGTGCAGGAGCTAAATGTCGTGATGGGGGTTAAAGCGAATGGGGTCTCTCATAGGCTTAGACCCGTAAATGGAAATAGAGTATGATCTGAGCCAACAAAGGTGATTACGGTCACCAAGTAATATAAATTAGTTTCTCGTACCGTTATATTATCCTTTTTTTACTAGTTTAATTAACGTTTAATTACAATGTTATTATGTCCTGTTATGTTACAATGTTATTATTATTATCATTGTTATTATTATTTTTATCATTATTATTGTTATTATCATTATTATTATTATTATCACTATTATTATTATTTTTTTATTGCATTATTATGCTCGTTGTAAGTCATTGAAAACACATACATACATTGGTAATGATCTGTCATATGTATTTGTGAATAATATATTTCCGTATTCTTTTCAGGCAACACAGATATATACTGAGAAGTCAAAGATATTGAGCTTTCTTCAAAATGAGGCCACGACTTTCAACCCTCACCAACTGGCTCACCCTTCTCGTGCTGGCATTTACCCATAATGCATCTGCAGATACCAATGTGACGTCATTCGAGACATATCCAAACGACACGGATCCGTGCAGACTCCTAAGTGTGGACCCGAAAATGTACGATAAGATCCGGAAGTTGGTGGGCAACTTTAATCCAATGGCCAACGCTAAACTGATAAAATACTCCATAGAAATTGCCAACTACACGGTAAATCCTCTATTGGTCAATATGAGTGCGGCTTACAAGAGCAATATCATATACCGGTCATCCAGCAAACATGGGGAAACACTGCTCCACCTAGCGTTCAATTACGACATCCTTTCACTTCACATGCTCTCGTTCGGGACGGAGAGACTTCACGTGGTTTTACGAGACCAGCCGGCTGGTTGCCTAGGGCAACTGAATGAAACAAGCAAGATCAAAGCACTTATGAAAATCATCATGAGGGATTTCAAACCATTTGGATACCCAACTTTAAAGCCTTCAGAAGAGATTTGCCGCCACGTTGTCAAAAATGATGACGGATTTGCAAAGTTCGGATATAGCTGCTGCAATGCCGAAGGGTACTGTGAAATCGGAGCTAAGAATAAATGGATCCAGTTTTTGGATATTCTTCTCATCATTTTCAAAATAGTGGTCTTCATCTTTGGCCCCTTATGGATATCTAATCTCCTTGTCCCCTATCCGGAAAAGGTCCCCTATGTTGTAAAACTGAAGGAGAAGTTATACATGAAGCTATATGTGGCAACGGATAAGATAGTTCACCTAAAGGCCAAACAAACCCTAAACGTCACGGATGTCGCAAAAACGAAAATTTTACGACAACAACTGTTGACGGCACCTCGAAACAAACCAGTCAGCATTGCCGTTGAGAATTACCATATTTCCGTGGACTACAAACGCCTTCTGACAGAATACGAGGTCCCCGTGGGGCTCATGGAGATGTTTTATCGTCTCTTCTTCTTGTGCAAAATTCGTCATGTCGGACCCTTTGTTCGTTGTTGTGCTACCAGCCTATTTGGAAGGGTCAACCGAAACTCGAAATATCGTTGGATACATTTCTTTCGCGCACTTGCTGGAACCGTATTGGTTTTACTGATACCTCTGCCATATTACATTCGCCTGATGTTCTATTACCTATATGAACATCAAGAAATCCTCGTGCGCAAGAGAGAGATATCTGAGCTGGGATTGAAGGAACCGTTCCGAAACAACTTGCTCCAATATCTAGGACCAGCGCATCCTTTTTACGTCACAATTTACATAATATATTTCACCACCTGTTCGATCTTTGGAATTTTAGTGGTGAAAAAATCCTGGTCCTTCCGACGCGTGTATGAAGTCTCGTTTCGAGATCTCCAGGGTATCTCGCACCTCAAAGCCTTCAATGTGGTCACGTGGCTTTTCATCCTACCCTTCGA
>OZ012690.1:23210975-23242391 GCA_963942565.1 Maea johnstoni
GTATTTTTGTCTACATCCCACTTTCTGTTGAAATCAATAGTCATTTGTGTTTTTTATAATGAAGATACGAAAGAGAATATGTATTGAATATATTTGATAAATATTGGAATATATAATTTCTTCAATGTCATCCTGAGTACTCATCTAGTGCAAATTTAATCTTATACATTCATTTCATGTTCATGGTAATATCTTATCTACACGTAATAAGGGTTGTGTACTGGCAAAGACAAACTATTTTCTTCAGTAACGTTCAAATATATTCCTTGACCATTAGATTAAATAGAACACGAATAAACAATGATAATGCAGAAAGTATATCCCAAGCACAGGATATACATGTTTGGTAAAATGTATGTACTACTTAATACACAATCAACGGGTAATGATGAAAACAAATACATGTTTATTATCTCTTCTTTTCATATTTTAATCGCTAATCAACTCGGCCATTTGTGACCAGTCGATACATTTCGATGATAAAAGTGTACCCAATCATTGACTCTTTATCTAAGAAGAAAATATAGCTCTTAGTATATCGTATTATCAAATTATCATTTTCTTTGTTCGTTTCTTTTTGTCTTAGTCTATCGTATTTCTAAAAAATGATTTTCTCTGTTCGGTTCTCTATCTTAGTCTATCGTATCATCAGATTATGATTTTCTCTGTTCTGTATCTTAGTCTATCGTATTATTAAATGATTTTCAATGTTCGGTTTTGTATCTTAGTCTATTGTATTATTAAATAATGATTTTCTCTGTTCGGTTCTGTATCTTATCATCAATCCAATATCTACTCGTTTTTTTTCGGTGATCGTAATTAGCGTCAGTTTATGTTATCATCCGCATTAGCTAAACCCATACATTGAATGATCTGAATGTGGACACCTGGTGAGCAAATATAGAACTAAGTCAAGGTGACTCAGCATTGAGTTGGTACACTTTTCGCGTAGGAGTAGATAAAGAGGAAGTGAAAAATGAAAAAAGGCATAGGGCTAGGGTGAGAGAAACAGGGAGGGCGTTGTGCATGTAGTAAGTGACTGTGCAACTTTTCTTAAAGATATCTTGCGCGTGTTTTTCCTAGACGCTAAAGGCTTTCCGAAGTGCGAAGCACGTGAGTCACTGTAAGTATACAACAGGGTCAGGTTTCAGCCACTCCCGCAGATGGCATTATACTACGTATATGGGGATTCGACTCTTCTAAATTTGTCGTAAATAACAGGTTTATGGCAACGAGTTTATTGATGAAACAGAGCGGCCAAAAAACAAAGTCATGCGTGCGATTGAAAGATTGACTTAACATTATTTATGGGAAAATTATTTGGATATTTTCGCGCCCGTGTACTTCTAGCTAATATGTCGCAATAGGGGGACGGCTTTACGGTAATCCAGCGACTTCGTCTAACATCTAGACGTACATATCTATACTATAGTCTACGTGGCGGAGATGTCCTCATGCTGAGAATATCGTTAAACTGGCCATAAGTTCTTAAATTATGGTACGTGTGTGTTATGAAATGTTCAATTGATATTGTGCACGTACGTTGGCATACCTGTCAGCATTCAACAATCCAAAATCAGGAGATATCAGGCGGTTTACTATACTGCAGCGTCTTTCGGTTTCATTTTGTTTAGTTCCAATTCTGGCCACTAGGGGCCAGATTAGTACTTTTGCTTAAAGGGCAAATGCACCATCATGATGATTTAGGTTTAAAATGTGCCTATACGTGTCACCTTTCAAATAAGACCACCCGCAAGTCTGTCCTCCTCAGCACTCCTCAGATATGGCTTATGAAAGTGAGTAAAAAACTGGCCTGAGTCTGGGCATAGAGGCTGACAATACAGGGCAGGGCACAAATTTAAGCCCGATTTTGATTGGTCGAGAGATATCAGTGGCAGTCACTTCCAGCCACTGATATCTCTCAAGCAATCAGAAGCAGGGCTGGCAGTCACAACTATTACATCTTTATTCATTCCCCTTGAGACACGGATCCATTCCTCTACCATACCTGCCTTACCTTTAAGCTGTGTTGCGCCCAGCGCCACTAGCTTCATACTACTTTCCACTCCTTTCATCTCCACTCCTATCACCTTTATCGGACTTTCTCTGGGTCGATAGTTTCATGTCTAGCTGGGTGCGAGTGTTTATTTATAGATGGCGCATGATTTTGAATGCGACACAGCCGGAAACCATTCACCTTAGTTCTATACAATAACATTTCTTTTACTAGTTAACATATAGTTTGCTCCTCGTTGAGTAGATGTGATTTGACAGTTTGCCAGTTAGTCGGAGAAGGAAGTAAACTCGCATAGCTAGGCTATGAATGATAGTTAGAGTCAAGAGACATTTTCAACCAGACGTCTGAAGATGGCGGTCCTGTTCATGAAGCCAAGCGAGCTGCTGATGGTGATACTAGGTGTCACTTTGAGCATTCAGGTGGTCAAGGCTTACATAGAACCGGGAGGAGGAGGAGGAGGAGGAGGATCACTGGCAAGTCAGAGAGGTCCCGCAGCGGAAAGGGGGAGACTATATAAAGTTATCAAGACCTACTACAGTGGCGCGTTCACCACAACTGCGAACATGGTGGCGAAATATGGCTGTGGGTCCGTGAAAAGCTCATCCGAGGAGTACAGGAGAGTCTGTGGCCCGTGGCGTGCAAATCCGCTCGCACAGGCTCCACGGCGGGTGGATGAGGGACCCGAAATCGCTAAACGCGATGTGCCACGAGCTGGACTTCGTGGCTGGTGGAGGAGAAAATGTTGTAGCACGTGAGTAGCACTATTTCTGACATATACAATGGTTATACCGATATGAAATTCCTATACGAAACGATCGATGTTTGGTCGACTCAGACATCCACTCGCCCGACACTCGGTCACGAGCTCTTAGTATAGGGGGAACTTAAGCATTACAGCATAAAACAGTAGCAGCTCTGGAATTGCACAAACGTGTTAAAACTAATACCCGCACGTATATAATTATTTACGCATTTTTCAGGCTTGTCATAAGTGGAAAGCCATGAGCTATGGTCCAAAAACAATTGGGTCTTAGTTGGCAGCCTTCCAACGAAAAAGGTTTCAAAAGCGGTATGTGGCATACCACATATTTTAAGTCTGTGTATCACTTGTTTACCGGGGATACCAACCAAGCGTGCCCTGTTCGAGTTTCTTGGCCTGTGATTGGTGGAATGCATCCGCTTGTTATGGCGTGCCTGGTTCCAACCAGGAAGTTTTGACTTTTATAATTTTGTCTATCGCCACTTTTCTGCCATATTTAGGCTAAATGGTTATTGGCTAGTTGTAAAATGTTGAGGAAACTGGAGTATCCAGTGAAAGCCATCGCATGACCCCGACTTGTCTAGCGTCTAGCGATTCAGGAAGGAAACACAGCTTCCTGGTTGTTTTTGTAGCTCCTAAGGGGTAGACTATTCGTTGATTGAGAATAAGTTCGTGTGATTGAGATAATTTGAAATTCTTGAATTTTTATAAAAATATATAGCCCTGTGTTTGAGTTCTTTGAAAAATAAAGTAATGAAAAACGTTAGAAGGCAGTGAAATATAATACTGTTCAAACTTTCACTTTGCCACATACATTTGAAGGGATTAAGAATCATGAAGACAGCATCAATTCTTTAGAAATATCATTTGAATATCTTATGTAGTTATGTTTTAATTGATCCATCCCATAATGTGAACTAGCTAAACGTTCTAGTTATATAAAGTATATTACTATAATCACTCACAGCATATTTTATTGATTGGGTCATTCAAATGCATCATTTGTTGAGTGAACCTTATACTAAGTATTTTATTCAAAATGTCTAAAATTTAAACTGATTAATCCAGTCAATTACATTATACATATGGATATTAATTCTTAGTGATTTATTCTGGATGAAATGGCAAGTCTTTCAGTTTTAGCCATCAGCTCTATACTCATTATCTCTGCTTGTATTAACCCATTAACACTCAGAGCAGCCAAAAGAGGCCTGACGATTTTGGAAATATTTCACTTACAAACACATTTTCTTGAAAACATTTGAAGAAGAAATGTTGATCACAAGCCAAACAAGAACTCTCCTTCAACTATTTTGTGAATTTTTGCTTTATTAAAAAGATATTTTCAAAAGTATTAGAATAGCAGACGACACTTTCATAGAAACTCTTGAGTGTGAATGGGTTAAAATATATTTTATCTCGCAGGAGGATGTACTTCGAGGCCATTCGCTACGTCTATGCAGGTGGCAGATATAGAGTGGTCGTCCAAGGCCTAGGCTTAGGGAACCAGTTTGTGCCTACAGGGCAATGCAGGGACACCCACAATTCAGCTGGGTAAGGATGAGCCAGTAGCTAAAAGCTCTTGATTTATTTTACCTTTTTTATGTTTAAGTCTGTACCCACGCCTACATAAAGGTATTCGGCCTTACTTAACCCTTTCAATGCTGAGGCTACTTTCGTCCAAATCCCAAGGACGCAAAGATTCTTGAAAACCATCTGAACCCTGTCATATTGGTATTCACTGGAAGGCTCTCACTGAGTACTCTCAGATTAATACCCGTTTGCTAGGGTTCAGGAATTTTTCAGCTTTTTCATATAATTTTGTAATGTCCAAATCAGCCACCACCAGCATAAGGGTTAACAGTCTGTAGGTAGCCTGTCATGCTCTAAATACTTTTACTGCTATTGTAATAAGAGGTGTTTCACCAAAAACCCAGCAGCTTAGAGTATAGATGGTACACTATGTTATATCCTGTCGCTACATTTAAACTAAGATAAAGCCATCAATTGTCGACTTCGGAAGTTAATGCAAATACATTATTTGACCAACTTACCTAATAGGCTTGAGACAGAAGCATGACTAAAATTCAGCACCTTAACATCAGAATCAAGCGCATTTATATTACTGAATATTTACCTTATACTACATGTATATACTGAAAAGGAAGTCCACACGCTTTGAGATATTTCAAGAATAACATAGTTGACTATAAAACTAGTAAGTTATTAACACTATATAGCTATATTTATAGTTTTAATCTACATATTATCATCTTATATAGTTATATCATACAGTTTGCATTCTTGTTTCCAGACAGCGCTGCGGGATGACCAAGCGTTCCATCACTGTGTTGGTTTACAAGGCTGGCTGGAACGTTGAATTTATCCAAGCACCGATACCTGTACATTGCGTTTAGACATGCAGTCTTCCTAGGAGTGTCGTGTATAATTGTGCAACTCGATTTCGCAGCAAAGGGTGGGCAGGACAACTGCTGATATAATTTTCAGATTCATATTTGCTAGCATCTCTCTCTCTCTCTCTCTCTCTCTCTCTCTCTCTCTCTCTCTCTCTCTCTATATATATATATATATATATATATATATAAATATATATATACACACACACACACACACACATATATATATATATTTATATATCTATATCTATCTATCTATCTATCTATCTATCTATCTATATATATATATATATATATATATATATATATATATATATATATATATATATATATATATATATATATATATATATATATATATATATATATATATATGTATATACACACGCACACGGAGATATACATATACATACATACGATGAGAATGAGAAATCACTTATCCACATTCGCCCAACCGCTACCAGGGCAGTATTTATCAATGTTTGTAAATCTATTATTTTCATTTTAGATATGTAACTGCACTGTATGAGTTTGATTATATTTGAACTTTCCAACGGAATAAGTGAAAATGATAACAGCGTTAAGAAAAACTCGTGCCAAAATGTAATATACAAATAAATATCCAGATGGCGACACCTATTGCAGAACATGCAAACTAAGATATAAAATATATGAACAGCAATACGCATAATATGAAATACTTATCTCATATCAGCATTAATCAGGGTCCAAAAGATAGGAGTTATTGAGTTGCCATAGGCCCAATTAATCAGGGTTCTGTTCCCAAATATCACGGAGAATCCTATTACCTTTGAGCACTTCTACCCCAAAAGAATCTCCGAATGTGAAGGCCATGTTTGGCCAAGCAATCTAAAGTCAGCTACATTGTAGCGCTGCAGGTACCGACCGTTAACCCTTTCAATGCTGAGGCTACTTTCGTCCAAAGCACGAGGAGGCAAAGATTTTTGAAAACCGTCTAAACCCTTTCTAGTTGGTATTAATTGGATAGTTCTCACTGAGTACCGGGTACTGTCAGATGAGTACCCATATGCCAGGGTTTCAGTCAATTTTCAGTTTTTTTTTCATAATTACGTATTGGCAAAATTAGCCACCAGCAGCATAAGGGTTAAACCAACACAGCTCAGGGTAGTGGCGTTATGATATGAAAGATTATGGGTTTCAATTGTGATGGAGAATTAATAGTAACTTCCCTATCATTGAAAGCTACTCACCTGTTCATTTGAACTCATAGTTGCAAGACATGAAGTACATGTAGATGCGTTATCAATGAAGTTCACTTAACCCAATAATGCTTAAGAGTTACTTTTGAAATTGTCGTCTGGGTCTTTGACATTTTTGACAATAACTCAGAAATTAAGAATGCTTTTAGAAGACATTTGAAGGAGAGATGTTGGTAATATTCTGATGAACATTTCCCCTTCAAATATTTCCTAAAATATGCTTTTGGCTAAAAGATTTCACCAGAACCATCTGGCTGTTTTGGCCACTGTGAGTATTAATGGGTTAATGTGTAAACCACAGTGCACTCTTCAATTCCCTTTGTAGCAACTGATTGTTGTCTTAATTCGTTCTGCTATCATTTGTGAAAAAAAAAATATGTATACAGTTAAATAGGATGAGATGTCTCGAGTTTTTTTAGGTTGTTTCTAAGTTTACCTTCCTTTGGGATACATGTGATTGTTCCGGATATTATTGAATTTGGGATACTGTTATAATTTATGGATCTTTTAAGCTCTATGTATCCAATGACTTGTCTTCTTAATAAATATCTTGTAAAATTCGTTAGTTTAACCGTCTGGACCAGGAGCTTCATTATTTTTGCTTTTATGTATTGCATGTATGAGTTCCTCATATGTTATTGGTTCTTCTAGAATGTGTATTTTTGTTTCGGAGAACTTGAGTAAATTAGATAATGTTCACGTATGCTATTATCCAATTGAGAGTTCCCCTTTGAGAGTTCCCCTCCGGTGCGCCTCTTTGATTGATTTTTATATCTTCTTTGGGACTGTATTATGCATTTCTCATATTCAATTTTAATCACTACAAATTTCTTTGCTGATAGCAGTCATTGGCAACGCCTTAGACTACACAGCCATCAGGGCAGGCCGCAACTTAATACAGACGACTAGCGCCACGCTCTTCGTGGCTTTTAATACATTCTGTTAACATGCAGAATCATAACAGAAAGACTGAAGTAATGTTAAAGATTTATTAATCTATAAATTCAAACCACAGTACAGACAGTGCCACAGTATTTAATCAATGATGCAGTGCACACTACAATGTCTACATACTTGGTTGTATGGGGTACACAAATATAATTATATATTCTGCATGTATGAATAATTCAATACCATTATATAAAGATTGGAAAAGTATAAAGGGATTGACATATGAATGAAATTTGTTTAATCTATTCATAAATTCATTACAGCACTAGTGAGAATACTTATAAAGCTACTGTATTGTTTGAGTATAATCTTACACTAGGTATACATAACTACATTGGCTAATATATAGATAGGTTATTATGTTTACATGCAAAATCATGACTAGTATAACTAGACTAGTGTAAATGATGTATTACTCTATAAATCCAAACCACAGCACGGACAGTGTCTCACAGTATTTAATCAATGGTGCAGTATACGCTACAATGTCTCTGTGCTCAATGTCTCAATTTCAAGTAAATAAATGTTAGTACCACTTCTTTGCAAGTTTTGCATTTAAGATATCGTTGAAGGTAATATACAGCACCTTCTTTATCGAATGTTCTAAATACATGTACACCCTAGCGCAGGTCACACTTTGATATATAATCACAGCATTTTAGCTCAAACATTAAATGTCACAAACACGAAACATGCGGCTATAAAATAATGGCGAAGGCCATACATATAGAAATGCTTATATTGGAAGGTGCATATTCGATGTTTGTTTATAATATGTATGAACAGAGAAGCCAATAAAATCCTTCAAGCCCTTTAATCTTGCAAGTTTTGCATGTAAAATATCGTGTAAGGTAATGTTCAACACCGTCTTACATATTTATCTTATTTTCTGAATAAATCCTAACCTAGGTCAAACTTTCAATAATTACAGCATTTTAGTTCAAACATTAAAAGTCACAGTACGAAACATGCGGCTATAAACTAATGGCAAATCGCCATACACATAGAAATGCTTTTATTTGAAGGTGTATTTGATGTTTGTTTACAATACATATGAACAAAGAAGCCAATGAAATTATTCATGCCCTTTGATCTTGCAACTCTGCCTCCTCTGGTGTTTTGGGAGTTTCTGGTCGTCGTCGCCATATTTGTTGGGATCGGAGGGACTGCATATACGGTTCCTGTTAAATAAAAGTAATTCATTTGATTGTATTTCTATACTATTTTAATAGCCGAACTCTATGGCAGCACAACGTCTCATGTTGTTTGATATGTTTAAAATCAAGAGTATATGTTATTGTAAGGTATGTTTATATATTCCTGAAAATCAAAACGCTAAGGGATCCAACATGGCCTAGTGTTTACGATGTCTGGTTCACGATACCAAGTAGCTGCTAAGCCTAGTTGCTAGCTTTTGATATACTCAATGTGTGAAAGTCCTTTCCCTCGTATTATACCGTATATGTGGACTATTTCACAGTACAAAATATTCACGGTTTTGTTGCAGAAAAGGGGGTTTCAAATTTTAGCGTTTTAATTGTTCACTGTTGGCTCAGTAGGTACCCACACATGTTGATCGTTTATACTTTGCTGAATAAGATGGATAAATGATGAATGTCAGCCATTAATTTTGTCTTTGAAATGTTTATATACTCGGTAACATGTACCATTTTCTTTTTTGATTCACTGATCTGTTTTTGATTATTTTGTATTGATAAGTACTTAATTGTTTATTGTTCGATGTTGTGTACATGTGAATAGTATAACTTTTGTAAAGAGGAATTCACGGGAAATAAACATACTACTACTATATATATAAATGCGTTGTGGAGGGCTGCAATTATTTGTAAAGGGAATGGTACTTATATCCGGTTCTGGGTTTCTATCTCGTCTAGTTGTTAAAGGTGATGTAAAATCCATTTTCTTACTTCGAACAAACAATATCCTAACTAAAACAATATTTGATTCCGAAAATTTACAGTAAGAATACCTACCTGTAAGAATTTCTCACTAAGAAATATGGACCCTGAGCATACATATTAAACGTGTGACAAAACTGTGTGCACACCTTCCCAAGACAATAGATAAGACAACAATGCAGAGGAATGCAAACAATTGTGCTTTATGTGGGTTACCTTTTCTTTCCGTGACTGTTGCAAAGCTCTCAGAAGAATGGTTAGTACAGCCACAATAACTGCCAGCAAAAGTCCAACTAGGACACAAAGGAAGAGTCCCGTAAAAGTTGATAAAGTCATCGCATGGCTACGTGGTTTCTGCTCATCATCCTGAAAGGTTAAACAATTAAAATGGAAGTTGAGAAAATAGTAGATAGCACAGACTGTGGCATATGTTGGTCATTCAACCTGATAAAAAGTGTCCTAATGCAAAACAATACACATTTGACTCAGAATTCCGGATAAATGTGGCATCTTTCTATCGGTTATACATTACAAACTTATGGAAACAAATAGAGAAATGGCTAAAGAAATATCAAATTAAACGAGATAGCAAAAAGAAAATTCAGCAAGAATTCAAGTGAAAAAAATATCGACAAGACAATAATGAGCACCAAAATTATTATTTTTGATAACTGAAAAATCGGAAGAAAACATAATATCAACGATATAAAAAGATCGTTATGTAGTCAACGTCGTATAGGAGAATACCAAGCAGAAATAAATCAAACAGAAGAAAACTTCTGGTCGGTTTGGGGTAAAGTTCATAGAGAACTTACAGACATGTTCACAATTTAAGTAGGTGACACTGTACAAGCTCCTGCTTAAAAAGGTAAGACATACAACTAAAATAAAAATTCATTTGTATGAATACTATATACCAAGGAATCATGTAATCATAACAGCATATTATTGCGTGCTTATTGAAAATAAAGAACAGCTTGTTTTGCAAAATTAAAAAACAAATCTTTCTATTGGTTGATCTTTGGTATATAACTCTACTAGTATTATGTGTTGTCCATTGTACAATGTCCTGGGCTTGGTGCTAATATTTAGGAAGCTTTTTCCTCACACGTAAGAAGGAAAAATGTAGGTGATGTCAATCATTTCATTAGCCACTTTTATAATCTATTTCTCTCACCACAAGGCATACAAGGACAATGCTAGAATATATTAGTATGCGTATTAGATATCCATGTTGCTAGAATCACAATAGAACCATGAAGTTTGACGATACTACATGTTGCTGTACCAAACGGCATATGATACTTACCTTTTTCGGGACGGAAGTGCATTCTCCTTTGTCATACCACCATCTTTTCATCATTTTCTGAAGAGATCCCGTCTCTTGAAGTTGTAATATTGCCAGGCTAACTTGATCTCTAAAAGATAAACCATGAATTGCAGTTTGAGGAAACCAGGGCACATCTATGTTATGATATTATCTGTCAATACTGTTGCCTCACCTAGACCGATATGCATTAGAAAACATTTTAAATTTGTCCATGGCGGATGTGTTTATGTCATAGTCATATCATTTAGATCATCATACAGATTGGTTACTCGCAGGTGAACAAAACATATATGTTTCATACATAGTTCACTCTTCTTCAGGTTTTCCCCTCCTGACATGTTTCCATGCTCACTTATGCATCCCTTACATTGTGTTTAACCCCACCGTCTTTATTGAGGTTTATCAATTCCAGCAGAACTGTCACATTGATTTCCTAGATATTCCCCAGAATTCTTGACCACTTAATTTGAAAATCTTGCTAACTTCCTCTTTTGTCTACTATTGAAATATATCTTACGGTAGATAGATACGATTTTATCTCACTACACACAAGAACACTGACCAATGACTCAACAAAATATATCTGGATACACCGTACACTTGTAATCAGCGTATCACAATATAAACAATATCACCAAGATAATTGGCCCTTCCCCAGTGAATCTTTTCGGGCCTCAAATACATGTAAATGAAATGAAAAAAGCATATAGCAAAACATAAATATAGATAAATAAATTACACACACACACACATATATATCTATATCTATATCTATATATCTATATACATATATGTATATATATATATATATATATATATATATATATATATATATATATATATATATATATATATATATATATATATATATATATATATGTATGTATATATATGTATGTATATATATATATATCTTATATATATATATATGTATATATATATTATATATATATATATATATATATATATATATATATATATATATATATATATATATATATATATATATATATATATATATATATATATATATATATATATATATATATATATATATATATATATATATATATATATATATATATACATGCATACACACACACACACATATCTATGTATATATATATATATATATATATATATATATATATATATATATATATATATATATATATATATATATATATATATATACGGATGGATGGATGCATGGATGGATAGATAGGTAGATCATTATTACAGGTACAGATTATAGATCTCTCACCTTATCTCAGAACCAATGGGTGTTGCTATTCCATAAGCCTTTGAGTCGAGATTATTGCCAACTTTCATTAGGTCACACGGTTGTCTCGACGCTGCATAGTTAGCAAAGGCCGACTCTGTTAAGAAGGCATAGCGACCTCTTCTGACCTTCTCGATGCCTTCTTGGTGACTTTTTACAAAGACGCCTGGTTGAGAATACATGAAAGCCCACATCCTCTCATACACGCCAACTTTCGAAGTCTGAAGGGGAAAAGAAAGTACATATTAAGCATTTTCCTCAGGTTAGATTATAATATTCATTTCTTGCTCTACCCTAGCTTATTTTAATATCTTTGAAAAAAAATACATTACTTATTTAGTATAATCACACTTCATCACCAAAAATGCAACGGAGAGGAGTTTTAAAGCATGCATTGATTTTAATGCATTTGTCAAAGTTGTAATAAACTGGTTATTCTGTTATCAAGTATGTATTTCCTTACACATGTAAGCATATCTAAATGCTTGGGTTATAGGGTGCTACGCTAGATTTCCATATAGATGTATCGGCGCACAGCATACCTATGATTCTATTTATGAAATTTCCCGTATGCACAATTAATTTTTTCATCGTCCCCTTTTCTATCATCTTATGACTAAATACTACAGTACAGACATTTAATTCCTAGACCAGTCGACCGGACGTTTGCCAGTGTCTGGTTAAACAGGTATCCATGGATAACATGTCATGCAATAAGCCAAGCACATCAATGACCCACGTAGCTTTGTGAATCAAAGCTAATTTCGGTTGCGAGGTCATCCATGCATCTATGCCCAGGAAACTGGGAGGCAACCGGGCATTCGGTTGTGTATTTTGCTCAGGCTGCCCACACATTTAGTGCAGGAATCAATGTCCGTACTGTAGTATACTCTCAGTGGATGCTTATTTTACCGTAAGAAAGTCGCTAGTTACCCTAAAGAAGTTGCTTGTACTGCTAGATTCGATTGTTCCATACTTGATTTCGGTTTGTTTTGAGAGGTCCTCTGCATTTTTGATTGGAGTGACCATGCGCTCCACTGTTAAGAAGGCACTGAGGTTTGCGGCGTATGAACACAGAATAATAAGACAGAACATCCACCATACTGCTCCAATAAGACGACTGGCCACTGATCTAAAAGGATACGCATATAGAATATCGTTGTAGTAATGTAATACGGCCTTTAAGAGTTCATGCTGTAACACCTTATTCATACGTTGCAACTGCAGAGTTATTTAAGAAATTCTAACATATGATAACATTATTTACAATGTCATTGGCTCTGTATGTACAGAAATTGAGGTGAAACAGTTTCATCAAGAAAGTGGGATCCTCTACGGAACAGTGCCACCTATCCATTTTGTATCAGTTTGTAATGAACTATGTAAGGTCAAATAGATTGCAAGGAACCAACTATAAACATTTGATTTTGGATAGTGACAGAGAACTCCTTGACTCATTTATAAGCAGCTTAAGACACATTTATCTTTTGAATCCAGTGTAAATGCTGCTCATATCAAAACCAATAATAAAAGGGTCTGACAATTCATTAATACTATAAGCAGCCCCTGTCCACAGCACAGGTTACTTTGAAATCATATTCGCATTTATCTCTTGAATCCAGTGTAAATGCTGCTCATATCAAAACCAATAACAAAAGGGTCTGGCAATTCATTAGTACTAGGCAACCTGCGGCCACAGCACGGGTTATTTCGAAATCATGTTCTTTCCCCCATATTTACATTGCCATGCTAATCAAAGTTGCGGAATTCTGAAAATAGATGGCGCCACCAGGTCCGTGAGACACCATTTTTCAATATACACTGAAAATGAACCAATCCAAAACATACAAAACCCTTCAGGTAAATCTCTAGACCACGATGGAGAAACCCATGGCAATAGCAGAAGGCCACAGATGCCATTTAGTTCTAAAGTTGTTGACCAATGATCTGAAAAACTCGGTATTAATATAGAGAAAAGCCTACCTTGGCATGACCTCTGAACTCTGCAGCATGAGAGAAGCAAGTGTATACCAGAAAGAGTTCTTCAGCTCAGTTGTTGCCCGACCCTGAGCAACTAGCAGATGGTCCTCACTGGGGTTCTCCGTGCACCTGCTGACCCCGTACAGGGTAAAACTGATCAGGAGAAAAAGACCTATGATCACGAACCACAACTCGGTCGAGAAGGGTTGTAAAAATGAGAACATGCTTGGGGAAACTCTGTGAGGTTTCTTCATCAGGATGGTAATGCCTGAGCTCATGAAAGGTTTGCTGAAGTCCACTACTCTGTCCCTCATGGATGTTATTGTGAGTGGAGCCACTGCCATGTCAGCCTCCTGTGTCAACAAAAAAGATAAAAGTTGTCCATTTTCTTTTCTATTTTTTTTTGTTTGTAGATTATTGTATTTGAAAATTAGAGCGAAAAAACAAACTACTACTACTACTACTGCCACTAATACTACTAGTACTAGAACTACTACTACTACTACTTTGTGTAAAGAAGGGTCTCGTCTAGCTATGGTATACACATCTTGAAAGTTGCCATTAGACATTTTGCAAATAAAATTCTTGAAACCCATTCTTAGGCCCATGGCCTAAAACAAACTTTGTTTGTTTTCATGCCACTGTTCAAAGGAACAACATTAGGACAAATGCCGATTTGATATTACGGTAATTATGATATTGTACTGCAATTATATTTATGGTTTATCATTTCTTAAAGTGTACTGCCAACATAGCAAGGTGCTATACAGATAAAGCATAATTGTTTTACAGAAAAAACCCTGAACATATGATTTATTTATATGGTTTTGGAATTAAGATCGTCATCAGTAAGAGAAATACCATCTGAATATCTAGATACTGTATTATGATAAGGAAATGCATCAGTGATAGGATGATCAAATTGTATCTATGCTATTTCTATTCACATTGCTGTACACCTCTCAGTAGCTATTCAAAATCTGAATTGGCTTTGAATTGATTTGGAATGCGGATTCTCGTTTCATTCTTTTCTGCCTAAGTCGTGACTGACCAGTTGGAAAGAGGAAGCCAGGGTATCCGGCGAAAGCCACCACCTAACCCCAAGTCACTGGCAACATTCTCACATGCCCCAGGCGCAAATCTAAACTAGTCATGCTAAAATTACATGCTATGATGGCTACAAATTCTGTTCAAGAATGGCTACGTTGGAATATAATGGGGTGAAGGGGTTCGATATGCAATTAAATGGAATTCTAACCGGTAATTTCTGTATTTCTCAAAAGAGTCAACGGGTGTAATCTCTATCTCATCGTTAGTGTAGACCTGTGTGTGTGTGTGTGTGTGTGTGTGTATGTGTGTGTGTGTGTGTGTGTGTGTGTGTGTGTGTGGCAGTTAAAGAGCACTGTACCTTTCTGACTAGTTCACCTATCATTCCACTCCAAGTACCATCTGGCTTCCTCGCTCCATAGCCACCATCTTTGACAGGTTGGATCTGGCAGTTGACGTCGAGAATTCTGCAGACCTTCTGGATCAGATCGATACAGAATCCTTCATACTTCGAATTTCCAGCTAGGCTCTCGCTGTTTCTTTTCAACATGGCAAACGGTGCAGTCTAAAAGAGAACGCTATACTTAATATTTGTTTGGTTGTTTGATTGATCGTTTACCTCACATAGTAAAGTATAAAATCTACAAAACCTAAAGAACACGATTATTTTAATGAGTTAGATGCAGTGCATAAACAATGCTGGAATGGGATTATAAATTACGCAATAGACTGTTAGGAGAATTGGGTATTGGAGTTGCAAAAAAAGAGTGAATATTCTCACAAAAGGTATCAAGGGAAGTTTAAACCTCAAACTATTAAGCCTTAACAATTTAAGAATAGGCAGCATATATATATATATATATATATATATATATATATATATATATATATATATATATATATATATATATATATATATATATATATATATGCATACATATTTTCGAATGTGCCTTATATCATATAAAGGTCAAGCAGTACATACCAGGTGGGTGGTCACAATAAGGGTTTTCTTATCGGACTGTCGTCGGCCTCTTTTGGCACTTTGTTTGTAGGTGTGCAGACGCTTCGATGGTGTCCATGTTGCCACCTACATATAAGAAAAGATTTTCCTTCATATACTATTAGTTATCAACTGTTTTGGAGTATGATACAACTTATATCTCGCAATCAGAGGGCTGTATCACCCGAGGCGCAGCCGAGGGTGATACAGTCCCCTGATTGCGAGATATAAGTTGTATCATACTCCAAAACAGTTGATAACGAATTTATCTCATGATTGCCCCCTCGACCTCTGTAGGTAATAAAAATGAACAGAGAATTGTCTGCTAAAGGGGCAGCCATCTTGCAATGTTTGGGAGAATTGGTGGTTGCATCATGCACTTAGGGGGGTAGGGAGAATTCGGAATTGCATCATGGGCATAGTCATCTAAAACAATGCTCAACTCTCCCTACCCTGAAAAGCAGCAGGTTAATACAAGAATGCTTGGAGGGTAATACAAGATTCTGAGAGGTTAATACAAGATTCTGAGAGGTGAATTGAAGGAAGTTCATGATACAGCTTCATATCATGGGCCAATTGACCAATCAAAAGCCTAGGTTTTTGCCAATCATGAGATAAATACATATATCTATCTATCTATCTATATCTATCTATCTATCTATCTATCTATCTATCTATCTATATATATACCTTTATATATATATATATATATATATATAAATAAATATATATATATATATATATATATATATATATATATATATATATATATATATATATATATATATATATATATATATATATATATATATATATATATATATATATATATATATATATATATATATATATATATATATATATATATATATATATATATATATATATATATATATATATATATATATATATATATATGTATATATATATATATATATGTATATATATATATATGTATATATATATATATGTATATATATATATATATATATATATATATATATATATATATATATATATATATATATATATATATATATATATATATATATATATATATATATATATATATATATATATATATATATATATATATATATATATATATATATATATAAACCAATTGCATCTCATATTATGTACGGGTTTGCTTGCTTACCTTTTTGAGAGTTTGACCTTTCCCAGCTTGTAGAATACTCAGGACGTACGTTTGTCGTTGCCCGTTTGTGTCAAACGCTATGTCACCTGTCATACCTCGAATGTGCACCTGTGATGAAAAATATCTCTTTTAGTCGTTACAAATTAAACACTAACCGAATAGTCGTGTATTTGCGAATATATCGTTTATGTATCTGTAATGCAATGTATCCCTTAGTGTAGTTGCAAATACAAAACAAACATAGGATCAAGTAAGTAGCAGGTTGCATGCCAAAGAATATCCCCATATCCCAGTATTGATTTTCTGATAGGAGTTTCCGACATGCTTTTTATATGAAAATAAAACGAAGACATTTCACAATTCATGCGTTTTCCACTTTTAGATTTCTCCAAGTCATTAGTACGCTTTTTATAATTACGTATCGGTTCAACCAGAGGGCATGCCATCGACCACTCGGCCGCGTAAACCCTTCCAATGCTGAGACTACTTATGTCCAAAACACAAGAAAGCTAAGATTTTTGAAAACCATTTAAACCCTGTCATGTTGGTATTCATTAGAAAGCTCTCGCCGAGTACTCTCAGATGAGTACCTATTTGCCAGGGTTTTGCATCGTTTTGCATTGGCCAAATTAGCCACCGGCAGCATAAGGGTTACACCAAACTTGACCTCTCGAACTTATAAACTGAAGGTGTTCTATTTGACTAGTGTATCATAACCTCGACAGCAGAATACAATCTCTCACCTTTTTAAGATTGGACAGCACATGTTCGCGGGGGGTAATCTGATGCAGTGAGGGCTTAGTGAAGCAATCAGCATGTCCAGGCGTCTTCAGCATTCTATTCAGCTTTGTTCCAAAATGAGGATCACTCTTCACAGTCAAGTTAATTGCCTCAGAGATAACCTGCACTGCATCAACTATGAGAGCGGCTTCCAACTGCAAAAAGAGAGAAATTTCTATAAAACAGCTTATACGTGATATTTGATATAAAATTATAAATGCATAGGCGTAAAACATGTATGCTTGGTTTATCGTTCTTGGATCTGAGCACTCTATTGAGATGATAATCATATAGGCAGATGGATGAATGGCATTTCTTTTAAACTTTACTTTTACCTTTTCCAGTACAACCTGTAATTTTGTTGCTTTCTTAACATATGCACCATTGTCGTTTGTGCTGTATATCGTACACCGTTCCTTGGTACACGTACATGGTTAAATCAGAATATTAAGCATTTTGATATTTTGATATTTCCTTCCCTTCACACATAAAACCTGCATTACAAAATAGTCAATAGATATATATTAATGTCCCATTCGTTGAGAAAACTTCTCTTGAAATGCCATAGGTTGATTGAAATCAGTTCTAGTTTAGTTCTGTCTTAATCCCGAGTGCGGGGTCACTAGGGCTGACGTTGGTACAGTACCGCAGCCGCTGATAACTGTGTTACCACCAGTAGCCTGATAGAGTCAATAGCTTCACCAACTATATACAGTACCACCATCTAATAGCAGCATGACATGCATGGGAAGCCCGGGCATAATACACGACTAAACGCCCGACTGTCACCAAGTTTCCTATTCATGGACGAATGGATGACCTCACAACTGAACCTAGCTTTGATTCACAAGCTACATGTACGTGGATCATCGATGTGGTTGGCTTATTCTTTGAGATGGTACCTATGGGTCGTTTTACAACCAGCCACTGGCAGACGTCCGGACGACCGGTGCAGGCATTAAATGTCTGTACTGCATTCTAATAGTGACATTAAACCTGTGACATCTAACTCAGTCGTATAAACAGGCTACCCCTTACCTGGACAGGAGAGTTCTTGGGAAAGAGGTGACGATGGTGCTTGGCCAGTTCTCTGTATTCCTTCCTTAGATGTATAGGGTGAGACGTGTCAATAATACCCATCCCTGTTATATCCAGCACTCCACTAAACGCAACGTGGTTACGACTTAAACCATTCAGTTCCTAAATATAAACATTACTTTCAAGTATGCATCTAGGTATAAATGTATACTTTATCAATTATATATCAAAGGATATAAGACAATCTAAAGAAATACAGCATAAATGGAAATCAGATAGTTGGAAACGATTATTTGAATTTTGTCATATCATTTGATATAAACAAAAATATGCCAAACACGCGAGGAACAAAGAAAAATCTATTCTTATCCTAACAATAGACACCAAATGTGGAGTGTGACATTGTTGGTTAAATTTTATACGAGTACATGAATTATTTTCCTTTGAGCCATGCTCTTAAAGTACATATATGCAAAATAAAACAGGGCGTATGAATTTTAGACATTCACTGAAACAAGAAGCATATTTTGGTAGTAGATATTTTCGATCACTGATCCTAACTCAAACACAAGTAGGTGAAATGAGATCCGGAGTATGGAATACTGTACTCAATTTATATCCCTTTCAAGTAGCACTTTACGTGTAAAACTACATTTTAAACACGGCAATACATATGCTTGAATAATATCTGCAAAAGTGGCTGATTATCCTGGTAGATCTTAACATTGCCGTGCTAAGCAGAACCGTTGGAACGCTTTGTATAGGAAACATCATAAGTCAGCACTCTTACTATAATCGGCGAAAAGGACGAGTCGGCAAAGACTAAAATGACGTTATGTATAATGGTCATCAGTGCAGAATTCTTTAACAATCAAGCGTTTGAATTAAAGGTACTTACCAATTCCCTTACGAAGAAGCTATATTTGCTGGTCTGATTGCGAGGACGAAATGCCTAGAAGTCAAATAGAAACGAATCTTTACAATTACAAACTTTGTGTGTGGTCAATGTTTTAGCAGGTGATATAGACGGGGATGTTAACTATTATTATTATTATTATTATTATTATTATTATTATTATTATTATTATTATTATTATTATCATCATTATTATTATTATTATTATTATTATTATTATTAGTAGTAGTAGTAGTAGTAGTAGTAGTAGTAGTAGTAGTAGTAGTAGTAGTAGCAGTAGTAGTAGTAGTAGTAGAAGTAGTAGAAGTAGTAGTAGTAGTAGTAGTAGTAGTAGTAGTAGTAGTAGTAGTAGTAGTAGTAGTAGTAGTAGTAGTAGTTGTTGTAGTAGTTGTTGTAGTAGTGGAATATAGAAAGATAGAAAACACGGGGATGTTAATATGACCACCTTCAAAGTGTGCGAATCCAATAAACCAACCACCATTCTTAACTAGCAATGGTTTTGGGTAAGGCTGGATATAAAAAAACGACACTCATGCTTTCTTTACAATCAGCCACATGTCAAGACTTGTCACACTTTGGGTCATATTAGGAGAAATTAGATTCATTAATCGAGACCCAAATGTTTCAAGTACATTGACAATATACTTTAATTTAACACGTGTTCTCATTGTTAGAATAACCCCCTTTTTGATATTTAATTTTTGATTTTGATTTTGATCTGATTCTTTCGAATGTATTAACATCTTGTTGACATATTATGTATTTGTTATATCATATATATTTTTGTAGTGAATCTACAAGTCAATAAACTCTCTCTCTCTCTCTCTCTCTCTCTCTCTCTCTCTCTCTCTCTCTCTCTCTCTCTCTCTCTCTCTCTCTCTCTCTCTATATATATATATATATATATATATATATATATATATTTATATTGACCTAGGTCCAACATCAACATTTATCACCTGCTCATGGAGCCGTTGACACTTTGTAGATTCAATATTACCAATTGAACCACCATTTTAATTTATATTACCAGTTGGCCATTAATCTGGCCCTATAGAGGTCACCAGCCTCGTTCTGGCCTCCAATGTTTAGAATTTTATGGGATGTATTTGTTTTTTTCTTAGCATGAAAGTGCAGGTGATAAATTTGTTACGCCGTGTTGGAAAGTGCGGTCCGGCCTGCTATCCACGCTCTGCCATTAAGATCCCACGGGCCTCCATCTCATGGGATCTGGATGACGTCGGGTGGATAGCAGGCCGGACCGCACTTTCCAACAGGGTGTAACTAATAGTATCCATACGGTCTACTATGTTATGGAATGGAGGCCCGAATGGGGGAGGTGGGTCACTCCTCCAGAGAGAGGACCACACTGTCGAGTGTGCAATTAGAGGAAATGAAATACGGATGAAGGTTCTTGATAATAGCAGCACACATTACCGGTGTTCTAATTATTAGAAGTTTCCAGGCAATCACGTTGAATTATCCCGAATATGTATGGCAAATTGAGCGCGATGAAAAATGGTAATGATGAATAACCATTCTCTGTCTGGGACCTTACGATAAGCCGCCTGGCATAAGGTATTGTCACTGACTACTCCATGTATCTTACCACTGCCGAGGTTTGCATCCAAGCCGGCACATGTGAGAAAGTTACCAGTGACATCTAGTTATGCGGCGGTTTTCACCGGGTACTCGAATTCATCCGCAACTTACAACAGCTACTTACAACGCACTTAGCAGATATCAACTGTGGATAAAACGTTTAACTTATTTCAATTATAAGAGTGTAGTAGCTATCGTCTGGAAATGGCAATGGATAATGCGTTGAGCAATCTTTTGAAATTCTATTACAACGATTATTCTGATCCTACCATTTCTCTCAATAATTGGTCCGTTTTCTGCCGACTGATGTCTAGAAGAACACGGGTGTTTGCATTACTCTGGTCTGGTTCGACGGATTCCAAGAAGGAAATGACGTCATTGACATTTCTGGCGTGGTGAAAAGTAATGTCTATATTGGCGCCAGCCTCCTGCATACTTTCCAGAAGTTTCTGACCATTATGTAATCCTTAAAACATCGAAAACATAGGTACAATGCATAATATGTCATTATGCCCTATAAGAAAGAAGATATTCAATAATACAATTGCAGAGTGCATAATGCTGTCGTATCCCTATTTACATGCAATGGTGATATCATTCGATTTAAAAAAAAATAGATTCATTAATATATTATTCCTGAACACAATCATTCAAATAATTTTCTTAACCGATATTAGAATGTATAATAGGAATGTGATAATTCAGAGATGATCTGCAATAAAGTCATTTTACTTCTGCACCAGTCGACCAATAGTCTGCTAGCGTCTGTTTGACTGGTTAAACAAGCGATTCCAGATGCCCAGTCAAGATGAGTGGACACGTACAGTGCCGACATTTAAATCCTGCACTAAATGCGTGGGCAGTCTGGGCATAATACACGACCGCACGCCCGATTGCCACCCAGCTTCCTGGGTATGGATGCACGATGATCTCACAACTGAACGTGGCTTCGATTCGCATGCTACGTGGATCATTGATGTGCTTGGCTTATTTTGTGACATATCATCCTGTTTGTACAACCAGGTACTGGCAAACGTCCGGTCGACTGGTGCAGGAATTGAACGCCTGTACTGTATATTCATAACCCACATAGCTACGTTTCGATGCTATCAATAAGTTACATCATGTGAGAGCAGTTGTATCTATGCACAGCAAACAGAATCTGAGGCTCAGACGTGCAGTCGTGTAAAGTGACAGGTCTGCCCGCGCATTTAGTGCAGCAATTTAATGTCCGCACTGCAGGACAAGTATGTAAGAAGCCGTAAGATATAAACTATCGTCCAGGTTAACACTAGAGGAAACGTTACGTTTAATACCATATAAACTTCTAAAGCAAATCTTTACTTACCCGACTCGCTCTCATACAAATACACGACGTGTCGCCAATGGTGAGACGTCAGAATGTCTACTATCGCCTTAGTGACGTCAGGTTTAAGGTTTATGACGTATTTGCTATGAGCGAGATCTGACATGGATGATGACGTAACGTATGGTATGTGGTACGTGTTTACAAATGACGTCACCGTGTCTACTGTGCTTGCGTCATGGGTTCCGAGAGTAACCAAGCTTGCCTCATTAACAGCCGCCTCACACACTGAAAATTTAAAAGTTACACCATGAAAAAGTAATCCTGGTTTATATATGGAATTCTCTGCTAAGTTTAACCATTGCACGCCTACAAGTATGAGTCCTTGCGGAAATTGTAGTCTGGATCTTTAATAGTTTTGACAATAATTTGGGGTTGAGAATGAAGAATAGTTTTACATTAGTCATGAAGAAGCGTTATTGGTAGGTTTCTGATTAACCTTTGTCCTCGATATGATTTCCCCTTCTATGCTTTTTCCAGAAAGATTTCACCAGAATTGAAACGTTTCTTTTGACAACGTCGAGCATCAATAGGTGAAAAGTATCACCCAGAAGAAATTTCTTATTTCGAAATTTGACCTATTCATACATGATATGACCAATCAAAATCGTCATTTGCATGATCTATTTTGTGAGAATGTAGTCAATTACTAGTACTTGGTATTAGGCGATGTTTCTGCTGCATACTGCGGTTTCCGAAACCACGGCTAACTCGAAATTTGACAGAAGTAGTGACGATGAACGAAATTTCAAAAATTGTTTATTTCAATCATTCCAAACTCCATTTTTTCAGTTTGCAATGAGTAGCAGTCAGGTTTTTATAAATATGATAAAGAACTAATATGTAGAATTTTAACATATGATATAGTATTATTCTATAATATTTCGCAGCATGTATATGGTCTTTATCAATATACCTACATAGATTGATTGCATATTGTCATTTCTAAATAAACAGAGGTGGCAGAATGAAATTCACATGCCGTAATCAAAATATAGTAAATGATACATGAAATGATATATGTATTAATATATTGGTTTGTATTTGTTATAAATCAAATGAATATGGAGAGATATGGTGATTTACGCTACAACAATGATTATTGTACACTACATGTACCTATGACCAAAGGAGCAATGAAAATCCTGTTGTACATGTGCACAATTTTAAAGTAAATAAGTGAACAATACTGTAAATTCGGTAAAGATTGCGTTAGTTTAATTTTTGCGTTTTTTCGCGTTTAGCCTCGGACGCAAAATTAAAAGTTGCAATGATTAGTGCTGCCACTTCAAGTGTATAGCTGGCACTCCATGTTGCGGCTAATTCGCAAAGTTTAAAAAAACGCAAAAATCGATTTTCCGTAAATTCGCAAGATTTACGCTACACAATCTTTTGTGAATCTACAGTAATATCATTTGTCTCATACTTGCGGATGACATATTGAAGGCGTTGGTCGGATCCACATTGTGAACAGATATCTTCAGCTTGTGGTTTGGAGAAGAGAAGATCTCAGCCGCACGTTCTATAGTAGCTCTGGGTATAGGCGAACCACCGTCCATCAGGCCACCTGGAATTAGCATTTAGAAAGACATTGCAATTCCTGCATCAAATATTATGACCAGACATCCTAAGATCACACATTTGAAATTGCAATGTGCCATGGAAAGTTTGTCTAAATTGAATAAAAAGGTCATGTAAATGCAAATACCTGGCTTAGGTTTATATACAGTGGCACTCCTTATGTGCTACACCGTTACGTTACATTACTTTATATCATGTAACACGCACATGCTTATCCAATAACCGTATCAGTGCTTATCAAAACCGTGACATAAACCTTGAATATACAACTACTAGAATAAAGAATAGTCAACGAAGTTGGTGTCCAATACCCACTATGATATTTTTCCTCCCTTAAAGTGCAAATGCACCATCAGAATGTTATTGTTGGATAGAAACGATTACTTCCTAATTGCTATGAAATCAGTTTGTGCTAATCACTTACATGAAATTGCAACACTTGTGTCAGTTAGTAGTTACTCATGGGGATAGTGTAGGACTTATTAGTAGGAGTATTCCTTCACTTTATGTACCAAGTACGTTAGGGTCGTACGGGTAGAAAGCTTTTCAACTATTTATAGCATGCCGGACACCCGGCATTGTCTCGACTGTGACGCGCGACCATTGAGGTGTGTCTTTGCACGACTGTCTTTTGTTCCAAGCCCACATGGGATCAACAAGGCCTGTCCTTGCTCAACCACCACTGGGATATAGGCTCAGCACACAATATATCTCACTAAAATTTTCAAATGTTTTGGCCCGTAAAAATCTTTGGCAGTAAAGAATAAAAAAAAAATATTGGGCATAGTCAATGACATCCCTAAGGTATATGTGAACCTGTAGTGAACATCACCTGCGTAAGTAATGAGATTATGTCATTTGAAAGAAAAATTGTAAATTTTGAAATAAAACAGAATATGGATTGAATAATGACATTTGGCGATGATATTCTCTACCTGATAACACTCAGGCACCTGGAGATACACCTAGTTGTAGGATTATGCTGATGTGAAGTGCGTTTCGGGATGGGGCTTTTATATAGATTGCAATGGTTCTCATCACCTTAATCCCGCGGAGCATGTTTTAGCGTCACCGCTGAAACACCCCTTCATCCCGCGGGACGCCTTTTGATGGCGTGTATAACAGCTTGCGCAAGATTGTAATGCACTGCAGTATACTGCAGTGCATTACAATGTTGCGGGGAGGAACCCCCAATACAGTGCTGGGTAGTATGACGCAACACAAAGAGTTAATATCATTATAAAACTACTTGGCTGGGCAGGGATTGTTGTATTATTTTTCTTTTAGCCAGTAGTGTCCAGTATTTACTTAAAGGGCATGATGCTGGAATAGCGCTAGCCAGTAGAATGTCAATGTTTTGATGATTAAAACAGGCAGCATTGTAAGGCGATAGCCTGAGAAGTTCAGTATAGCCCCGCCTCCTTAGCTAGGGCAACCCATAAACTGGACACTACTGCAAGGAGGTAGCACAAAGACAGGGCGCTACTAAACTGGACAGAAATATTCCTATTAGCCAGAAAAGATGCTATCCCAGTTAGTATATAAGTAGCAAGTTTAGGGCTTGTAGTCAGTTAGAATTGGAAGCTTAAGAGCTCACAGCTTCTACTTTCCACCTAGCTTTAACCAGAACTCTAAGTTATATGTTGTATGTAACTCATTTAGTTCTTATACAAGTATATCTTTCTCTAACTCAATATACTTGTTGTTGTTAATCATATACACATCTAACCACACCCAGCAAAAGCTAACAATTCCAAGGAGCTATCTAAAGACAGGTTCCTAAAAATGATGATGGTCAGTACATTGAAATAACTGACTGCACTGTCTGTATAGGGTTTCTTGTGTTTCGTTTGACCCCTCTTAATTGGACAAAATGTGTCACCAGACTAAGGCTGACACAAAGTCTGGCTACTGAAAGTGTTATGATAAAATGTGTCATAGTATATATTACGCTTAACTTGTCTCTCGTTTATAATAATTTGGTCAACTTTTTACAAATAAATACATGTCCAATATGGGTGACCTCTAGTGACATTTTATTGAATTAATTTGCATAATTGATTTACCATCCGAAAAGGCTCTTAAATACTAACATTTTGAGTGGCCACATGGCCCAGTATCCTCAAAATTAACAAAGCTAGCAAGCGTGTTATATATATATATATATATATATATATATATATATATATATATATATATATATATATATATATATATATATATATATATATATATATATATTTAGCGGGGATTGAAAACACACCCCGAATATTTGGCCATTCTTGAGATGTCAGTCTCAAGACAAATGGGTTTATACCGAAAAATGCTTAAGGGTGACCGGTGGTCATCAGTCTGTAAAATAAAGACCAAAATCTAGCCTAAAAGAATCGACAAATAAAAAAACATTACAACACAGTGCAAGGTTCCCCCCGAAATCGGTGTTTGGTTCTCGGACTAAAATTACAGGCCACTACTGACGCCCTCGACCCCACCCTTGCACCCCGCTATACCATAACTCGACTTCTAAGTGGAATATGTACTATCGTTAGCAGTTCAAATGATGTCGAGGTGTCAAGCGGGTGTCCAAATACTGCAACGTATGATAGTGTATGATAGTTCTTTCAAAAAGTCTTTGTTAAGATTTATCTTGTCGACAGATGCCTAGTATAAGGAAATTTCTCAAATGTAGGTCAGAGATTCACCGTTCATTGTCCTCTCAGTGACAATAAAAAAGTATTCGCATAAACCACTATCTGGATAGCGTGCAATCCTGGAGCGCATATGCAACGTGCGCTAGAGTTTGTGTCAAATGTTCATTAAATCACAAAGCAATGGAAGAACCTAATAAGAAAAATGTTTGGAAAATGAAAATGTTCATGCCGACACACACTGTCTACAGCGGTATCACCATTCTTGAAATAATGAATAACATACGAGACACAATTCTGTCGTTAGCAATGAAATATCTCAATATGGCAAAAATGCAAACTTACCAATAGGGACAACTGTATGTATATGTCTTGTTGCAGTTACCATGGAAACTGTTGCCAGTAGGAATACTAGAAAGGAGAAGGCCATCGTTGCCAGGTTGCTGTGGGTATCCCTACCCGCCGACGCTTTCGCTCCTGCAGACCAACTGAGCCGGTGCGCACTACTCGTATTAATTTCATAGCTAACACACTGCTTCTAGCGCAGCACGTATCTAGGCCAATGACCGCGTATTTAGGGCATTTCCATATAGCACCAAGAGGTCAGCACAAAGCGTGACCTCTGCTACCGGAATTTGGGACTGTAAAAGTGATGTGGGATAATTGTATATTCGCGACAGTAAATATTCCCAGATCTGATCCGATATACTAAAATATATGCTTCTATGCGTAAGAAAACGAAAAAATATGATTGGAAAATGTAATTAATTCATATTCCTTGGAGAAAGAAGTGAACTATCAACAAATAGATTATTACTCTCGTAACTTTCTGTGTCTATGCTGGAAAGCTGTATTTAAACGGTGCTGGGTGCGATAAATAATGCCAGGGTAGAAAATAATGATTGGAAATGGAAATATGACTTAATGTAGATAGATGAGAATTTTATCAAGCACAGATTTGGTGTGTGAGCCCCATCTCAAACGTGACTAGCCCTTTATAAATGATGAAATTGATAGAGTGCCCAGGTAAATCAGTAGTACGTGTATTTGCTGTAAATATGCTCAAAGTCATCGCACAAATCCAGTTCACTGTCAACTTTCTCACATGCCCAAAGTGGGATTCTAACCCGTGCAGTGGTGAGGAAAGAGCAAGCGGTTAGCGGCAAAGCCCTAAACCACTCGGCACTCGAGGAAGGCCCGTCTATATAGGAACTCTGAGGTCTGATCTAAATGCATTCTAATTCCAGATATTCGCTTTATATATGAAATCTGATAGCACTGTTCCAGCCCATGCATCGATAGCTGAGTGGTCTAATGCATTGCCATTGACTGCGTGCTACCTCTCAACTGCGCGCATTTGAATCCAGCTCAGAACATGTGAGAAAGTTGCCAGTGTGTGAGAATATGTGATGATATCAAATGTGTACCCTGGTTCCCTAGACCACTTATAACTGCCTAGCCACGACATAGCTATAACATGTATTATCATGAGAAGTCACAGTAATAAAATAGTGCTAAAACAATCAGTTTGTCAGGCTAGACCAATCAGAAGCCAGTATTGGATCACTGATTGCTAAATGTGTTCGAGCACTTCACTCGTGTTTTATGACTTTCAAACCGACTGGATTTGCTCGTGGTTTGAAATTCTTAAAACATTCTTTCCGTGCTCTAACCCTAATTGGCACACAGTGGGGGCAGTATGGACCAATTTAACTGTGTTAGAGTACTTCACTCGTGTTTTATGACGTTTAAACCAAATCGCTTGCGCTCGTGGTTTAAAAGTCATAGAGCACTCTTGCAGTGCTCTAAACCTCTTAGTACTGTCAATTAATATACAATAAAATACAATACCAGTGGACAATGAGTGCTAAATGTGTTAGAGCACTTTATTTGTGATTTACAATTTTAAAACCAACTCGATTCGCTCGTGGTTTAAAATTCATAATACACTCTTTCTGTGCTCTAACCTATAGATAAAACTGCCCTCCTTACCACCCGGGCTACGTCCGGTAGTAGGGCATGTTCCTATGCATAAAAACTGGGCCTTAGCATACAGAAGTCAGAAATACAGTGTACAAATTCTGATGAAATACTGCGAGAGTAGATTATGAGTTTCCACAAAGCCCCATTGCATTATTATGAGAGGTTACAGTAATAAAATGGTGCTAAAACAAACAGTTGGTCAGCTTAGACCAATCAGAAGCCAACATTGTAGAGGACACTGAGTGCTAAATGTGTTAGGGCACTTCACTCGTGATTTATGACTTTCAAACCAACTGGTTGTGCTCGTGGTTTATAATTCATGAAACACTCTTTCCGTGCTCTGACCTATAAATAGAACTGCCCTCTCTACGACCACCCGGGCTACGTCCCCTTGTAAGTCATGTTCCTAGGCATCGAAACTTGGCATTAGTACTGGAGAGATCCTTCACAGCTCCCTAATAAAATATTAAACCATGACTCATCACTCGTATGTCGCCTGAGGCATCATAAAGCTGCGACCTCTATTTCTCGAGTTACGGGTTTTCAGCGCAACAGCGGTGACTCATCGCAAGTTTTTGCTGCGGAATGCATTTCACACAAGGAGGCGACCCCGTTCAATAATGGCTGTCAATAAGTAGTTGTTCACTATGTGCTGAAGTGCATGAAATCCCTTAACTCATTAGACACTAGGATGCATATGATACGGTACATATGAAATGTGGAATATCGTTAATTGTCACTTTTTCAGCCATATTGTGACTATTTCGTGAATAGCCAGGGGTAAGGGGTGGACTAAGGCGATATACACGAAGGAGGTCAAGGAAACTTATGATCTTGGAATCCCCTAACTAGGGTTAGGTTTAGGGTTAGGAATCAGGTCCAGGGTTAGGGTTAGTGTTAGGGTATGGTAACCCTTAAGTTTCCTTACCCTCTTTCCTGAGTACTGCTCGGATAAAGAGTCTACCATACTACTGCCTAACATCAAGTCACTGGCAACTTCCTGACATGCCCCGGCAGGGATTTGAACCCGGACAGCATTGAGAGATAGTGAGCATTCAGTAGTAATGTAATGTAATGTTCATTGACCATATGATAATATATGACATTACAAATACATCTGATTATCAAAAATTCAAATAAACATGAGAAACAACAAATAAACATAATTAGAATATCAACAATTCAATATTTTAACAATGTCTGATACCACTCGGACATCGAGCACCCTTTTAGCGTATTATTCTACCATCTATCAATATCACGATCTGTGGTAAATTGGCTGTTTCCCCACCCCACATTCACCGGGAGCTTGATTCAAGCCCTTGATGCTAAGTATATAGCTGTGATGTGATACTGTATGCAGATTGCACGAAG
Source organism: Maea johnstoni (assembly GCA_963942565.1). Classification (NCBI taxonomy): domain Eukaryota; kingdom Metazoa; phylum Annelida; class Polychaeta; order Spionida; family Magelonidae; genus Maea; species Maea johnstoni. The sequence continues at coordinate 23,241,370 of OZ012690.1, forward strand.
TTTGTCTAATGGCCCTCTACCATTGATCATTACATGTGATGCTATGGGACTCTGGACAGACTGGGACCAATATGGAAATAAGTTTTTTAACTTTTAGTGTATATATCCTGTGTCTGATTAGAATTATATTTCATAGCAGTTAATGACTCTCCATCTAGTCACCTTTATATATGATTTGTTATGTGCCAAATGCTATGTAATATACATCTTACTGGACCGAATAAAATCAAATCAAATACCTAAGACTTGGCCTAATCAAGATCTTCGCAATATTTCATTCATCCCAGTTGTCCCCTTTAGGCGGGCCCTGGCAAGTTGCCCTAAAACAAATGCAAGCAAATCCCCATGAGGGTCTTCTTTATAAGAACCTTTTAGTACAGGGCCTTAAGTGATTCCTCAAACTATTCGTATCTGGGGTGGTGCAAAATGATCTGATAACTTTGGAATCCAGTGAAATAACCCAATGCAAGAGGTTGTGAGATAGGTGCTTATATTAACTGTTCAGGAGGGAAATTGCGCTGTTTTGCATGGGCGCCCGCAGTTGCAAAAATAGGGCTTGTTGTAGTGTGATTGTGGGGATCCGTGCGCCGAAACTGATGGCCGGCGCACGGATCCAAGGCCCAAATACAGGGCATCACTGGTTGCACACTCCATAATTGTGGAAGTAAACTGTTTGAAATCACTTTGTATGTCCTGAGAGTAGTAGACAGGGAGTGGGCACTGTGCATGCATCATCAAATTTCGCTGCCTCGCTCTATGAGTCATAGATAACCTGTGTACCCCAGGATTGGCTGCCTGATGACCCCATCTCCTTGGCGGCCAGCCAGTCAGTCTCTCTGCTGCACAAAATCACGTGACCAATACTTCCCCAGGCTTCACCGCGTAACCCGAGGCGCGCATACCCTAGGTACTAGCATGCTGTGCCTATGGGGTTGTGGATCAAGGGGATGTATTTCTCTGGTATGTCTTACATTCTTTGACACCACCCACCCCAGCACTAATTCTAATCATTTACGTGTATA